>CAMZMU010000021.1:615505-1215505 GCA_947311845.1 Poa pratensis
GGCCTAGCCCTAGAAGGCCCATCTATGGAACTCTTCCGGCGAGATGGATAGGAACACCGTCTCCATGGCCGCCGGCTATACCTTCCCCATGGCATGGCGGCCGCTCCTCCTCTGGATCCGCAGTGTACCCTAGCTCTTCTCTCTACTCTTTCATCTCCATCTCCCTCCAGTACGCACCGTTCTCAGGCACCTCCATATCCCTCGTCCGCTCGAACCCAGGCCGCGGTACAGAAGGTGAGGTTTGGCGGCGAAATCCACCCGCACCGGCCCAAGATAAAAGATGAACAAGGTAAAAATTAAACCTCGGCCGAAGAAATATTTTCTCTGCACTCTTGCCATCATCTCTATGTTGAGAGAATTCCAAGTATTCTACCCATTCCCAATGAGTGTTCAAACATGTGGTGTGATCTTAAATGTCAGTGAGCTAATCACATGGTTTATTTTCACCATTCATATGATTTCAGGATAACCTTCTTGTCTACCGTTCAACCTCCTGCACAGTCATTCAAAAATTCAACACAGTTTAGGCCTGGGCTGTGCCTTGTTATGAAACATTTGAACCTTAGTGCCAGGTTGCGTCAAATAAACACATCGGTTAGTTATACAACATTCCCATATGCTGTGGTAAATTTTAGATCCGTTGTTGTCCAGTCCGCCCGGAAGAGAACTAAATAGCAGAACTGGGAACGCCTCAAGGCACTGCTTGCGTTTCATACTGTTATTTTGGACTGAATGAGTTTATTTCTGTTTATTTTGCGTGAATTTTCTGAATGATGGAGTTCCTATTTCTGTTATTTTGCGTGAATTTTCTGAATGATGATCTTCACAGGTGCACAACGTTTGGATTTTAATCTCCCTATATCTGAATATTTTTACTCTTCTAGGCACCTGAACTCCTGCAATTACCTTGGATTAACAAAAAAAAGTTATTATTTGTTGTTCATTTGATAATATAATGCTGCTGCTCTCATCTGTAGTTTATCCCGGATGTTGTAATATGTAAGCATCTTTTAAGTATTTGTTGTACCAAACAGCTTTATGTATCTACTGGAGTGTTGGCTTCATTGTGTGTTTTGTTCATCTAACGCTACTTCTTATATACCTTGTCAACTCTGGTCTACTTATGCTTGCCTACATTGAGACATCTGCAGTAACATGAACAATGACACACCAAATAAGGTAGTGAGTAAGTTGTGAGTTCTTTGGTGTTCTTTTCAGTCTAGCAGGTGGTATGTGAAGTGTTGCACTTGCCATACTTCAGTTCTTATGGCGTACTCTTGGAGTTGTTTTCGGTTATTGGTTTCTTGTTTTCCTTTTATGTGAGTTCTTGGTTTCTTGTTTTCCTTTTATGTAAAGATCTGTCGAAGTTCAAAAACTAGTTTTTGGTAGTTGTGAAATTTGGGATGTATTTATTTTTAGAAACATGGAAAATTCAATTTTCATGAATTATATATGTAAGGTGTAAGATACATGTTTAACTTGTTTGGATCTTCCAAACTTAAGTGTGATATATTAGGTTTTTTTTGTTCATCAGGAGCCTCAGCTGCAAGAATGAGAAGAAATTAATCTGCAAGTATATGCAATACCTTCGCAGCAAATACATGACGAGCAAACACATGTATCATATATCTTATCAAACCAGTGACAACTGATGGGAAGTCAGACTCGATAGTCCCAGTATGAAGATCCACTGAGCCGTCAGATTATGTTCCTTAACCGGGCCAAGAACTCGCCTAGGACATGGTATATTTGGATGACTTAGCCTTGTGCATAAGCTGGTTGTCCAGGACTCCAGGTAACCCGACCCCCACATAATTGTGGACTTGTAGTGAGAATAAAATGATGAAAATTTCGGTTATGGTTTCAAAATATTCGTTCAATTCTGCTTTTCTACCACCTAACACGTTCCCCAAAAACAGCGCCATGTCTTCTCGAGATGTTGAGGTCGTGTCCACCATTAATACTAAAATTATGTTTATTCTAGAGCATTTTCCTTTCATTTCTGAATGATTCAAGTGATAACCTTGTCTTCTGTAAGATGTAATGCCACTATGTCGAAGGATGATAAAATGCCACTATGGGATATAGTGTGTTGAACTTTTGATTCCAGAATATTTCTCCTTGATCCTTACAAGAAAAAATAAAATGCATAGAGCGTAAACTTTCTTTTTTTTTCTCCCAAATGACAGACAGCGTAAATATCTAAATTGGGTTTTCATGGTAAATTTATTTTATGTTTTGATGGTCTAAATAATCCAAAGTTTTTTTGACATTGCAGCTCCAATATATTTTTGACCCATAAAGTTTTAGCTTTTATAGTTTGCATTTGAGAGAAACGAAAGAGAGAACGTTTTGTACGGATCTCAACATAAAAACGGATAGTGTGGATAGGTTTGTGTATCTACCATGGCGTGGAATCAGAATTTTCCCTTCCATATTTTTTCTTGCAAGACAGAATTTTCTGAGAAATTTGCAAGACAAATACAATTGTTCTCTGTTGAATAATCTGATCTGGAAGCAAATGTTATCCTTTTGACGGTGAGAACGTCAATATATGTTTTGCAGTGTAAAAAGTACAGAGATCGTGAACTTGCACAGAGAGGCTGGTTATTGACCACTGCAACACAAAGTAATTTGGTAATTTGTGGAGGCAAGGGCACCAAGTTGTTGTTTTGTCCTAGAGTCCCCATTGTCTTTGGACTTTGGACCAGCTCTGGGTGCAAGCCCAGGCTCTAGGCTGACATAAACAGCATGAAGCCGCCATGAAACAGCTACCACATGGTGGGTAGCCATTGTCAGCCCTTTAATTAGACCACTCAGATGACAAACTGTGTTTCTTGTCTTCCAAGAACCTTTGAACGAGGCATTGACCCTGTGGTATGGTGGATCGACATATCCACATGACGCACCATCAATTGTAGTGCAAGAACCTTAAACAAATGAGCACTGGGCCTAGTGACACTTTCTATATTCAAAGTGTTACCCCAACATTATCAATCCATTCCAAGTTCATATCACTGTCTTCTGCTGCCTTCCACTTCTCTGCAGAGAAATGGTTCTTGAATCGTTGCAGAGTCCAGCATCTGTGCCATGGAGCTTCCTGATCTGTGGCCTCTTGGGCCTGGTGCTTCTGTGGCCAATGACTCGACTGCTAGAGCAGCTGTGGTGGCGCCAAGGAGGATCGAGAGGGCTCTCCGCACCCAGGGCCTCCGCGGCACGACATACCGTTTTCTCATCGGTGATGTCAACGACTACGGCCGGCAAAACAAGGAGGCATGGTCGAGACCTCTGCCGCTGCTCTGCCACGACATCGGCGCCCACGTCATGCCTTTCCTCTACAACACCGTCGGGGAGCACGGCAAGCCGTGCATCTCTTGGTTCGGTCCGATGCCTAAAGTGACCATCACCGATCCTAACCTGGTCAAGGAGGTGATGTCCAACAAGTTTGGCCACATCGAGAAGCTCAAGTTCCCAGCGCTATCCAAGCTCCTCGCCGTAGGTGTAGGGAATTACGAGGGCGAGAAATGGGTCAAGCACAGAAGGATACTCAACCCTGCATTCCATGTCGAGAAGCTCAAGGTACCTGATAATTGCTCCACATCCACATCATATACTTTACATCCACTTTTGATACTCATGTTGCTGACGAGTATTCCATGTTGAGAAGCTCAAGCGTTTTGTGCTGACGAGTACCATTTACTTTGAAATGGGTAAAGCACAGAAGGAGTACCTTTCTGAATTAGCAATCTGTGCTGACGAGTTGTCTGCTTGCTTAATTTACAGCTCATGTTGCCCGCGTTTTCTGCGTGTTGCGAAGAGCTTGTTAGCAGATGGACTCAATCCCTTGGTCCTGACGGCTCCTGGGAGGTGGATGCCTGTACAGATCTCCAGAACCTCACCGGAGATGTCATCTCGCAAACCGCATTCGGTAGCAGTTATCTGGAAGGAAGAAGAATTTCCCAACTGCAGTTTGAGCAATGGGTAGATTCATGGCAGCCATTCACACGGTTATCATACCCGGCTACATGTCAGTTACTGCTTTTCTTGAACTTAACATGTGACTTACTACTTGATACTTAATGTTCATTAGCTCTCACTCCTCTTTTTACTCGAACTTATAACAGTCTTGATCAGTTATCTTAGGATCCAATTGACATTGTTGAGGCCAGATTAGTCAATCTCATTAGGTTCTGTTTCTCGAAAATATCTGGGTGTTTGACTAGTCGCTTCTTAATAAAAAATGAACATAAAGGAATTTGTGTGTACCGAAACATATGGAACCATAATAATCCAATAATAGGATTTACATAGTTTTGATCTAGTTTACCAAGGGCACCTCCAGTAGTGCTGGTATTTTACTTTTGTTCGCCACCTTGTTTTCCTCAGCAGCTTAAAGTAAGCGTTAGTTTCTCTGTTTGTATGTACTGACATTGTGACGGGTATGTCATTTCCAGGTCCATCCCTACCAAAAATAACCGAAGGATGCACCAAATTAATAACGAGATCGAGAAGATTCTACGAGGACTGATTTCGAAAAGGATGCAAGCTATGAAGGAAGGAGAAAGCACGAAAGATGTCTTACTCGGCTTACTACTACAATCAAACATGAAAACCACAGATGAAAATGGTAAACCCATGCTAGGAATGTCAACGGAAGAAGTCATGGAGGAGTGCAAGTTGTTCTATTTTGCAGGAATGGAGACAACATCAGTACTGCTTACATGGACAATGGTCGTACTTAGCATGCACCCGAATGGCAGGACCGTGCAAGGGAAGAAGTTCTTGGCTTATTTGGAAAGCATAAACTTGAGTATGACGGTGTTAATCGACTCAAAATCGTAAGTACATGCTGAAATTGTTTGATTTGTTGCCATGGCATTTAAATAGAAGTGCAATATCTTATTAATATGTGTTGTGCAGGTGACAATGATTCTTTACGAGGTTCTCCGCTTGTACCCACCAGCTGCAGTGCTCACCCGAAAGACATACAAGGAGATTGAGATGGAGGCATCACGTACCCAGCTGGCGTGATATTCGAGATGCCCCTGTTGTTCATCCACCATGACCCTGACATCTGGGGAAACGACGTGCACCAATTCAGACCGGATAGGTTTGCGGAGGGGATCTCCAAGGCCTCCAAGGACTCGGGTGCATTTTTCCCGTTTGGTTGGGGGCCACGTATCTGTATTGGTCAGAACTTTGCATTGCTTGAGGCGAAGATGGCATTGTGCATGATCCTTCAACACTTTGAGTTTGAGCTCGCTCCCTCGTATACCCATGCGCCACATACCGTGATGATGATGCGTCCAATGCATGGTGCTCAAAAAAGCTTCGGGCAATCTCTTTGTAGTATTTTCATATAAGTGGTATTCATCACTAATATTATGGTATAACCTTTGCTTTGGCCCTGTAATATGATTTAATACCTTCTTCTTTTGACAATAAAGTCCAATAGGAATTTGCTCTCATGAGAACCCAACTTTTCTAGTCTTTGTCCTACCATTTACGTGGTGATGTTCTTGTTGATCGTAACCTATGAAACTATTGTGCAATATACTGTGACCCTTACTAGATTGTCTCGGACAACTAGGGTTCCCTCCAACACCATCGCCATACGTAGTGGCGGAGCTTGGGCCAAAATCTTGGGAAGCTACACCGCTGGCCACACGCCCTACCTCCTCCCCTCCTATCACCGTTTGTCGACACACTCATGAGGCACCAGAGGAAAACACAAGCCACCTCTCAACCACCGCCTTTGCCTTGTTCCCATTTTGTCATATATTAAGAATATGTTCTTCTGCTTTAAAAAATATTGTTTAGATTAGATACGGCATGCATTGCTTGTCGAAGGGGTATAGAAGAGACTAGGGAATATGGTGGTAAACGCTGCTACTCAATACACTGTAGTTAAGAGTTAATGCCTCTTATCCAAATGCAAGTCCTTTTAGATTTTTTACCAATTAGATGTTTCCATGTTTGATAAGTTACTAACTATAGCACCCAAATTAATTTTATTTTAAAATTCTTTCATGATGTATTTTTAATTCACAGTAATATGTTTAGAGAAAATATCCATAAGGAAACTTCACTTTTTTTTATCATGGGCTCTATTTAATATCTAAGCAACTTGAATTGCTTCCAAAGGGCCCTCTTCTTCACACCTTTTCTCGTGATTGATAACAAACTAGTGTTCGATTCTTCAATAGAACATGTAAAGTTAAATTTGAAATATATTATCCAAACCAATTGATATTATTTCCATGTAGGCTAGCATTGGTACTCATTTTATAGCATGGATGTTTGATTAGGCACAAATACCTAATGTTCCATTTTCATAGTACAAATGACAAGTCATCCGAGCATCTACAAATAAGATCACGAATCCGATAAAGTAAATACTACGTGGACGGCGCCGAATAGCGTGGCTGTGTTTGCGATCTTCAAAATACTTATGTCTAAGCACCATATGTTAGAAGGCCATTTAACCGCTGCACTGTATAACAACATCTTCCATGATAACCGTTCTCATTAACAAATATACAACATGAAATGGAACTAAAAAATTTGACTTATAAGAAAATAAAAAGGGAAGATAAGCTACAATTATTAAAAGGAATATCTAGTTAGCACACATATTTGACATCTTCTCATAATTAAAGAGCGTGCATGCATGTATGTAGAAATCTTCCACCTTAGGCTGACATGATCGCATTAATAGCCAAATCCAAAAGTTCACATGATTTATGCCCTAAACCGTTAGTCTTAGTAGCGTCACATTTATACGGTTGAATTTGTCTAGATGAGTGCTTTAAATTAGATCACATGTTGTTATGTTTTTACCGAATTTTTCTGTCGCATCAGTTATGAGATTACGATACCATGGTTGCCAGATTAGTATTAAAGAGTTATACGATAACTGTGCATGATTACTATATAACCTTTTACCTGTTTGTAGACATCGCAGTGACATACTCCCTCCGTTCCAAAATATAAGATGTTTTAGACTTTTTCCACATTCACATGTATACACATGTATCTAAACACATTTTAGTGTGTATATCCACTATTTTTAGTCCAAATCTAAACAATATGTGTAATACCTAAACCATGTTATATTATGGAATGGAGGGAGTATATGGTTTGAATTTTTTCACAACTTGGATGTTTCAAATTTAGTTGCCAAAAATTGGCAGCAACCCAAAGGAGGAGGTGTCAGGAGAGCGTGAGGACAAGAACTCTTACGCAAGTGCTTCGGTCATCGCGTTTCCATAAGCATATACTCCCCTTGGCTCGGCGCTTGCCGTGACGTAATGCGTGACTGCATGATAAGACCAACCGAATTATTGCAGAATTGATCGATCGATTGACGAGTGTATGTAGAAATGGACTGTATCTGTATGACATCAAAGTGTCCTTGGGCCCTAAGAAAGAAAGAAATATGGGCACGCGACAGCCATCGAGTCGCTTTCATAGCTCACGCGGTCATCATCGATTCTATCTTTAGGAGACAACCAATAAATGATTCCGAAAGAGAGATAGTATTGATCGGATTGGCTAAATCGTGTGGTCGACGGCAAGTTTCTCCGGCCGTGATCACAAGAGTCCCTCCGTTGATGTACGTGTAGTCACAGTCACTGTCTGCTCATACATTGTCTCCATATGGCTTTGCCTTCTAGAATGCCCGCAGTTAATTACTTATCCTCTGCACAGCCCATACAGTGCTCATATAATTTTAGTGTTACCCAAACTATCACAGTGGCCCACACATGCGCGGTCATTAGATCGTGTATAACTTTAGTTTTCAATAATTGTGCCATTGAGATGTCTTGCTTTTGCTAATAATATAACAACTACTCCCTCCGTCCAATAATAACTGTCTCAAGTTTGTCAAAAAGTGGATGTATCCATGCATGGTTTCATGTCTAGTTACATCCACTTTTTGACAAACTTGAGACAGTTATTATTGGACGGAGGGAGTAATAATTTCCATCCGTACATGTCGATCCAACTTTTAAGCATTTCCACAAACGAATAAAGTATCATACCAATTATGTTACAGTTCCCATTTGCAGTATAAAATCCTTATATGGAACTTACAATTAGGCTTTAATGCTTTATTAGTTGATCTTAACCAATTTACAAATTTCTCTAAATCAATGGCCAAACAGCCACTTCAACTGATCATGCTACACAAATACGGTCTCTCCTTTGTTGGCAACAAAAACAATCACTTTGTTATGTAGTAGATTAGCGTAAAGGCTTGGATTACTAGAAAATACATATATAAATTGAATGATGTTGTTCGCCAAAATGGAAAAATATAGCCGTTCTCTATATATGCTCCTACTAATTGTGAGCTGAATTTAAATAAAGTAATAAAGAGGGATAAATGCATCGATCAAAAGAGGCCGGAGACCTTCCCATTTCGAAAAAAAATATGTTCCTGCTTGGACCTGAAAATATAGACAACAACTTTGTTCAAGTCGTCATATGAGAGGTAATATGCAATATAATCACAAGTATTTGATGCACTTTGTTTCATCAAATTAATATTAAACTAGATAAAATTGTGTGCTAGAACAAATAAAAGTTAATGTTTATTATCAAATGTAACTGAATAGATATAATCAGACGTATTGTATGAAGAATAATAAATTATCTTTGTAAAAGTAGATCTGTAACAAAATAAATGTAATCAAATGGTACGTGGGACGATTTTTGTATTTTCCCGGTAACTTATATAGGATACACAGTTACAAGGTCAATTTTCCTAAAGTCCACCTTGATCCATAGAACAGAACTTCTACGTTGTTGAATAATATTCGTGTGTATTTCTCTGATCGACAAACAGAGTTGACATTTTCTGAATTGCTGGCATAATGGTACAAATATTATATTTTATCATTCTAATCCATCCTTTAGTGCAAAGATGTTACTTCTATTGCGGAAGGTGTCTTTGACTCCCGAGTACCAGTGATCGTTTGTTTTTAAAAAATGTTAAAAGTTTCAAAAATATCTGACAGAATCCAGGATATAGCCAATGATGTATTTCACAAACTTGCAAAATATCAACTTCATATATGTTGTATTCTACGCTACAAAGAAATGAAAACATCTGATAAATTTGAAGATTTGAAAACAACATATTCATATCCATACTTTTTCCATTTTTCTTTAGCCTAAAATTCAAAGTATTTGAAATTGAGTTTCTGCACGTTTATGGGATACATCATTGTCTACATCCTAGTTTTTTTTTCCAGATTTTTGAAAATTGTAAATATTGTTTTCGATTTTTTGTAATACACCAGGAGCAGTGTTACTCGGGAGCATGAAATATCCTCTTTTTTTGTTGTTGCAATTGAGCCATCCTTACTTAGGAGCTGAGCAACTTTTAGCAAACATCAGAATTTATTTATCAACAAATTAATAGAGTACACTGGATCCAATAAGCTAAATAAAATATTAACAACGTGATGCGAAGTTGTGGTCTCTAGCTTCACCTTTTGAATCTCGATGTTACACCATGATTAAGATGACCGATACACATGTCATATAAGAGTGGGGTCATTTTACTCATGCCGTGGGGTCATTTTTCTCACCAAATTAAAAACTACTGTACTTCTATAGCATGATGCACATGTATGGCTTTTTCGAAAGAGCAATGACCTTTTGTAGTGAAAAGTATTACTCGTCTAATCCGTAATAACTGTGGTCGGCTTTATATATCTCAAATATAGCGTGTGAATGGAATCAAACGCTAAAAATCTTGAAGCAAAAAACAGCAGTCGACAAGCTGAATACGTGGCAGGCCATCCATCCTATATTTAATCGACGCACAGCCCGTTCTAATTACAAACAACTTACGGCTGAGCCAAGGCTCTGCTTTCCTCTGGTTCACCGCCACGATGGCGACCCGAGCTCTCCAAATGCTGGGGGAGGCCTCTCCGTGGAGCCTAGCCGGCGCGGCGGCAGCCATGGCGCTGCTGTGGCTGGCCGCCTGGATTCTCGAGTGGGCATGGTGGACCCCGCGGCGGCTGGGTCGGGCCCTTCGGGCTCAGGGCCTCAGGGGCACCCGGTACCGCCTATTCACCGGCGACGTGCCGGAGAACCTCCGGCTCAACAGAGAGGCTCGGTCAAAGCCCCTGCCGCTCGGCTCCCACGACATCATCCCTCGCGTGCAGCCCATGTTCAATGAAGCCATTAAGAACAACGGTAATTGTTTTTCTCTCGAGAAATTCAGAAACTCCTGTGTTCCTTCTCAATTTTTGGGATGTCAGAACGGGTAGCCGCTCAACATCACTTGATCCTGTTCTTGCGTGGCGCTTTATCCAGTTGTAAGTTTGGAACATGTACTCCTCAACTGCGACACTTACTTTTGGATCGGAGGGGTATTAGTTTTGCTGTTTTGGAGGTTAATTTGGATGGCAGACTTGCAGGCTTTAATTAAATTAATAAAGGCTCAAAAGGCCGAGTTGATACAAAAGGTGCTGAGGAAAAGGGCGTACAAAGACATGGACAAGAAACAAGCAAACAACAAAATAGAAATGCCCGCGCAGCTTGAACTTGCCACGCTTACAGTTCACAGCCTATGTGTGAACTTAACCTTTTCTCCCTTTCTAGGGTTATGCTCTGAACTTGTATTTTTTATTAGAAAATAGAGCTTTTCGCCCCTAGTTCCGTTAACATGCAGTACTCTGAACTTGTAATGCTTAGCATGTTAGGCAAAGAATACAATATTTTATGTGTGGGATAATTTTGGGCGTGTAGTTTAGAGCAGGAACTAACGATTTATGATTTGCAATTTGATTTCAATGTAAGCAAAAGTTTGATTTACAAATGCAGGGAAAACGTCATTCACTTGGTTTGGCCCAACGCCGAGGGTGATGATTCCTGACCCTGAATTAGTGAGAGAAATTCTGTCCAACAAGTTTGGACACTATGGAAAACCAAAGAGTAGCCGTTTTGGGAAGCTGCTGGCCAACGGGCTTGTAAACCATGAAGGCGAGAAATGGGCAAAGCATCGGAGAATCCTGAATCCCGCTTTTCACCATGAGAAGATAAAGGTAGCTATTCGATCAAATTTTATATAGTATTTTCTCGTTACAAATCACATCATGTCTAATGCAGGATAGTGCACTCTCTGCATAGACTAATGGTAAAAATGTTTCATTCACAGAGGATGCTGCCAGTCTTTTCTACCTGTTGTGAACAAATGATTACAAGATGGGAGAAATCGATGTCCACCGAAGGATTATCTGAGATTGACATCTGGCCTGAGTTCCAAAATCTTACCGGAGAGTCATTTCGAGAACAGCATTTGGTAGCAATTATCAGGAGGGGATGAAAATATTCCAGCTGCAGGGCGAGCTAGCTGAACGCCTAATACAGGCTTTTCAGACACTTTTTATCCCAGGCTATTGGTATGCTCCCTATTCTTCCCCCCCCATATCACCTCTGGTAAACGGAGCACTGCAGCGCAAACATGTTCTGTGGTGTTTGACAAAAACTCTGTAGTTTAGGCACATGCACTTTAACTTGTTGAGGGGCTCAATGGAGTTGTAAAATAAAATACTGGACCTTTTCTTTAATGCAAGAGATTATTGAATAAAATAGCATACTGATTGTTTTTACCTTTTCCATGCTAAACTTAAACATGAACGATATAAAATTGCTATCATGACATATCAGAATATTTGCAGGTTCTTACCTACAAAAAACAACAGAAGGATGAGAGCAATTGATCGCGAGATCCGTACAATTCTGCAAGGGATTATTGGAAAAAAAGACGGAGCTATTAAAAATGGTGAAGCTAGCAGCGATGACTTGCTAGGATTGCTTTTGGAGTCAAATATGCGGGAATCCAATGGGAAAGCAGATCTAGGGATGAGTACGGAAGATATAATTGAGGAATGCAAGCTATTTTACTTTGCAGGTATGGAGACAACATCAGTCTTGCTCACGTGGACACTAATTCTGCTAAGCATGCACCCAGAGTGGCAAGAGCAGGCAAGAGAGGAAGTGTTGCACCATTTTGGAAGAACCACACCTGATTTTGAGAACTTGAGTCGCCTGAAGATTGTAAGTGTGAAATAGATAGTCTCTGTTATTGCCTACTGCACCGATTGCATGCTAAAATAAAAGTAAAGGCAATGCCCCCTTAATCAAAATGACAATAGAAGTCACCAAGAATATAACGTATCAGATTCCCGTAGCATTAAATTGTACTGCATGTCTGAATATAAATGTGAGTGAAAAGAAATATTCAAGAATCTCTGACTATGTCATAAAGAAAAATTTAGTTGGACCACAGCAGGAAGATATTGTGTTTTAAGTTTAGGATGATTGGAGCAATGATCTTTATGTTGTGTATTTCTTTTCAGGTAACAATGATTCTATACGAGGTTCTTAGGTTGTACCCGCCAGTAGTCTTTCTTACCAGAAGAACATACAAGGCAATGGAGCTTGGGGGCATCAAATATCCGGCAGGGGTGAACCTTATGTTGCCCCTCCTCTTTATCCACCATGATCCCAATTTATGGGGAAAAGACGCAAGCGAATTCAACCCAGAGAGGTTTGCTGATGGTATCTCGAATGCGGCGAAGCATCCCGGTGCGTTCTTCCCATTTGGAGGGGGTCCTCGGATTTGCATCGGCCAGAACTTCGCGTTGCTGGAAGCCAAGATGGCTCTCAGCACAATCCTCCAGCACTTCTCATTTGAGCTCTCGCCATCCTACACCCACGCACCATACACCGTGATAACCCTCCATCCGCAGCACGGTGCTCCAATTAGGCTGAAAAAGATATGACCATGCTTCCAGTGGGGTAGTGAATTTGCTCACATGTTGTGTGTAGTTAAAGTGAGCCGAATAAGTATAGCAACAGGTTTGAACACTGTAAGTTTCTTCGAAAGTTGTGAATGAAATGAAATACTCCCTCCGGTCCATTAAAATTGTCATGGGAAATGAACCTGGTTAGTACAATTCCATAGTTACACTTTCGTCAATTATTTGGATCGGAGGTAGTACTACTTTTTCAGTTTAACTGCTTCAGGTTCTGCAACTATCGTTCAAAGAAACTCTTTTCATACGGCTGGAGGAAATATGACACTGAAAACTCTCCCGGTCATATAGCTTCTGCTGTTCTGCATCCTCACAAAACTTCTGGATAAATCGTGCTCAACCTATTGGGCTGAACACACGGGGCATGTGCTGGCCGCATGGCAGATATTTGCTTTTCTGTGTCAAGCAGAATCACAAACTCTATAAGTAGATGAGATGATGGCAGTTACTCCCAAAACAAGAAACTGATAAAATCGAACCTTGGTAGGTACTCCCGCTGTCCCATAATATAAGATAATATTATAATCAACATACTCAGACATAGGTGCTAAGCCATTGCCAAGTGTCACAAGACACTCAACAAAGAGCTGACTAGTGAGGCCCGTTGTTAGGCTCTTTGCCGAGTGTTATTTTTTTACACTGGGCACGAATCTCGCTGAAATGTGGTCCTTTGATAGGCCGGGGGGACCAACAGGGGAAAATCCGCTCTAAGATAAGCCAGTTACCCCCACAAGCTTGTGAAAAAACCGTGTTCGCAATAACTTTTCAAGTTATATCTAACTCTAAATTTTATATTTTGAACTGAAACACAAATTATGTATTCAGGCTCTAGGTCAGCATTTGTAGTGTATCCAACTAGATACACTACACCACGGAAATAAGGACTTGCTGAAAACACTATCCTGTCAGGTCAGCATTTGTAGTGTATCCAACTAGATACAGTACACCACGGAAATAAGGACTTACTGAAAACACCATCATGTCAGCCTGTTCGCAGAAAATATACATTTCTGTGACATCAAAATGACAGGTCCATAATACACTTGACAACCGATTCAGAGCCGGTGCAGCCTAACGGGGACACCATGCTGCGGGTGCAGTGTAAGGACGGTACAGGGCGCGTGCACGTAGGATGCCGAGAGCTCGAACGTGAAGCGCTGCAGGATCATGCTGATGGCCACCTTGGCCTCAAGCAACGCGAAGTTCTGACTGATGCAGATCCTCGGCCCCCAGCTGAAGGGGAAGAAGGCCCCTGGGTCGTTGCAAGCCTTGGTCACGCCCTCTGCGAATCTCCCCGGGTTGAACTCGCCGGCGTCATCACCCCAGATGCCAGGGTCACAGTGAATGGACATGATGTTCAGCGCAAGCATCACATCCGGAGGGTAAGTGACGCCTCCCAGCTCTATCTTCTTGTATGTTCGGCGGTTAATGAGCACCACCGGTGGGTATAGACGCAGGACCTCGTTGAACACCATCGTAATCTGCCACAAATCAGCCGCAGAATGTCAGAGTCAAACCCAAAGAACTTTGCAAAGGTCTATTATCTCGTGTTGCAGGCAAGCTAGTAATAATTACTCACGATTTTTAAACGGTTAAGGCCATTCAAATCTGGTTTGTTTTGCCCAAAGACTTGTAGAACCTCTTCCCTGGCACGATCCTGCCACTCCGGGTGCATGCTTAGTACCACCACCGTCCATGTAAGTAGCACGGCGGTAGTCTCCATTCCCGCGAAGTAAAACAGCTTGCATTCTCCAATTACTTCTTCCATGGTCATCCCCTTGCTGGATTTGCCATCCGCATCGCTGTAATCCGTATTTGACTCCAGTAGCAAGCCAAGCAGATCGTCATTGTTAATTCCTCCCTTGTCCATAGACTTCTGTCTCTTATCTATTATGACCCTTAGCATCTCTTTTATCTCTATATTTATAGCCTTCATCCTTCTGTTGTTTTCTGTTGGCAATAGACTAAAGAAGGAAAGATATTATGTTAGCTCTCAGAATCAAAATGGATGGAGATATTTGCATTGGAAAAGAGAATGGGCAAAAATTGGAAAGAGGTTTGTTGCAGAAAGAAAATAGGTATAATAATGATACAGATAAGAAGCATTCCGAAACACATAAACTCATGTATGGTTATTTCTTTATTTGGATTGAAATAATGCATAAAATGAGGATCATACGAGAAGCCTGGGATGTAATTAGTCCGGAAAGATTGAACAAGGCGTTCTGCTTGCTCCGTTTGAAGTTGGAAAATTCGTTTGCCTTCTTGGTTGCTGACACCGAATGCAGCTCTTGAAATGACATCCCCTGAGAAATTTTGGAACTCCGACCAAACATCAAGCTCTATTGTTCCAGCAGAAAGAGTGGCGGAATTCTCCCATCTGCTAATTAATTCGCTGCAGGTGCAGAGAAGCATGGGAACATCCCCTACAATCCCAAGAGGAGAGAAGGTCAGAGAGTAAAGAATTTTGGTTTCTAAACAAAAAATTGTACAATATAGATCTTCAGTACTAAGTTAATTCGATCTGTCTTGTAACTTCTACTCAGATTTAATCTTTGCATAAATAGGTAGGCTATATGATTATCATTGTAGATGAGTCCATCTTGCAGATAAGGTAGGGACTAACCCTCTGAATTAGGGGCTCACCCTCTGAATTTCCATTTGCAAACATGAATACAAACTGTGTCACACAGTCAAACTATCATACTCCCTCCGTTCATAAATACTTGACTTTGAAACGAGTGTACCTATACAAGATACATATCTAGATAAACTCCATTGAGTGTCAAGTATTTGCGAACGGAGAGTCTATATAAGAAGTTAAGAACTACAACTAATACCTTTGCTGTACACATACTTCTTATACAGTTATACCTTTAGTTTTTCAGCATGAAAGGCTGGATTCATAATCCTTCTATGTTTGGCCCATTTTTCACCGTCAAGGACCACGAGCCCGCCAACTAGTAACTCTGAAAGGCGGGTTAGCTTTGTCTTCTGAAAGTGCCCAAATTTATTTGACAGAACTTCTCGAACCAGCTCAGGATCACTGATTGCAATCCTTGGGCATGGCCCAAACCATGTAAGTGAAACCTTACCTGCATTTTAAATAACACATAAGAACAGTTGCCCTGGACACCTTTTTTTTAACGAAATGCAGTGACCGCTGCTTTCAATTACATTAAGATAGCAGAGAAAATTACAGGGTGAGGCAGATCAGTTTTAGAGCATTGTCAAACAGACAAAAACAGAGGAAGTTTCACTGAAACAAAAGGGCAAGTTGTTCACGGGTATTTCAATATCAGAAGGAGCATGCAAGCTAGCATTCCATGCCATATAGTCAATAGGACTGTTGGCAATTCAGTCATGGTGGAGGAAGGATGGTTCTTTTCTGAAAGTACTATGAAAGATAGTTCTTGTACTTCGAATCTATGCAAAGCAGGTTCATACCGTGCTCCTCCATGACACGGTGGAGGAAAGGTGAGACGCGCGGGACTATGTCGTGTGCCCGGTCCATGGGCCATGGAGAAAGTCAAAGTGGGCCAAGAAAGAAATACCGGGCTTAAACGAAATAAACTGAGTGAAGGTGCTCCCGTATAAGCCGAGAAGTTTTGTTCTAAAAAAAAGGAGGGTACTTATGTTTTCGTATAAAGCGTATGCACATTATACACACAACCTGCAACTGTGAACTTTGGAAGAAATACCAGGGTTGATCGATGCACCGTGTGCGGTGAGCCCAGGCACACAGGTACGCACAAGGTGTACTACGTGTCATGTGTATCACCGATAGATCCTTTTCAGTTTACAAGTATGTCGATCGACAGGAAATATACACATACACGGGTATATAGTAGCCAGCTGAACAAGCACTTCTGTGCACATACGCGTCATTTTGTAGTAAAGCATTTTAAACAACAAACTCCAAATAAGCTAAGATGCTTCCACATGACCAATTGTTATCGTATCGCTAAAGGCCACATGAACCATGGTAGAAATTTCCGAAAAATTGAAAAGATGTCAAATAACATAAGGAAAGGAATGGATAGGGAGATTGACAACTTGCCTTCTTAAAGTTTTGATGGAGAAGGGATAACCTGGAGAGACAAAAAGATCACTGTTAATATGCAATAATTGTCCGTAGCAACGCACAACTATTTGGTTAAATAAATCAATATGAAAGTGAGAATTGGAGTTCATCACAATGTTAGTGCAGATCACCGGACACTTTTTTTTTAGAGAGTTCATCAAATTGACATATAGAGTATCAAGTTTGATGCTTCCGTCGAACTTCTGTTTGCTAGGGCTACGATGGTCGATCGATTTTGAGCTAATAATTAGGCCGCACCGGTTTGTCATCCAAAAGTTTTTTTTTTCGTTGCAACGCACGGGCATTTTGCCCCTGCGAGTTTGGTGTTATTACGACCACTGCCACCGCCAAGTCAAAAGTGAATGGTTCGATTTTTTTTCTGCCCCTATCCGTCCTGACTGCCTCGCGAGTCGCGACCCTCATCCCCATCTCCTCTCCGAGGCTCCACGCCATCCACGCGCGCTCTCCTCCATGGTCAGCCAGCTCTGCTCCAGCGAGGGAGCGAGGAGGCAGCCCCAGACTGCCCTGATTGCCGCCTCCGGAATCCCCGGTCCCCACGAATCCCCTTCCTCCTCCGTCGAGTTCAGATGCGCTGCTGCCCGGGCGCTGGATTTCACGGAGTTGGAGGCATGGTCTCCGGCGAGGGCAGGGGCACTGCTGTAGCGCTTGAGTTCGCAGATCTGGCGGATGGGTCTTCGGTGAGATTAAGGGCTCTGTGAGGTCCTGGAATTCGCGGAGAACAGGGAAGAAACATGGCCCCTCGCTGACTTCGTGTTAGACCCCGCGTCGCTGTCGCCAGCCCCTCGCTGCTGGCCCGAGCTTCCGGCCATGGATCGCGTCCGATCGCCAGTGGGCCACACGGAGCTGCACCAGCCCACACCCCGCAGCCAGAATCCGGGCCAGGAGGGGCAGTAGCCGCCCCGGGAGCAGCAGAGGAGAAGCCGGCGTCTTGGCGCAGAAAGGAGCGGCGCTGTGCCGCCCAGTTGACAACGGCGCGAGAGGAGGCTGGTGGCGGCCGGATTTAGCTGCGTTCGCTGTGTCCAGGGGCGGCGCTGGTTGGGGATCGAGGGGAGATGGGTAGCGATAGGGTCTGCGACTCTGCGTGGTCTCCTGTCCGTGCGTGCGTGCATTAGAGGTAGGTGGGCTAAGGGAGGGAGCTTCTGGCTGGGCCTTGGGCCTGGCAGCCTTTCCTTTGTCGACCGATTTGTCCCGAATTCCCCGATTCCCGATCGAATAGTCCCACCTTGCTTCCTCAAACCAAGTTCCACCGCGGGTTGCCGGAAGGGATCGGGGCCGGCGTAGTTTGACTTCGGCCTCTGGTCTCAGGACGGGAGAAGTGTGCTCAACTTGACGAAAAGAAAATAGGATCTGGCCAATAATTCAGACCTTGCCTGCCTTGTGTGAGGTGATATACGGGTATATTCAAAATAAAAAAAAATGCATGGTTGGGGCACCGTGGCATATGCACTTGCACATGCCATCATAGATGGACTCCTTTTGCATGCCAACTTGATGTGTGCACATCGGAAGCCGTTGTGTGTTTTTATCGCATTTTAACACGATGCTGCTACGTATCTTCCGTTTGTCTGCATATTGTTAAAACACATATGTTTATTACAATGGTACCAGTAGAGCAAAAGGAGAACCCATCCGCAATAGGGCTGAGAGATGTGTGGACTGTCATTATCTGAATTTCAGATCTGGCGTACCCTTGCAGTCAGCCTTATCTAGAGCGGAAGCGAAGCGGTATCGTCCAGCAGTGTGCCGACATGGCGCTGGGTGCAAAATGGAACAAATCTGAACCCCGACAGACCGTGCGGTTAACCTCGGCGAGAGGAAGCATGATGACGTAAGCAGAGCAGGTTACAACCTAGAGGCGTTGGCCAATTTGAATGGCAGTTAATCTTGTCAGGACATGGGCAACTGGTGTTGTATGTATTTCCTTCGAGATGGAATTATATTTAGGTTAATGTTTCAAGTTAGAAGTGAGATGGGCGCCGCCTCGGAGGGCAGGATCTCATGGCATGTCTAAGATGAGCAAATGAAGAACCCGTAGCAACGCACGGGCAACTTTCCTAGTAGTATATAATAGATTGCTGCACGAGAGGGTTAAAACACGAGCAGACTCCGCAAGTTGGAGCTTTATTATGACGGACAATTAGGGATTGAAATATTTGCGCAACACAGCGCCTCACTACCCGCTCACCGACCCGATGCCTACCTCGCCTACTTACTGATTTTCGTTGCTGAGGTGCAAAATGTGAGTTAGCCGGTTTTAGCTCGTCTACAGTTAGATCGAATTTCAGTTAGCTACGTTCCTGACTGAGAATAGAACGAAGAAGAGAAGCAGAAAAGCACAGCCTCCATTAATTCTCTGAACCCTGTGCTCCTTAATCCCCAGTTTGTAGGGTTCCTCCAGAAGCAGCTTCACTACTCCATTCAACTGCAAAATGTGAGCATTGTCTCCTTGAATACATACCACTTCACTACTCCACTCCTAGAAGTCCAAGTAATCACTATTGACAACGCCTGAAGGCCAAAACAATACAGTACGTAGCAGAGTCAGTCAGTCAGCTGCAGCCGCTGCTGCCTAAAGTGCATAATTTCTCATGAATCTGTATTTCGCTTTTATCTACACTCCACGGCCTGCAATTGTATACTAATATCCCTCACGGGAACAGGGCGAATTTGAACAGAAGACTCCGGACCTCCCCAGCCGCCGTTCTCCGACGACGAGAGGAGCCGGCTCACAGGCCGAGAGGCGGCCTCTCGCGACGTTCTCTGCCGCGATGCCGTCCGTCTCCGTGGCGCTCGCCACATGAGAGTCGGGCACAAGAACAACCTTTCAGTACGTTTTTTTTTTTTTGAATGGTCACTGGGGAAGGGAGAAGACCCTCCACCTGAATTTTCAATAAAAGGGGGCCTTAGCCCGTATGAGTTTTACACAAGATTTACATTGTGAGAGGTAGGCAGCAAGAACAGAGACAGGCAGAGTAGAACCGGCTGAAACTAAGCAGCTATGTATGGTCTGTTCGCCGTGCTTTTTGAGAACCGTGATTGGTGAGAAGGAATATCCGGCAGCTCCATGGTTATTATCAGCTCTGGTATATCTGACACCCAGCTCAGACCCAAGAATTTCTGCATCATTAATTAATTAATTCGCTCGACACGTACGGCAGTGCAGTTTTCAGTAGGAACCAGACAGAGAGATATTTAGCTGTGAATTTCCAGCGGTAGTCTGATAGTGAATTCTCTCCGGGGAGTGTGGGTCCGGTCTATCCTGACAAACTGGAGCGTCCAAAACTCTCGTACGTATATCTCTCCAAAAGAAAATTATTATACAGAATCTGTTTTACCACCAACGGCGACCGATTCCGATGAATCGACACCAAAATTCTCCTATCAATTCCAAAAGAAAGTTCGTCTCTGATGACCGCGTGCGTTCGAGATTGCTAGGAAGCTATGGCATAATTGGTAGGAAGCTCTGGCATAATTTGATACGTTGATAGCATATAAGCTAGCGCTTCTAAGTAATTGCTAGGAAGCTATGGCATAATTTGATCTATGGACGTTATGAGAGCCCTTTTCGTCACGGCTCAAACTAGTGAAGAATCTGTTCCCTGTTGGAACCGCTCCAGGCAGCATATAATACAACCATACATGTAGCATTCGTGACATCTCCTTCCGACGACTGACTCGGTGCTAGTCGTCCAGTGGCCAATGAAGGGTTATGTGGACACCATGTAGCAGATCGATCGAGCTAGATATATATATAGGTGAGACCATCAAGTTTCAGAGCATGGACCACCAACCAACAGATCGTACCACTTACTACTCTCCTACTAGCTACTTCTGCCATGCGACTAGTTATCATGCCTCTCCTAAAGCTCATGCCACTTATTACTCTCCTACTAGCCTCCTTGTTTTCCCTGGCCATGCCAGTGCCATCCTTGCAAGAACAAGCAGGAGCACTCCTTGCCTGGAAAGCCACACTTCAAAGCCAACCAGCGCACCTGCAATCCTGGGAAGACAATACATCGCCGTGCAGCTGGCATGGCATCAGCTGCACCAAATATTAACATGCCGGGTTCCCGGTTGTTAGGAATAATCAAACTTGTCCATGTCCAGCAGAGAACGGATTGGTTATTTCTAACAATGTATTCCTAGTCTATTAGTTTTTAGGTAAGTGCATGCATGTGCATGTCCGTGAGTTAGCTGAGTATGATTAGGAGTTCTAATCAAATCAGTAGTAGTACTAGTCGGTTAGTATAAGGCAAGTATGCCATACGTGTTTAGGAAAGGTGAGTACTAGTTAGTTGCAGGTCTGAGTTCTATTCGGTTTAGAACTGGTGTACGAGTAGGAGTTGGTGCAGGTGCTTTTGCGTCGGTGGTACGTGTATATATACACGAGGTCGTCCGCTGCTTGTAATCAGAGCTTGTACCGCAGATTTGAGAGAAATAAAGAGAAAAAGAACGGGCACGATACGTGCCCCTGGCAAAAGTTTTTGTGCGCGTGTGTTCGTGATCTTCGTATGTAGTTGATCCGAGGGCGGAATTCCAACAATTGGTATCAGAGCGAGGTCGAAGATTTGAAGTCACGCTTGCCCCGGGGAACCGAGGGCGGAATTCCTACACCGGTCATCACCGGAATCTCTCTGCGGGGCCTCGGCCTGAGAGGGCAGCTCGACACCCTCAACTTCACGGTGCTGGCAACCCTGACGAGCTTCCAGCTCGCGCACAATCAGATAAGAGGTTCCTTACCACCTGCTTTACCACTGTCCTTGTCCAACCTTCGACACCTGATGCTCCAGGAGAATCAGCTTTCTGGAAAAATACCCTGGCAAATAAAACACCTGAAGGGTCGTGTAACGCTGGTCCTGTCCAACAATCAGTTGTCCGGTCCCATCCCCAGTGAACTAGGCTACCTAAATAAGCTACTTAGATTAGATCTATCCAGCAACAACCTCACCGGCCAAATTCCAAAAAAATTAGGAAACGCCACTAAACTCACCGTCTTGTACCTTCATGATACCCAATTATCTGGATATCTTCCTCGAGAACTAGGCTACCTAGTGAATCTAAAAGAGTTGGATCTTAGTCAGAACAAACTCATGGGCTCCATCCCCGATACTTTTTGGAGTTTGAATAATCTCACTGCCTTGAGCCTATGGGGTAACCAATTATCTGGATATGTTCCTCGACAACTAGGGTACCTAGTGAATCTAGAAGGGTTTGCTCTTAGCCAAAACAAACTCATTGGTCCCATCCCCAATATCTTTGGGAGCTTGAAAAAGCTCACTCAATTGTTCCTTGATGGCAATCGGCTCTCTGGACATATTCCTCGAGAAATTGGTACCTTAGTGTATCTTGAGGTACTGCAGTTGGGCAATAACAATCTCTCTGGTCCGTTGCCACCTCAACTGTGTGTTGGAGGTTTGCTTCAGCATTTAAATACAAATGACAACAACCTGAATGGACCTCTACCACTAAGTTTAGTAAATTGTAGAAGCCTTGTCAGAGTTCGTCTTCAAAGGAATCAAATAGAAGGAGATATCTCTGAGTTGGGAGTTTATCCAAATCTGTTGTATATGGATATGAGCTCAAATAAATTGTTTGGCTGATTATCTGATCGTTGGAGTGAATGTGGTAATCTAACCATGCTAAGCATTTCCAACAATAACCTCACGGGGAAAATACCTGCAAGTATTGGGAAACTATCTCAGCTAGAGCAACTCGATCTTTCATCAAATAAGATTGAAGGGGAGCTACCAAGTGCACTGGGTAAGCTAAACAAATTGTTCTACTTGAGCCTCGCAGATAATTTGCTCCATGGAAGCATTCCACAAGAAATTGGAGTAATGGCCAACCTGGAGTTGCTAGATTTGTCATCAAATAACCTAAGTGGTTCAATAACCTAAGTGGTAACCTCATCATCGCCGTCACCCCCCTCTTGCACCTCGGCTTCGACCTCCGCTTGCATGCCCGAATCGAATGCGTCAAGTGGAGCACTCAAGTCCAGCTCGTTCTCCTCCAACAATTCTGTATATGATGCATGAGCGTTGTAGCTACAAAATCCAATGGCCAAAACAATAAGGAAATGAACCAAAGTCTAACCAAAGTTCACCAGAACAAAGGGAATTTTTTTACCTCTCCAGCATTTCTTCGAACACGTGGTGGACGCCGGTGGAGTTGACGGGGTCCCGGGTGGAGCTGACGGGCCCATCCTCGAGCCGCAACCGCCTTCTTCCTCGGGCCTATGGCTTGCGACTTCGGCCGTCTGCCGGACGGGGTGGAGGAGGCGCCCGTCCTCGAGCCGGCGACCGCGATGGGAGGAAGCACGATGGAAGAAGTTGGCGCGGCGGCAGGCATGGCTCCATGGACGACCTTGTTCCCTTGCCACTTCCGCTTCACGCCGGCGACGGAAGGAGTTGGCGCGGCGGCGGGGAACACCTGAATATAATCAGGCAGTACTGTAGTTTGGGGCATCAACTTATACACATATCTAGCCGTTTACGCATAATTTTGTCAGGCAAAGAGGGTTCTCGAGGCACAGCAATCAAGAATGTTAGGCAAATTATTCCAGGATGTTGGCAATTCGGTCTCGTAGATGCAGAGAAACTTTCAAGAATGTTAGGCAAATTATTTGTTCAGGTAGATGCAGAAAAACTCAGGACGTTAGATATTTATTTTGTTCATGTAGATGCAGAGAAAACCACAGAATGTAGGGAAGTTATATGTTTATTTTCATGTAGATTTTTAGGATCTAGACAATTATTTCGGTATAGATGCATAGAAGCCTAATGAAGTAGCCAAATTATGAGAACTGATCACATTAGTTCTTTTTTTAGGGGGGGGGGGGGGGGGGGGGGTGCGGGGCAGTTTTTGCTGCAGAACCGCTAGCGCCACACATGATCATATCTCATTACTGCTATTGTGTTTTTGTAGAGAGGGTTAGGAACATGGCAGTATGGTCAAGTATTATAAGATCATGCCTATTTTTTAAACTAGAGCATGACAAGATTTCCTGGGTTGCGCCGCTTGTGATTCAGTTCAAGTATCTGTGGGCTTTTTACCAAAAATAATCCCCTGAAGCTTTTTTAGTCTCCTCTTCTGTTTGCTATGTTGCCTGTAGCAACCAGGTTCGTCGCCTATAGTAGCAAACTATATAGCCCATTTTTCACATACCATGTCGCCTGGCCATGAAAAAAAAAAACACTAGAGACTCAAGTTACCCTAAGTTTACTGGCTATCCCTTTGAAAACTAAGTCGCGCATGCCCACTACATGCATGGAGTCACCCACGCCTTGTCCACGCGACCAGTCTGCTAACCAATACACTAAGTCAGCCACGCCTAATCCACACACGGAGTCGGCTAAGCCCCAACATATAATCGCCTCGCCCGCCCCCCACAAACCGGCTAACCAGGGAAACCTAACAATCGCCGAGTTGTATTGCTACACTCATCGCCCATGAGCTAATCAATATGCAAACTGAGTCGCCTAACCCGGTCAAACTAAGTCACCTACGGCAAACGCATGCATGCCACCCCACTACATAGCCGCCGAACTCACGCTCAGCTCGACTAATCCAATACACTGTCGCCCATGAGCTAATCAATATGCAAACGGAGTCGCCTAAACCCCAATATATAGTCACCACGTGCCCACACCAACAGACAACGGTACTGTTTCAAAACTGCTTACGGTAGTGTTTCAAAATTGTTTTTTTTTTTTACTTTTATGATTCAACAGCTTAAGTTGCCGGACCTCAACACACAGATGAAGCAACTCTTCTGAACGTTTACTTCATTTTATTGCCACCCGGAAATTCAGCATAATGCAAGCTGGTCACTTTTTTTTGTAGCCGACGGCATAGTTTCTAAATTGCTTTCTTTTACTTTTTCCAAAGTAACTGACTTTTGTAGGCACCAACTGCAAAACGTCGACAGTGGCTGGGTCATCGGTTGGAAGCTGGAACCCCCGGAGGAGGAAATCTTTGAAGCAGCTGAAGTTTGACCAAACTTTTAGAAAAAATTATCAACAAATATGATATATTGTAGATATCATATGAAAATATATTTCATTATCTATCTAATGATACTGATTATGTATTCTGCCTATTAACAATTTTTGGTAAAAACTTGGTCAAACTTGACATAGTTTGATTTTTCAAAAAAATAATAATATATAGGCCTTAAGCCTTGGGATGGAGGTAGTATAACATTGAGCAGTTCGCCATTTAACTTTTTCGTTAATAAAGACAGAGAAGACGAGACTAGTTATATTAGTATAGGTTATATTCTTTTAGGGTACTACAAGTAGTATTGGCACAAACATTGTATACAAATCAACTGGAGGTTCAAATGAATAACGATTGAATAATAAAGACACACAAATATATGTTTGCACGTACAAATACATCCGACAGCAAGCACATATCAAAGTAAATCACAACCAATTACATACACACAAGTTTGCACACATACATTTTCATACACTCATACATATTCAGGCACGACACACAAATACACTGAGAGAGAATCAGTCACGCAACACATAGCTCATGGCTCATGCCTCAGTTTGCACCCATCGTTGTGTGGAATGGAGCTCGGGTCGGTGAAGTTGCCCTTGAGAAACACCTCTTGCAGCCTCTGAAGGTGGTCAATTCCAGAAAGCTTGCCCGCCTGATTGATGGCCAAGTTGCGCCAAACGATCTTCTTAAGCAAAGGGACCGCGTGGCCTTGTTCAATGCTGACGGTGGTGATGGTGTTGCCCACGACGATGAGGAACCTGAGCTCTTGGAACCCATCCTTGCTGAAGGTGAGCTCTGGCTCATTGTACGAGTTGCGAAGGAGCCGAAGGCGGCGCAAGTGATGGAGCTTGTTGCCAAGGTCCTGCAGAGAGACTTTAGACAGAAAGGTGTCATACAGTGTAATCTCACAGAGATCTTGCAGCCCCCAGATCCAGTGAGGCAACCCGGTGTTGAGAAAGCGCACGCCCCTGATATCCAGGCTCTTGAGAAACTGGGGTGCGTAGTCTTGTGGCATCACCATATTCACAGTGACACTAGGGTCACCATTTGTGGGTGGTGGAGTGACCCATATTGACAGAGAGCGTAAGCACTCTCTCAGCTTGGCGATTGCTCGGAGCAGATTGGTCATGCTGTCTTGAGCTTGGCTTTGGCTGCCAGCGAGAACCACGCCCAGCTTCCTAAGCTTCAGCAGGCGGCCAACTTCTTCGAGTTCTTTCTTGCCGGGCCGAACCTGGACCCTGGACAGTATCTCCATGTCTTCCATCTTCCCGATCTTTGGAGGCATCCACACCCAGTGGAGTGTCTCCTCCTCCGTCGTCATCGTCGGGCTGGTGAGCAGGTGCTTTAGCTTTCGGAGGTAAATGTGCTTCATGCCCGGGCCCCGTACCTTAGTTTGTCGGATGTCGAGCGTCTCCAGCAGTTTGAGATGTTTGATCTCCTTGGGTAGGTGGGAGACGTCCGTGTTCCGGAGGCTGAGGTACTTGAGCGAGACGACTTTGCAGATGCGCTTGAGGTGGCTCGTCTTTAGACCCTTGCAACCCCCAAGATCCAGCACATTTAGCCGGTAGGTTGGGTCGAGAGACTTGAGGAAGCGTAGCATGGAATCCATGGGATCGGGATCCGCCGCCGTGATATCATCCGGC
This sequence comes from Poa pratensis, assembly GCA_947311845.1. Classification (NCBI taxonomy): domain Eukaryota; kingdom Viridiplantae; phylum Streptophyta; class Magnoliopsida; order Poales; family Poaceae; genus Poa; species Poa pratensis. Next base: position 642,103 of record CAMZMU010000021.1, read on the forward strand.
GGAGGCGTCGCCCAACGGCCGCAGATGCTCCACGGGTGCCGTGGTCGTGGATGATTCTTCTGCTGGTGCTGTTTTTGTCGTTTCACATACTGTCGGATGCGAAGCTGGTTCTTGAGGTGAGTCGGCAAGTTGTCCACAAAGTTCTCAGTTGTTGACATACGGCGGAGGAACTTCCAGACGATGGGGCCAATTGTGCAGCTCTTGACCTTGCAGGCGGTACTGGCTGGGTCGTCGGCAGGAAGAAGGAACCCTCGGAAGAGGAGATCTTTGAAGCAGATCTCCGCTGCCTCCTCGAGGGAAGCATCATCTTGCTTGTCCACCTCCTTGAGGGAAGCAGCACCTGCTTGTTTCTCCACACGGCCTTCGGCGAGCCATCGCCGGATCATGCTCGTCCTGCTGATGGCGTCTTCGTCGTGGAAGGCATAGAGATACTGCAAGCAGCTCTTGTAGCTCCTCGACAGCTTGCTGTAGCAGAAGATCATCACTTGAGTCGGAAAATCTTTGATGTCCGTGTCCGCTTCATCCACTAATTTCATCAGTTCTTTTTTGGTCTTCTGGACCGCCGGGCGGGCATGGCTATGAACCTGAAGAGCACGGAGGAGCATCTCCATGCAGACAGCCGCACTCTCCTCGTGCGACAAATTTTTAAGGAGGCAATCACGTACTTTGGTGGCTGCCGATTGAAGATCCTTAACAAGGAGGAGACGGATAGCCTCGTCAAAACACGGGACGAGCTCCTTCTTCTGCTGCTTCTCTTTGTCACGTGCCAACGCACGTACAAATTGAGTAACGAGACCGACGGCCTCGTTCTTCTTGTGCTGCTTCTCTTTGTCACGTGCCAACGCACGTACAAATTCTTCTCTGGCCTCGTCGATCTTGTCCTGGCTAGCTTGGGCCTCGGCCGGCGTCAGCGGGGGCGTCTCTTCCTTGAGCTTGGGGATGCTGACTTGGTAGCGCTCCCGCCTCTCGCCGACGTCCTTGACGCGGGCCTTGAGGTCGCGGATCCTGTTGGCGAGGTCGCGCTCCTCACAATATCGACACTTCATGAGGAGCAGCAGCTGGTGGAGGAGGCTGGCAAAGCGGCCGCCGAGGAGGCTGGCAATGCGGCTGCCGCTGGACGGGCCCTTGAAGTCGCGTCTGTAGAGCTCGATGCAGTCCTGGGCGATGTAGGAGATATCGCGGACCTGCTTCATCCAGGCACGGAGCTGGTCGTCGTGCTTGCCCTCCGTCTTGGTGAGGTGGATGAGGAAGCCGTTCATGCTCTCCATCTCGTCCTTGATAAACTGCATATCACCCTGCAGGCCGCCCAGCAGCTTCGCCTCCTCTGTGACCGCCGTCGCCAGCAGGCCCACCAGCGAGTCTACGCAACCGCGGTCAGGTCAGCCATCTCTCTCTCTCTCTCTCTCTCTCTCTCTCTCTCTCTTCTTGATCCGGTGTTAATGGATATATGGATGGATGCAAGTGCAACTCAGCCTACGATATAGAGAAAATGGGTCTTTGAATTGAATATATGTGCCATCTACAAGGATGCAAATTTATTGAGATGCGTACATATATATATATATATAGTACAACGGCCAATGCTTGGGGTTGGATGCTAGGCTAGCTATCTGGGCTGGGATGGAGCAAGATCAAACGGCTGCTCTACTCCGGCCATTCGTCATCCATGAATATATATGGAAGGAGGAAGAAGAATAAAGAACTAAGAAGCAAGAACAAGCCAGCCATGGGACAAAGCATCCCAATACGATGAGCAAGGGATGGCGTGACATGTTTTTTTGCTCACAGATTGAAGCAAGGATCCTCCAGCCATTAAGAAAGACTTTGAGAGCAAAGAATGTAGCATAAAGCACATGCTTCCGGATAGAGTAAGCTAGGACATGCATGCCTGGGGACCCCGGCCGGCCCTATGAAAAATGCAGACTCCACAAGGAGAGGGCTCGATCTAGTAGGAATAGCAAGTCTAAGTAAAGAATATATTCGTCTCTGGTTCGTACGTTGGGCATGCTATTTCTTTTACAATGCAATGCAAGAGTGCGTATGCTTCAACTAGCCATGATCTTTATTGTGAAATTTCTTTTCTTTGTTTTCCATCAGGATTATAATATTTAAAAATAGCTCACGCATTGGGCAAGGTTCGTAGTTCGAACTAATGTACAGTTGGTCTAGTCACACTTGGAATCAAACATGAACTGGAATGATTTTCCAAAAAAACAAATTTAAGTTTGGATGAGAATTCACACAGAGGAAAGAAAGTACGTAGTTTATACAGGCATAGCAAATAATATTTTAGTATGCGCAACACAAGGAAGCTCCTTGATAAACTAGCCTTTTAGTTGTGTAAAAGGTAGAAGAAAGAATATCAGTAAGGCACGCAATAATGTTGTTTGTATGTATAGTTTTTTTTTTTGGCGAGATATATGTATATATAGTTGGGCATGCATGCAGGGGATGTTAATTCAACTAGCTAGTTGTTAGATATCCGAGGCGCACATCGATTATCTGAGGAAAAGAAATACGATGAGAACCTCCAGCCATTGAGAGCAAAGAAGCACGGAACCTCCAGCCATTGAGAGCAAAGAATGTAGCATAGAGCACACATGCTTCCGGATAAAGTAAACTAGCACATGTCTGGGACCCCTATGAAAGATTCCAGACTCCACAAGTTTAGAATATATGCGGTATGCTACCTTCGTTGGGCACGCTATTTCTTGTGTACAGTGCAATGCAAGAGTGCATATGCCTGAGCTATCCAATCTCTTTATTGTGAAAATTCATTTCTCCATTTTTTTTGCTTTCATCTGGATTATTTTTTAAAATAGCTCGCACATTCGAAACAGGGGTTCGAGCTAATGTACAGTTGTTCTAGGCACACTTGCACAGTCCATCTGTCTTTCTAGTTAATCCACACAAAGTTACTAGACGTGAAAAGTGAGCGGGGGTTTACGTACATTGAAGTTTGCTAGGAATCAAACGTCTGGATTGATTTCCAGAAAGACTTCATTTGGATAAGAATTCAAACATGGGGAGAGGATATACGTATTTTTTACATACATGGCATGAATAATTTAGTATGCACAACACAAGGAAGCTCCTTAATAACCTAGTTTTTCTCTTTTTACGAAAACTAGCAAGGTGGCCCTATCAAATGCAAAGGCATCATGTTTTATTCGGTCGAAAGTGTTAAATATTTTATGCAATAATTTTTACTCTTGTTTATTATTTCATTGCCGAATGGACAACATCTTAGGCATTGATACATGTATAAAAGTGTAACATTGACATTTATTTTGCATATAAACATATGATCATGGTGCTAATAAATACTAATGATATTGACACACCACAAAAGATTTATAAAATATTAATCTACAATGAACCTAATGATATTGACTTATTTTTTCCTGAATAATTTGGTTACACATTCAGGTGTCGAGCTACAAGTACACCAACCAAACTAATTTGTAATTCTTGCACCCGCTAGATAGATTGTCGCATGGTCTGGCATATCTCTGTATCTCTACGGCTCTTTCTTGCTTGCATATATAATTGGATTTACCCGCCGTGCCTCCCAGGCTTCTACCCCACGCGAGGTCGCCCCACCGCGCCTCCCCACTCCGACGCAAGTTCATCATGCCGCGACGACAGCTTCTTCCCCAGCGACGCGAGGTCGCTGCGCCAGCTCCTCCCTCGGCGTGCCGCTGCATCCTACTCCTCCCCACGGCACACCCACCGCCGATTCCCCAGCTCGAGGGCACGCGTTGCCGCTGTCATCCCCTACTCGCGCCGCCGTGGACACACCTCGGCCTCCCCTTTTTTTAAACCTAAAAAAGGCTATTTGTGGCGCATGGTTGGGAGTGCGCCACAGAAAAGTGGTCGTTCTGTGGCGCACCTGTGCATGCGCCACAGAATTATATTTTTGTGGCGATGATTCTGTGGCGCACCCACCGTGCGCCACAGAATTCTAAATAGGTGCGCCACTAAAGAGGGTTTTCCTACTAGTGCTTAGGCAAGGTTTGTGAACCACAGTTGTACTAGGTCGCGTGATGTTGCGCGTCTGAAATCGAGTTGGGCACGGTTGTATCTTACTATATAATGCAATGAAAAGGACCCCAAAAAGCAGCCAATATTGCTGCATAAATTCTATATCCCTAATCTCGAATTAGGGTTTGATTACCCCTTTTTGTTGATCAATTTCGTGCCAGATCCGGCAGTTGGTGGCCCTATATCATAGTAACAAGAGATCATGGGCTACAACAACGACAATAGGTGTTGGGGGAAATGTCAGGCGCGTCTTTACAAGCTACGGCGCCGTCACGATCATCGTCGCAATTCCCGTGGTTCGACCGCGAAAACTATGGAGTTTGGGAAGCAACAATGCAGTGCGCGTTGGAGTCGCATGAGCTCCGGGATATCTTCAACCCCGACAGCGAGGAGTTCTAGACGGGGGGAGGGGGGAGGCGCAGCCCCGGCGATATCGCTAGGCGGCTACGACCATCTATTCGGCTACGTCGACGGATTTGATGCAACATCTCATCAAGGAAACTGCGACAGATGTGTGCGAGGCTATTAGGATAGTGCAACTAGGGCACGAGAGGGTGCGTGAATCCATCATGAAGACCTACTAGAATTTGCATATGGGATAAGATGGGTGTATGGAACCAGTGGTGGAGCTAGCTCAGGATTGGATGCTGGGAAAGATGTTAGTACATTCAAGCTTAGAAGTTTTTGCCTAAGCAAATCACTACTTAAAACAATGATTTTCTGCTATAACTACAAGCACATGCATCGAGAGAGCCTGTTCCCATGTGATGGGTGCCTAGTTGAGAAGCAACGACGGGGGTCGTTCCCACGTGAAGCGGTGTACATGGCAAGCGAAGTGCTCGAACTTGTTCATGGTGACTTGTGTGGCCCTATTACACCGGCAACCTGGAACAAGTATTTCTAGCTCGTAGTTGATGATTTCAGAGGGTACATGTGGATTGTGTTGTCGAAGAGTAACGATCAAGCGCTGCAACCTTTCAATTTGATAACGACCGCAACAAAGGACGAAGTAGAAGCCAAGCTAAAAGCCTTTCATATTGACATGGGGGTGAATTCACATCAAATAAATTCACCGTGTTTTATGAGTTGCATGGGATCAAGGGTTATCTTACCGTGCAATACTCGTCACAATAGAAAAATGTGGTTGAAAGGAGGAACCATACAGTGGTATCCATGGCTCGAAGCATGATGAAGACCAAAGGGCAGTCGGGAAGATTTTGGGGAGAAGCAGTGACGATGGCCGTGTACTTGCTGAATCGAGCGCGGACGAAGAGTGTCCTCCGTACGAGGCATGGTGTGAATGCAAACCTACTTTGGATCACCTTCCCAAGTTTGGTTGTGTCGCACACGCGAAGACTCTGACTGGTCCCGTTGGAAAAGTTGTCGACCGGAGAACACCGATGGTGATGATTGGCTATGAGACGAGCTCAACGAATTACAGGGTGTACAACCCAACAACTTAAATCCAAGTTACATAAGACGTGATCTTTGAGGAGGAGAAGGCTTGATCATGGAGTGGATAAAACGAGCTGGATGCACCAAGCAATATCTGATGATATGTTGCACGTTGTGTATGCACATGATGAAGGTCACGATGGTGGTCAACACCACCATTACAACGTCAATAAAGAACCTCTGGGCACGTCCACGGCTCACGGCGGCATGTCAGAGTAGGTGACAGAAATTTTTGCCACGCCAGAGAATCCTGTCACCGCGACAGCGGCGCGAGAAGAAAACACAGCCGCCGCCACGAAACCAGTTGAAACAGTTGCCCTTGGTAGCGAGCGCGATGATCTACGACAGCGACTACCAACACCGGAGAAGCTGAGATCGGTGTTGGAGCTGTACCCCGCACCGGTGCCGCGAAAGATAGAGGATGCATAGAAGATAGAAGCATGTGGTCACTGGTGCTATCTCGGCATGGAGGAACCGACAAACTTTGACGAAGCTAAATGTGAAGAGAGCTAGAAGCGAGTAATGCAAGAGGAGATGAGTTCAATCAGGGAGAACAACACTTGGTCACTTATCAATCTTCCGGATGGACAATGCGCTATAGGATTCAAGTGGGTCTTCAAAGTAAAGAAAGACTCCAATGGTGCAGTGCTGAAGCACAAGGCACGTCTAGTAGCTAAGTGCTATGTGCAGAAACATGGGCTTGGCTTCAAGGAGGTTTTTGCACCGGTTGCAAGTATGGAATCTATGCGGTTGTTGATTGCGTTGGCAGTTTATGAGGGATGGCAAGTACATCAAATGAATGTCAAGTCAGCTTTTCTTAACCTATTAGGTATTCCCCCGACACCATGTACAAGAGTATTGTAGGAAGTCTAAGGTACATTGTCAACACAGTTGGATCTTGCACATTCGGTTGGGATTGTGAGTAGGTACATTGAAGCACCCATGACCAAACACATGGCTGTCGTGAAGCATATTTTGCGGTATGCCAAAGGGACTATGTTTCTTGGTTGCTGCTATGAGAAGGAGAAGAAGAAGAAAAAGCATGAGGAGGAAGAAGAACAAGCAGGAGAAGAAAAAGAAGAAGAACAAGCAGGAAAGTTTAAGTTCGAGTCGTTTCCTTATTAAATAATTAGGGTGGGCCCCTAGTTTTTCTCAAAATATATTAAGAAACCATGTATCATTAGAGAATAAATATGCATCCAAGTTCAGATTGGAGGTAAGTTGGCCATGCATGATGACATTGTACAATCACTCTCCCATATGCATAAGCTTGCAGTGCTTTTGGTTCGTAGATAAAGGGCCACGTAAATTTATTTATTTCGGCAGTAGAAAAAACTATAGGAGTTTTTTTCTAAAAATATTACTCATCTATCTATTTGACATTTATTTCCATTTTTAATATTTTCCAAACAAAGACATAGATTATCCTTACTTTGTCAACGAGATGACACTCCTCCTTGTTTCCGTTGAGTATCTCCATGATTACTACACCAAGACTGTAGATATCAAGAGCATACGTATCTCGGCGCTTGATTTGAGCATCAGGTATAAGAGATTCTGGTGCCAAATATCCGCTGCATAAGTATATATTAATGTTATTGGTTAATGAGCAAGCTAACGCAATTTATTGTAAGTCATAGTATAGATTACACCTAGCAAACTTACCGTGTTCCACCTATCTTACTGATAGTCTAGCTTTCTGTTTCACCAGTAAAGCACCTTGATAGACCGAAATCAGTAATTTTTGCCACCAAATTATTATCCAATAATATATTTTTGGGCTTTAGATCAAAGTGGACAATATTTTTTTCGTGAAGGTAATGTAACCCTTGACATATTCCTGTGATAATTTGATAGCATTCTCTCCACTGAGGTTCGCGGGACTTATCTAGAAGGGGAGAGGATAAAGGAAGATTAGTATCATTTGATATACTCCATGTCTGTAATATCTGATCATATAGAAGTGCATACTCTATGTGGGGAACTGAACCACATGATCTTTAGCAACGAAATAGAGGGTTAATGGAAAATATGTGTGCTAGATGATCCTACCAGTGATATACTCATGAAGACTGCCTTTGGGATGAAACTCGAAGCAGAGCAACCTTTCTTGTACATCCGCCATGACCAATTTTGCTCCGTTCCTTGCCATTGTACCTTGTGTGTCAGCACAATATCCCAAGAATCGTACTATATTTGTGTGCTTCACTATCATGAGACATTCAACTTCTCGGTGAAACTCCTTCTCATACATATATGTATTGGACATCTTCTTCACAGCCACAATCCTATTCTCAAGCTTCCCCTGCGGTAAGAAGATGCCTTGTTAGCAATAGCTTCAGTTTTGAGATGAGCTTTGATCATGATAGGGACAGCTCAGAGTTCTTGTACCTTATAAACCACCGCGAACCCACCGCTACCAATTATCTGCTTAGCAGAGAAACCATGTGTGATATCTTCTAGAAGCGATAGCGGCAAGGCCTGCGGCTTTGTCGTTTCATCTGATAGCATGCACTCCAGGTCCCATGGTGTAATACAAGATCGGCGGATCTTTCGTGAAGCTACCAGTTGCTGAAGTTTTCTTGTTAGATAATTGAAGGCGTAGATACACAACAATGAGGCACCCATCAGTTTGAGGAATAGAAAAAGTTGCGTAGCATCAATCCTATCGCTGGGCATCTTGTCTGGATATGCAACGGCACCCCTGAAAACAAGCTCCACCAACTACTCGAGCTTTTCTGGATCACCCGATCTGCTGTTCAGCAATAGAAACAAGTTAACGAGCTGTTTGCTTGACAACATATAATAGATCGACCACAAATTACATATGGTAGGTCTGGTGACTGAGCGACCACAGTTCAGGCAACTAGAACAAACAGATCTGGAGAAGATCTGGGTCAAAAAAGAAATCTGGAGAAACTATTTCAAAAAAATTACCTGGCGAAGTACTGCTATGTAGTCGAGGCAAGCTTGAGGTAACCTGGACGACAGATTATCTCTCGAGCTGTGGAAGGGAGAGAGGATTGGGAGACTTATAGCAAAGCAGATTCCCTTCCCATGTGTATTTCTCTTTGAGCTATCGAAGGGAGAGAGGATTGGGAGAGTTATAGCAAAGCAGATTCTCCTCCTTGAGGTACTAAAATCTCTACGCCCCTTTCCCTACCCATGTGTATTTCTCTTTGACTGATTCTCCTCGTGCTCAGTTTGCTCCGTTCTCCATTATTGACCAACTCCTGCCAAAGGAAGGAGAGAGGATTGTGGGACTTAAACTAAGTAAGCCACTACGAAGTAAACAATTTACTCATGATAGATCATGAGAGGCACGACTATGGTGATGCAGTAACGGATTTTTTTGGTTGTGTTCCTACTCTAATTCTGTTGGAATCATCTAAGATTGTACCTAAATAAGTCATGCGATTTTGTTTTCCATTTTATTTGCATGTGTGCAATATATATTTATGTGATCTGATGAAATGGTACAAACAATTTCTGTGAACCAGAGAACTTGCCTGTGGCAAGATGGTTAGGAGGGTGGTTGTACCCCAGCCCACCAGAGTTCAAACCCCAGGTTTGACGCTGGTGTTTCTCATTTAGGCGGAATATTCTTTCAGTGGGAGGCGACGTTCTCGTCGACAGCGAGGCGCCCGTGGTGACTTCGTCAATCTCAAGACCCAACCGCCGGCTCAGTCTATCGGAGGTGCTCATAGGGGTAGGGTGTGCGTGTGTGCGTTCATAGGGGTGAGTGTATGCGCGTATATGTGAGCGTCTGCGTTGTACTGTGTTTCTCAAAAAAAAAAATTTGTGTGAACCAGCCGGTGCAAAAGCCAGGACGTTGCCTTCTGTATCTAAAATAAACTTCGCTTGCAATTGGATGGGAAAGAGCTGACCTTGAAGTATCATGATTGGATGGGAAGAGCTGACCTTGAAGTATCATGATAGGATGGGAAGAGATGACCTCCAAATATTTATATTTCGCACATATACATAATCTCGTGGCCGGCAGTCTGGATCTGGATGCAAATGCAGCTGTCAGTTGATGTCAAATATATATATGATTTATTTTCTCTTCTGAGAAACTATGTGTGCTCTGACAGGGTAAGGTTAACTAACAGAATCGAAAACGACATTGTAAGTTACATTATTATATCACTTGCGAGTAAATTATTGTTTGTACATCGAGATCACTGCCATTAATACTTTCACTTCAAAATTACACTCTTTATAGATATATCCCTAGTGCAGAATAAGATTAATCAAGTAGGTGCTCCACTTCTATGCAGCATATGTCGTCGTATCGGCATTGTTGATAGGAGACGGGGGTCCTCTAGCCGAGGGTGAACGTAGGGCAAGAAGGTGGACGTCGTCGAGGTCGGGATCGAACAAGGCGGCTTACCCAGCTTCAGGCTCCACGAAGGTGGCGGAGCCCTACGTGCTGCTATAACTCACTATAATGCAAATCGCCGTGTTACAGGTTACAATGAGTATGAGAATACGGATTGCGGTGCCCTAAAGGCTTCCCGAGGTCCGGCTTATATAGGCGGCCGGACCTAGGGTTACAAGGTGTAGACGTATCCGACAAGTATACAGAGTCCTATCCCTATCCGGCAAGTTCTGCCGCCTTCCGTCTTGGTCTCGGTGGCCTACTGGGCTTCGGCATCCGCCTTCCTTGGTCGTCGGCTGTCTGGGCCGCCCGGCAGGCAAAGCCTTGCCACCACTGCGGGCCACCCGGGACTAGCCGGATTTGCCATGTCAGGGATACCCCCGTGTGGTATAACCCCAACATTAGCCCCCAGGAGGTTCTAAGTTCTTCAGTTGCCGCCTTCTTTGCTTGACGTCCGTCTTGAATGCTTGCACCGGCTTCTGAAGAGCTTGGTCCGTTCTGTAGTTGAAATCAGGAGCGTTCCGCCTAATATAGCCGGAACTTGGCCGCCAACATGGGAAAGACAGCCTGACCTCCTGTCAGGAATCTTCTCCGTGTTGTCTTGTCGACGAGACAGGTTAAGCTCAGAACGACGTCACTGAGTCCACGACAGTTTGAATTCAGAGCATGCCACATGATGGCCTAACCACGACTCGCGTAAATCGAGGCGCCGGCACCGCTTGCCGTTTTCAGTCGTGCGGGATGGCGGACACGTGTCCCAGATCTCAGCAGATCTTCTGATTTGCGTGAATCTCGGAGCAGCCGGGGATAAATGCCCTTTCTCCCCCCTCGGGCGGAGGCACCGAACCACTCTGCCGCAGCTCCACTGCTCCTCACCTTCGGCGCACATCCCCTCTCTCCGCGACCACCTCCCTCAGCCACCTCGACCCCGATGGCCAGCTCCGCCGACCAAGGCGCAGCGGCGGTGGTGGACGCGGTTCATTCCGCCGCGAGATCTATACCCGCAGCGGCGGCGACGGCGGTGCTAGACGTCGTTCCTCTCTCCACCATGCCCCCTGCTGCGGCGGGGGCGGCGACGTCCCTTCTTCCTCAACCGCTCCCCCGACGATTGCGGCGGCGGAAGCAGCTATCGACCTGGAGGACAGCGACGACGAGCTCACCGCCGACGAGGAGGAGGCTACCGACCTAGGGTCTCGCTACTGCCTGCCGTCTTGCATGACGGAGGCCTATGTGCAGGAATTGTCGGACTCCGGCTTCCTCCCCTGCAAGGCGGACTGTGAGTGGCGGATTCCCGGAGATGAAGTCGTCCCCGCGCCACAAGACGGAGAGAGGGTGGTGCTGGCTTCGCACCTACTCCGCGGTATGGGTCTGCCGCCTTCTGCCTTCTTTACCGCTATACTTAGACACTACGGGCTGCAACCACACAACATAGCGCCCAATAGCATCTTAGTACTAGCCGGCTTCCAAGCCTTGTGCGAAGGCTATTTAGGCATAGAGCCCACCGTAGAGCTCTTTAAGTACTGCTTTCTGTGCCACCGGCAAACTATAGCCGACGGCCAGCTGGCAACGTGCGGCAGTGTTACTTTTAACTGCCGCCAAGGTAGCTGGTACCCCAAGATCCCGTACATCGAGTCGGTGAAACATTGGACCAGCACCTTCTTCTACTGCAAGGACATCCCGGCACCTGGCCAGCAGGTGGGGATCCCTCCTTTTATCAATGGTCCACCAACTCATGCCGACCATTGGACTGAGAAGGCGTCGACCAACCTGCCGGAGGAACAGCGCCGTGCTTACAGGCGGATCGAGTTCCTCACGAAGACAATGGAGCCGCCATGCCTTGACGGCGTCGACACCGTCGTGTGTTGGCTGTCAAGGAAGATTATGCCCCTCTGCCATCGCCCTCTGAAGATGTGCGAGTGGCAGGCGGACTCCCCCAACAACAGCATGATTGAGGAGCATGTGTTGCAATACCGGCTGAGGGCACTAATCCCTCACCACAAGCTGAAGGCGGCCGAGGGTGTTCCCATGTTCACCCACAACAATCCACCTCCGGAGGTACGCCGGCAACCCTTTGTCGAATCATCTTGCCGCCTTCTTCCCGTTTAGCTAACCAAACTTGATCGCTGCAGCTGATGCGGCTGGAGGAGGCTGATATGGCGCTGAACTGGTACGAGCCAGGAGCCGGCAAGACCAAGAAACGCAAAGCCTCCGCCGCCGCCACCAAGGATCTTGAGAAGAAGAGGAAGGCGGCCCTGGCTGCTGCGCCTGACGAGGAAGACACTAGGGGGAAGCCCTCCCAAAAGCGGTAAGTCGAACTCCTTGAAGCCAACCTTGTATATACTTAACAGATTTCATAACCTCTAACTGCCTTTTCCTGCAGAGTAAAGCTCGCCCTGCCCAAGCTGCGCTCAAGCGCGAAGGCGGGAGCCGGCAGGGGCAAACCAACTCGCTCCTCGCCCGCCATTGCCCCTGGCACGCCTGTGGTATTCTGCCCAGGTACGTATGTAGAGGGTCAAACTAGTTCCTCCTACGCAACAAAGGCGGCCGGCAAAAAGCCTGCTGGCACTCCTTCTGCAACAGCTGAAGCTTCGGCTAATGATGCTGCCGGCTTTATTGCCGCGAAGTTAGAGGAGGCGGAGAAGGCGAAGGCAGGAGCCTCCGGCTTAGCTCCCCGAGCTGGCCGGGTGAAAGACGTCCGCCAAACTCTGCAAGACATGCGCCACGGCTTCCGTGGCTGGTTCAATGATCTGCACGAGCAAGTCGAGGTAAGCCAGCCCCATAGTCCTAGCCCCTGAGCATTTTGTCGACTAAAAAGATTTTTTAGTCGGCTAAGTGCTTACATCAACTAGGCTGAGCTGACCTTGATAACTTGGCTGCTGCTTTCTATGCAGGCTACTCTTGCCTCCAATCTGGAGCTTTTCCGCGCCCAAGAGGCGAAGAAAAAAGAATGCCTGGAGCTGAAGTAGGAGCTGGAGCTGAAAAATGCCCAGATTGCGAGTTTCGAAGAAGCTCGCAAGAAGGATGAAGGTGACAATTCTTTTTGCCCTCAATTTTTCAGTTCTCCCTCTTTTGAATGTTTGCCGACAATTCTTAGCAGGACTTTCCTTTGTAGAACTGTTAAACACTGCAGAAGATGTCCTTCGGAACTCCACTGACATGCAGGCCTTAATGAACGAAGCTGCAGATCTTGCCGCCGAGCTGATGAAGCTAAACGCGGATCATACCAAGGAGCTGGAGGCCCGGGACATGGCGCATGCCAAGGCGCTGAGCCAGCTATCCGAGCAGCTCAAGAATCTGGGCGACAACCTTGCTACGGTTAGCCAGAATGCCAAGGAACAACAAGAGCGCCATGCCGCAGCCGCCCGGCAAGCCGAAGAGCAAATTGCCGCCTTCGAGGAGGAGTCCGAAGCTGTCACCAAGCATATCCTCGGTAATTCTTATCTGCCTTTTCGCTATACACTTTTGCCCATGCATTTTTGATGACCAATCAGACACGGCGCCACGCCAAATTGCCCATGCTAGTGTTGATCTTTGCCTACAAACTTTCCAGTGCCGGCAGGTTTTGACGACCAATCAGACACGGCGCCACGCCCTTCACGCTTCCGCCAAATTGGCGTTCTTATTGGCGGGCCGTCAAGGCGGGACAAGCGTTGGCTGCCAAGCTGTACCCTGGCGCGGACAGCGATCCAGTCGACCTTGAGTTCTTGCCGTTGCTGCTGGAGAAGACAAGCCAGGAGTACGAACGCAACCTGCGCTCCTCCGCTCGTGGCGGTGCCAAGAAAGCGCTGGCTTTGACCAAGGCTTGGTATCCAGACACCGACATCCACCAGCTGACGGAGTTTATGCCAACGGAGGATGAAGACGGCCAGGCCATTGATCAAGCGCAACTCCAGGCTGCCGACAAAGGGTACGCCACCCGCGTCGCCAACATGGTTGACCTTGGCATATTCTACAAGGAGCACCCTGACCCACACCTCGCTGAAGAGCCGAACACTGTGGTGGGATCAGAGGCAGCCCCAGGCCTGGCGGACGAGACTTTGGCGGAGGAGAGGCCAACCCAGGAAGGCGGATCAAGCCCCAAGATTGCCAGCCCCAGCCCCAAGGATCCTGCAGCATCTTCATCCCAGACGGCAGCTCCTTAGGCATTTCTCCTGCAAGTGAAATAGACAAACGACTGCATTAAGCTGTAATGCTAGAAAAAACCTTGTCTTATGTCGTTTGTAACTATTTATGTTGTTGGGCCAACTGTGATGCTACACTTGGCGGTAGGCTTATTTAAGTGGCCCGCCTTTAACTAGTATTTGTGTCTGTGAGTTTAACTTTTCATATGTTGGCGGTACCTCATCACAGATACTTAAGCTGTGTCAACCAGGTGCAATACCAAATAGTTTAGACACAGAGTCGAAAGCCAGCATTTTGGTGCCAACGACATACTACTAGGCGACCCGCTCACAGCCAAACAAATAATCAAGTTTTAGGCGGTGCAAAGATTTGTTTGCATTAAGTTTAGTGCCGAAAGGCGGTGTATGTCAAAAACGTTGGAAGCAATGGCACTAAGCGGAAAAACTTTGGTAACAATTTGACATAGGAAATAATATGATAACAAGAAAAGACAAAAGATGGCATTCTCAAGACGGAATGAGCGAACCACAAACTTTTATTTCATGATCATAGTGTACACTTTACAAATGATAGTTGCTAAGTGTAGAAAGGACGTAGCTGTTCAATGTTCCATGGACGCTTGGTTTCTTCATATTTGTCGGAGACGTCACGCTTGCGCTTGCGCCCCTTCTTCATCTTGTAACCATCACGTACGTCCATGAGGTAGTAAGATCCATTGAGCAGCACCTTGCTGACCACGAACGGACCTTCCCATGGCGGGGATAATTTATGCAGACCCTTCCTATCTTGGATTAGGCGGAGCACCAGGTCACCTACTCTAAAGCTACGTTTCCTAACTCTACGGCTATGATAGCGGCGCAGGTTTTCCTGATAGATGGCGGATCTCGCCAAGGCAACGTCGCGCTCTTCGTCAAGTAGGTCCACGGCGTCCTGTCTTGCATCTTCTGCGTCTTCTTCGACGTAGGCTTGAGTCCTTGGGGAATCGAACATCATGTCGGATGACAGTACAGTTTCTGCACCATAGACTAAGAAGAAAGGGGTAAACTTTGTTGATCTGTTTGGAGTTGTTCGCAAGCTCCAAAGGACAGACTGCAACTCGTCGACCCAAGCCCCAGCCGCCCTGTGCAAAGGTACTTCGAGACGAGGTTTTAGCCCCTGTAGGACCAAACCATTTGTACGCTCTACTTGACCATTTGCCTGCGGGTGCGCGACAGAGGCTAGATCTAGACGAATGCCAAGCTGGTGGCAGTACTCCTCGACTTCACCTTGGGAGAGGTTCGTGCCATTGTCGGTGATAATGCTGTGAGGCACTCCGAACCGAGAGATTATTCCCCAAAGGAAATTGGCGGCGGTGGCGCCGTCAAGCTTTTTGATGGGCTTAGCTTCAACCCACTTGGTGAACTTATCTACGGCCACAAGCAAACGTGTGTAACCGCCAGGTGCTTTATTGAATGGGCCCACCATATCCAAGCCCTAGACCGCGAACGGCCAAGTGATAGGTATTGTCTTCAGCGCTTGAGCCGGCATGTGAGGTTGTCGAGCATACAATTGGCAGCCTTTGCACGTCCTGACGATTGTTTCCGCGTCTTCTTTTGCCGTCAGCCAGTAGAAACCTTGGCGGAAGGCCTTGGCGACAAGGGATCGCGAAGATGCCTGATTCCCGCAGTCTCCAGAGTGAATGTCATCCAGAAGCTCTCTGCCTTCTTCAGGCGAGATGCAACGTTGGAAGATGCCGGAGGTGCTGCGTTTGAATAGCTCTCCATTGATTATAGTAAATGCCTTGGCTCTTCTGATTATTTGCCTTCTCAATACCTCATCGTCCGGTAACTCCTGATTAGCCAGGAAGTCCAAGTATGGCGTCGTCCAATCCGGCTTGACCAGGTAGACGGTGTAACTAGCTTCTTCCACTGGCTCCACTGACTCTGGGTCCAGGATGTCGGCTCCTTTGATGGATGGCTTGTAAAGGTGTTCCAGGAAAACATCCCGTAGCACTTTCTTGCATTTAGATCCGAGCCTAGCCAGTGTGTCGGCGGCTTCGTTCTGCGCTCTAGGTATATGGCGGACCTCGTACCCTATGAAACACTTGGCAAATTCGTCAACGGCCGCACGGTAAGCTGCCATGGTTGCGCTTTTGGTGTCCCACGTCCCCCGCATTTGCTGTGCAACTAGGTCCGAGTCTCCGTAGCAAAGGATCCTTTGGATTCCGATTTCCTTGGCGATGTGCAAACTGATGACCCACAAGTATAGGGGATCGCAACAGTCTTCGAGGGAAGTAAAACCCAATTTATTGATTCGACACAAGGGGAGCCAAAGAATATTTGTAAGCCTTAACAGCGGAGTTGTCAATTCAGCTGCACCTGAAAACAGACTTGCTCGCAATAGTTTATCAGTAGCAACAGTTTTATAGCAGTAGCAGTAGTGAAATATCAGCAGTAGTGTAATAAAGACAGCAATAGTGATTATAGTAAACAGCAGGATTAAAATACTGTAGGCATAGGGATGGATGAACGGGCGCTGCATGGATAAGATAACTCATGTAATAATCAAGACAAGGCATTTGCAGATAATAATAAAACAGTATCCAAGTACTAAATAACCATAGGCATGTGTTCCGTATAGTCGTACGTGCTCGCAATGAGAAACTTGCACAACATCTTTTGTCCTACCAGCCGGTGGCAGCCGGGCCTCTAGGGAAACTACTGGTAATTAAGGTACTCCTTTTAATAGAGTACCGGAGCAAAGCATTAACACTCCGTGAACACATGTGATCCTCATATCACAGCCTTCCCTCCGGTTGTCCCAATTTCTGTCACTTTGGGGCCATTGGTTCCGGACAGCAATATGTGTATACAACTTGCAGGTAAGATCATAAAACAATGAATATCATCATGAATCAATAACATGTTCAGATCTGAAATCATGGCACTCGGGCCCTAAGTGACAAGCATTAAGCATAACAAGTTGCAACAATATCATAAAAGTACCAACAACGGATACTAGGCACTATGCCCTAACAATCTTATAGCTATTACATGAACAATCTCATCCAATCCCTACCATCCCCTTCAGCCTACAGTGGGGATTTACTCACACATGGATGGGGGAAACATGGATGGTCGATGGAGAGGCGTCGGTGGCGATGATGGCGATGATCTCCTCCAATTCCCCGTCCCGGCAGGGTGCCAGAACGGAGTTTCTGATCCCCGAAATAGGGTTTTCGATGGCGGCGGAGTTCTGGATGTCTTCTGGAAAATGGTCGAACCCCCTGCGTTTTTAGGTCGAAGTGATTAAGTAGTCCAGAGGGGAGCGTCGGGGGCTGGCCGAGGGCGTCACCATAGGCGGCGCGGCCATGGCCCCCGCGCCGCCATGGGTGGCCCTCGTGGCCCCTCCGTCTGTCTTCTGGCTCCGTGGGTCTTCTGGAAAAATAGGATTGCGATCGTTTCCACGGATTTTCCCGAAAGTTGATTTTCTGCACAAAAATAAGACACCAGGGCAATTCTGCTGAAAACAGCGTTAGTCCGTGTTAGTTGTATCCAAAATACACAAATTAGAGGCAAAACAATAGCAAAAGTGTTCGGGAAAGTAGATACGTTTTGGACGTATCAACTCCCCCCAAGCTTAGCTTATTGCTTGTCCTCAAGCAATTCAGTTAACAACTGAGTGCGATAAAAGAACTTTAACGAACACATTTGCTCATATGATGTAAATATTCTCATTATATGGACAAATACTTAAGCAATTCATAATAAGATACATGCAAATAAGGTCATCTAATAGTTATGTCAATCATGAAAAAGATACCAACAAACTAATAATAGCAACATGAAACATATCTATCAGCAGGATTGTAATGCTCATAAAAAGATATGATAAAGTGGTATCTCGCTTGCCCGAATTTGTACAGCAAAAATAAATGCCCAGGCACCTCTGAAGTTCATGGGAAGACTAGAAGTAAAGATTATCAAAGATAAAAGCATCAAGGTTATACCACAGTTAATCATATTCTGGGACAAACATATTACACTAAGAATGACAATTATGCTCTCAAGAAGGTGCTCAAAGAAAAAGGATGGTGACTCAACATAAAAGTAAAAGATTGACCCTTCGCAGAGGGAAGCAGGGATTAACATGTGCTAGAGCTTTTCATTTTAAAACAGAAGTAAAATTGTTTTGAGAGGTGTTTGTTGTTGTCAACGAATGGTAGTGGGCACTCTACCTTGTCAACCAGACTTTCAAGAGCGGCTCCCATAAAGGACGTTATTTCTACCCAAGGGTAGATCATCCCTTTTCTCTTTTGTTTACACATGCAGTTAAAAACTGGTATCATTGCTTGACTGATTGGATCAGGGCAAAAATGTGAAGAGAATTAAGCGGTTGAAGTTGTAATTAATTGGGACTGGGCACCCCATTTGCCAGCTCTTTTTGCAAAATTATTGGATAAGCGGATGTATATGCCACTAGTCCATTGGTGAAAGTCTGTCAGGAGTAAATGACAAGGTTGAAAGATAAAACACCACATACTTCCTCATGAGCTATAAAACATTGACACAAATTGAGAAGTACTTTGAAGGTTTTAAAGGTAGCACATGAAAATTTACTTGAATGGTTTGAAATGCCATGCATAGGTATTTATGGTGGACACATTGGAATAACTTGGTTTTCAGGGTTTTGGAAGCACGAGCAGCATTCCCGCTCAGTACAAGTGAAGGCTAGCAATAGACCGGGAAGCGACAATCAAGAGAGCAATAACCGTCATAATCATGCTTGCGACAGAATAAAATTAACGTAGGCATAAAAGTGATACAAGAACTCTGAAGCAAAGTAAATCATCAAGGCATAATTGACTTTTTGTTTTTCAGTCATATGCATGCGTGAGCATGTGCCAAGTCAATTCAAATGAATTATTCAGAGGAGGATACCACAATGTCATACCTATCTATGAATAAACAATACAAGCAAATAATTATGACATGCTACTCATTATTAATAAATTGGAGCTAATCATAAGAGAGCATGAACCACTAGACTTTCATTAAATGACATATACCTCACATGAACCAACTAAGCATGCTCACATGGATGAGTATATGTACAAAAATGAAAACAAATAGAGTTCATACCAGCCTCTCACCACAGTCGAGTTGTCGTAGATCGTCATTATTGCCTTTCACTTGTGTGGCTTGAATAATATGAAATGAAAACCAAGCTCCAACCACCGGAGACCGCTGAACTCCTTAATCAACTTTACAAAACCGAAGAAGAACAACAAATATTTTTGGTGTTTTCGAATTTGAAACAAGAACGAAAGAAAACAAGCAAACAAAGCAAAATCTTTTTGGATTTTTGAATAGCAAACCGAATTAAAACTAAGCAAACTAATACTAAATACTAAATAGATAAATAGAGAGAAACAACAGAAATATTTTTGGTCTTTTTGTGTTTTGGAAAACAGAATAAACAACAAACAACAAAAAGAAAGAAAGAAAATCGAAACATGGATATACAAAGTACCGACATGATATGATATGTAAATGAGTGTGATGTCGGTGTACCTCCCCCCAAGCTTAGGCTTTTGGCCTAAGTGGAGATCAATCCCATGGCGCCCATGAGGTGGCGCCTCCGTAATACGACGAAGGAGGATCCTCTCCCTGGTAGCTGGAGGACGCTCCAGGATACGTGACGGTGTACCCTCCAGAGGGCTCGGCGTCCTCGGAGTCGTGCTGCTGGTGAAAGCTAAGTATCCTCAGCTGCTCATCCACCTCCTCCTTGGTGCGCGACCACGGCCTCCTGCGAATACTGAACAAATCGGCCTGTGGCAAAGGGATTTCCCTCTCATCCCCGTCAATAAACAACATTCTATAGACAATATTTTCCAAAGTAGAGTCAGTTGTGACAAATTGGTGGCCCTTCATAGCAGCAACATCAAGCTTAACAGGAATTAATTTCTCATCACTAGGATCAACAGAAAGACCTAGATATGCAACAACGTGAAGCAATAATTCCTCCATAAATAGGTCCCTTATTGGCTAAACGACGAGCAATGAGAGCACCAAGATTATAAGATGTATTACCATTAAGTGCAGCAGCCAGAAAAGCAAGGTGATAACTAGAAATGTTGCTAGTGTTCTCCTACCAAGAATGCTAGTAGTAAGATAGTAAGTAAAATATCTAATGGCAGGGAGCTGAATGTTTCTTATCTTGCCGCGCTGAATGGTGCGGTCATCATCGTTGGTAACTTCTCGATAGAGCTCCATCAAAGCCTTGGGGCGGTCATCGATCTTCTTCGCTGTACCTAAGGGGCAATGTCCAATGCAGCACAAATTCACCAATTTCATAGTAATAGGCATATTATAAATCTAAATTTAACCGTTGGTGTAAGGTGTTGCAAATTTAAAGCTTTCAACAAAGGTTTTAGTTAGCATATAAAATTGATCACTCTCATCTTCCATATAGGTAGACAAGCCCCCTATTAATGAGAAACAAGAAGTCATCAAGCAGCCCTGCATTATGCAAAAAGTCAGTGCATGGAAAGATGAAGCATTAGGAATCCCATTGTCCTCTTCTTCTTCAAAGCTAGGTGCAATGACATCTTCATCATAGGATCGCCTAACTCGAGTAGCTGCCCTTGAAGGCCTTGCCACTCTTGGCGTATCCCTCTCGAACACTTCTCCAAAGGTGTGGTTATGCATTTTCCTTTTCTGAAATTTTTCAACAAACATTATAAAAGTTGATTTTGAGACATAAAAATGAGGGAACTACTATAGGAACTTGGTAGAGTGCTAAACATGCATCAAAACTAATTTTTACAACTTAGAACAAGCATGCAAACTCACTTAACATGTCACCTACAGCAGCAAAATACTCAAGATATACTCAACTAAACAAAATTCTACTTGGATAATCGGAGGAGTCACATACCGGAGAACAAATGCCCCAAATCTCAGCAACAAAGATGGGCTGAGCAAGGAGATCGAAAATCACGAGCAAGAACAGCAAGAAACTCGGGTTTGAGCAATGGTGGTGTGTTTTCCCGTGGGAGAGAGTGGAGTGGTAGGTGGATGAGTGAGTGGGGGGCCAGGTGGGGCCCACACCACAGGGCGGCGCGCCCCCATGCTGGCCGCGCCAGCACATGGTGTGCAGCCCTGGGGTGCCCCACTGGTCAGCCCCAGGCACTCCCAGGTTGCATTTTGAAAAATAGGACCAGTGGTATAATTTTTGTAAATTTTTGAAAACTTTCAAAAAGCAAATTTTCTGGGTGTTAAAACAATTATTTCAGGGCAGAAAAAGGTTTCAAAATTTAAAAACTAAACCTCTTGCAAAACAAGTAATACTACAGAAAATAAAACAAGTGTGGAGAAAGAAATGTTGTTTAGCTCCTCCATGCATTTAAAATATACTTGTTAACAAGGTTGATCAAGTCTTGCCACCAAATAATTTTATATGACATAGAAGAAATAAACCTCAAATCAATCATGTTACCTTATATTGTATTGATATGGATCCAATCATAATATTTTGATATCCTTCTTTAGGCTCATATAAAGGGCAATCAATACTTCCCACCTTGATGGTTTTCAAATTAGAAATTGTATTAACTCCATACACTTTATCAATCTTCTTGGGAAAATAAACAGTATGTTCCTTGTCATCAACATTGAAAGTAACTTTTCCTTTATTGCAATCAATAACAGCCCCTGCAGTGTTAAGAAAAGGTCTTCCAAGAATAATAGACATATTATCATCTTCAGGCATTTCCAACACAACAAAATCAGTTAATATCAAGCAATTATTAGCAACTTGAACAGGAACATCCTCACATATACCAACAGGAACAGCAGTAGATTTATCAGCCATTTGCAAAGATATATCAGTTGGTATCAATTTATCTAAATAAAGTCTCTTGTAAAGAGAAAAAGGCATAACACTAACTCCTGCTCCCAAATCACATAGAGCAGTTCTGACATAATTATTCTTGATGGAACAAGGAATGGTTGGTATACCTGGATCTCCAAGCTTCTTAGGAACCTTGCCATTGAAAGAGTAATTAGCAAGCATAGTGGAAATCTCCTCATTAGGAATTTTCCTTTTGTTAGAAACAATATCTTTCATATACTTTGAATAAGGAGGCAATTTAATAGCATCAGTCAAAGGGATTTGCAAGAACAAAGGTTTCATCCAATCACAAAATTTATTATAGTGTTCTTCTTCCTTTGATTTGAGTTTCTTAACAGGAAAAGGCATTTGCTTTTGAACCCAAGGTTCTCTTTCATTACCATGTTTCTTAGCAATGAAATCTTCTTTAGTGTACTTTTTGTTTTAGCATGCTTTTCAGGTTCATCTTCAACTTCTTCTTTATCAGAAACATCATCTTATCATTATCTTTATCATGTTCATTACCACTTTCAGTTTCAGCATCAGAAATAGAAATACTATTAGGATCATTAACAGGTTCAGAAGATTCTACAACAGTTTTATGTTTCTTCTTCTTTTTCTTAGAAGGAGCACTAGTTTCTTTAGTTCGTTGAGAATCTTGTTCAACTCTTTTGGGATGCCCCTCAGGATATAGAGGATCCTGAGTAGAAACACCACCTCTAGTTGTTACTTCATAAACATGTTTTTCTTTGAAGTATTTTTTAACAAGTCATTTTGCACTTTAGTGAGTTGATCAATTTGAGTTTGAACCATATGAAAATGTTTAACAAGCATCTTAACATCATTGGAGGTTCTCTCCACAATATCATGCAATTTACTAATAGCTTGAGAATTTTCCATTAAATGATTCTCTACTCTCATATTAAAATTATCTTGCTTAACAACATAATTATCAAATTCATCTAAGCATTGATCAGGAGGTTTTGAATAAGGAATATCTCCTCTATCAAAGCGTTGAAGAGAATGTACCTCAATTGTGGATGAAGGAGGAATTATCTTACATAAATCTTCTATGGGTGGTAGATTCTTCACATCTTCAGATTTAATACCCTTCTCTTTAAGAGATTTCTTGGCTTCCCTCATATCTTCATCATTCAATTCAATTATACCCCTCTTCTTCAATATTGGTGTTGGAGTTGGTTCAGGTGTAGTCCAATCATCATGATTTTGGCTTATTCTAGCCATTAATTCTTCAGCTTCGTCTGGAGTTCTTTTCCTGAAAACACAACCAGCACAACTATCCAGGTATGCCCTAGATTCAATGGTTAGTCCACTATAAAATATATCAAGTAGGTCATTGTAACACCTCAGAAATAAAATAATAATAAGAAGTATTATTATTCAAAATTGTGGGCCAACAAAAACTTTGTTGATTATTTCTTACCTGTTTATTGTGCTTATGCTTGTGTTCATTATCATGTGCTTATGTTATTACTTGTGCTTGTGTGATTGTTTGTGTTTGGTTGAAATTTAAATAAAAGAATCAAGACAAGGAAATTAAAAGAAATAAAAAGGTGACAATAATAATCCACCACTTGTCCAAGTGTGGATTTGAAAATTTTCAAATGAAAGTTAGTGGAGTGGTCTTGTAAACCCTCCCATATAAATCCATATACTTTTCCCTTTCAAAATAATATTTTTACTAGTATTAAAAATTCAAAAGTTAAAACAATTGAAATTATTCAAATTATTAAAATCAAAGTGCTATGAATAAAAATGTTGCAAAACATTTTATTATTTTTAGCCAATTTTTGTGGAGCTACCTAATGATGTGGGAAAGCTCCCCTGAATTTTTGGGAATTTTTAAAAATGTTTAAGTACCTCAAAAAAATGGAGGAAAAGCTACTGTATTTAAAAGGAATAAAAGATTACAGAAAAGGGGAGGGGGCAATGTGCAAAAACGCCGTCGTCTTCCTCACCTCACGCTGACGCCGGACAAACACCTGTCGACGCCACCTTCCTCGCCGCCGTCCAGCGCTCCCCAGGCCCCCCCCTGCACGCCCCTCGCTCGCGCGCGACCCTCTGCACCCTCTGCCCCGCAAAGAGGGGACAGCCCGCGCCTCTCCCCTCGCCATTAAGCCGCAGTTCCCCGGCGTGTCGCCGCGGGAGAGCTCGCCGCCGCAACTAGAAATTGGCCCGGCCCTCCGCTCCTCGACACGCGCTGCTCGATCTAGAAGCTTCTAGAGCATGTCCCGCGACCGTAGACCAACTCGCCGTTGCGTGCCTCGCACTGTGACCACGAACCCGTGCGCCGCATGCCGCGGGGACGCCATGGACGCGTCCTTGAGCCCGTCCACCGTGCACCGCCTCCCGTGCTATATAAGCCGCCCCTCACCCCTCTGGAAGTAGCAGCACCTCACCGCTCCCTCTCTGCCCCTCTCCAATTCCTCCGTGAGCCGCCAGTAGGGCGCGCCGTGCCGAGGCTCTGCCGCCGTTGAGGTGAGCACGGCCGCGACGCCGCACTGCCCCATTTCTCTCCCCTGACCCCTGCGCCCTGTTGTCCACCCTCACCACACTCACGCCCCTCTTTTTGCCCTCTGTCCGTGCCCAGGAATCCCCAGAGAAGCTCGACGCCGACGCGCCGTGGCCGCGGGAGAACTCGAGCACAAGCTCGACGCTAGGAGCCACCCCAGCCCGTGCCGATCGTCCCCAACGCCTTCCCCAACTCCCCGCCGTCGATCGCCGCCGTCGCCGTCGCCCAAAACCCTCTCAGGTGAGAGAATTTTGCCGCTCGCCGCCGCCGGAGTCTCGGCGCCGCCGATTTTAGGTCGCCGGCGTTGCCGTCGACGTGGACGCACGTGAGACGTTCGATCTTAGATCGACGGCAGCGTACCGGTTCAGTTATAACACGCAGAGAGAGAGAGACTGACGGGTGGACCCCACCCGTCAGGTTTAAATTTTTTTCCCCGCGCGCGCACGCTGTGCCGCTGACCAGTGGGACCCCCACGTCAGATATTTGAACTTTATCCACTGGATTGATTTAATTTGAATTTCTAGTTTCTATAGAATTTGGTACTGGACTCGATTTAAAAATTTAATAACTCGAGATTTAGGAATCCAAATAATTCAAACTCAACTGTTCTGGAAAGCTTATGAAATTGTCTAGCAAACCCAATTGGTCTCACCTCATTTAATTAAATGGTTAAAAAGAATTATTAAAAATGCCACAGAAGGTTTAAAATACAAACTTGCATGTTCCTCAGGAAATATTAGTCCAAATGATCTCAAACCAATTTTGTTAGCTTTGTATTGAGAAATACTAGCTTCCCTAATTTTGGTAGAATTAATTTATCAATATTAATTTTGGACTTAATTAAAAACCCCTCTGTAATGAAATAGTTAATTATGAATAATAGTTTGTCCAAATGATTTGGAACCAATTTATTTAGCTCACATATAGTCATATCTACATGTCCCTAAAAGGATTTAATTTTGTGAGCAATATAATTTAATTGGTAGCCAAAACTTGATAAATAAGCTACTGGACTAAATTCAAAGTGTAGGAAAATTGGTAACTCAAATTGAGTCAAATCCAATGGTGTTGTCTTCTACACATCAGTAGCTATCCATAGAATTTTAGTTTGCATTTTTAGGACAAACAGAACTCAAGTTGTGCAATTAAACATATTACACTAGTTTCTGCCCTATTTCTAACAGAAATAATAATTGAAAATACAATTAAATTGGAAACCACATTATTGTTTGATATGTGCAGTAGCTAGTTGTGATGTTGTAATTGTTATGATGTGGGTAATTCTTGAGTGGTTTGGTGATTGCTGGTATTCTTTTGCTTATCGGTTAGACGAGAACGTTGCCGGAACTACCGAGGAGGGGGAGTTTGCTGATCAACAAGAAGAAGACCCCGAGAACTTTGCCGAGCAAGGCAAGCTACCCTCTGAGCTTGCACCATACTATATATGCATTTACTGTTAGGCAAATGACTTATTCATGAGACTCTGGTCTTGACACCCTTTTTCCAAACATATGAAAACTATTTTGCCACATAGAGTTATAAGGTAGCTATATAAAATTATAGGTTGGAAAAATAAACTTGGTTTACTCAAGGCTCCTTGAAATTTACTATGTGGGTCATGTTGTACCGAGATGTCGGTGGTGGAAACTGAAAAGGTGGATACTGAGTTATTCGAGAAAAAATGCACAGTGTGTCTTTGTACTTACGTCAACCAGCCGATACTCTGTGCGACCACATTTACCCCCATATGGGAACGGGGCTTAGTCATGTAGTTTGCTCTTATTAGTATGGGATACCTCATCGATGGAGATGACTCCGTTATGCGTGAGGGGATGGTTGGTGAAACTCCCCTGACCTGGGTCCTCACTCAAACTCTATGATAGATAAGGAGGGGGATATAAGACTTCGTCAATGTGGTCACCGGGAAAAACATATGAGTCCTCACACTTAGATGCCGGCGGACTGGGTTAAGTGTGTTGAGAATTATCATATGGGCAGGGTCCTATACTAGCATGAGTAAATGAGAGGCTATGGCCGGTGGCTCAACTTCGCATACACCGAGTATGGCGGGACGTGGCTGACACGATGAGTTGCCGGATGGATGAGGGTTTAAAAGCGTGCTACCTCTGCAGAGGGATTAAAACTATTCGAATAGCCGAGTCCTCGGATATGGACAGTTGGGAGGCCCTACTCTGACCATGTGCAAGTTTTATCAAGTTTTATAAAATGTGAACTTAAAGTGAAGTGAAGTGATCGATGATTTTTGCACCTATACCGATGAGTCGGTATGAGGTGGTTGGAAGTGGGCCATGATGGTCTATGATCGGGAAAAGGAAGAGTCTGGAGACTAGTAATAAAATTGATGAACCCTCTTAAGATAGTTATATTATCTTTCTCACCTCTTTCAACAAAGATATAGAGATGTTTAGAGATAAATAAAAGTTTGACAATTAAAAGTGAAATTACTGCATACTCATGTTGGGGTAGTTTGCGAGTACATTCAAATGTACTCATATTGGTTTCGTCCCTGGCATTATTGCGATGCCAGATCCCGAGGAGAACTATGCCGAGGAGGAGTATGGTGACGTCTACGCGAACTAAGGAGTTCCCTCAGTCAGCTGCCTGTAGGGTCGGTGTTAGAGTTTGAGGCCTACTATGCCTTAGCTTCCGCTGATATTTTTGTTTGGCCCAAGAAGGCACCTATGTAAGAACTTGGTCTAAAATGGCCATTTATGTAAGACTTTATATTCGGTATTGTAATGGATGATAACTATGGTATTCAGTTCGGATTATGTGCAACGACAGACTGATCACGGGATCGTTGTGTTAAGCATAATCGGGTATTTCAGACAGCTAGTCTGGGGTCCCCACAGTCATGCTTTTCCAAATCATGTCCAGGCCGAGCTCTAATAAGAGAGCAAAACCTTGCCCAAGCTTCAGGCAATTTCTCTCCATCTTCCTGGTCAAAACTATAAATTTTCTGCAAAGCAATATGTTGGGCACTAGCAGGAAAATATTTTCGAAAGAAAACATCAAGCAACCCACTTGGACTATCAATAGAATTAGGAGGCAAACTATTATACCAAGTTTTAGCATCATCCTTTAATGAGAAAGGAAAAATTTTAGCAACAAAGTAAGTACGCTTCTTGATATCATCAGAAAACAAGCTACTCAAAGGAGAAAGCTCATTCATGTGCTCTACAGCACTTTCTTTTTCAGTACCACAAAAAGGTGTTTTCTCAACAATAGATATATGAGATAAATCAAGAGAGAAATCATAATCCTTATCCTTAATGTTTATAGGAGATGTGGCAAATTTAGGATCAGGAGACAGTTTATATCTAACAGCATGTTGTGCAAGAAGCTTTTTAATGTTACTTGCACCAGTAGTAGCATTACATTTTTCAATGAAATCATCATCAAGTTCCACATAATCTTCATCAGGATCATCACTAGAGTGTTCAACAGACTCAGGTGAATTAACAGGTGTAACAATATTTTCATTAGGAATTTCAGTATTTTCAATTTGTCTAGACCTAGCAATTGTAGCATCTAGAAAAGGACCTAATGAACCATTATCATCAAGCACAGTAGAAGCATCATCAAAATTTTCAGAGGAATTTTCAGATTCAGCAGAAGTACCAACACGTGAAGCTTGTGGTGGTAAAACAAGTTGACTTATCACAGACGGTGAATCAAGAGCAGCAGAGGTACTTAGAGTTGTACCTTTTCTTGTAGTGGATGGTAATATGGCGACTTTAGCATCGCGAGGTTTACCCATGATGGAGGATTTGCAGTGAACAATATCAATTCAGGTGAACTTGCAAATAAAGCTATGCTCCCCGGCAACGGCGCCAGAAAATAGTCTTGATGACCCACAAGTATAGGGGATCGCAACAGTCTTCGAGGGAAGTAAAACCCAATTTATTGATTCGACACAAGGGGAGCCAAAGAATATTTGTAAGCCTTAACAGCGGAGTTGTCAATTCAGCTGCACCTGGAAACAGACTTGCTCGCAATAGTTTATCAGTAGCAACAGTTTTATAGCAGTAGCAGTAGTGAAATATCAGCAGCAGTGTAATAAAGACAGCAGTAGTGATTATAGTAAACAGCAGGATTAAAATACTGTAGGCATAGGGATGGATGAACGGGCGCTGCATGGATAAGATAACTCATGTAATAATCAAGACAAGGCATTTGCAGATAATAATAAAACAGTATCCAAGTACTAAATAACCATAGGCATGTGTTCCGTATATAGTCGTACGTGCTCGCAATGAGAAACTTGCACAACATCTTTTGTCCTACCAGCCGGTGGCAGCCGGGCCTCTAGGGAAACTACTGGTAATTAAGGTACTCCTTTTAATAGAGTACCGGAGCAAAGCATTAACACTCCGTGAACACATGTGATCCTCATATCACAGCCTTCCCCTCCGGTTGTCCCAATTTCTGTCACTTTGGGGCCTCGGGTTCCGGACAGCAATATGTGTATACAACTTGCAGGTAAGATCATAAAACAATGAATATCATCATGAATCAATAACATGTTCAGATCTGAAATCATGGCACTCGGGCCCTAAGTGACAAGCATTAAGCATAACAAGTTGCAACAATATCATAAAAGTACCAACTACGGATACTAGGCACCATGCCCTAACAATCTTATGGCTATTACATGAACAATCTCATCCAATCCCTACCATCCCCTTCAGCCTACAGCGGGGATTTACTCACACATGGATGGGGGAAACATGGATGGTCGATGGAGAGGCGTCGGTGGCGATGATGGCGATGATCTCCTCCAATTCCCCGTCCCGGCAGGGTGCCAGAACGGAGTTTCTGATCCCCGGAATAGGGTTTTCGATGGCGGCGGAGTTCTGGATGTCTTCTCGAAATATGGTCGAACCCCCGTGCGTTTTTAGGTCAAGGGCTTTAAGTAGTCCAGGGGAGCGTCGGGGGCCGGCCGAGGTGGCGTCACCATGTGGCGGCGCGGCCAAGGGCCCCACCGCGCCGCCACGTGGTGTGCGCGCCTCGTGGCCCGTCTCCGTCTCGTCTTCTGGCTCCGTGGGTCTTCTGTAAAAATAGGCCCATTGCAATTATTTCCGAGGATTTTCCTGAATGTTGATTTTCTGCACAAAAATAAGACACCAGGGCGATTCTGCTGAAAACAGCGTTAGTCCGTGTTAGTTGTATCCAAAATACACAAATTAGAGGCAAAACAATAGCAAAAGTGTTCGGGAAAGTAGATACGTTTTGGACGTATCACAAACCGTGGAGGAGCGCTTCATATTCGGCAACATTGTTGGTTGCTTTGAAATGGATTTGGAGCACATAGCTCAACTTGTCTCCTGCTGGGTTCCTCAACACGACGCCAACCCCTGACCCCTCAAGCATCTTTGATCCGTCAAAGTGCATGATCCAATAGTCAGTTTCGGGGAGGGGTACCTCATCGGCTACTTCAGTCCAATCAGCTACGAAGTCTGCCAAAGCCTGAGATTTGATGGCGGTTCTGGGTTTATACGTGATGTCGAAGGCGGTGAGCTCGATGCCCCACTTGGCGACTCGGCCTGTTGATGCATGTAAAATGCATACATGAACTTTGCACTTTAATTGCTTATATTCCAATCATATTTGCATCATATAAGGGTTATATTCATGTTTTATAATGATTTTTGGAAATATTTATTTATTTCCTATTTTTATGGAATTAATCCTGCACAGGCAGAAAACCCTGTTTTCGTATTTTATTATTTCAGGGACTCAAACGTCAACGAAAAATCCTAGAAATTTACGGGCATCAGTTTTTGGAAGGAAGAAGACCTACGGCAAAAAGAAGCAAGCGAACGGAGGCCCGAGGGCCGAACAGAGGTGGCCCACGCGGCCCCCCTTGCTGGCCGCGTGGGGTCCACTCGTTCGGGCCTCGAGGCTCCGTTGCCGTCGATCTTCGCTCCACCGACATACTCTTGACCTAAAAACGACTATAAAAATAGTCCCCCGACGTTCTCTGGAAGGAGCGCCGCACAAACACAGAAATACCGAAACGGAGATCAGAAGCTGCAGATTGGAGGGGGAAAACTCCGGCGGGGCGCTGCCGGCGTGGTCTCCATCTTCTCCAGCGACTTCTCCACCGTCTCCATGATGAAGAGGGAGTAGTCCACCTCTGGACTACGGGTTTGTGGAAGTAACTTATGTATCTCTCCTCTCTTGAGCTTCACTAATTAGTACCGTATGAGCTGCCGAACATGATTACGGTCACAGTTGTAATACCTTTGTGGTGGATCTTTATGAGTTAATATATGTTTGAGATTGCAATGTTTGTTTCAGTTATGAGTATAGATGCATATTGTGTACCCCGTTCTTGTCTTCTTGTTTTGATCAAACTTGTTTATGAGAGCGTGTGTGGGGGAACGTGTGCATTAGTTGGAGTAACGGGGGGTGGCTAGTGCAGTGAACGTGAGAGAAAGTTCTGCGATCCACTTTGGTATCTTTACCTTACTTTGTTGTCTCACTAGGGATAAACTAAAATACCATGCTACCGGAGATGTGGGTGTGACCATTGCCACTACTCCATGACAAGATCTAGCATGTTCTTATTTTCACTTCATGTAATGATACTTATTGCTATTTTCAGCCATCATTAAATCCGAATATACAAAAACATTTATCATCTTGCATTCATCATCCAAAAACCCAAAAATATCATTTATCATTGCATCTACCATCATTGCATATTTATCTCTTGCTTGCATTGCACATTTATCTTGATATTATTCTTACACCTTGTGCTTGACAACCACAGGTGAGGTTGAGGACCAAAACATCTAACCTTGTTTTGTAGGTAACCAAAAAGAAGGATAAGAAGATAAATTTACCACTTCAGATTCCCCGAGAGTTCGATATTAAACCCTCGAGTCACCCTCGTGGGGAAAACACGTCTTCCACTTACTACACACTCTGCACTTGGAGTCTCAACCTAACCCATTCACTTTTGTTGCAGGTAAACCTACGCACCGGAGAGCAAGTGTTTTCTGGCTCCGTAGTTGAACCTCTTCAAGGGCCATCACCTGTAGCATCTGTATTGTTTACAATCTCACCCAGAGGCGCCTTGCTAACCACAGTTATGGAGTGCTCCTGGAAGTAATGCCTTAGCTTCCTGGCGGCAAAAAATACGCCGTATACCAGTTTCTGGTAATGTGGGTACGCTGCTTGGAGGCGGAAAAAACTTCACTGATGAAGTAGACGGGGCGTTGTTCGGAAACATCAACGCCATCCGGCTTCCTGTCTACTGCCAAGACTACGCTAATGACCAAGTTGGTTGCAGAGATATACAACAACATTGGTTCCTCTGGCTGGGGTGCAGCCAGGATCGGAGCGGTCATTAATGCTTCCTTGATTTGCTGCAAGGCGGCATCTGCTTCATCTGTCCACTCGAAGTTGTCGGATTTCTTCAGTAGCCGGTAGAGAGGCATTGCCTTTTCTCCAAGGCGGCTAATGAAACGACTGACGGCTGCAGCGGAGCCAGCTAGGCGCTGCACGTCCTTCAGACAATGTGGTCTGGTTATGTTGAGAATAGCTTGGATTTTCTCGGGGTTGACCTCTATTCCTCGTTCGGAAACGATAAAGCCGAGCAACTTGCCGGCAGGAACTCCAAAAACGCACTTCTTTGGATTGAGTTTCATCTGATACACCCGGAGATTGTCGAAGGTTTCTCGTAGGTCATCCAGCAAGTCTGCCTTTTTTCGAGACATGACGGCAATGTCGTCAATATAGACGTGAACATTGCGGCCAATTTGCTCGTTTAGGCATCGCTGCATGCATCGCTGATACGTTGCACCGGCGTTCTTTAGGCTGAAGGGCATCGTGATGTAGCAGAAGGTTCCGTAGGGGGTAGTGAATGATGTTTTCAACTGGTCCGACTTGCGCATTTTGATTTGGTGGTACCCTGAGTACGCATCCAAAAAGCAAAGTAGGTCGGACCCGGACGTTGAGTCTACGACTTGATCTATACGTGGTAATGCAAAGTGATCTTTTGGACAACACTTGTTTAAACCGGTGTAGTCGATGCAAAGCCTTAGATCTTTATTAGGTTTCGGAACCATTACAGGGTTTGCCAACCAATCTATGTGCAACACCTCCCTAACAAATTTAGCCTCCCGCAGCTTGAGAAGCTCCTTGCCTATAGCCCGCCTTTTCTTCTCCCCTTGCCGCCTTATGCTCTGCTTCACCGGCTTGGATCCTTCAAACACATTAAGAGAGTGCTCGTCAAGTTCCCTAGGGACACCTGGCATGTCAGCGGATGACCATGCAAAGACGTCCCCGTTCTCACGGAGGAACCTGACGAGCGCGCTTTCCTATGCGGGATCTAAGGCGGACCCAATGGTGAGCTGCTTGGAGTTGTCTCCCGGTACGAGGTCCATCGTCTTTGTTTCCTCTGATGCCTTGAAGGAAGTCTTACTGTCAGCGGTCTTCAGGGGGTCCGGCAACTGCGATGCGTC
The DNA here is from genome assembly GCA_947311845.1 of Poa pratensis. Taxonomy (NCBI): domain Eukaryota; kingdom Viridiplantae; phylum Streptophyta; class Magnoliopsida; order Poales; family Poaceae; genus Poa; species Poa pratensis. The sequence continues at coordinate 675,005 of CAMZMU010000021.1, forward strand.
TACCTCTTTTTTCATCATCTCTAGCTCCTCAGCATGGAGGACAGCCTCGGCGAAGGCGGCAATGCCATGTTCGCACTGCTTTGCCTTTTCGAAGTTGCCATTGACGGTAATTGTACCGTTGGGTCCAGGCAACTTCAGCTTACTGTAGACGTAACATGGCCTAGCCATGAACTTTGCGAAAGCCGGCCGTCCAAATATGCAATGGTAGGCACTCTTGAAGGGGACTACCTCGAAACGGAGGTACTCAGATCGGTAATTCTCCTCTGTTCCAAAGGTAACCTCCAATTTAATGCTTCCCATGGACTTTGCCTGCTTGCTGGGAACAATGCCGTGAAACTTGACCTTGCTTTGATCGGGCTGGATCTCCGCCAAGTTCATGCGCTTCAGGGTGTCTTCGTACAGTATGTTGAGACTGTTGCCTCCATCCATCAGAACCTTTGTGAGCCTGTAGTTGTCGACAATTGGGTCGACGACAAGAGCGTACTTGCCGAGACTTGGAACTCAGTCTGGGTGATCATCCCTATCCCAGGTGATGGGCATCTCCGACCAGTTCAAGTACTGCGGGACAGCAGGCATTGTGGCGTTAAGCTCGCGAAGCTCCGCCTTCTCTTCCTTTGCCGAAGGAGTACCAAGGAAACAGACCAACTGGCCGTGCACCTTGGGATATTTCTTTTCCTTCCTTGGCGGCATAGGCTGCTCGTCCTCCGACACAGACATGGCTGATGTCTACGCACGCTTCTATTCCTGTAGACAGTGTTGGGCCTCCAAGAGCAGAGGTTTGTAGAACAGCAGCAAGTTTCCCTTAAGTGAATCACCCAAGGTTTATCGAACTCAGGGAGGTAGAGGTTAAAGATATCCCTCTCAAGCAACCCTGCAATTAAGATACAAGAAGTCTCTTGTGTCCCCAACACACCTAATACACTTGTCAGATGTATAGGTGCACTAGTTCGGCGAAGAGATAGTGAAATACAAGTAATATGGATGATTATAAGTAGTAATTGCAATCTGAAATAAAAATGGCAGCAAGCAAACATGTAGCAGAACTTGATGTAAACGGTGTTTCAATGCTTAGAAACAAGGCCTAGGGATCATACTTTCACTAGTGGACACTCTCAACAATGATCTCATAACTGAATAAGTAAAAGCCACTCTTAAACACTCTCTTGTTGGATAATAAACACCATTCATTGTGTAGGGCTGCAAAAGCACACCTCAAGCCGGAGTAAACAAGCGCCACAACATCATAAAGGAATCACACACGGTGCACACACTGTCACCTTTACACCGTGGAGAGTGAATCCGGAGTTCATATTAAATTAACCTCTAGAGTGGCATAATTGACAAAGAGTAACATCTACATATTTAACTAGATTACAAAGCTCATGATCACATAAAGATCACACCATGGGAGAGAGAGATGAACCACATAGCTACCGGTAGAGCCCTCAGCCTCGGGGGAGAACTACTCCCTCCTCATCATGGGTGACAGCAACGGCGATGAAGATGGCGGTGGAGTCGATGGAGATGGCTCCGGGGGCACTTCCCCGTCCCGGCGGCGTGCCGGAACAGAGACTTCTGTCCCCCGAAACTTGTCGTCGATGGCGGCGGCGCTGCGGAACCCTTGGTGGAATATGACTGGATATTTTAGGGTTTTCTCCTCGGGATGAATAAATAGGCGAAGGGGCAGCGTCGGGGGAGCCAGGGGGCTCCCTCCCCATAGGTCGGCGCGGCAGAGGGGCCCACCGCGCCGCCATATGGTGTGGGCCCCCTGCTGGCCTTCTTCGACTCCTCTTCGGTCTTCTGGAACACTCCGTGGAAAATAGGCCCGTGGGTTTTTGTTTCGTCCAATTCCGAGAATATTTGCAGAAGTACTTTTCTGGAAACAAAAACAGCAGAAAACAGGGAACTGGCACTGTGGCATCTTGTTAATAGGTTAGTCACAGAAAATGCATAAAAACATTATAAAGTGTGAATAAAACATGTAGGTATTGTCATAAAACTAGCATGGAACATAAGAAATTATAGATACGTTGGAGACGTATCAAGCATCCCCAAGCTTAGTTCCTACTCGCCCTCGAGTAGGTAAACGATAAAAGGAATAATTTCTGAAGTGACATGCTACCAACATAATCTTGATCAATAATATTGTAAAGCATATGAGCTGAGATCAAATCATTCAAAGCAAAAGTTTATAATGATATAAGAGACAACAAAACAAGTTAGTTAAACAAGCTAAATGTATTCATGAATGATTGCTTTAAAGACATGAAACCGTACAAGGTTCATTAAAGATGTGTTAAGTATCCAATGTAGGAGTTCTATCCTTCAATTCCAAGCATCAAGTAATCTTTCACAACATAGAAGGATTCAGCCAAGTAAAAATAAACATGAACATCATGAATCAACTGTTTCGAAGTCTACTCAACCGGTGAGCGTAAGCATTTGGTATTGACACCATGATGTTGTGGCTAAGAGAACATTAATGGGGGTTTGGAAGGCCAATGGAAGATAGTCTCACAAAGCTATAAGTGATCATTAGACAAGAGGAAGTCTTATAATCGAAGCTATGTAAGGAGTAGTGATTGCCATGCAACAGATGCACATAGAGCTATAAGTGTATGAAAGCTCTCCAATGGAACTAGTGGGGGTGCATCCAACTTGGTTGCTCATGAAGACCTAGAGCATTTTTGAGGAAGCTCATCATTGGAATATACAACCCAAGTTCTATAGTGTAAATTCCCCACATAGTTATACTAGTAAAACATGAAAACTCTCTCACATGGAGTATAGGTGCTAAACATGAGCACAACTGTGGATAAAGGATAGTAATGTTGCCCCCTTTTTCTTTATTCTATTTTTTTCTTTTTCTCTTTTTTCTATTTTTTTTTCTTTTTCTGTTTCTCTTTTCGATGGCCTCCATGGCTCTTTTCACTTTTAGGGGCAACACTCTAATATGACAACACACTTTTTGGTACAAATAACTCACAACGAACTAAAACATGATGTATAAAACTGTATGCCTCTGCCAGTGTAGCAGGATATGCAATGATCTAGCGTAACATGGGTAAACCACACATCAGCTGTATAGAATCATGCAAAGCAATATATAAATAATAAATGACAACAAGTCATGTAATGTAAAATGGAAGTTGCATGGCAATATATCTCGGAACAGCTATGAAAATGCTGTAGTAGGTAGGTACGGTGGCTGTTTTGAGGAAGATGTATGGGCTTATGTGTAGGAGAACAAGAGAAAGTCCTCCCACGGGTTTGGATGTACTGGCGAAGTATGCACAACTCTCAATATGAGCAGAAGCCAATGCACAACACCGAAGAGGCTAGCAAATATGGATGGTGGAAGTGCCAAAAACCGTAGCTCAACATTAGTCAAAAAGAACTCACAAGTTTATTGCAAACAACTAGCAGGTTCAACATTAAGAGCATGATTAAAATTCACTCCAAGGAGGGCCGTTCACGGTGCACAAGTACCCCGCTAGATCCCTCGACCTTCAGCACAACTTAGTTATTACGAATCACTTTTAGACATGGAAAGCTATCAAGTCCAACTACATCTTCAACAATTTAAATAGAGTTTGTAGTACGGTACAAGCTTAAAGACAACTATCCACTCATAATTTTAACTTAATTAACCAGCAAGTTTTACCATCTAAACACCTCAAAACATTTGCAAAGAATCAAGTCATCAAAGTTCAATGATCTACAAGACTATGCAAGTTATTACTATACCACTACCACATGCAGCATTTTCTGAACCAACACAAATAACAATCAATGCTGAGGCTTTCAGCTTTCGCCATAAACATAAACAATAAGTGCTGAGGCTTTCAGCTTTCGCCATAAACATAAATAATAAGTGCTGAGGCTTTCAGCTTTCGCCATAAACATAAATAATAAATGCTGAGGCTTTCAGCTTTCGCCATGAACATTAAAAATAAAACGAAGAACACAAGTGTTCAAATGAAAAAGCGGAGCGTGTCTCTCTCCCACACAAGAATGCTAGGATCCAATTTATTCAGAAAATAAAAATAACAAAGCAAAAATAAAAGCAAACAGACGCTCCAAGTAAAGCACATAAGATGTGACGGAATTAAAATATAGTTTCACTAGAGGTGACCTGATAAGTTGTTGATGAAGAAGGGGATGCCTTGGGCATCCCCAAGCTTAGACGCTTGAGTCTTCTTGAAATATGCAGGGATGACCCACGGGGACATCCCCAAGCTTAGACTTTTCACTCTTCTTGATCATATTGTATCATCCTCCTCTCTTGATCCTTGAAAACTTCCTTCACACCAAACTCAAAGCAATCTCATTAGAGGGTTAGTGCATAATCAAAAATTCACATGTTCAGCATGGACACAATCATTACCAACACTTCTGGACATTACCTATAGCTACTGAAATTTAATGGAGCAAAGAAATCCATTCAAACACAGTAAAAGAGGCAATGCAAAATAAAAGGCAGAATCTGTCAAAACAGAACAGTCCGTAAAGACGAATTTTTTCAAGGCACTTAACATGCTCAGATGGAAAAGCTTCAGTTAAATGAAAGTTGCGTACATATCTGAGGATTACTCATGAATTTTGTCAGAATTTTTAGATTTTTCTGCAGAGAGAAAAGCTCAAATTCGTGACAGCTAAAAATCTGTTTCTGCGCAGAAATCCAAATCTAGTATCAACTTTCTATTAAAGACTTCACTTGGCACAACAATGCAAGAAAATAAAGATACAAAGGTATTGCTACAGAAGTAGGCAGTACATTGACCCAAAAATAAAACAAAAATTGCAGAAATAGAACAATGGGTTGTCTCCCACAAGCGCTTTTCTTTAAAGCCTTTTAGCTAGGCATGATAATTTTGATGATGATGCTCTCATATGTATAAGAGTTGAATATAAAAGAGCATCAAGAAGCAAATATCAAACACATTTAAGTCTAACCCACTTCCTATGCAAAGGAATCTTGTAAGAAAATAAATCAATGAAGCACAAAGTGACTAGCATAGGAAGGCAAAACAAGTGCAACTTCAAAACTTTCGACATAAAGAGAGGGGACTTAATATTATTGAGATATATGAAACCATGTCTCCCTCTCTCATAATAATTTTCAGTGGCATCATGAATAAACTCAACAATATAGCTATCACATAAAACATTCTTATCATGATCCACAAGCACATAATTTTTGTCAAGCTCCAAAATAGTGGGATTAAAACTTTCAAACCCACTTTTGACAATTTTATAACAAGATGATTGATCATTCTCAAGAGGTATGGGAATCCATCTAGATAAAGTCAAGACCTCTCCAATCCCATTTTCATTAGTAGTACAATTAATATTATCAAGTAACATAGGACCATAATCTAGAGCTTTATCATAAACATTTTCTAAACAAACTTTCTCATTACCATGCATTTTGAAGTTAGGCACAAATAAAGGATTAACACAAGATTTATCAAAATAGCATGGATTATCATAATCCATAAGCATAACAGTATCATTACTCTCCACATAAGCATAATCAATTTTATTAGTAATAGTGGGAGTAAAAGTATCACATCCATCATTGTAATCATCATAAATTGGAGGCATAGAATAATCATAATGAATTTTATCCTCAATAGTAGATGGACTGAAAATATCATATTCATCATTGTAAACATCATATATTGCAGGCATATCATAATCAACATAAACTTTCTCAATAGTAGGTGGCACCAAAATACCACTATCATTATAATCATCATAAATGGGAGGCAAAGTATCATCAAAGAAAATTTTCTCCTCAAAACTTGGGGGACTAAAAATATCACAACCAGCTTCCCAAGCTTAGACTTTTCCATAGCATTAGCAATAATAGTGTTCAAAGAATTCATGGTAATAACATTGCTATCACTATTATGCAAACAAGCTTCCATAGGTTTTTTAATTTTCTCTTCAAAAGCATCATGTCCTAATGCAATATAAATTTCATAAAGATCTCTAATTTTTTTGTCGTTTTCCATTTAGCCTAACTAGTGAAAATAAAAACAAGAAACAAAAAGAAATAATTGCAGAATCTAAAGGAGATAGCTTCGAGCACTCACACACCGGCAACAGTGCTAGGAAATAGCTTAGTAGACGGAGGATGTGAATACCTTTTACCTTACCTCCCCGGAAACGGCGCCAGAAAATAGCTTGATGTCTACGCACGCTTCTATTCCTGTAGACAGTGTTGGGCCTCCAAGAGCAGAGGTTTGTAGAACAGCAGCAAGTTTCCCTTAAGTGAATCACCCAAGGTTTATCGAACTCAGGGAGGTAGAGGTTAAAGATATCCCTCTCAAGCAACCCTGCAATTAAGATACAAGAAGTCTCTTGTGTCCCCAACACACCTAATACACTTGTCAGATGTATAGGTGCACTAGTTCGGCGAAGAGATAGTGAAATACAAGTAATATGGATGATTATAAGTAGTAATTGCAATCTGAAATAAAAATGGCAGCAAGCAAACATGTAGCAGAACTTGATGTAAACGGTGTTTCAATGCTTAGAAACAAGGCCTAGGGATCATACTTTCACTAGTGGACACTCTCAACAATGATCTCATAACTGAATAAGTAAAAGCTACTCTTAAACACTCTCTTGTTGGATAATAAACACCATTCATTGTGTAGGGCTGCAAAAGCACACCTCAAGCCGGAGTAAACAAGCGCCACAACGTCATAAAGGAATCACACACGGTGCACACACTGTCACCTTTACACCGTGGAGAGTGAATCCGGAGTTCATATTAAAGTAACCTCTAGAGTGGCATAATTGACAAAGAGTAACATCTACATATTCAACTAGATTACAAAGCTCATGATCACATAAAGATCACACCATGGGAGAGAGAGATGAACCACATAGCTACCGGTAGAGCCCTCAGCCTCGGGGGAGAACTACTCCCTCCTCATCATGGGAGACAGCAACGGCGATGAAGATGGCGGTGGAGTCGATAGAGATGGCTCCGGGGGCACTTCCCCGTCCCGGCGGCGTGCCGGAACAGAGACTTCTGTCCCCGAAACTTGTCGTCGATGGCGGCGGCGCTGCGGAACCCTTGGTGGAATATGACTGGATATTTTAGGGTTTTCTCCTCGGGATGAATAAATAGGCGAAGGGGCAGCGTCGGGGGAGCCAGGGGGCTCCCTCCCCATAGGTCGGCGCGGCAGAGGGGCCCACCGCGCCGCCATATGGTGTGGGCCCCCTGCTGGCCTTCTTCGACTCCTCTTCGGTCTTCTGGAACACTCCGTGGAAAATAGGCCCGTGGGTTTTTGTTTCGTCCAATTCCGAGAATATTTGCAGAAGTACTTTTCTGGAAACAAAAACAGCAGAAAACAGGGAACTGGCACTGTGGCATCTTGTTAATAGGTTAGTCACAGAAAATGCATAAAAACATTATAAAGTGTGAATAAAACATGTAGGTATTGTCATAAAACTAGCATGGAACATAAGAAATTATAGATACGTTGGAGACGTATCAATGGCGTCCTCGTCGTCATCCCTCCTTGCCTTCTCAGCTTTCTTCATCTTCTTGGGCTTCCAGCCCACCTCAGGGTCTTTTTTGACGTCATCCATGAATCTGCATTCTGCGAACGTATGGTTGACTTTGCCTTGTCCGGCATGGATGGGGCAAGGCATTGACTTTACTTGATCATATGTCAAGCGTTGTTTGCTAGGTCCAGCATCGCCGCCTTTTCCCTTCCACTTTTGGTTGTTGCCTTTGCCTTTAAAGGCGACAGCAACCTCGCCGGATGCCAAGTCTTGGACGCCTTCAGGATCTCGCGCATCGTCATCTGCTTGTGCGTACGTGGAGGCGACTTCAAGCATGACCCCAAGGTTTTTGCACTGCATGCGTACGAGTTTGTGTTGGAGGCTTGAGCCTTTCAACAAACCCGTGGTGAAAGCATGGATGGCTTGATTGTCGTCAGCATTCTCACAGCTTGCCTTTGTCTGGATCCACCTTGCCAGGAAGGCTGTTGCGGACTCATCCCGACCTTGAACGCAGCGAGTTAGATCGGTGTACGTTTTTGGCCAATTGTACGTGCCTTGGAAGTGCTGGGTGAAGACCCGCTCCATGTCACGCCAATTATGTATGGATTTCTCCGGCAAGGTTTCGATCCAGCTTCTGGCAGTTCCTTCTAGCATCAGGGGGAGAAAACGCGCGGCGACTAGGCCGTCACCGCCGGCAATCTGTACTGCCATCGCGTAGTCTGATAGCCACGAGTTTGGTTTGTCTCCACCGTTGTACCTTGGGCAACTTTTTGACACGGATGTCATGTCCCTTGGCACTAAAACGGTGCGGATAGCCGGACCAAAGCACTAAGGGCCTATGTAAGACTGCACCTTGCCCGCCCTGATGTCGTTGAGCCGATGTCGAGCGTCTTCTGGCTCGAGCTGCCTGTTGTTTCTGTCAACATGGGGCTCGTCCTGCGCTGCCCGCTCTCTTCCGAGCCTAGGCTCGTTGTTACTGCGTCCGCCTTCGTGCCTGGGCACGGGAGGCGGGGAACTCGTGCGCTCTCTGCTGCGCCTTGGCGGTGGTGGATCGTGGCGGCCGCCACTACCTCTAGGCTGCTGGTTGTTTCCCCGGCTGCCGCCTTCGTTGTGCCTTGCTGGAGGTGGTGCTTCGTGCTTGCGGTTGCCGGTGTGGGATGCCTCATCACGCTGCCTTCTGGGAGGCGACGCTTTACGGGGCTCCTTGTCCTTGCCTTTTCCCTTCCCATGGCTGCTGGAGCCAGATGGATCTTCGGGGTGCCCTTCGACAGTTGCCTTGCAGGCGTTTGACTTTGACTCCAGGCGTCCGCCTAATACGTCCGCGAACTCGGCACGGGAATCAGCACGTGCTTGTTGCTCCAAGGCTTTCTCTATGAGGACTGAGGTGTAGTATAGCTTCTCTTCTTTTGTGTAGTCATCCCCCGTTAGGATGTCGAGTGCCGCCGCGGTGTTCAGCACCGGCATCGCGAAAACAGGAGCGTCGTCCTTGTTTCGACGCTGCGGTGCTGTGCTCCACTCAAAGCCAAGCTTCTGCGCCGGTGACTTATAGTCGTCGGCCGGCAAGTTCTTCTTGCTTTTCTTGTTGCCCTGGCTGCTTTCGTGGTAGCCAGGGTGACGGTGAAGAGGTTCCTGGCAGCGGTCACCTTCTCGTTCTCCGCCTTTGCCTCCTTGATTAGGTCGTTGACCTCGTCCTGCTTTTCCTGGAGGATGCGAGTTTGCTTCACGATGGACGTGCGCAACCGCTCCAGGTAAAGTGGATCCGCACCCGCGTTGACGGGCGTGGTCAAGATATCGTCGAGAGGCGGATCGTCTTTTCCGCTGTGGCCGCCTTTCTCCAGGTTCGTCTTCTTCTTGGGAGCCGGTGGGGGCTCCAGGCTGGCTTTGTCTGCTGCGGTCATGCCGGCATCAGCGGCTTCCGCCTCTTTTGCCGGTTCCGTGGTAGCGACTTCTGCCATAAGAGCCTGCTGCATGGTTAACGCTGAGCTGGCCACCACCTCTGATGGTGAGGTATCGGCAGGCGCAAAACACTTCTTGACTTGCGTCTCGAACATGCTGGCAGAATCTTCCTCGGATTCTGAATCTACGTTGACTGGAACGGTAGATCTAGATCCGGCATCTGACATCGCATCGTCCTGAAGGGCAGGGAGGATGGATTCAGGATCGCTGCTGTGTGGGGAGGCGAATCCCACGCCGGCAACGCCGATGAAGTGGGAATCTGAGTCTGCGGACTCCTAGGAGGAGGCGGACACAGATCCGTCTTGAAAGTAGTCGGATTCTGGGTGGCGGGTGGGCCCCCAAAGGGTGTGATTCCTCGGGAAACCCATGGCCTCATGTGTGAAGCCGACGAAGAGCTCGATGCTGCCAATTGGCAGGAGGGTGTAGGCGATGAGCCCGTCGTTTGTCGGCGTCCAGGATGCATCGTATTGGACGTAGCCCATAGATCCGACACACGTGGCGCGTCTGATGGCAATGGTCTTGCCGACATCGCCGATGGTTTCCGCCTGGAACGTGACGCCTGACGCCTTATGCCCCACGGTGGGCGCCAACTGTCGTCGTATCGGCATTGTTGATAGGAGACGGGGGTCCTCTAGCCGAGGGTGAACGTAGGGCAAGAAGGTGGACGTCGTCGAGGTCGGGATCGAACAAGGTGGATTACCCAGCTTCAGGCTCCACGACGGTGGCGGAGCCCTACGTGCTGCTATAACTCACTATAAGGCAAATCGCCATGTTACAGGTTAACATGAGTATGAGAATACGGATTGCGGTGCCCTAAAGGCTTCCCGAGGTCCGGCTTATATAGCCGGCCGGACCTAGGGTTACAAGGTGTAGACGTATCCGGCAAGTATACAGAGTCCTATCCCTATCCGGCAAGTTCGGCCGCCTTCCGTCTTGGTCTCGGTGGCCTACTGGGTTTCGGTCTTGGGCCTTCCTTGGTCGTCGGCTATCTGGGCCGTCCGGCAGGCAAAGCCTTGCCACCACTGCGGGCCACCCGGGACTAGCCGGATTTGCCATGTCAGGGATACCCCCTTGTGGTATAACCCCAGCAGCATACATAGTATTAAGTTGAGACCATAAGAACACCAACTATTTATACAAGTAGCTAGCTTTTGTACACGCATATAATTGAGAACTCGAATTATCCGTGCAACCATGTCATGGATGACGTGTCCGTTAAAAAAGTAAACTATGTCTACTGAATGATTGTCAACTTAGGCACACCAAAGGTGAAAGGACCCATTTACACACACACATAATGTGTATGTGTTAAGAGTTAAATGTATGGGCACTAGTAGAAAAACGACCTCTAGTCGCGTAAACGTCCCAGTGTTCAGGTTTCCCTAGGGCCCGTGCCAGCTCGTCTTCCTCTCTATAGGGTTTCCACGTACCCGCTAGAACTTCCTTTACTGCATCTTCAATTTTTGGGACCAGGTCTACTACTGTTGCCTTGTATTTTGCGACCCTCGGGACAATCTTCCCTTCCTCGTTCAACGTTGCGCCATGCGCGAACAACCAGAATTTGGACCTTTCTGGCCAGCTGTATGTCTGTGGAGTGAAACCTGCTGCCACGAGTCTATCTTCCATGGCTAGCCACTTAGGAATGGCTGACCTGTAGCCACCTGGCCCCAAGTTATGGTGGTGTGTCTTACTCGCAGCATTTGCCTTATTTTTTCCGATCGGGCCACAGCCGCACCCGAGGTCTTATACGCCTTAAAGGCTTCCCAGTGATCTCTTAGCTTCACCAGTTTTTGTTGACTGAAATCTGGATCAACCTTTTCATATTTTGCCCATAATGTTTGCTTATATTTCCGAAAGGCGTCGGCCATCTTTGAGAGAGTCCAGTGCTTGAGTTTCAACTTCAAGGCGGGCTCAATATCATCCGGGAGGTTAAAATGCTCCAAGAGTGTGTTAAAGCAGTGATCTTTATAATGCTGGTGGACATAGCAAGGGTCATCCTCGGCAACGCCTGCTGGCTTATGCCATTCTGCTATGGAGATCGGGACCTCATCCCTAACAATAACTCCAGCTTGACTAATATATTTTCTGCGGTTCTCTATCGGTTCCACCGGATCGCCATCTACATCAATTTTAGAGATTGGTAACTTTGCATCTTGGCTAGTCATTCTTTTCGCTGGGCCTCGAGGAGCTTGATTCTTAGCCTTTTTATGCACGGTGGACGCCTAAAGTAAGAAATATAATGCGTTAATAAGTGCAATACAAATCAGTTAATGCATTTTGTGTTCAAGCAATTATAGAATTCATATATAAACCTCGAGGTGGAGGGTGTTCGAGGTGGAGGCTGTTATTTCTTCTTCCTCTATACCCTCACCAGACTGGTTTAAAAATTGTGATGCAAATTGCTCAAAATCTTCGTTTCGATCGTCGGCGGCGCCTTCTCCACCGGCAGCATTTGCATCGCGATGCTCAAAAATATCCTGCATGAATAAGTTTTCTCCTTCCTCGTCTCGCACAATTAAAGGGTGATCCATAGCTGAATGTTCCTACACGCAATAAATTTAACAAATTATGATAAACAATAATTTGATACAAAGTATCAAAGTGGTTGATACAAATTTATTCTTATACAGCAAGATGAAAATAACACTAGTAAATTTTTTCCTTAGCTGAATCTTCTACTACACCTAACAATAACACTTGTAAAAAAATCAATTGAGGTGGCCGGAACAAATATTTCTACACATGTAATTTTCTACAACACCTAACAATAACACTTGTAAAAAATTTAACAAATTATGATACTATCCACATGTGCTTGATACAATGTATGACAAAAACAATAACAAATTTAACAAATTTGATACAAAAAGTTACAAAGTATATATGATAAACAATTACAAATTTAAATCCTTACTTGTATCTATAAATTTACCTAGCTATATTGATCTACTAATAAAATGATTTCTAACTATATTGATATACTAATAAATTAACCTAAGTAAATTGACCTAACTAACTTATGATATACTAATAAAATGATTTCTAACTATATTGATCTAACTAAATTAACCTAAGTAAATTGACCTAACTAACTTGACAAATAATTCTAACTCAATTGAAAAATATTTCTACTAATTCTATTTCACTAAAAATATTTCTACTAATTCTATTTCACTAAAATGACTAAAATGTGAATAACTTGACAGCAGCATGACGTCACCAGAGAGGCTCACCAGGGGATGGGGGCGACGGCAGGGGATGGGGGCGACGGCGACGGGGACTCGGGCAGGGGAGATGGGGGCGACGGCGACGGCGACGGCGATGTGGGCGTGGGCGGGCAGCACGGGTCGGGGCGGCGGACCACGACGACGGGGCGGCGGAGCACCACGGGCGGTGAGGCGACGGAGACGTACGGGCCGTGCGCGCGACAGAGGGCGGCGGCGGCAGATCGACGGCGGCACGGCACGGCAGGGGAGGGGGCGACGGCGCGAGGCAGGGGAGGGGCACGGCGGCGGACCGGCAGATCGACGGCGCGGCGGAGCAGGGCTTCGCCGTCGGGGGCGTCGGCAGCGTCGAGGCGGAGAGCGAGCTTCGATTTGGGGAAGAATGCGAAAAAATTCAGCCGCGGCCATCCAAAGTACCGCGAAATTGACCTTTAGTCGCGGTTCCTACCACGAACCGCGACTAAAGACCCTTTAGTCGCGGTTAGTGGCAGGAACCGCGACTAATGGTCGAATTTGGGCCGCCCAAAAATTGCGCGCCAAGCCCACAACCTTTAGTCGCGGTTCTGGGCTGGAACCGCGACTAAAGGTCTTTTTTTTATGTTTTCTGTTTTCTTTTTTGTTTCCTTTTCCTTTTTTTCTGTTTTCTTTCCTGTTTATTGATTTAATCGTCCAAATAAGCTCAAATTAGTCTCTAAAAAATTGTCAATCAACAACTAGTACACTAGTACACTTAAAAGGACTCCATGCCAAAGGGTTTCTTTTTTTGAGAATTTTTTCTCTTTTTCTCATTTCTTTCAAAAAATGGTCAAAATTGAGAGCACGGCTATTCATTGAAAGTGGTTGAATTTTCAAAAACTATGGATGGTTCTATGTTGTAACCACTACTTGTGTACCCTAAAATCATTTTTGCAACAATTTTAGAGCAAACTATCACATAGCTGTAGTTCAAATTTGAATTACTTTCGGAAAATTGACATAAAGTCAATTAAAGAAGGGAATTTAGATAGAAAGCATTAAAAAAGCTCATATTTAGGGATTATCCATCAAATATGTACTACTCTTTGTGATAATTAAATGGGTGTCATTTTGAACCATATTTTTTGTACTTGCTTCACAAAAATAGTCATTTTTAGCACTTTAAAAATGGAAAATGATATTTCTAAAAGGAATTTTGAAAATCGCTTCGACGACGTTGTTTCCCATACCATGGCACACATATGGGATGAATATGGTAACTTTATCACAAACTATGACACGATAATGGCCATACATTGTTCATTTGCCTACAAACTTATACATGTTTGTAGATGATTGACATTTTTGTGAAGTATTGTTTTGAAAAGTTTATCAAAACTCAAGTTTATAATTTTTCCTAGAAACTAGTACACTTAAAAGGACTCCATGCCAAAGGGTTTCTTTTTTTGAGAATTTTTTCTCTTTTTCTCATTTCTTTCAAAAAATGGTCAAAATTGAGAGCACGGCTATTCATTGAAAGTCGTTGAATTTTCAAAAACTATGGATGGTTCTATGTTGTAACCACTACTTGTGTACCCTAAAATCATTTTTGCAACAATTTTAGAGCAAACTATCACATAGCTGTAGTTCAAATTTGAATTACTTTCGGAAAATTGACATAAAGTCAATTAAAGAAGGGAATTTAGATAGAAAGCATTAAAAAAGCTCATATTTATAGATCCATCAAATATGTACTACTCTTTGTGATAATTAAATGGGTGTCATTTTGAACCATATTTTTTGTACTTGCTTCACAAAAATAGTCATTTTTAGCACTTTAAAAATGGAAAATGATATTTCTAAAAGGAATTTTGAAAATCGCTTCGACGACGTTGTTTCCCATACCATGGCACACATATGGGATGAATATGGTAACTTTATCACAAACTATGACACGACAATGGCCATACATTGTTCATTTGGCTACAAACTTATACATGTTTATAGATGATTGACATTTTTGTGAAGTATTGTTTTGAAAAGTTTATCAAAACTCAAGTTTATAATTTTTCCTAGAAACTATTACACTTAAAAGGACTCCATGCCAAAGGGTTTCTTTTTTTGAGAATTTTTTCTCTTTTTCTCATTTCTTTCAAAAAATGGTCAAAATTGAGAGCACGGCTATTCATTGAAAGTGGTTGAATTTTCAAAAACTATGGACGGTTCTATGTTGTAACCACTACTTGTGTACCCTAAAATCATTTTTGCAACAATTTTAGAGCAAACTATCACATAGCTGTAGTTCAAATTTGAATTACTTTCGGAAAATTGACATAAAGTCAATTAAAGAAGGAAATTTAGATAGAAAGCATTAAAAAAGCTCATATTTAGGGATTATCCATCAAATATGTACTACTCTTTGTGATAATTAAATGGGTGTCATTTTGAACCATATTTTTTGTACTTGCTTCACAAAAATAGTCATTTTTAGCACTTTAAAAATGGAAAATGATATTTCTAAAAGGAATTTTGAAAATCGCTTCGACGACGTTGTTTTCCATACCATGGCACACATATGGGATGAATATGGTAACTTTATCACAAACTATGACACGATAATGGCCATACATTGTTCATTTGGCTACAAACTTATACATGTTTGTAGATGATTGACATTTTTGTGAAGTATTGTTTTGAAAAGTTTATCAAAACTCAAGTTTATAATTTTTCCTAGAAACTATTACACTTAAAAGGACTCCATGCCAAAGGGTTTCTTTTTTTGAGAATTTTTTCTCTTTTTCTCATTTCTTTCAAAAAATGGTCAAAATTGAGAGCACGGCTATTCATTGAAAGTGGTTGAATTTTCAAAAACTATGGATGGTTCTATGTTGTAACTACTACTTGTGTATCCTAAAATCATTTTTGCAACAATTTTAGAGCAAACTATCACATAGCTGTAGTTCAAATTTGAATTACTTTCGGAAAATTGACATAAAGTCAATTAAAGAAGGGAATTTAGATAGAAAGCATTAAAAAAGCTCATATTTAGGGATTATCCATCAAATATGTACTACTCTTTGTGATAATTAAATGGGTGTCATTTTGAACCATATTTTTTGTACTTGCTTCACAAAAATAGTCATTTTTAGCACTTTAAAAATGGAAAATGATATTTCTAAAAGGAATTTTGAAAATCGCTTCGACGACGTTGTTTCCCATACCATGGCACACATATGGGATGATTATGGTAACTTTATCACAAACTATGACACGATAATGGCCATACATTGTTCATTTGGCTACAAACTTATACATGTTTGTAGATGATTGACATTTTTGTGAAGTATTGTTTTGAAAAGTTTATCAAAACTCAAGTTTATAATTTTTCCTAGAAACTAGTACACTTAAAAGGACTCCATGCCAAAGGGTTTCTTTTTTTGAGAATTTTTTCTCTTTTTCTCATTTCTTTCAAAAAATGGTCAAAATTGAGAGCACGGCTATTCATTGAAAGTGGTTGAATTTTCAAAAACTATGGATGGTTCTATGTTGTAACCACTACTTGTGTACCCTAAAATCATTTTTGCAACAATTTTAGAGCAAACTATCACATAGCTGTAGTTCAAATTTGAATTACTTTCGGAAAATTGACATAAAGTCAATTAAAGAAGGGAATTTAGATAGAAAGCATTAAAAAAGCTCATATTTAGGGATTATCCATCAAATATGTACTACTCTTTGTGATAATTAAGTGGGTGTCATTTTGAACCATATTTTTTGTACTTGCTTCACAAAAATAGTCATTTTTAGCACTTCAAAAATGGAAAATGATATTTCTAAAAGGAATTTCGAAAATCGCTTCGACGACGTTGTTTCCCATACCATAGCACATCCAGGGCAACGCTGGGGAGGCCACATGCAAAGGGTTGTGCTGACACGTGGGCAGGGGGCAGAGATGGGGAAGGACACGAGTCCTGCGTGCACAGCCCGCCTTTGGTCCCGGTTCTACTCATGAACCGGGACTAAAGAAGCACACGGATCGTGTGTTTCTTTCAAGCGCTTCTGAGACGTTGGATCAGAGGTGTGTTTCTTTTGAGGGATTGTGAGCTGTTGGATCAGAGTTGTGTTTCTTTTGAGGGATCAGAGGTGTGTTTCATGACCCACATGACCCGGTTGTTGTTACCAACCGAGACTAAAGAAGCACATGACCCTATATATAGCCCCCCTCCCGGACATGTTCAGCACTCAGTGTCTACTCATTGTACTCACACGGGTAGCAGAGGCATCTTTGGGCAACCAGCGGCAAGACGTCTCTGATGATCTGCGACCATTCCAAACGGTTGCAGATCATCAGAGATGTTTTGCCGGACGGTTGTAGATCATCAGAGATGTCTTTCGAGCGCTTGTAAGCCCCCTACTGGACATGTTCGACACTCTGTGTCTACTCCTTGTAATCAAAGCATTCGGATTCACGTCATGCAGCCCTACGGTGCATTTGATATGCAGGCACTCACGAGCCACCGTGGGGCTGTATGACGGTGAAACCTTGTGTTTTGTTCTATCTACAAAATACTCTAGTTCATTGACCGAATACAAAGCATTCAGATTCCCGTCATACGTCCAACAAAATATACTCCAGAAAAACAAATTAGTGTTTAGATCTCTCTTCTCTCGTTTTCAGAACACAGTTACATAAAAGGTTTAATACATTATTACACATCATCAACAACATCCCTATGTATTGTTCACTTGTTCTTCTTCTGTGCCCCTTTCTTTTGAACGCGCCGTAACCATGGACAATCTTCTTGAAGTAACTTGATGGTTGGGTCAATGTTCACTTTGAAGGGCGGAATTTCATGAAACTTATTGTAATCTTCTGACATGTCTGTGTGGTCCTCCACTCCCACGATGTTTCTTTTACCTGAAAGAACTATGTGGCGCTTTGGCTCATCGTTTGATGTATTCGCTTGCTTATCTTTTCTTTTTTTGGTAGGGTAGACATGTCCTTCACATAGAAAACCTGAGCCACTTCACTGGCTAGAATGAATGGTTCGTTCTCGTAATGAAGATTCTTGAAATCCACTGTAGTCATTCCGTACCGTGTGTCTACGGCTACACCGCCATCTAGGTTGAACCATTTGCACTTGAACAAAGGAATCTTAAATGAAGGTCCATAGGACAGTTCCCATATCTCCTCTATGTAACCATAATATGTTACCTTTTCCCCACTGCAGCCATCTATTGCATCAAAGCGGACACCACTGTTTTGGTTGGTGCTCTTTTTATCTTGGTCGGCCGTGTAAAATGTATTTCCATTTATCTCGTACCCTTTAAAAGTCAATATAGTCGAAGACGGTGTCTTGGCCAATAAGTATAGCTGTAGTTCATTTGTGGTGACATTCATCAGTCTTTTCTGTAACCAACCGCCAAAAGTCCTGATGTGTACTCCATCAATCTCATCTTCTGGGTATTTGGAGCGTAAATCATTCTTGTGTTGCTGGATATACGGAGCCACCAAGATGGAACTATGCAGAACTGTGTAGTGTGCTCGAGTGAAAGAATCCACGTCTTCACATATGATTGCTTTCTTTCCTAGCGTGCCTTTTCCACGCAGTCTCCCCTCATGACGCGATTGAGGAACACCAATCGACTTAAGATCAGGAATAAAGTCAACACAAAACTCAATGACCTCCTCAGTTCCATAGCCCTTGGAGATGCTTCCTTCTGGCCTAGCACGGTTATGAACGTATTTCTTTAAGACTCCCATAAACCTCTCGAAGGGGAACATGTTGTGTAGAAATACAGGACCGAGAACACGTATCTCTTCCACCAGGTGAACTAGAAGGTGCGTCATAATATTGAAGAAGGTTGGTGGGAACACCAACTCGAAGCTGACAAGACATTGGACCACATCATTCTCTAAATCTTTTAGAGTAAGTGGATTGATAACCTTCTGAGAAATTGCATTCAGGAATGCACATAGCTTCACAATGGGTACTCGAACATTTTCTGGTAGAAGTCCCCTCAATGCAACCGGAAGTAATTGTGTCATAATCACGTGACAGTCATGAGACTTCAGGTTCTGAATTTTTGCTCTGCCATGTTTATTATTCCCTTTATATTCGACGAGAAGCCAGATGGAACCTTCATACTGCGAAGACATTCAAAAAATATTTTCTTCTCTCTTTCGTAAGAGCATAGCTCGCAGGACCTTGATGATTATCAGAATGATCGTCGTCTCGTGAATGCATACGTCGATGGGCCTGTCTTGCTTCCGGTGTATCTTTTGACTTTCCATACACGCCCAACAAGTTAAGCAGGTTCAAGCAAAGATTTTTTGTCACGTGCATCACGTCGATTGCAGAGTGAACCTCTAGCATTATCCAATAGGGCAGCTCCCAAAATATAGATTTCTTCTTCCACATGGGAACGTGGTTCTGAGCGTCATTCGGAACAGATAGTGCTCCAGCACCCTTCCCAAATATTACTTTTAAATCCTTGACCATATCATGTATAACAGAACTAGAAGGTCGAGTAGGCTTCCGCCGAATATCTTCCTCACCTTTGTAATGTCGGCCTTCCTTTCTTCCTGCATGCCTCGGTACAAGCCATCGACGATGGCCCAGGTACACAATCTTGTTACCTATATGTTTACCTTGAGTCTCACCTAAACAATGCGTACATGCATTGTATCCCTTGTTTGACTGTCCTGAGATGTTACTAAGAGCAGGCCAATCATTGATGGTTACAAACAAGAGCGCTCGTAGATCAAATTCCGTTTGTCGTGCTCATCCCACACACGCACACCTTCATCACTCCACAGCTGTAAAAGTTCTTCCACCAATGGCCTCAGATACACGTCAATGTCGTTGCCAGGTTGCTTCGGGCCTTGGATGAGCACTGGCATCATAATGAACTTCCGCTTCATGCACAACCAGGGAGGAAGGTTATATATACATAGAGTCACAGGCCAAGTGCTATGACTGGAGCTCTGCTCTCCAAATGGATTAAATCCATCTGTACTTAGACCAAATCTTAAGTTCCTAGCGTCATCCGAAAATTTCGGGAACACTCTGTCGATTTTTCTCCACTGGGACCCATCAGCGGGGTGTCTCATCATCATGTCTTTTTTACGTTCTTCTTTGTGCCAGCGCAACAACTTGGCATGCTCTTTGTTTTGGAACAAACGTTTCAGACGTGGTATTATAGGAGCATACCACATCACCTTGGCAGGAATCCTCTTCCTTGGACAACCTTGCTCGCCCTCAACTTCACCTGGGTCATCTCGCCCAATCTTAAACCGCAATGCACCGCATACAGGACAAGCATTTAAATTTTCGTGCTCGCCGCGGTAGAGGATGCAGTCATTAATGCATGCATGTATCTTCTGCACCTCTAATCCTAGAGGGCAGACAACCTTCTTTGCTTCATACGTACTAGAGGGCAATTCGTTTTCATTTGGAAGCATCTTCTTAACTATTTTCAGCAAACTTTCAAAGTGCTTGTCGGTAGTACCACTCTCTGCCTTCCATTGTAGCATTTCCAGTATCGTACCGAGCTTTTTCTGGCCATCTGTACAAGTTGGGTACAACAATTTGCTGTGATCGGCTAACATGCGCTCCAACTTCAACCTCTCGTTTTCACTTCCACAGTCCATTTGTGCATCATGAATGGCCTGACGAAGATCATCGTCGGGCTCATCAAAGATGGCATCCTCTTCAACTTCGTCTTCCCCCATTGTAGTATCAGCGTGTTCATTGAACAGAGGATAGTTGTCATTATCCTCTTCTTCTTCATTCTCTTCCATTATAACCCCTCTTTCTCCATGCTTGGTCCAACAATAATAACCACGCATGAAACCATTTCGCAACAGGTGTTCGTGAAGCCTGTCTGTGGAAGAGTATGTATACTTATTCATACAGAGACTGCATGGACAACACATAAAACCATCCTTTCGCTTGCTTGTCTCAGCCACATGGAGAAAATTATGCATGCCAGTAATGAATTCGGCAAAACTCGGTCACCGTACATCCATTGACGTCTCATCTGCATTATATAAGTATATCAAAAAAATTATGCATGCCAGTAATGAATAGATAAGTGACCATAATAATTCAAGCAAAGTAGAGTGGCGACAAATGTAATACATTGTAGCATTAAATATTCATTAATTTAAACTAACATTGAACTATTTAAAGAATTTAAGTCCAACAACAAATGCGATCAGAATCGCAACTAAGCTAACTATTGAACCAACAGCATAATGATACCAAGCCTCTTGACTAATGACATATTTTCTAATCTTTTTAAGCTTCAAGCGCATTGCCTCCATCTTCATCTCATGAGCAGCGACGACGACCCCGTGAGCATCATCGAGGTCGGCAATCTTCAAGTCCAATACCATCTTCTGTTCTAGGTATTGGAGACAAACATCTTCGCTTATCTTCAATTTTGCTTTCAAATCGTCGTTTTCTTTTTTCAAATACTCGACAATAGGGTCGACTGGAATTTCCGGTTCAACTACCTCCTAAATAAAAATATATCTACGTCAAGTTGGTCGGCATGATTGTTATAAACACGAAACAAAATAATTAGTGATAAAAATATACCACATCCGAATCATAGACCGGCCGAGGGCCGACGGGGACGGATATCAAAACCATGACACTATACACATAAAAAAACATAAGGCAATTATAAAAGAAATGACTATGCATTTAAATCATACAAGTAATTTAAAATAAAATATTAAAAAAAGAAACTCACCGAGATGACGGGACGGCGCGGGCTATCGACGGCGGAGAGGACGGGGACGGGCCGACACTAAAATCTACAAATCATAATTTAGTTTTGTGCTCAAATTACATATAGAAAAAATGAAATCTCTAACTTAGACATTTCATCAAACACCTAGCTAGCACTAAAAATACTCAATGAGCTATTTGAGCTAAACAAGCAACGAAACGAGCGCCGGAAGAAATAGTTTGCAGTGCTCACCCTTGGATAGATGCACCACCGTCAATCTTAACAAATGGTGCAAAAAAATCTTGGATGAAATCAAGCTCGGTGGAGAGAAAATGGAGATTCAACCCGAGAGCTCGAAATGGCCAAGGCTGGCTCGGGGTGGAAGATGAAGGCCTCTGACCTTTGGTCGCGGTTGGAGCCTCCAACCGCGACTAAAGGTCCTCGTTGGGACAGGTGGCCGTTGGACGCGGGAGCATTGGTCGCGGTTGGGGCCACCAACCGCGACTAAAGGTCCTCGCGTGGGCCCCGCGCGTCTCCCGCCACAGGTGGAGGACCTTTAGTCGCGGTTGGAGGCTCCAACCGCGACCAAAGCTCCCGCGCCCAACGGCCACCTGTCCCAGCGGTTGGAAATGTCGGAGACGGAGACTTTTAGTCGCGGTTCGGAATCGAGCCGCGACTAAAGGTCCGTCTGTAAGGTCCTTTTTCTACTAGTGGGGCAGTCCGAATTCTTTCGCCGAAGTGTCAAGTGAGTTCCAATTTTTTCAAAATGCACATTGTAGTCCCATATCATTTTAAGTCGTTCGTCGGAAGTCCTAATTTGACCCAACCAGCGCTGACCTGCCTGCGTGACGCTTTGATCACTGCCACGTCGACGGCCCCTATGAGGTGTAATGGTCAGATGTCGCCCATCAGAAAAACTACCAGCGGCAAGGTCCACTTTGGGACGCTTGCAAGTTGCAACCACCAAGGATCAAACAGCTAGCCTATTCCTCGCTGGTTCCCACAGTCTGCAGTTCATCAAGCTCTGCCATTCATCCGCGATGCGGCTTCTAGGACTCCAACGTCGCAAGCCACCCTGTGTTGATAAAAGCCACCCTGTGAAAGACCCGGGCGTTGTGTTCAAGCCATAGGCTGCGCATAGTTAGCAGAAATAACGAGTTGACCTCACGTCCCCTCTCAACTCCACGTCCTGTATCATGTGCCATATATAGCTGCAGTAACTGAACTGTGCCATCCACCGTGAGCTCGCCTCCTAGGTCTCGTGCCAAACAGGGCGTGCGCATCTGATGTGACCGAGAAATCCATGCCAGCCACGGGTTGCCGGTGCTGGTTCTAATCTGGAGCCAAATCCACCTGGTTCGCTGAGCCAGCGATGGCAGTGGAACCCTAGTCCCAGGGAAGGAGCCAGGATTTTAGCATGAGGGGGGCGAAGAAGCCAAGAAGATAACAATTATATCCGAGGTTTTGTTCTAGTAGAAAAAATATGGATATAAAACATCAAAATATATGTATTCTCACCCTTGCTTAGCACAGCTTTAGAAAATTGTTTGCCAATACACAAGAAATGTATAATTATAAAATTTCCCTCTGACTATAAAACTCGTTAAATGATTTGATAATGTCAGTGTACGTGACCTTCATAGCAATTTCTTTTCTGGCATAGAAATTATTATGTAATAAGTCATCTCTAAATGAATGGAAGACGCATGAGAATAATTTAATAACTTAGCATACAGGCAAATGGAAGGTGAAATAGTTATGAATTGCTCTGACTCTCTTCCTCGTCATCTCTAGTTCTCTACGCACACTAGCACATGTGGACAATCAGAACTTTCCTAATGGATTTTTATGTTTGTATAGTTTGTACAATTTCAGTTCTATAGTTTTAAAGTAATAAATTAATTTATGTTGTCGATGATCTAACAACTAATACTAGAAAAAATAGAATTATGAAAACTGGTAAAATACCATTCTTTCTTGAATCTTCATCGCCGATCTACTGACGATTACGGCCGCACGGCCGTTCGTCCGATCCGGCGTGCAGCCGTGCTTTGAGGATTGCAGGTCACCCAAACGCCCTAGTCAGCCGCCGCCAAACGCAGCAAAAATATGAGGAACGGAAGCCTATGTATGCTGCTGCCGGTATACACAGGTCGCTGGGTCCCTGGACTCATTGTCTTCCATTGTGGGCTTTCTCTTGCTTTGTATATTAGATTATTAGTGGTGATACAGATGGGCTGATGGGCTTTGGACTTCACGTTCTGCTATACAGATTTTATGGGGGGCGAACTAAGCCAAAAAAATGACTTAATCAACCCATCGCTAATCGCTATTAGGGGAAAAGTGGATCGATAGGGGGGGGGGGTCTCGCCCCTGCTCGTCCCCCCTCCCTCCGTCCCTGCCTAGTCCACCCACCGAGCTGTTTTGGCTGACAGACCGCGGGCCAAGTGTCATCTCGCCCAGCCCACAAGAAGCCTCTCCGCATCTTGTCGATGAATTTGAACACCCAAGGCTCCAGATCCAAAGCCATAAGCTGGACAGAGGCCTTCATTACAGTCTGCACATAAACCGCTCGGCCTACCCTCGTGAGCAATCTTGCCTTCCTTTGCCAGCTTGTCTATCAGCGGTTGGACATTCGACTTGCGCAGCCTGGTGATGGACAATGGGAGTCCCAGATATCAGACACAGAAACTGGCCTATCTGATAGGGCAACACCGGCGCAATATTGTCAAGGATCATCTGTGTGCACCTGATGGGAGTTGCCACACTCTTGGCGTAGTTAACAACCAGACCTGACACTTGTCCGAAACACCCCAGAACGCCGCGCACCACCTGCAGCTCTGCCTACGTCGGCCGCGCGACGTCATCCGTGTAAAGCGAGACTCGGTGCCTGATCCCATACTGCTGCAGGTTCCCCAAAAGCCCCCGCTCCTCCGCTGATCTGAACATGCATGCCAAGACCACATTCATGACAATGATGAACAAAAGCGGGGGTACCGGGTCTCCTTGGCGCAAACCACAGCCATGGGCGAACTCATACCCCGAGCTGCCATTTACTAGAACCCGGGTAGAAGCCGTGCTGAGCAACAGAACACTCCCACCCGATCCACCTCGGTCCAAAACCACGCCGCCGCAAGACGCTGATCAGAAGGCCCAAGAAACGCTCTTTGACGCCGTTGCTACGTCTAGCTTAAGGAGGAGGGACGACACGCGTGATCTGAAGAGAGTCCGACTTGATTGTTGTACCAACACGAAGTTGTCGTGCATGCATAAGTCCCGGAAACGGTCCAAGTTATCCAAATCCCCCATAGTTTCCCGATGAATGGCATGTTCGCAAATAGCAGAGGTTTTGGTGACCTGGCTAAACACTTGCATTTCGCTGATTGTATTCGAGACTATAATTTGGATTTCTTAGCAATTTCTGAGACCGGTAGACGTGAGTTCTCACAATCTCTCTTGAACCGTGTTTCGGGCGGTTTAGAGTTTGAGTGGTACTCGCGACCTCCTCATGGCCGCTCCGGAGGCATTTTACTAGGCGTTAAGACTGATACCATGGAAGTATTGGAGGTTACGGATGGCGATTTTCATATCAAAATGCACATCCGTAATAAATCCGATAACTTCACTTGGAGTCTTGTCGCCGTGTATGGGCCAGCTCAGGAAGTGGCTAAGACCTCTTTTCTCTGTGATATGGTAAACTTGGCAAAAGATAACCCGTACCCTTTGCTCATTGGTGGGGATTTCAATTTGCTAAGGTTTCCATTCGAGAAAAGTAAGGGTCGGTTCGACAACCGTTGGCCTCTGTTGTTCAATGCAGTCATTGACAGCTTGAACCTAAGAGAGGTTACGATGGTGGGGAGACAGTTCACTTGGGCTAATTCCCTACCTGAACCCACATACGAGAAACTAGACCGTGTACTGATGGACTCTGAATGGGAAGATAGGTTCCCGTTGGTGTCGGTACGGGCTCTAGAGCGTATTGAGAGTTTGTCGGACCATGCTCCCATTCTATTGACCACAGGAGTACCTAGATTGCAGTGTAAACCACGGTTTAAGTTTGAACTTGGTTGGTTACACCGCGAGGGATTCCATGAAATGGTTAAAAGAATATGGGAATTACCGGTTGCGGGTGATACGCCTATCCAGCGGTGGAATAACAAAATACGTGCTTTACGTACGCACCTCGTTGGTTGGGCTCGTCATACCTCCGGTTTACTTAAGAAAGAAAAAGTGCGACTTTCCTCGATAATCGATGCTCTAGAAGCATTAGCAGAAGTTCGGTTACTGTCCGCGCAAGAAATTGAGCTAAAGAGCCAATCTAATGCACAGATAGCGAAACTACTGCGCGAGGAGGAGCTAAAATGGTATCAACGTTCCAAAGCTCAATTCATTCTAGAAGGAGACTCGAATACTCGCTATTTCCATAGTATTGCCAATGGCAGACACAGAAAAAAGCGTATTCATTCTCTGGTCCAGGATGAGGGAACGATTGAGGGCCATGAACAGCTAAAGACGTACATTACAAATTATTATAAAGGTTGTTTGGTGCTCCAGAGGAAGGAATTTCTCCTTGGACGAGTCCCGAACAGCGGACATACCCCAGGTTTCAGACGAGGAAAATAGCCTTCTTACTAAACTCTACTCAGAGGAGGAAGTGAGAAATGCGGTTTTCCAAATGAAACATAATACGGCTCCTGGTCCTGATGGCTTCCCGCTGAGTTTTACCAGAACTTTTGGGATGTTATCAAGGCCGATTTGCTCCAGTTGTTTGCCTGTCTTCACAGAGGACAATTAGAGTTGTTCGTCTCAATTTTGGTGAAATAATTTTGCTACCTAAGGTTAACGAGGCAGAAAGGATCCAACAGTTTAGACCTATATGCCTCCTTAACGTTAGTTTTAAAATATTCACCAAAGTGGCGACGATTCGACTGAACACCGTGGCAGATCATGTGGTTCGTCCGTCTCAACGGCTTTTATGAAAGGTCGCAACATCCTTGATGGTGTCGCGGTCCTACATGAAACGGTCCATGAACTACATAGGAAAAAGTTGAACGGGGTAATTCTTAAAATTGATTTTGAGAAAGCTTATGATAAAGTTAAGTGGTCTTTCATCCAGCAGACCTCAGAATGAAAGGTTTTTCTTCTGAGTGGTGCGCGTTAATTAATTCCTTTGTTTCCGGAGGAAGTGTAGCCATTAAGGTCAATGATGACACTGGCAAATACTTCCAAACGAAAAAAGGCCTCAGACAGGGTGATCCCTTTCGCCAATACTATTTAATATAGTGGCGGATATGTTGGCTATCTTGATTGAACGCGCTAAAACTGAGGGTCAAATTGAAGGAGTGATTCCCCATCTTGTCGATGGTGGATTATCGATTCTTCAATATGCCGACGATACAATTCTTTTTATGGAGCATGATATCGAAAAAGCTCGTAACCTTAAGTTGATTTTGTCAGCTTTCGAGCAACTTTCGGGTCTTAAGATAAACTTCCATAAAAGTGAATTGTTTTGCTTTGGCGAGGCCCAAGAGGACGCCGCCTTGTATGCTGAGCTTTTTGGCTGTGAGCAAGGTCAATTTCCTATCAACTATTTGGGCATTCCGATTCACTATCGGAAACTTACAAATGCTGAATGGAAAAGGGTGGAGGAAAGGCTTCAATTACGTTTAAATAGTTGGAAAGGCAAACTCCTATCCTGGGTGGAAGATTGGTTCTCATAAACTCGGTACTAACAAACATGGTACTGTATATGATTTCATTCTTCCAACTGCCTAAAGGGGTCTTAAAACGATTGGATTATTTCCGATCTAGATTCTTTTGGCAAGGGGATAGTGAGAAGAAAAAATATCGACTGACTAAATGGAGTGTGGTTTGCTGCCCTAAAGACCAAGGAGGGCTCGGAGTTCATGACCTTGAGGTCAAGAACAGAGCGCTGCTAGGTAAATGGCTATTTAAACTTCTATCTGAAGATGGAGTTTGGCAAACCCTCCTTAGGAGAAAATATGTTGGAGATCAAGCTGTTTCCCAGGTTCTTTGGAAACCTGGTGATTCACACTTCTGGGCGGGCCTCATGGCTACAAAGAAGTTTTTTTTCCACATGGATCTTTCTCAATTAGGGATGGATCGGAAATTCGTTTTGGGAGGATATTTGGCTCGGACAATCTACCCTCAAAGAACAATACCCGGCTCTATATTCTATTGTTCGAAACAAAAGTGACACGATCGCGAAGGTGTTGGGTTCTTCCCACCAAATGTTTCGTTCAGAAGAAGTTTACTTGGAACAAGACAAGCATCTTGGAATGCTTTGCTCATCCGACTGGATTCAATCCAATTGTCGGAAGGTCCAGATAAGTTTCAATGGAATCTCACGAAGAACAACATATTCTCGGTTGATTCTATGTATAGAGCGCTTATTCTACCCGAAATTCCAGTCGATAGTTCTAATAATAACAAACTTTGGAAGATGAAGATACCACTAAAAACTAAAGTGTTTGCGTGGTATTACGTCGAGGAGTAATTCTCACCAAAGATAACCTTGCCAAACGCAATTGGCACGGAAGTAAAAAGTGTGTTTTCTGTCAACATGATGAGACCATTACGCACTTATTCTTTCAGTGCGAGTTCGCTAGGTCTATATGGTCAGCCATCCAGATAGGTTCTACCTTACACCCACCAAGTTCTGTTGCCAACATTTTTGGCAACTGGTTAAATGGAGTGGATTCTAGGTTCAAACTATTCTGTAGGGTGGGAGCGATTGCCGTTATTTGGTCGCTATGGCTATGTAGAAATGACAAGGTTTTTAATGATAAAAATGCTTCTCTTATGCAGGTTATTTACCGGTGCACAGCGTCGTTACGAGCATGGTCACCTCTGCAGCGTGTGGAGCACCGAGACTTATTTTTGGAGGTGGCGTCGAGACTGGAGGTTGCAGCCAGGGAGCTATTTTCCCGGCATGGGTGGCAACATAGACTCCGGATAGACCTACCAGCTTCTTAGGCGGATCTACAATTTCTCATTTTGATATGTAATTCGCCTTTTTATCCTTTGTTTACCGACTTGTATGGTGCTGAACGGGTGGCTGTGTGCATCTTAGTTATGCAGAGGCCGGGTATAACGCTTAAACCTTTTAAGTAATAAAAACCCTTTATCTAAAAAAAAAATCATCCGCGGACGAATGCGCTTTGGTTGGCGTCGACCAGCTGCTCTGGCAGCTGTGGCGCGAGCCGAACAGCCAGGATCTTCGCAAGCAGCTTTGAGAAGCTATGGACCAGACAAACGGGGCGGTAATCCTTCAGGTCCACCTCCCCGTTTACCTTTAGGATCAGGGTTATCAGTGCTCCATTGAGCGGACCGGAATTTTGAACCTGCCCCAAGAATATGGCCTTCAGGGCCACCACCACATCCGGCTTGATGACCGGCATGCCCTTAATCACAGCCCAGACTTCCTCCGCCGAAAAATCAGCCTCTAAAGATCTCAAATCCACCTCTTCCTAACCCGCGGCCTCAAGAGATATGTCATGCGTGCGTGCCTGAGCATGTCCTAGCAAGTCTGCATAATAATCTGATGCGAGCTCCTCCTTGTCACTCTAAACCACCGCAGTGCGATCCTCAACACGCAGGCACGCGGTGTATAGCCAGGAGATCAATCCATTAGCAGCTAGCTGGCTCATTTCTTGTTGAGGTCGATCCCTGCCTTTTTTGCGACGGCGTCGAGTCCGTTCCTCTCGATGGTCTTGAGGGCCTTGGTGGAGATGCGCAGCTTGACGTAGCGCTTTCCGGCCTCCCACCAGAGCTTCTTGTACTGCAGGTTGACGAACTGCTGCTTCTTGGTCTTGTGGTTGGAGAAGGACACCTTGTTGGCCCGGTTCGTCCTCTTGTCCAAAAAGGGGCAGATCCGGCCTGCAACCAGAGACCATTCACGACTCTTGACCGTTCAGTTCAACTGATTTTGGGAATAAAACGCAAAGCAATTCCTGCAGATAACTGGTTAAACTATTTCACCAGCGGTTCCGTTTGACATTGCTGGCACCAGTACTAGTACAATGTTAGCAATAACATATACAGTTGGAACAACTGCTGCAATGGTTCTTGATTTCTGGGAATCAGAATCTGTGGTGCCATCGAAGAAGTGATAATGCAGTGCGACTAGAGGTTGTCGACATCTGGACGGAGTATGCTCCAACATCCAGAGGTTGATAGAAATCAACGTCTAGTCAAGTGAAACCTCAGTTCTTTCCAGTTCGGGAGGTTTTCAGGGAACAATGCATGCCACTGTATGAACAACACTCGCCCATCTACCCTCTGCCCACCGCTGCCGATATAAGGCTGCACATTTTCTATGTCTGTATACAGTTACACGACCACACATAGTAACGTTTTAGAGTTGGTCTACATTACAGTCCACACAACGAATACAAGACAGAGTACATAAGCAATATGGCAAATGCAATCGGGGAGAACTCATCAAGGAAATAAACAAAATGAGGGAGGAGGGGATTTCGTACGGGCAACGATGGTGTTCTTGGCGGAGAGGGGAGGGTGGCGGTGGCGGTGAGGCCGAGGCTGAGGCCTGCGAGCTGCGAGGTGGCGAAGCCGAGGGAGGTGGATGCCGCGTGGGCGTGGGAGTTGGCGCGGAGGAGCGGTGCCCTGGTGGCGGGGGGCATGGAGTAGGAGCAGAGCATGGACGCCATGGATGTGGATTACTGACCGACTGAAACTGTCTCGCTCAAATGGTTCTGAGGAAGAAGAAGAGGATAAGACGCACGGATGAGGATAACAACGCGGGCCAGTAAGCCCACGACCGGTTCCGGCCCGGTACAGCCTGATAGCAGGGTCAGGGCCCTTGGACCCGTTTGTAAAGATTAGCTTAGATTTGTGCTAAATCGAAATTCAAAAAAAACTTTGAATTCTGACACCTGAACTTGGAAATCCCGGTCTACTCGCAACCCTTGGACCCTTCTCTACTTCACCCTGATACATAACATTAAAGAAGAAATAAATAAATAAACATATTAGCGATATATATGCCCCAAAAAATACATGGATTTCCCATGTAATGACTATCCTCGTTTCCAATGCCCATAACATGTGCGGGCCTATATTCTACCTTATCTACCTGTACAGGGTGCTGAGATGTGGACTATGTTGACTATTAAGTATTCCCGTGCAACACATGTCGGTTAATACAAATTGTAAACTATAAATATAGATTTGTGTTGCTTTATATGTTTTGCAACATCCAATTCTGCTTGATACGTGAGCATGAAAATAACACAAGGAGCTTATAATATTGTTTGTATTGTCATTTCTATCGACATAGAGGTATTCAACTGGTAAACTCTGTAGGCCAAAAAAGATGAAGATGTGCAAGAACATAAGCATGAGTGAATAAAAAATAACATATTGATAACAAGGATAATGGATCAGAGCAATGTTCTATGAAATGGTGTTTGATAAAACACAAGACATCTATTAGGATAATGAAAGTTCTTGTTCAAAGAGAAAATTTTGAAGAAAAAAAGTAGTACTATTTTTTGTTGAAATATCAAAGTTATGCTATTGGTTTGGGTGCATTTGATGCAAAATTATACTCTTTACAACTCCCAGGCGATGCATGCCCTTTACACATAACGAGTACATCTTGTGGTACACAACACTATGCATTTACATTGCTGGTGTATACTTCAAATTGTTGAATGAACAAGAATCATTCACCTCAACTTCCTGCAAGTGCTTGTAAATACCTAATATTTATGTGAAGCAAGTGCATTAACGGCCAAACTGATACATAGTGGTGAGGAAACCATCTTACAAAGCAAGTCAAAAGAAACGACAAACAAGAGGGAAGCGAAGCCTCCAAACTACAAGTCGAGCATGAAAACCAGAGAAATTACTCCTAACACTAGCAAGCTAGACTACCAAACAATAATGTAGACTCGCCTCCTGAAAAAAACCACCGGATAATGTTGCATTGAACACACCAAGCCATTGTTGGAGAGGGCCGCTTGCCCTCTCGCTCCGGGCCACGGAGCGCCAATCCTGCCAGCGAACTGCGAGGACCGAGAACAATGAAAAAATATCACGTGTAAATGATAGGAGAACATCGAGGTAGTCCAATGTTAGAGCCGAAAGAAGCTTCACACCAGGAACATAGTATTTTCAAAGGTGCAACAAACGTGACCCTGAGCTCCACGAGAACGCCCTCAAGAAGGTAATGTCACAGAACGTCGTCGCCACCAAGTCCAAAGTCGAAATAGGATTTTCACGCAGAGCCATGGCACGGAGAGCGGGCCCAAAACATCACCCAAGAGGGAGACACTTGTAAGCATCGCTGCCACCAGCGTCGAAACACGGAGCTTTCGCTCGTACCGTCACCCTCACCCATGCCAAATGAGGATCGTCAAAACAAACCTACAGAGGGAGCTTCGCCATCTACTCAAGCTCTCAAGATAAGAACTTGGTTCCGTGGAGAAAATAACTTCACGGGGCTCACCCATACCAACTGAATTGCTCTGTTTCCTTGCTTCATGCCTCTTTTCGCTTAAAAATATCTTCTGTCTTGGTTCCGGGGGTTTTGGGAGAACTTTTATCTCCTGCACAAAAATAAAACACCCGAGTAATTGTGTTGAAAACAACATTAGTTCGGGTTATTTTCATTCAAATTATGCAGTGCTGGTACTGGAAAAAAATGGTAAAATAGAGGAAAAATAATGCAGTGCTGCGCTGTGATTCGAGCATGAGCATGGAAAAAGGTCAAATTTAACGGTTACAAGCATTTTGAGTGTTTAATACTATATTGCTTAACTTTTATTGATATGAATATTTTGTTCAACAGATTTGTGCGAAAAAGGTAATTTTACCAGCTGGTTCTGATGTTAAGTGGGACCCACACGTGTCCCCGAACGGTCAAAGGCCTTGACTGAGGGAATCAACGTACCACGTGCGGCGGCTTACAAGGAGTATATATAGAGGTTCAACCCTAGGTCGACCCAAGCCTCCGGCTTCAACTTAATTTGGATCAATCTTGAACACAAGCGGCCAGGGCAACAACAACAATTAATGGCGGCGAGACACCATAGTAGTTTAGTTTCGTTTTAGTCTCTACCTTCTATGAACTTGTATGAAGTATCTATAAACTTTTATTTTGAACAAAAAGTTATTTAGGAGTTTATTTAGAAGGCACGGGTGTGAAAAGGGCCTACCAAATTATTTTGGAGGTGTCGGTGGGAGTGGGATATGCTCTAAACGAGTGAGATATGTTGTAGACGAAGACAAGGCCACATGCATGCTCGTTGCACTCTGATTGCCCTAAACGATCGAGTGCTCCACTAAACTTTCTCTCCGTTGAATCTCCGCATCTCACTACTGCTATTTGCTCCACTAAGATAAGGGCTCTTCTCTGTTGAATCTCCGCATGTAGATGAGCGGGGCGGTTAATTAGTGGGCTTAACCAAACTCATAATCCCCTCCTCTTCTCTTCTCTGAGTGCCAAAAATTCTCCACCGCCAATCGAGATCCCCTGATCTGTTTCTCTTGTGTCGGTGCCAAAATTCTCCACCCCGCATGGCGCATGGCGCATGCCTTCCACGCCTTCCAGGTCACAGACACAGTTGTTTGTATGTCCATGTCTCTGCCCATGTCTCTGATTGAGGCGTGCTAGAATGAACCTTGCCAGGATCTCGATCGGCAAGTTCTTGATCCCAGGCCTCTAGCTATCAGACCGTTTACTCTTCTTTTTTTTCTTGTTTTGTACGAGCTCTCAAACAGGCGCATGCACAGTTTTTGAACTACCAAAATAAATAAAGGCAGTGCACAATGAAAATAAAGTTGAGTAGTAGCAGCATAGCACGTTAACATTTTTTCTTATTTTCCTGCCAAAGTCTGACGCACAATCGCTTCTGATATCTTTTTTCTCTAAGGTAGACTTTGGAAATAAAAAAAGCAGAAGACAGGCCACATGGTGGTTGCACTCTGTTTGATCTCTCTCTGTCGAATCTCCGCATACAGTTTTTGGATCGATCTTATAAATGAGCAGCCGATTCTGCAACGATCGATCAGCGCAGGCATTCAAGCGCACCCAAGTCTGCTAGCTCGACCCCTCCTTCAGATTACTCTCCGCTCTAGATTCCTCTCTGCATCTCCTCGTCCAAATCTTCTTTCCTCTTGCTTTCCACGGTAAGGTCTCCTACTTCTACTGTCGAATCTTACTCGCAGTTTTGCCCCAATCAATTCGGTAGTAGATATATATGATCGATTCCCTATTTTGCTTTCCCCCTTCAGCAAATAGAACAAAGAAATGAAAACTTGGAATTACAAAAACTAGAAGCCAGTTTTTTTTAGTGTACGTACGTACATGTGTAAATCTTGCATTGTACATATGCAATTCATTCTGATTGTGATCAAGATGATCTAATGTAGCTAGCAAATCAGAGTACTTGGTAGGCCTGATGGGAGTTCAAGGCACCCAAGGTCAGGGCTATGTCGCGGACATCAATTCCATCACGGAGGCGCAGGCCCGCATTGCCCCATATATGCACAAGACACCCGTTCTGTCGTCGACGTCTATCGACGCCATAGCTGGGAAGCAGTTGCTCTTCAAGTGTGAATGCTTCCAGAAGACGTGAGAGTTACCTGCTATTTGCCGCTGCAATGTTTTACAGGTCTACATGTTGCTAACTCTTGTGGACATATATTGTCCTTTAATTTTTTAGAGGGGCATTCAAGATCCGAGGGGCATTCAATGCAATATTTGCGCTTGATGATGACCAAACATCAAAGGGTGTTGTGACACATACCAGGTTCATGCTAATTTCATTTTTTTGTTTGGGATTGGTCCAACATCGATCTGAAGAAATTAAGATACTGATAATATGGTTTGGTTTTTCTCTCAGTGGGAATTATGGTGCTGCTGTGGCTCTAGCTGCAAAGTTGCGTGGCATACCTGCTTACATTGTCATACCCAAAACTGCACCAGCATGTAAGGCTGCCAACATTAAGCGTTATGGTGGGCAACTTACCTGGTGTGATGCCAACATTGAAGCAAGAGAATCTGCAGCTAAAAGAGTCCAGGAGGAGACTGGTGCTTTTCTT
The DNA here is from genome assembly GCA_947311845.1 of Poa pratensis. Lineage (NCBI taxonomy): Eukaryota > Viridiplantae > Streptophyta > Magnoliopsida > Poales > Poaceae > Poa > Poa pratensis. The sequence goes on from CAMZMU010000021.1 coordinate 709,498, forward strand.
ATTGATCCATTCAACGATATGTAACGCAAATGGACCATTCTCATTTGACACCTACTCATAAGCTTATTGGGTAAATTACAGGCGGCACTCTAGCTTCTGGTGTGGCACTGGCTGCAAAGGCCATAAATCCTTCAATACGTATTATAGCCGTAGAACCAAAGGGTGCTGATGATGCAGCCCAGTCCAAGGCTGCTGGACGGCTTATCAAACTAGCTACAACCAACACAATTGCTAGTGGACTAGGAGCTAACTCTCTCGGCGACTTGACATGGTAAGACGTTGTGAACCGTAAACATACTAATTTGCTGACCTTTTTCCTTCCGCTTTAAAGATTTTCGTTGCACCATTAATGCTAGTTGGATGATTTGTTTTCCTAAAAAAGTGTCTTGATGTGAAAACATGCAATGGATTGCACTACATAGGAATGTGTGGTAGCTAGGGGTAGAACCACCATGTTTCTATTCAGAACATGTTGAAATTAATGTTTATATTTCTACTAGGCCCGTGGTGCGGGACTTGGTGGACGATATCATCGTCGTGGACGACAATGATATTGTGGACGCCATGAAAATGTTCTATGAGATGCTCAAGGTGGCCGTGGAGCCTAACGGGGCCATTGGCCTTGCCGCGGCCCTCTCCAACAAGTTCAAGCAAAGCTCTAGTTGGCAGGAGAGCAGCAAGATAGGGATCATTGTTACCGGGGGGAATGTAGACCTCCGTGTGCTCTGGGATTCTCTGTATAAATGATGAATGGATCATACAACTTTGTATCTGTCATGTGGACTCATACGTGTAGCCGCGGGGGCCTGCGCCGGTCTAGATGGTGTCTTAGTCTAATACTTGTTGAGTCAATCTAGAATTGGATACAAGTTCGGGTCCTAAGTTGGAAAGGTTTTGTCCCAAAGAAGGTTACCCTACCAACACTCAATTAGAGTTTGAGTTTGTTACATATATTGTAATTGGCTATTTATCCCCCCTTACGCTATCAATCAATTAAGGAGAAAATAAATCTATTTCTCACCATATGCTTGAGCGCCTCGGTTCCCTTCCTCTCCTCCTTCTCAACAATAGGTCGACGTGAGTTCCGTCCATGGCCACCAACGTCTAATGACTACCCTGTTCGTTCCTATCCACCTGCAGTATGTGACAACTTGGTAATAACTGTTGTAATCCGCATGATCGAAAGTGACTTTGAATTTAAATTGTACCCTCTGAACTACTAGGTATCAAGAAGTTCTTTATAGTTTCCTTAAAATTGCATTTTATAACAAATGGTTGCACCACAGGTGTATAGCCAATATTTTAATCCTATTCTCCAAACCAAACTTTGCTTGTCTTATGTTTTATTTGCAGGTTCAGAAGATCAAGATGAAGATGAGAAGATAAGTAGATAGGATTTAGATAGTTTTCTTTTTCTTTTTTTGTACTTTAGTTGCAATAGAGCAGAATCCTACTCTGGTTTGCTTTGTAAAATTGTTGTAATCCTCATGTACTGATTCACTTATCAATGAGAATTCCCTTTTTGAGCATTGGTGTTTTTTTATATTCTGAAGTTAATATTAGTTATTACGAATTGTTTGAAGTTGAACTCAAATTTGAATGATTCAAATCAATGTTTTGTATTCACTTTATTTACATGATTCTTGTTCATTTTAGAAATGAATCTGATGTGTATAAATATATGAGTCAAAGAGACTCTATTATTGTGTTCGTTTTAATTTAAATTTCCTATGTTTGAAATACAAAGGTCACTTTGACATTTGAGTTCAATTCCTAAGCGTTGCTCTAAGTTAAATTCAACCTCTTTGTCACTTAAAAAACAAAGTTTGATTTTTTTTTCAGATTTTTAAATGAATGCTATGCGAATGCACGCTTCACAAATTTATCCTTCCCCGGTTCCTATTCTTCAGGGTGTTACAGAACGCTTCCGTCGCGTCATGGGTCAGCCTCGAGGAGAGACCGTGTTAGACCATTTTTCCTCGATGCTCATGGGGCTACATGGTGGGTCTCACATGTCAGAAGTGAGTCTAATCTTTTAGTATTCTTCGCAGTAATCACAGCTATGTGTTAGGACTTAAATATGAGCAATTTAGCATATGATTCAATCCATCAAAATAATAGATAAAACATGACTATAATATCAACGAGTAAACTAGTCATGTAATTGTATAGAGGGTATGTAAACATAAGAAAGACATGAACGAATGTTCAGATGGATGGACGTCACGGTCGGGGTGGTTGCCACCATGATGCGCGTCGTTGATCGAGATGATTAATTGGACATGCATGGGGCGAAGGAAGGAACATGCCTGCGTAGCTAGCTATTAATCATAGCGATAATCAGTGAGCTCCACCATGAGAACCCTATATTTTAATTATTTTTCTTTACCAAGGCGCTCCACCGTGTGGTTTGTACATGAACCATTCACTACACATGGCTTGTCATACAGGACTCATCAGTGAGCATGGTTCGAGACTAGTCATAGTAGGAAGTAACATATAGTAGTAACATACACATGTTACTAGTCTATATTTATAAGTTTGAATTGACAAGATAAAGAAAGGAAAAAAGAATGGGACCAAAGAAGGAACGCCACCAACCAGCCAGCGCAGGATCCAGACTACGACGGCACCAAAACACAGACGTGTTCGAATCATTCCAAGAAAGGAAACTCGTCCGAAGATCCAAACTTGCCTCAAAATCGTTTCTTGCGGAGGGGGTAGATGAGTCATGTTGTGGTGTAGAAATCACAGGAACGCGACCACGGAGCGTACACGACGTGGCATCGGTCTGCCTCGACGATTGACTGTGTTGACCATTTTTGTATACGCTGATTAGTGTTCTATTAGTATTCTCCGCATGTGATGTGGATATCTTGTGGGACTCGATGCCACGTGTTGGACAGAAATATCAGTATATCGTCGTTACTGATGTTGTAGAGGAGAGGTCACACATGTAAGAAAATGGGTCAAACAGATGAGCCAACGTTATTGGTGGATAGCTTGAATGTCCGTTCAGGGGTATAGACACAACGAGGATGCGAAAGCTGGTGAAATTTTTCCAATAGGCCGATCCATAGTGGCTCAACCCGAATATCTGCGTTAGCTAGTTGCGCAGTCGAAAAACCAGAAATAAAAAGGCAGTGCACAATAAAAAGCGAAGTTTCCCGCATTGAGGTTCTAATGCTTTCTGGAGGCCGACCGAGCTAGTTGTTCTCGACATGGCTGAGATTTTCATTACCAACCGAAAATCGGATATCTCGTTCCCCTCTTAGAAATACTGCTAGTGGTAAAAAAATGGTAAAATAACGGAAAAATAATGCAGTGCTGCACTGTGATTCGAGCATGAGCACGGAAAAAGGTCAAATTTAATGGTTACAAGCATTTTGAGTGTTTAATACTCCCTCCGTATCAAAATATAAGTCGTTTTGCTAGCTGAATTTGAGCTAGCAAAACAAGTTATATTAGGTATAGAGATATTGCTTAACTTTTATTGATATTAATATTTTGTTCGACAGATTTGAGTGAAAAAGGTAATTTCACCAGAGATGTTAAGTGGGACCCACACGTGTCCCCGAACGGTCAAAGGTCTTGACTGAGGGAATCAACGTACCACGTGCGGCGGCTTACAAGGAGTATATATAGGGGTTCAACCCTAGGTCGGCCCAAGCCTCCGGCGATGGGCCTCGCTTCGCTCGTCCAAAGTAGGCATTTATTCAGTAGGCCTTCAACTGAATTTGGATCAATCTTCAACAGAAGCGGCCAGGGCAACAACAACAATTAATGGCGTCGGCGACAACAATGCTGGTGAGACACCATAGTAGTTTAGTTTCGTTTTAGTCTCTACCTTCTATGAACTTGTATGAAGTATCTATAAACTTGTATGAAGTATCTATAAATGCCGGCTCTCTTCTCTGTTGAATCTCCGCATGTAGAGCGGGGAACCGGCTCCTCTAACTTTGGAATGGTGACATTCCCTAACTTTGAGTCACTGACAGGTGGGCCCCGCGTGTGGTGGGTCCCCTGATCTGTTTCTCTTCTGTCGGTGCCAAAATTCTCCACCCCGCCTGGCGCATGGCGCATGCCTTCCACGCCTTCCAGACACAGTTGTTTTTATGTCCCAGTCAGCTAGGCAATCATCTGCCCATGTCTCTGATTGAGGCGTGCTAGAAAATGAACCTTGCCAGGATCTCGGCAAGTTCTTGATCCCAGGCCTCTAATCTGAAGGAGGGGTCGAGCTAGCAGACTTGGGTGCGCTTGAATGCCTACGCTGATCGTTGCAGAATCGGCTGCTCATTTATAAGATCGATGATTGTCATACATGCGGTCCAAAAACTGTATGCGGAGATTCGACAGAGAGAGATCAAACAGAGTGCAACCACCATGTGGCCTGTCTTCTGCTTTTTTTATTTCCAAAGTCTACAAAAAGATATCAGAATATTGTGCGTCAGCCTTTGGCAGGAAAATAAGAAAAAATGTTAACGTGCTATGCTGCTACTACTCAATTTTATTTTCATTGTGCACTGCCTTTATTTTTTATTTTTTTGAATATAAACTGAGAGCTTTTATTCAACTAATGCATTCCTAGAACAGTCAGCCAAAAGACTACTGACTAGGAAGCTTGGGGTACTATCGAACCAACTTTCGGTCCCCTCTATACTGCAAGCGTGCTTGGCACAGAGGTGAGCCGGAAGATTAGCCGACCTTATTACATGTTAAACAGAGAAATACTGAAAAAGATAAACAAGCTCTCCGCCAATCTCGTCGAGCAACGGCGTAATTACCGATCGCGAGTCCTCTCTCGAGAACCAAAGATTAACCACCTCCAGGCAGTCAGTTTCGAACGTCACCTTCTGAAAGCCCCGCAATGAAGCAAAGCGGACAGCATCCCGAAGAGACAACGCCTCCATAATAAGGGGATCAGTGACCCCAACATATGATCTGCTCCACGCGCCAAGGAATGCAGTAGCTGATCGCGCCACTCCACCAGCTCCACCCGCACCAGCAGCCGAGTAATAGCGCCAGCAACATTGATCTTAATCACACCTACATCAGGTGGTCTCCATCCATGACCAGGCAGCACCTTAGTATGCCGGCTAGGAATATCCAGAAGTGCAAGCGATTCACGAATGTGCTTCACTGCAATAACAGGGTTATACCCTTCATCGTCATGTGTCAATCTGTTCCGAGAATGCCAAATAGACCACATAACTGAAATAATCTTTGATCTTTCTTCATCCGAAAATCTAGGTTCACATAAAATATCACGCGACCAAGTCTGAGGGTGAAGACGCGGCAGTTTGATATCCACCCGATCATGAGCTTCATCCCAGAATTGTTTTGCATGTGAACAGCCGATCATGACCAAGTCGAGCTCGTTGGCGCTGCCGTCTGAGTCACCAAGCAGTAGCCTCCTGGCCTCGATGCGGAGGCGTTTAGAGTGGTTGAACGAACTAGGCAGGGAGAAAGACCGCGCCAACACCACCTTGCCATGGCCTTCGTCCTTGCCTGCTTCGCTCGGGAGCGCGTCGAGCAGGTAGCGCCACTGGCACGCGACGTCGACGAGCTCCGCCAGCCAGACGAGCAGCGCTCGGCTCGTGATCCGCCTCGCCGGCGCTCTCGACCCTGACTAAAAGGTGTCGTAGCCTCCGCAGCTTGGCCTCGACGCACGCGTCCGGCTGCTGGTTTGGGAGATGCCCGGCAAGGTTGGACAGCGCCATGCCTACCATGTACACCGGAGACGATGGCCTCGCCGGCCATGTGCTGAGGCCAAATCCGTGGCTCTTCCCATCACCGACGTTCACAGACATGTGTGTAGAAGTGCCTCCGCCCATGAAATTGGTGATGGCTCTCCGGCCACCACACGACTACTGTACCGTTGTTGTGCCTCCGCCTATGATGCTGCCTGGACGGCGACCAGAAGCGAGCCAGAGCGTGCCACCAAGCCATTGAATCAAGTTGATGGAGCACTGGGGTCTTTGGTCCGGGATCAATTGGCTTCAGCAAAGGCGGGAATAAAGCCGCAGAGAAGCGGCGTGATCCAGTGTCTCGGCTAGAAGAAAAGGGAATCCGGAGAAGAAGATGCTGCAGAACGAGAGACCAGAAATACATCCCATACATATTAATTAGAACGAATAACTCACTTTCTGAATTACCAAATTATCCTTGGGCCCAACTCTGGCCCAAACAATTTTAGCCATTAGATCCGTCATATACTACACACTTAAATGTGTAGTAGGATGTACCGTAAAATATCCCATAAACTTTTATTTTGAGGAAAAAGTTATTTAGGAGTTTATTTAGAAGGCACGGGTGTGAAAATGGCCTACCGATTATATTATTTTGGAGGTGTCGGTGGGAGTGGGATATGCTCTAAACGAGTGAGATATGTTGTAGACGAAGACAAGGCCACATGCATGGTCGTTGCACTCTCATTGCCCTAAACGAAACTTTCTCTCTGTTGAATCTCCGCATCATTACTGCCGGCTCTTCTCTGTTGAATCTCATGTAGAGCGGGGCGGAGGCCATGCAAAAATTGTGCGCCTGTTTGAGAGCTCGTACAAAACAAGAAAAAAAAAAGAGTAAACGGTGTCACAATGCATTGGCACAGGCCTGAGAGTCCTACATGCGCGTGAGATTTAGAAGAACTGCCACTGACGGAACAAAGATGCGGTCCAGAGTAATTATAGGGAGGAGAGAGAGAGGGCCACAATGAGATTAATTAGGTATATTAATTATCTAAACGAGTCTTAATCTAATAATTCTAAAACAGAACAAATACTACATTTTTGTGAGAGGACCTGAATACCGGATCGAGCGGAGGGAGTACTAATCAGCAATCACATCAACTAGATTAAATACAGCACATGGGTCGACGGGCTGCTGGAGGTAGTGATGTGACTCTGGAAGGGATGGCGACGCCGCAACGGTGAATATCAGGTGCCCACGGGTTGGTGTTACATGGGGCGTGCAAGGCCCTTGCTCTAGTTCCTCCTGGTGTGACAAATCTTGAGGCGAAAGGCCTAACTCTAGTTTAACGGAGCAGGCATTGCTGCCTACTAGAGTACAACTCGGTACAGCTCGAGCCAAGCCTACAAAAAGCTCAAGTTGGAACTGGTCAAACCTTTCATCGAGCATCTTGCGTACGTCAAATAACAGTACATGTTGGCACTTGGAACTTGATTATTTACTTGATCTAAGCTGACTGACTAGCTTAGTTCAGAGAGGAACACACGACGGGCGTAAGGATTTGGCATGAGGAGCTGTAGATATATAGCGGGGAACGCAAGAGGCATGATGATATTGGCAGTGGTCGATAACATGCAGAGAGCGAGACTTACCGGCGAGCGTGGAGCAAGCCGGGGCGACCGCTCTGCATGGTGGAAGTGTGCCGACGAGGTGCAGGAAGTGTTGGGTTGATGGCAGCGTCGTGGTCCCGCATCTGTATGCGGCGTTTTCATCTGTTTGGTTTATTACATGAAATTAAGTCAACATTTGCATACGAGGTCGATCATCACCTGACTATATATAGCCAAGCTCCGTCCAGGCTGCAGCTAGCAAGTCCCACCTTCCACCGGCCTCCACAACTCGATCGATCCAGGTACGACCACCGATCGTTAATATGCAGGAGGAGGAGGCAGTGGCGCCGTTGCTGGAGAAGAAGGCCTACTACGTGGAGGGTTGCCCCGGGTGCGCGGTGGACCGGAGGAAGGCGGAGAACCCGGGCATCCCCTACGCCGATCTCATCTACGTCTGGATCGTGGTCCTCTGCACCAGTAACTACTCCCTCCATTCCTCTCTGCTAATCTCCATCCATCTTCCTCTCTGCTAATCTTAATCTAGTTAGTTAAAAGTAGCTGCTTGCTTGTGACTTACTGTGATAGTCACGATGAGATATGTGTACGTCTCATATCGATTAATTACTACCAATGTGTCATCCACAAGGATCGCGTTCGGATCCACTCTAGTTCTCTAAAGTTCATGAAGCTAGCTGCACTATCACTATCATGGCGTGCTGCTAATAATATTTAAAAGAATCGAAATTTAAGTCCCTTAATGCTTCATCTACCCATACAGGTAGTCACGATGAGATATGTAGTGCAATTTAAGTCCCTTAATGCTTCAACGGGTGAAATTCACTTCCTGTACAAAATTGGTACACCTCGATCTCACACTTTCTCCTCTTTCTCTCTCCCCTCCGACGGACTCGCCCGCCGGAGTGGACCGGGGAGAGGAGGCAGGCCCCCTCCTATACATAGCTGTATCTGTAGGTCGTTTGCCGTGTGGTTTTTTTTTGCTTTATGAGGGGAGTAGATCTGGCAAAGTGGGAGGACAATGGGTAATATCTGTAATGCTTAAGGACATCTATGTAAATTTATAATGAATGAATTTTCTAGGTACTTAACCCTTCTGTTAAATAATAATGCTCGCTCAGTCCCAAAAAGGATGTCTCAAATTTATCTAAATTTGGATGTATCTAGACACTATTTATTGTATAGATGCATTCAAATTTAGACAACTTTCCGACATCCTTTTTTTTGACGGTAGGTAGTCGGTCGGCCAAATAATAATGTAAACACACATCACCCAACCAGCTAGGTAGTCGGTCGGCCAAACTCAATGGAGTTCAGATTCACTGTGTACTACCTCTCCATCCAGGTGTATTAGACGGTTAGGCCTACTAGTAGCATTAGGTCGTCAATTTGATCGACTTAATATGAAGTATAGACGATGAAATGTACATAATTAAAAACTCCAGATCTTATATTTTACATCATTACAAATTTACATCATTATTTTCTAACCAATGGAATTCAGTTCATTGTGTACCAAAAATCTGGCTCTTGAATTGAAGGCAACCTCACCAGCTAGCAAATTATACCAACACATGCATGCTCCTAATCTGGCACAGTCGTGAATACAACTAAATTATAAATTTCTGAAACAATGGACTCGATTCACAAAATTAAACTAGTCGGTGCAGGACCAACCTCCAACAAGATTCATTTAATTCACTACATATGAGAGCAAGGTTAATAATATAGCTAACTGCTGGCTATAAGACATTGTCACGTCATCTATAGCCAACATGTACATTAGTTCACCTTCCACCCTTACAAAGTGCCTAGAAGCACGTGCAAAAACTGGCTCTTAACTAAGAGCCTACTTACGGTCTCTCTCATTGTACTTGCTCTAAGGTGGCAATGTACAACCATATTGCTATTTCCAGGCAGAGTACCAAACTAAAAAAATTGCAGCATTAACTGCTAATGGGTTAACCTCAATCACTCGTTTATCATGAGCAACTACACACCCACTAGTAGAGAAAAGCTTATAGGTAGACGGTCATTCTGTGGCGCACCCTTAATTGGTGCGCCACAGAAATAATTCTGTGGCGCATGGAGAAAGGTGCGCCACGGAAATATTTCCCAAAACAAGGGCTATAATATTTTTTTTTGGACGCAAGCAATGTAAAGCTTGATCAAGTTATAGACTATGATAATATGTAGATGCAATATGCAAGCATAATTTATGATATAATAATCATGTTTATTTTACAATGTAGGAGTCCGTAGTTTTTCTAAAAGTTTAATCAAACTTTACGTTGTTTGACTATTTAGAAATTATATGACTTCTTTTCATAACCAAACAACTAGATGCATCGCAATGTCTTTCTTTTTCTCGAAAAGGAGGTTAATCCTTCACATATGCATCAGTCAATGCACATAACAAATTATTATTAATTACTAAAATCAATACCAAGAATTGATGCTGTACAAATCTGCTTAGAAAAAAAAACTCAAGACCATCAACGTAGGACCTGCCTCGAGGAACCATCTCCAGATTCTACTTGCAACCGGTACTGTCTTTGCAACCTTATCTCCCAAGACAGATCAGGTTCTTCAGGCATAAAGCTTTTAGTTCAAAAATCACAAAGCCTATACAGATTTTGTTCTATCCTGAGGTCACTGTCGCAGTTTACCAGGAGTATTTAACTTGCAATTACAGCCTCGTGGGCTAGTTGTTTGCTGGTACTAGTGGCTACTGAGTACAGCTGATGCTTGTATGAAGATGTGTTGCTCTAGACATTTGTTCAATAAAATATTGATTTGCTAAAAGATGCACAACTTATTTTGCTCGCTTGTCGTGCATCATTTCCTTTTTGTAGCGAAATTACACATGCATTACCCTGCTAACGAGTGACAGCTCAGAGTCCAGGCATAGTTAATCGTGTTTTGTTTCAGTATTTGCCTTTCTTATCACTAGCATTTCGTTCTGGATGAACTCATGAGCTGGAAGTTAACATACTTGGATGAAGATGGGCTACCGTGCATATTTTTAATACGTAATACTAATTTGTGAAAAGTATCGTAGCTAATTTTCCTTAGTGAAATAATATTTTTTTTACCTAAATTTATTTAAAGCGAAATTACCATGCTTTTCAGATCACTGTAATGGAGCAGCATCTCAGGCACATACTATTTTACTAATGCCTACCTGTTTTAGTAGTTCTTAGACTACTTCTAAAAAGTTAAAAAAAATAAATGAACTGAGTAATAGGAAGTCCCGGTTTGCGGTTGCTAAACTGTGTGTTGTGTTATTATTATATAAAAAGTGTTGTAGTAAATTAGCGACGAGAAGATGCAAAATCTGGTTAAACACAGGATGACCATAAGCTCCCACAATGCCAAGTGCATCCAGGATATATATGAAGTGGTTCCAAGTTAGCATCTTTGTATGGCTTGTGCATCTACAGAACATGAATGAGATTAATTAAGAATGTTATTACTGTTGCCATTGATCTACATTGTTCTTTTTCTTGAACAATTTAAATTTCATATTTGATGTTTCTGACATTTCTTCTGGTCTTTCTGTCCAGTTATACCAGTGTCGGTACTGTTCCCCTTCTTGTATTTCATGGTATGTATTATCATGGAGTTCTCTTTTTGGTTCTAATTATTTGAAGACATTGATTTAAATACTTCAATAGTTTCTAGCTATCTTTAATATCCTTGAATGCCTCTATTCTGATGTATAAGTTGTTAATAAGTCTTCATACTTCATCTCACTCCTTTATAGATAAGAGACTTGCACATCGCAGAATCAACAGAAGATATTGGGTTCTATGCTGGGTTTGTAGGTGAGTTTATTATGAAATTATGAGTCGAATTTGAGATGGTTGAGTAGTTGAGTTTATTGCTTATGAAAAATGGTGAACACTTTGTGATTTTCTGATATAATACGTTCTTTGTTTACTCAATGTTTATAGGTGCTGCTTTTATGCTCGGTCGATGTTTGACTGCAATTCTTTGGGGCATAGCCGCAGATCGTATTGGGAGGAAGCCGGTTATTATGTTTGGTGTTTTCTCTGTGTTAGTAACACTTTGCCTCCTCTTTATATAAAACCGGTGCATATATGTGTTGCTGTGTTAACTTATGTATTTAAACTTATGAGGTGACTCTCTAACTTAACTCTTGTTAATATCACAGGGTATTATTTAATACTTTGTTTGGGCTTAGTACTACCTATTGGATGGCAGTAGCTACTAGGTTTCTCCTTGGCGCTTTAAATGGTTTAATTGCACCAATTAAGGTACTACTGTCGAATACGAAGTTCATTTTTTGATCGAACGCGTAAACTTGATGGATTTGTGAACTTACAGGCGTATGCTACTGAAGTTTGCCGTCCTGAGCACGAAGGTCTAGCAATATCACTTGTGAGATACACGTGTAATCCATGTAGTATTAATTTTCTATTCTTAAGTAATTCTGATTTTGACATCAGTTTTATGTGATTTTAGTACAGCGCAGGATGCGGAATAGGTCTCATAATTGGTCCTGCTCTTGGAGGCTACCTTGCAATGGTACGAACGAGAACTTTGTATCGGATTTTATGTTATAGTCACCTGTCATTCTGCATGTGCTGACTTTGTTCTTTTCGGTGTAGCCTACAGAAAAATATCCAAATATCTTTTCGCCTGACTCGCTATTTGGAAGGTATGTGTAGGCAAACTTGACTATCCTTGCTAAGTGTTTTACATAATGCTTAATTTTGATGGAAACTTGCCAGGTTCCCATACTTCTTACCATGCTTATGCACATCAGTCTTTGCTGTCATTGTTCTAATAAGCTGCATGTGGATGCCGGTACGTGATATTTCAACGATGTTAGCTTCATTGAGTATGCAGTTGGTTTGATTGCTGGTTCATAACAGCACTTCCTTATTATTACATGGGATTGAACAAAAAGGTTCTACATTTATGACTACATCTAGCTGATCCTTGAAACTTCATTTATCATTCTCGGTAATCTTAGAACAATGGGCGGACCTAGGGTCATGGCCCACCTAGATTTTTAAAAATCAATTGGGGGCGTGATTGGTAGCCTAGGAAAATTCTTGAGGACACACTCGAGGAGAATGGAGCTCACCGGCCAGAGAATCAAGCTCGATGGAGGGAAATAGTTTGGTTCTCGAACGGGAGTGTGAGGGTATAAATAAGAGGAGGGTTTTGGCGCGAGGTGACCGAGTTTTCTCTGGCCCTTTTTCGCTGCTGCGCAAGAGCTTCCGCAGTCTCCATGGTCATAGGAGCTCATGCAATATGCGCTATTTTTGTCACCTGGGGGGTAGCCTCAAGGTTGGCTTTAAGAAAATGACCAAATCGCCAGTTCTCAGCTAGTCCGGCCCGGTGATTCTTCAATGGGTGTGTTTGCCACAACGTAGAGGTCGAGCGGGCATTGAATTACCCTAATTTTAGCCCCCGAAGCTTGGCTGGACCTCATGAAGCCTGCAAATAACGCCCTTGAGTATCATATTTTAATTTGGCCATAATATCTAATAAAAGGGTGCGCTTTAAGAATATTATTAGGGACACTCCAACAGGAGAACCCATTTGGTTGTTCCACGACCGTTTGTGTTGGCGCGAACAGAGGGTAAGGCCCACTGTACAGGACACCCACGGTGTCTATTTTTGTGTCCGTGTAGACTAATTTCCATACCAAATTTGGCCACCGCGGACACATGTGTTCTATCCCCCCCCCCCCGGCTAGTAAGTGGACCGTAGTTTTTGAACCATGGTTTCATTAAAATTAGTGAACCGAAGTTTCAATGAAATTTATATAAAGGATTAGAAATAAACTTAAACATGTATTTAAACCAATCTGAACTAAGCATGCTCATCAGAATCAGAGTCGATGATTATGCGACCTCCGTATGACAAGAATGGAAGCTTTGTGGCGGGCCGCGACTAAGACATCCTGGATGGTACGTCTGGGAACTGACAAGAGTCGCCTCTGCTCGGTGATGTTCTTCTCTGGCGATGGATGATCACCAATGAAGCGGTTGAGCCTCGCCTCTGACTCCCTGCGGAAGATATTAGCCATTCTCAGAGTACAAACTACCCAACCACAACTGATGCTTCTGCTTTGCGACATAAGATCTCATCCTCGGCGAACTTGCTAGTGAGAACTTATGGCACGGGCACCCCGCACAAGATGATGGCCTAGCCTTTCGTCATTGTTGTCTTTGGAAACACGAGGATATTGTGTTCGGTGATGTCATGGCCTCGTGGATTACCAACCACTTTCTTTCCATGTCAAGGGCGACCTGGGAGGGAGAGGATCGTGGTGTAGCGAGGAAGAATGGCCAGTGTGGTTTGCCCAAAAAGCCTAAAAATAAGTGTCTGGCGAACAGTATTTGGCTAAATGCTGGTGCCGGGGAGGGAAAGGCTGCACAGATGGAGATGTTGAAAAACAAAACAGTCAATGCGAACCAAATGGGTTGCTGCATTGGGAGTCATGTCCTCGATCAGGCAGTCATGGGTTGGGCGCCTGTCCGCAGTGCAACCGAAACTGATCAAAATAGACACATTTCACTTTAGACTTATAATTGATGTTAAAAATTATATGCTTCAGTCGTACCGTTCAGAGTTAATATATCATTCTTTTTTGGTACCCTTTTTTGCATAGCGTAAAATGCTTCTTAGCTTTTGATGTTAAAGGAACTAGTGGAAGTACTACAAAATTACAACAATATCTGCAATGAAATTGAAAATTTAATTGTGTTTACATGAATATGTCCTCAATGATTGACTGCTTATAAATATTATCTCTTAATTTATTTTAGGAGACGTTACACAAGCATGGAGTAAATGAGAACGTAAATAAAAATGTTGAAGCTTTGGAGGCCCATCTGAATGATCCAAGAGAGAAGGTTGAACAAATTAATAGTTTGGATACCAAGAAGAGCTTATTCAAGAATTGGCCATTGATGTCATCCATAATTGTGTATTGCATTTTCTGCTTCGAGGAAATGGCTTATACAGAGGTATTATTTTCTATTTTCTAGCGATGAAATGGAATTGGCCAGACACAAACGGTTGGCTAATTATTCCTAAATATTGTTGCTATGAATGAAAAATAGAATATAGCTATTGAGTGAATGATTGATATATGAACCCGCCTTTTCAAAGATCTAAGGACTGATTTCTATAACTTTGAATGTTAGTTAACTGTTGGTACTATTACACTTCTCTGAGCTCTGGACAATTTTACTGTTTATGTTAGAATGAGCAGTTTATCTTAGGTTAAAAAATGGCAACTAGTAGTAGCGATTAGAAGAGCAAACTTTCTAGTGGAGACTTGCTCCAATTAATAAAGTAATTCTACTTGTTGTTATAACATTTGGCTCAGATTGAATGGACTTATCATACATATGTAATTAACACAAGTTTTATTGGGTCAGTGATAGCTCACGCACTATATGTTTAAAATGGACCTCAATCATTTTTTGAAAATAACTTCAGGTATTCTCCCTATGGGCTGAAAGTGACAGGACATATGGTGGCCTCAGTTTGTCATCTGAAGATGTAGGTCAAACTCTCGCAATTTCAGGTAGCTTTCTTCTTGTGCTCTCCTAGCAGTATTGTTGCATTCTTCAACAAAAAAGGTAAAGCAGAAAGATGATTAGGAAGTGAATGAACTCCTAGATATGCTTTTGAAGATAAAACTAATGACTCTATAAACCTGGAAACAAGATTACTTCCAAAATGTGCTGAGATGGGCCACCATGATGAACCATTTTATAGGAAATAGTCCAACTTCGAAAATTGTATGTCTTTTCCATCACAAAATTATGCTGAATTTCTAGGTGATTATGCATAAGCTAACCTAAAAGCTCATAGTGGACTCCATGTGCTGTCACACGTGAGGTTTTTTTTCATCTCGCCAGAAGTTCATCTCTTTTATGATAAAATTAGTATGAATTCTTTATTTCAACCTATAAAAGTATATTGGAGTGTTATTATTCTGTTTGTCCAAATGTTCCAGCAAATCAAAGTTGCCCCGAGTTTAATGTTGATTCCCATTGTGTAGTGTTGATTAAATTTGGCCGGTTGAGACTCATACCCTGGAAAACAATTGTTTGTGATAATAGCATTCACAATATCCTACCTTCTCAATTTCAGGTTTCAGTCTTCTTGTGTGTCAAATCTTCATATACCCACGCATCAACAGAGTTCTTGGACCTATCAAATTATCTCAAATCGCAGCTGTGGGTGAAAGCTGCTATGGTATTGTTTAATTGCTGAAGTTCTCTATTCTTTTTGTATGTCTGAAAAATTGTGATTGGCCTTGCAGGTTATATGCATACCTATTCTCTTTGCCTACCCCTATATGACGTACCTGTCAGAACCTGGATTATCAATTATTCTGAATATTGTGGCGGCCATAAAAAATAATATTGATGTGAGTATTCTTCAGCCCCATTTAAGAATCATTATCACTTCAAAATTGACTTAGTAGATAAACCATTGATGAAAATTGTGGTGTTTTGCAAAATCTGTACAACCGCTTTGCCACCACAAATGAGTTCTACACTTTGCTCTTTTGTTTTTGCGGCATTGTGTCTTAGATATTATCTTTCTATTGTAGATACTATGTTGACAATTGTTCTCCATAACTATTTTACCAGATTGCCATCATTACATCCACTCTCGTCCTTCAAAATAATGCCGTGGTATGCTACCCACAAGTTCATCTCAATTTCTATCCGTTTATAACAGTCTCCGCACAGGTCTGCAATTGACTAATGAGCATGTAATTACTAACAGCCTCGGTACCAAAGAGGATCAGCAAATGGGATAGCCATGACCGCAATGTCCCTTTTCAAGGCAGTTGCTCCTGCAGGCGGTGGCATTGTGTGAGTATACTTTGTTCATCATAGCTTCTATGAAGTATTCCACATGTTGCAGTATAAATAAACATTATAGATTGCAACGTTGGCAACTACAACTAAACATTTTGTACTTAAAGCTCAGAAGTTCGCTTGAATTCTCACAAATGCAGGTTCTCGTGGGCACAAAAACGACAACATGCTTTCTTCTTTCCAGGTAAACTTTGTTATCCTTTTTCTCAATGAAATCCTAGTGTACAATTTATTTCAAAATGTATTTAGCCTTTGAACCCATGTTGGTGCTCAGTCTGTTAACTATTTTTAACATTTCCACTGTACCGTATATCCTTTGAGTTTTACTGTTGTATAATTTTTTCCCACATTTGCTCATACAGGCGATCAGATGGTGTTCTTTCTGTTGAACATCATTAACCTCCTTGGACTTCTCCTCACATTCAAATTCTTCCTGGCCGTGCCAGATCAATTTGATAGCAACTAGTTGCTCAACTATTGTCATAGATATTCTTTGGGATGGTTACTCAGTTGCCGATGACTCATGGATCCCGCATTCACGAGGATAACGGATTATGGCGCCCATGTACCATGATCAAGAGGTGATTAAATACTATTTGTGTTGCTTTGCGACAGATGTTGTAGGAGCATTCCTGCATAGGAAATACAACATTTACAAACTAGTAACATAGTATTCTTTATGTTCTAAATTATAAGACATTTTTTAGAGGATTTATAAGACGTTTTAATAGGCCATTTTAGCCTATTAAAATCTCATATAATATTGAACAGAAGAGGTAACAGATTGCGGTTCAGAATAATTTGGTGGAAATAGACTTGGCACAAAAGCTATTGTTACCGTTCGTAGGCGCACAATCACTAGCACAGATCGAGTCATCGCACACGGCTGTTTTTGTCATGGTATTGCCACGGCGGTAGACATGAGGGGTACCTCACGGAAGGGAGAGAGAGTAGGGCGTGTAAGGCGGCGGAAGTCCGGGACGGTGACACACGATCTACCCAGGTTCGAATTCCCTAGCTCTGGAGGAATTCTACTCCTGCTATGAACTTTATTATAAAAACTTATGATTGCCCCAATTACCCAATCCAAAAATTTACACTTTATTCTCACATACTGGCTGCAAAAATCCAACCTAAGCACCTCAAAAAAGAATATCAGATTGCTTCAGATAAATCTCATAACCACAAATCCGCCAAAACCTAAACTAAGCACAAAGGAGAACTCACGTTGATCTGCTCACACAACGGCCATCACCACACCGGTGGTAGAACACCTGCAAATTCCTTTTGACATGCTGTTGATAACAAACAAATCATGAAATTACGATGACCATAGGCATCGATCTGTGTACACTATGTATGGGGAGGTTAAGTGAGCAACTCACAAAAAAAGGCACATATACATCTTGGTGAAATCTACATCCATATATCACATGCTACAACCACTTTATGCGTTGCACAGTCCGGACTGAAAGGAACTCTGCTCCGCAGCAATAAAATCATGCAATGCAATCATGTTGTTTAGATGACTATACTTGTAGCGCAAGCACTAGTAACTCAGAGTCTGAGACCACCATTGTCTCTTATGACCGATATTCAGAGTCAGAGGTATTTATCCTTGATCGTCTTCACAATCTCCTCAACTCTCTTGGTAATCTTGGGGTTCATCAAGTCCTGTCCCTTGCTCGCCCCAGGAGAGTGCCTTCCCTGCTGCTAGGAGACCGACCAACCAACCAACCAGCTGAATCATGGATCACTCATTTCTTGTTGAGCTCAACCCCTGCCTATTTGGCGACGGTGTCGAGTCCATGCTTCTCGATGGTCTTGAGCGCCTTGGTGGAGAGTCGCAGCTTAGCAGACTCTTGTACTAGAGGTTGACGAACTGCTGCTTCTCGGTCTTGTGGTTAGAGCAGGAAACCTTGCTGGCCCAGTTCGCCTTCTTCTCGAAAAAGGGGCAGATCCAGCCTGGAACCCAGAGACCATTTGGTTCAACCTTTCCATAGTATTTTCTTTTTGGGAGGAAAATGTATGATGCAAGCAAATTACAAGCAATTCCTGTACGTTACAGTACACTACACACACGAATACAAGACAGACTACAGAAGCAATATGGAAAACGCGATCGAGAAAAGCTGACAGAAATAAACAAAGGGAGGAGTGGATATCGTACGGGCGACGATGGTGTTCTTAGCGGCGACGGGGAGTGGGGCAGTGGCGGTGAGGCCGAGGCTGAGGCCGGCGAGCTGCGAGGTGGCGAAGCCGAGGGAGGTGGAGGCGGCGTGGGTGTTGGCGCGGAGGAGCAGAGCATGGACGCCATGGATGGATTTCTGACTGGCTGAAACTGACTGGTTCGCGCGGGGAAGAAGAGGATAAGACGCAGCAGGCGCACAGACGGAAGAGGATAACAAGGCCAACAAGCCCACGACTGGTTCCGGCCCGGCCCAGCCCAGCCAAAATTGGGAGGTTTTTTTTCTTCTCGCGTACCAGTTTTGAGATCTTCCCCGAACTGCTGCTTCAATTTAGTATTAAGTAACTCAATGAAGCAGAACACGAACGCCTCACATTTGATACATTTAAAATGCCCGCTGAGTTCCATATGGGAAACACGTTTGATACACGCACGAATGAACATTACTGTCAACACTCTTTATTTTACATAGAGAAGGTGCAAGCACAGAGAAAAAATATCGAAATTGCCTGACGTTGCATTCCCCGGAACAATCATTGCTACAAAAAACGGATGGATTAACAATATACGTTGCCAAACTGCTAAGAGTATTAACGCCCATCATCACACACTTCCCTCCAGCAGCTTAGCTTCACATTTGATCCACAAGCCTGTGACCTTCTGCTCCTCCTTCACTGTCTGGCGATGCCTACATCCTCTTGATCTGCCTTGTTGAGACGCTAAGTAGTACAGCCGATGGATTAACAAAGGTAAGTAGAGTTGCAGTAAGAAAACGTGAGCACACGAAG
Source organism: Poa pratensis (assembly GCA_947311845.1). Lineage (NCBI taxonomy): Eukaryota > Viridiplantae > Streptophyta > Magnoliopsida > Poales > Poaceae > Poa > Poa pratensis. The sequence continues at coordinate 728,675 of CAMZMU010000021.1, forward strand.
ATGAGGGAAAGCCTCAGCAAGTCCAAAAGCAGGTCCCGGTTGGGTGCAGTACCAGATTGGTCAGCCGTTTGGCAGCTAGATTTGCTTCAAGAGCTTGCCCCTTGCTTTTAACATTTTCAAGGCCACAGATCCATAGTTCGCCTTGAAGCTTGTTTAGGTCCCTCAGCTCTTTCAACTCACAACCTTGTTCATTACTCACTGTGAAGCCCGGTAATGTTTGGAGTGATCTCAACCTGCCTACGTAAGGAAGCTTCACAAATGACCAGCAGAATATGTGTCGCAAGTTGACAAGTTCAGCAAATGTAAATTCAGAAATATCGCCACCACCGAAATCTATGACCTGGATATATATGCTGAAGGTTATTGAGTGTGCTTGGTAAAGTTATCTTGCAATAGCTGCGTGTTCTGAAAGCGAGATAACGTAGGTACTTTAACTGACCAATAGACTCCGGGACCGAGAACTTATTGGGTTGCTCGATTCGATCATGTTCTTGGCTGAAAGCAACGGCTAGTACCCGTAATTCTGGCAGCCTCTTGCATATACTCTCAATAACTATTTCCTCAATTGGTGTATCCTTTCCAACAACATACACAATAAGTGTGCGTAAATATTCCAACCAAATGATCGTCTCAGTAATCAAATCTCCATCATAATTCTGAATAGGAAGATGCTGGATATGTCGAGGGACATCTCCTTCCCAACCTTCTCCTTCATGGCTGCTTGCATTCTCGATTCTGAAGCAATTACCACCGACCTTGTCCAGTATGTCGTGCAACACATCATGAACCGTAAAGCAATCAGTATCAGACCTAGTTTCGATTGGTTGAAGAAATGAGCATGATACTAACTCCTGAATGTACCGCCCTGCTATATCTTCCATTCTCTCTGTTGGACAACTGGTGTTTACAAACCCTTGCGATATCCATAGGCGAACTAACTCGTCCTTTCTCAAGTTGGAGGGTGAATAGCTCCTATGCGACATCTTTCTCACCAAATGTATGGGCAGCGACATCGTTGGTTGTAATAGCTGTGGCGCGACATCTGTGTGAGCACAAATTCCTCTGCTGCAACATGGCCCTTAAGTGTTGATGGCCCTTGACGTAGTTACCTGCGTCAACAGAATATGGGTTAGGTTGAAACTCCAAGTGCAGAGTGTATAGTATAGGAAAGACGGTTTTCCCCACGAGGGGTGACTCGAGGGTTTAATATCGAACTCTCGGGGAATCAGTAGTGAAAGGTTTATCTCCTTATCCTTCTCTTGGAAACCTACAAAACAAAGTAAATGTTTTGTGCCCTCAACCTCACCAAGTGGTTGTCAAGCACAAGGTGTGAGAATGATATGAAAATATAATGAATGTAAAACAGTAAATAAATATGCAATGATGGTAAATAAGTATGCAAGGATGATGGAAACAATGATAAAAGATATTTTTGGGTTTTATAATGTGAATGCAAGATGTAAAAGTATTTTTGTATTTTCGGATTTTTAAATGGCAGAAAATGTAAAGTGGATAAAAGTTGTTGGAAAGGTGTTTCTTATGATTAAAAATGGACCGGGGTTCATGGTTTCACAAATGCACTCTCTCTTTAATAAAGTGGTAGATAATGGAACACTAGAATTGACATATGAGATTGCAACATAAAAGTTTCATGACAAGTTACTAATTATGCGGGCATCACGTCCTAACATAAAGATCTTTTGTTTATTAATCTCTCTTATACTACACCAAGATAGGAATTAAATCTAGCTATCCCGGTATTTAAGATAAATTAGAGCCTAGCATTAAGTATCATGACATGAAGTTAAAATAAGAACTTGCTAGATCTAGTCATGGAGTAGTGGCTATGTCACACCACATCTCCGGTAGCAAGGTATTTCTCTTTATCCCTAGTGAGCCAACAAAGTAAGGTAAACAAACCCAAGTGGATCGCGGGACTCTTGTCACAATCACCGCACTAGCCACCCCCCGTTTCTCCAACTAATGCACACGTTCCCCTTCACACGCTCTCATACACAAGCTTGATCAAAGCGAGTAGACAAGAACGGGGTACATAATATGCATCTACTTTCATACCTGAAACAAAACTGTTGCAATCTCAAACATATATTAACTCATAAAAAGATCCACCACAAAGGTATTACATAGATGACCATAATCATGTTCAGCAGCTCATATGGTACTAATCAGTGAAGCTCAAGAGAGGAGAGATACATAAGTTACTTCCACAAACTCATAGTCCAGGGGTGGACTACTCCTTCTTCATCATGGAGACGGCAGAGAAGTCGTTGGAGAAGGTGGAGATCACGCCGGCAGCGCTCCGCCGGAGTTTTCCCCCTCCAATCTGTAACTCCAGGTCTCTGTTTCGTGGTTTCTATGTTTCTGCGGCGCTCCTTTCCGAAGGGCGTCGGGGGCTATTTTTATAGTTGGTTTTAGGTCGAGACGAAGCTTCTGGAGAAAAGATCGACGGCAACAGAGCCTTGAGGACCAGGTTGATGGGTCCCACGCGGCCAAGGAATCTTGCCGCATGGGCCCACTCAACTTGACCCACGCTTTGTTCCTTCCAAAAACTGATGCTCGTAAATTTCCAGGTCATTTAGACGTCGTTTGGGTCCCTGAAACATTAAAATATAGAAAACAGGGTTTTCTGACTGTGTAGGGTTAATTCCATAAAAATAGGGAAACAATGAATTATTCCCAAAATCATTATAAAACAGTGATATAACCCTTATATGATGCAAATATGATTGAAATATAAGTAATATAATGCAAAGTTCGTGTATGCATTTTACATGCATCAAGTGTGCTTTTCCCCACGTCGGTCAACCCTGTTTGACCGTTACATGGATGAGTTTATAACGAGTGGGTCCTCACACCGCGTTCAGTCACATCAGCGCGTTCAGTCAGCGACCCCTGCCTCTGTTCTTGATGGTCCATGGACCCAGATATTCCCTGCCACACGTCGTCGTCGCTTGGAGCTCAGTCCTCTAGTCTACGTCCTCTCGTCTCGGCTTCTACGGGCTGGAGGAAATCAATCCCGGCGACGACGGTAGATGAAGCGGGCGAGTCGAGCGGCGACGCGAGAAGAGAAGCGGCAATCAGAGTCGAGCAGGCGGGCCGCGACGTAGGGCTTGCGGTCGCAATCGTAGGTAACGACGACGAAGGAGGGTGGAGGATGGGGTGGTGCGGGTCCATGGTCGCAGAGGAGACCGGCGGCCAGATTCGTGACTCGGGCACCGGCGAGGGATCCAACCACGATCCAGCATTGCAAGCGATACCGGATTTCGGTGAAGCAGGTGTTGAAGCTGGCGTGGCTGCGTCACGGCTACGGCGGCAATAGTTTTTCATTTTGCCGTCATTCGTCGCCGAGGGCGAGACAGAGGTTTGCCTCGATGCGCAACATTGCTGCGGGCGACCAGAGCAGCTCGGGCGGGAGCTCATCGGGGAGGATTTCAACAAGCACATCCCTGATTCAACGCGAGCTGAGCCTGGACTTCGAAGCAGCGGTGACCCTAGAGGATTTCAGCCAAGTTGCCGGGCAGGCGGAGGACAGCTTGGTGTGCTCAGAAATTCTCTGCGACATGAAATTGAGCTAGAGGAATCAGCTACAGAGCCAGCTTCAACAACAGAGACAGCTCCAGGGCCATGGCGTTCGGAGGTGCTCTCTGGGAAGATGGACGCTGGAATAATGTGCTGCAGACCGTAGTTCGGAAGTGTGGTGAATTTTGTTAGCTGCCTGAAACTCTTTCAGGCAGTGTTTGCCCAGCGCTGGGAGCGTGTGGGGGAGTACTTTTGAGAACTGGCCATGTAATCACTATGTCGAACACCTTGGGGGCGTGCTCTGGACATGCCGATGTTGAACCTTGCTCTATTGAGTTTAGTAAACAATATTTACATTTTTGTGCGCCACCGTACATTTAGTATAACTTTGTAGTTATATGTTTCCGCTAGTTTGAAACTTGCTCTATTGAGTTTTTTAAGTTAGTTGTGCCTCAACGTAACCCTAACCTCAACCCTAACCTCAACCCTAAACTTAGCTTAAATAGGTTTTGGTAAAATAAAAATGAAATATCCCTCCTTCAACACTGTTTCCCATCCAATATACATGAGTGTGTGAAACTTGACCTCATTTTGACAAACTATATCGTGGTTAAGGCCATGACCTACCTCATTTGAGTCGAAAGTCATACATCTTTGTACCTCGTAGCTCATTTTTGAGAATGTTTTTCACAATACCTAGTTGGTAGGTCACATAAGAGGATGCCACGCGAAGGTTTCAGAATTTTTTGAATTAGTTGTGCCTAACCCTATCCCTAAACCCGTATCGTAAACACTAACCCCGAAGCCGTTTTGTTAGTTCCTTCACAAAAAAATTATGGAAAACTTGTTTGTTCTAACTTGGTCGTCAATCTGAGGCTTTTTGCGATGTAAACTCACATTCATGAAAAAAGTGCTAAAAATGAGCTCCAAAGGTAGGATAAACGACCTCTTTTCTAAGCAAGCTATTTTCGACCTTGTCTAAATCAGCCAAATAAATTTCCTAGACTTGTTTTCTATCTATATAGTGTCATTCTGATGTCTCCCTATTTTTTGAATTTGTCTTCATATTATTTATTTTCTTTTGAATAATAATGATTTAATTGCAAATCATAAATAACTCAAGTTTAAAACATGAAAATGAAAACCTAAGCTCAGATCTATCTTAGTCACTCCAAGATAAATCTTTGGTGAGGATTGGACAATTTTCATTTTCAAAAACTTTAAACCCACCTCCTCTCTACCTTGAAATTCATACTACTCTGTTCTAGGTTTCACAATTGAGTGAACACATTTTCGTGCAAATGTATGTAAACCATATCTATATTTTTCTCTCGTTACTATATGACATAAGGAGACAATGTGCGATGGTTTCATATTTATTTGATTTTTTTTCAATTAGTTGTGCTCATTTGAAAGTGTTCGACGTCTCTCACTTGATTTAAGCCTTTTTCGTAAACATGTATGTAAACCGTATTTATATTTTTTTCTAGATAATATACGATATAACAAGACTATGTGCAAAGGTTTCATATTTATTTGATTTTTTTTGAATTAGTTATGCTATACCCTAGTCACTAAAACCCTCGCTCTCTTCTTTGAAATCCATACTACTCCGTTCAAGATATCATATTTTGAGTGAACACATTTTCGTGCAAATGTATGTAAACAATATCTATATTTTTTTTATTGTTACTATTTGAAATAAGGAGACAATGTGCGAAGGTTTCATATTTATTTGATTTTTTTTGAATTAGTTGTGCTCATTTGAAATTGTTCGACGTCTCTCACTTGATTTAAGCCTTTTTCGTAAACATGAATGTAAACCATATTTATATTTTTTTTCTAGATAATATACGATATAACAAGACTATGTGCGCAAGTTTCATATTTTTTTGATTTTTTTGAATTAGTTATGCTAAACCCTAATTTAGTCAAACCACACAAAACCCCGTTGACCCAGCCGAAACCCGCGTAACCCTAGCGCGTAACCCTGGCCGTCCGATCATGCCTTCTAGAAGGAAACCCCCCGATCCACGTCACTCTCGTTCTGCGCTCTGATTGGCTGGACTGTTTTTTTGACTCAAATGTTTTATTAATTTCAAACACGCATAGGCCACGGCCCAACCAACACGCAGAGGCCCAACAACATGCCTCCCGTTCTTTTCTTATCCACGGAAAGTGTCGTTCCCTAGCTATTTCCCCACTCGCACTCGCCACTCCCAATCTCGCCGCCGCTCCCACTTGCTCGCCGCCGGCGACCAAATCCACTTGCAGCTGCAGATCCAGGCCCGCCGAGCGCCGATGTTTAGGATAGGGGGTTCAAGCACGGGCCACGGTGGCCATTCCGGTGGTGGAAACCTCTCCGACGAGGAGCGGAAGGGGCGGAAGCGCCGGGTTCCAGCCGACCCCGCTCGGAGCCAGCTGGTTGCTTCCTACGATAGTCGGAAGCGCGGCGCACGCAAGTGGACGAACCGAGGCCTCACTCCGCCGCCTGCGTACGCCCGCCGCGAGGTCGAAGAGTACGACCGCCGCATGGAGTTTGCGGCTGCCGGCGCGGCGGCCGCTACGAGCATGGAGGCTCCTCCGGCGCGGGGAGCTCCTCCATGGTGGCACAGCTGCCGCCGCCGAAGAGGGAGGAGGATGAGCAGCAGGACCGCGCACTGCCCCGTGGCCTCCTGCCCGGGGACGAGCACCTGCCATGGATCACCGAGGAGGTGATCCAGTGCAGCTAGCAGCAGCAGCTGGAGTTCGAGGCGCGCTGTAAGATGGAGGAGGAGCTCGATGAACTCCGCCTCCAGAGGGCTATCGCCGCATCCCTCGACCCCGGCTCGGACTCCGACTCCGATTTCGACTGGTCCGACTGAGCGGCGCTGCCGCCTCGTCGCCGCCGCACCCTGGGGCTCCGGTGTGAGCCCAATTTTGGGTCTTAGGTTAGGGTTAGCGCAGCGACAGACCTCCATTAGCTAGGGCTAGCTATGTAAGCAGTGCTTGTGCCCGCGTGTGTGGCTTTTGATCCGTTGATCGCCACGAACTAAGCTATGTAATATGTCCAATTTCAGTATATGTTAAGTTAAATTTCAGTTGAATTCAGTGCAATTTCAGTTCTGCTTAATGCTTCAGTTCAGAAATGGCGCAAAATGAAGCTTAAACCCGTTCAGAAAATCTCGTCGGCGTTGCCGCGCTTCGTCGTCGGAGAAGAAGAAGAACAGAAACAGAGGATGCAGGGGAGAAGGATGCAACGGTCGCAGGGATGGCTCAGGGCGGGAAAGAGTGGGTCCCACGCGGTGTGGTGAATTAGTTGTGGGTCCCGTGCTTAGAGGACATGCCGCGCTGACGTGGATAAGTTAGTGGTTCCCATTAGACTAGGATAATCCTAACAGTTTGCGTTTAAACTCTATGTCGCACGAGAGCAATTTGCTCTCAAAGAAGTGTCGCACGAGAGCAATTTACGCGAACGACGTCGTTCTCCATCCAATTGCCTAGAAATGTGTCGCACAGGAGCTATTCACCCCAAGTTGGACCCTCTAGGGAAAATACGCAGAATTCGAAGCATCGCCTGGTATCCGGATTAAGACTATGAATGGTCTCATACAACTTGTCAAGGCTTGCGGTAGTAATTACACCAGTTTTGATGTATTCGTCCACAGTTTCTATTCCATTCGCTGTGATTCGAGCATGAGCACGGAAAAAGGTCAAATTTAATGGTTACAAGCATTTTGAGTGTTTAATACTATATTGCTTAACTTTTATTGATATGAATATTTTGTTCGATAGATTTGAGCGAAAAAGGTAATTTCACCAGCGATGTTAAGTGGGACCCACACGTGTCCCCGAACGGTCAAAGGCCTTGACTGAGGGAATCAACGTACCACGTGCGGCGGCTTACAAGGAGTATATATAGGGTTTCAACCCTAGGTCGTCCCAAGCCTCCGGCGATGGGCCTCGCTTCGCTCGTTCAAAGTAGGCATTTATTCAGTAGGCCTTCAACTGAATTTGGATCAATCTTCAACAGAAGCGGCCAGGGCAACCAAAGCGGCCAGGGCAACAACAACAATCTATGGCGGCGAGACACCATAGTAGTTTAGTTTCGTTTTAGTCTCTACCTTCTATGAACTTGTATAAAGTATCTATAAACCTTTATTTTGAGCAAAAAGTTATTTAGGAGTTTATTAATTAGAAGGCACGGGTGTGAAAAGGGCCCACCAAATTATTTTGGAGGTGTCGGTGGGAGTGGGATATGCTCTAAACGAGTGAGATATGTTGTAGACGAAGACAAGGCCACATGCATGGTGGTTGCACTCTGATTGCTCTAAACTAAACTTTCTCTCTGTTGAATCTCCGCATCACTACTGCCAAGATAAGGGCTCTTCTCTGTTGAATCTCCGCATGTAGCTAGAGCGGGGCGGTTAATTAGTGGGCTTAACCAAACTCATAATCTCCTCCTTTTCTCTTCTCTCAGTGCCAAAAAATCTCCACCGCCGAGATCCCCTGATCTGTTTAAAATTCTCCACCCCGCCTGGCGCATGGCGCATGCCTTCCAGACATAGTCTCTGATTGAGGCGTGCCAGAAAATGAACCTTGCCAGGATCTCTGCCCATGTCTCTGATTGAGGCGTGCTAGAAAATGAAACTTGCCAGGATCTCTGCCCATGTGTAGTGGATGACTCATGTACAAACCACGGTGGAGCGCCTTGGTAAAGAAAAATAATTAAAATATAGGGTTCTCGTGGTGGAGCTCACTGATTATCGCTATGATTAATATAGCTAGATACGCATGCATGTTCTTTCCTTCGCCCCATGCATGTCCAATTAATCATCTCGATCAACGACGCGCATCATGGTGGCAACCACCCCGACCGTGACGTCCATCCATCTGAACATTCGTTCATGTCTTCTTATGTTTACATACCCTCTATACAATTACATGACTAGTTTACTCGTTGATATTATAGTCATGTTTTATCTATTATTTTGATGGATTGAATCACATGCTAAATTGCTCATATTTACAACAACAACAACAACAACATCATTTTTCTCTGGCTTGTACAACATTTTATGGCCTCTAGCTATCAGACCGTTTACTCTCTTTTTTTTCTTGTTTTGTACGAGCTCTCAAACAGGTGCACAATTTTTGAACTACAAAAATAAATAAAGGCAGTGCACAATGAAAATAAAATTGAGTAGTAGCAGCATAGCACGTTAACATTTTTTCTTATTTTCCTGCCAAAGTCTGACGCACAATCGCTTCTGATATCTTTTTTCTCTAAGGTAGACTTTGGAAATAAAAAACAGGCCACATGGTGGTTGCACGATCTGTTTGATCTCTCTCTCTGTCGAATCTCCGCGCGCATACAGTTTTTGGACCGCCATCGATCTTATAAATGAGCAGCCGATTCTGCAACGATCAGCGCAGGCATTCAAGCGCACCTAAGTCTGCTAGCTCGACCCCTCCGGCCTTCAGATTACTCTCCGCTCTAGATTCCTCTCTGCATCTTTTCTTCTTTCCTCTTGCATTCCACGGTAAGGTCTCCTACTTCTACTGTCGAATCTTACTCGCAGTTCAATTCGTTTGCTCTTTATTTGATGAGGTAGTAAAGTTAGCGTAGTAGATATATATGATTCCCTATTTTGCTTTCCCCCCTTCAGCAAATACAACTAAGAAATGAAAACTTGGAATTACAAAAACTGGAAGCCAGTTTTTTTAGTGTACGTACATGTGTGTAAATCTTGCATTGTACATATGCAATTCATTCTCATTGTGATCAAGATGATCTAATGTAGCTAATCAGAATACTTGTTGGTAGGCCTGATGGGAGGTCAAGGCACCCAAGGCCAGGGCTATGCCGCGGACATCAATTCCATCACGGAGGCGCAGGCCCGCATTGCCCCATATGTGCACAAGACACCCGTTCTGTCGTCGACGTCTATCGACGCCATAGCTGGGAAGCAGTTGCTCTTCAAGTGTGAATGCTTCCAGAAGACGTGAGAGTTAATTACCTGCTATTTGCCGCTGCAGTGTTTTACAGGTCTACATGTTGCTAACTCTTGTGGACATATATATTGTCCTTTAATTTTTTAGAGGGGCATTCAAGATCCGAGGGGCATTCAATGCAATATTTGCGCTTGATGATGACCAAACATCAAAGGGTGTTGTGACACATACCAGGTTCATGCTAATTTCATTTTTTTGTTTGGGATTGGTCCGACATCGATCTGAAGAAATTAAGATACTGATAATATGGTTTGGTTTTTCTCTCAGTGGGAATTATGGTGCTGCTGTGGCTCTAGCTGCAAAGTTGCGTGGCATACCTGCTTACATTGTCATACCCAAAAATGCACCAGCATGTAAGGCTGCCAACATTAAGCGTTATGGTGGGCAACTTACCTGGTGTGATGCCAACATTGAAGCAAGAGAATCTGCAGCTAAAAGAGTCCAGGAGGAGACTGGTGCTTTTCTTATTGATCCATTCAACGATAAGTACACTATCAGGTGCGACTTATATTTTGAAACGGAGGGAGTACTATTTTGCCATCCAAAGCTTTTATTCTCCTCTGTTCCTTAGATGATATTACTAATATCTAGGCTACAATTTGTTTTTTTTTTCAGTAGTCAGGGTACAGTGTCGCTTGAATTTTTGGAGCAAGTCCCTGAGCTTGACACAATAATTGTTCCAATTAGTAGTCAGTGCTCTCTTAGCTTCTTTTCTAACGCAAATGGACCCTTCTCATTTGACACCTACTCATAAGCTTATTGGGTAAATTACAGGCGGCACTCTAGCTTCTGGTGTGGCACTGGCTGCAAAGGCCATAAATCCTTCAATACGTATTATAGCCGTAGAACCAAAGGGTGCTGATGATGCAGCCCAGTCCAAGGCTGCTGGACGGCTTATCAAACTAGCTACAACCAACACAATTGCTAGTGGACTAGGAGCTAACTCTCTCGGCGACTTGACATGGTAAGACGTTGTGAACCGTAAACATACTAATTTGCTGACCTTTTTCCTTCCGCTTTAAAGATTTTCGTTGCACCATTAATGCTAGTTGGATGATTTGTTTTCCTAAAAAAGTGTCTTGATGTGAAAACATGCAATGGATTGCACTACATAGGAATGTGTGGTAGCTAGGGGTAGAACCACCATGTTTCTATTCAGAACATGTTGAAATTAATGTTTATATTTCTACTAGGCCCGTGGTGCGGGACTTGGTGGACGATATCATCGTCGTGGACGACAATGATATTGTGGATGCCATGAAAATGTTCTATGAGATGCTCAAGGTGGCCGTGGAGCCTAGCGGGGCCATTGGCCTTGCCGCGGCCCTCTCCAACAAGTTCAAGCAAAGCTCTAGTTGGCAGGAGAGCAGCAAGATAGGGATCATTGTTACCGGGGGGAATGTAGACCTACGTGTGCTCTGGGATTCTTTATATAAATGATGAATGGATCATACAACTTTTTATTTGTCATGTGGACTCATACGTGTAGCCGCGGGGGCCTGCGCCTCTAGATGGTGTCTTAGTCTAATACTTGTTGAGTCAATCTAGAATTTGATACAAGTTTGGGTCCTAAGTTGGAAAGGTTTGTCCCGAAGAAGGTTACCCTACCAACAATCAATTAGAGTTTGAGTCTGTTACATATATTGTAATTGGCTATTTATCCCCCCTACGCTATCAATCAATTAAGCAGAAAATAAATCTATTTTTCACCGTATGCTTGAGCGCCTCGGTGCCCTTCCTCTCCTCCTTCTCAACAATAGGTTGACGTGAGTTCCGTCCACGGCCACCAACGTCTAATGACTACCCTCTTCGTTCCAATCCACCTGCAGTATGTGACAACTTGGTAACAAATGTTTTAATCCTCATGATCGAAAGTGACATAGAATTTAAATTGTACCCTCTGAACTACTAGGTATCAAGAAGTTCTTTATAGTTTCCTTAAAATTGCATTTTAAAACAAATGGTTGCACCACAGGTGTATAGCCAATATTTTAATCCTATTCCCCAAACCAAACTTTGCTTGTCTTATGTTTTATTTGCATGGTGGTTGCACTCTGATTGCTCTAAACGATCGAGTGGTCCACTAATTAAACTTTCTCTCTGTTGAATCTCCGCATCACTACTGCCAAGATAAGGGCTCTTCTCTGTTGAATCTCCGCATGTAGAGCGGGGAACCGGCTCCTCTAACTTTGGAATGGTGACTTTCCCTAACTTTGAGTCACTGACAGGTGGGCCCCGCGTGTGGTGGGTCCCCAAAAGACTAATGCATTCCTAGAACAGTCAGCCAACTAATGCATTCCTAGAACAGTCAGCCAAAAGCCTACTGACTAGGAAGTTTGGGGTACTATCGAACCAACTTTCGGTCCCCTCTATACTGCAAGCGTGCTTGGCACAGAGGTGAGCCGGAAGATTAGCCGACCTTATTACGTGTTGAACAGAGAAATACTGAAAAAGATAAACAAGCTCTCCAATCTCGTCGAGCAACGGCGTAATTACCGATCGCGAGTCCTCTCTCGAGAACCAAAGATTAACCACCTCCAGGCAGTCAGTTTCGAACGTCACCTTCTGAAAGCCCCGCAATGAAGCAAAGGGGACAGCATCCCGAAGTGACAACGCCTCCATAATAAGGGGATCAGTGACCCCAACATATGATCTGCTCCACGCGCCAAGGAATGCAGTAGCTGATCGCATCACTCCACCAGCTCCACCCGCACCAGCAGCCGAGTAATAGCGCCATCAACATTGATCTTAATCACACCTACATCAGGTGGTCTCCATCCATGACCAGGCAGCACCTTAGTATGCCGGCTAGGAATATCCAGAAATGCAAGCGATTCACGAATGTGCTTCACTGCAATAACAGGGTTATACCCTTCATCGTCATGTGTCAATCTGTTCCGAGAATGCCAAATATACCACATAACTGAAATAATCTTTGATCTTTCTTCATCCAAAAATCTAGGTTCACATAAAATATCACGCGACCAAGTCTGAGGGTGAAGACGCGGCAGTCTGATATCCAGCCGATCATGAGCTTCATCCCAGAATTGTTTTGCATGTGAACAGTCGATCATGACCAAGTCGAGCTCGTTGGCGCTGCCGTCTGAGTCACCAAGCAGTAGCCTCCTGGCCTCAATGCGGAGGCGTTTAGAGTGGTTGAACGAACTAGGCAGGGAGAAAGACCGCGCCAACACCACCTTGCCATGGCCTTCGTCCTTGCCTGCTTCGCTCGGGAGCGCATCGAGCAGGTAGCGCCACTGGTACGCGACGTCGACGAGCTCTGCCAGCCAGACGAGCAGCCGGCGCTCTCGACCCTGACTAAAAGGTGTCGTAGCCTCTGCAGCTTGGCCTCGACGCACGCGTCCGGCTGCTGGTTTGGGAGATGACCGCAAGGTTTGACAGCGCCATGCCTACCATGTACACCGGAGACGATGGCCTCGCCGGCCATGTGCTGAGGCCAAATCCGTGGCTCTTCCCATCACCGACGTTCACAGACGTGTGTGTAGTAGTGCCTCCGCCCATGAAATTGGTGATGGCTCTCCGGCCACCACACGACTACTGTACCGTTGTTGTGCCTCCGCCCACGATGCTGCCTGGACGGTGACCAGAAGCGAGCCAGAGCGTGCCACCAAGCCATTGAATCAAGTTGATGGAGCACTGGGGTCTTTGGTCCGGGATCAATTGGCTTCAGCAAAGGCGGGAATAAAGCCGCAGAGAAGCGGCGTGATCCAGTGTCTCGGCTAGAAGAAAAGGGAATCCGGAGAAGAAGATGATGCAGAACGAGAGACCAGAAATACATCCCATACATATTAATTAGAACGAATAACTCGCTTTCTGAACTACAAAATTATCCTTGGGCCCAACTCTGGCCCAAGCAATTTTAGCCATTAGATCCGTCATATACTACACATTTAAATGTGTAGTAGGATGTACCTTAAAATATCCCATAAACTTTTATTTTGAGCAAAAAGTTATTTAGGAGTTTATTTAGAAGGCACGGGTGTGAAAATGGCCTACCAATTATATTATTTTGGAGGTGTCGGTGGGAGTGGGATATGCTCTAAACGAGTGAGATATGTTGTAGACGAAGACAAGGCCACATGCATGGTGGTTGCACTCTGATTGCTCTAAACTAAACTTTCTCTCTGTTGAATCTCCGCATCACTACTGCCAAGATAAGGGCTCTTCTCTGTGGAATCTCCGCATGTAGCTAGAGCGGGGCGGTTAATTAGTGGGCTTAACCAAACTCATAATCTCCTCCTTTTCTCTTCTCTCAGTGCCAAAAAATCTCCACCGCCGAGATCCCCTGATCTGTTTAAAATTCTCCACCCCGCCTGGCGCATGGCGCATGCCTTCCAGACATAGTCTCTGATTGAGGCGTGCCAGAAAATGAACCTTGCCAGGATCTCTGCCCATGTCTCTGATTGAGGCGTGCTAGAAAATGAAACTTGCCAGGATCTCTGCCCATGTGTAGTGGATGACTCATGTACAAACCACGGTGGAGCGCCTTGGTAAAGAAAAATAATTAAAATATAGGGTTCTCGTGGTGGAGCTCACTGATTATCGCTATGATTAATATAGCTAGATACGCATGCATGTTCTTTCCTTCGCCCCACGCATGTCCAATTAATCATCTCGATCAACGACGCGCATCATGGTGGCAACCACCCCGACCGTGACGTCCATCCATCTGAACATTCGTTCATGTCTTCTTATGTTTACATACCCTCTATACAATTACATGACTAGTTTACTCGTTGATATTATAGTCATGTTTTATCTATTATTTTGATGGATTGAATCACATGCTAAATTGCTCATATTTACAACAACAACAACAACAACAACATCATTTTTCTCTGGCTTGTACAACATTTTATGGCCTCTAGCTATCAGACCGTTTACTCTCTTTTTTTTCTTGTTTTGTACGAGCTCTCAAACAGGTGCACAATTTTTGAACTACAAAAATAAATAAAGGCAGTGCACAATGAAAATAAAATTGAGTAGTAGCAGCATAGCACGTTAACATTTTTTCTTATTTTCCTGCCAAAGTCTGACGCACAATCGCTTCTGATATCTTTTTTCTCTAAGGTAGACTTTGGAAATAAAAAACAGGCCACATGGTGGTTGCACGATCTGTTTGATCTCTCTCTCTGTCGAATCTCCGCGCGCATACAGTTTTTGGACCGCCATCGATCTTATAAATGAGCAGCCGATTCTGCAACGATCAGCGCAGGCATTCAAGCGCACCTAAGTCTGCTAGCTCGACCCCTCCGGCCTTCAGATTACTCTCCGCTCTAGATTCCTCTCTGCATCTTTTCTTCTTTCCTCTTGCTTTCCACGGTAAGGTCTCCTACTTCTACTGTCGAATCTTACTCGCAGTTCAATTCGTTTGCTCTTTATTTGATGAGGTAGTAAAGTTAGCGTAGTAGATATATATGATTCCCTATTTTGCTTTCCCCCCTTCAGCAAATACAACTAAGAAATGAAAACTTGGAATTACAAAAACTGGAAGCCAGTTTTTTTAGTGTACGTACATGTGTATAAATCTTGCATTGTACATATGCAATTCATTCTCATTGTGATCAAGATGATCTAATGTAGCTAATCAGAATACTTGTTGGTAGGCCTGATGGGAGGTCAAGGCACCCAAGGCCAGGGCTATGCCGCGGACATCAATTCCATCACGGAGGCGCAGGCCCGCATTGCCCCATATGTGCACAAGACACCCGTTCTGTCGTCGACGTCTATCGACGCCATAGCTGGGAAGTAGTTGCTCTTCAAGTGTGAATGCTTCCAGAAGACGTGAGAGTTAATTACCTGCTATTTGCCGCTGCAGTGTTTTACAGGTCTACATGTTGCTAACTCTTGTGGACATATATATTGTCCTTTAATTTTTCAGAGGGGCATTCAAGATCCGAGGGGCATTCAATGCAATATTTGTGCTTGATGATGACCAAACATCAAAGGGTGTTGTGACACATACCAGGTTCATGCTAATTTCATTTTTTTGTTTGGGATTGGTCCGACATCGATCTGAAGAAATTAAGATACTGATAATATGGTTTGGTTTTTCTCTCAGTGGGAATTATGGTGCTGCTGTGGCTCTAGCTGCAAAGTTGCGTGGCATACCTGCTTACATTGTCATACCCAAAAATGCACCAGCATGTAAGGCTGCCAACATTAAGCGTTATGGTGGGCAACTTACCTGGTGTGATGCCAACATTGAAGCAAGAGAATCTGCAGCTAAAAGAGTCCAGGAGGAGACTGGTGCTTTTCTTATTGATCCATTCAACGATAAGTACACTATCAGGTGCGACTTATATTTTGAAACGGAGGGAGTACTATTTTGCCATCCAAAGCTTTTATTCTCCTCTGTTCCTTAGATGATATTACTAATATCTAGGCTACAATTTGTTTTTTTTTTCAGTGGTCAGGGTACAGTGTCGCTTGAATTTTTGGAGCAAGTCCCTGAGCTTGACACAATAATTGTTCCAATTAGTAGTCAGTGCTCTCTTAGCTTCTTTTCTAACGCAAATGGACCCTTCTCATTTGACACCTACTCATAAGCTTATTGGGTAAATTACAGGCGGCACTCTAGCTTCTGGTGTGGCACTGGCTGCAAAGGCCATAAATCCTTCAATACGTATTATAGCCGTAGAACCAAAGGGTGCTGATGATGCAGCCCAGTCCAAGGCTGCTGGACGGCTTATCAAACTAGCTACAACCAACACAATTGCTAGTGGACTAGGAGCTAACTCTCTCGGCGACTTGACATGGTAAGACGTTGTGAACCGTAAACATACTAATTTGCTGACCTTTTTCCTTCCGCTTTAAAGATTTTCGTTGCACCATTAATGCTAGTTGGATGATTTGTTTTCCTAAAAAAGTGTCTTGATGTGAAAACATGCAATGGATTGCACTACATAGGAATGTGTGGTAGCTAGGGGTAGAACCACCATGTTTCTATTCAGAACATGTTGAAATTAATGTTTATATTTCTACTAGGCCCGTGGTGCGGGACTTGGTGGACGATATCATCGTCGTGGACGACAATGATATTGTGGATGCCATGAAAATGTTCTATGAGATGCTCAAGGTGGCCGTGGAGCCTAGCGGGGCCATTGGCCTTGCCGCGGCCCTCTCCAACAAGTTCAAGCAAAGCTCTAGTTGGCAGGAGAGCAGCAAGATAGGGATCATTGTTACCGGGGGGAATGTAGACCTACGTGTGCTCTGGGATTCTTTATATAAATGATGAATGGATCATACAACTTTTTATTTGTCATGTGGACTCATACGTGTAGCCGCGGGGGCCTGCGCCTCTAGATGGTGTCTTAGTCTAATACTTGTTGAGTCAATCTAGAATTTGATACAAGTTTGGGTCCTAAGTTGGAAAGGTTTGTCCCGAAGAAGGTTACCCTACCAACAATCAATTAGAGTTTGAGTCTGTTACATATATTGTAATTGGCTATTTATCCCCCCTACGCTATCAATCAATTAAGCAGAAAATAAATCTATTTTTCACCGTATGCTTGAGCGCCTCGGTGCCCTTCCTCTCCTCCTTCTCAACAATAGGTTGACGTGAGTTCCGTCCACGGCCACCAACGTCTAATGACTACCCTCTTCGTTCCAATCCACCTGCAGTATGTGACAACTTGGTAACAAATGTTTTAATCCTCATGATCGAAAGTGACATAGAATTTAAATTGTACCCTCTGAACTACTAGGTATCAAGAAGTTCTTTATAGTTTCCTTAAAATTGCATTTTAAAACAAATGGTTGCACCACAGGTGTATAGCCAATATTTTAATCCTATTCCCCAAACCAAACTTTGCTTGTCTTATGTTTTATTTGCATGGTGGTTGCACTCTGATTGCTCTAAACGATCGAGTGGTCCACTAATTAAACTTTCTCTCTGTTGAATCTCCGCATCACTACTGCCAAGATAAGGGCTCTTCTCTGTTGAATCTCCGCATGTAGAGCGGGGAACCGGCTCCTCTAACTTTGGAATGGTGACTTTCCCTAACTTTGAGTCACTGACAGGTGGGCCCCGTGTGTGGTGGGTCCCCAAAAGACTAATGCATTCCTAGAACAGTCAGCCAACTAATGCATTCCTAGAACAGTCAGCCAAAAGCCTACTGACTAGGAAGTTTGGGGTACTATCGAACCAACTTTCGGTCCCCTCTATACTGCAAGCGTGCTTGGCACAGAGGTGAGCCGGAAGATTAGCTGACCTTATTACGTGTTGAACAGAGAAATACTGAAAAAGATAAACAAGCACTCCAATCTCGTCGAGCAACGGCGTAATTACCGATCGCGAGTCCTCTCTCGAGAACCAAAGATTAACCACCTCCAGGCAGTCAGTTTCGAACGTCACCTTCTGAAAGCCCCGCAATGAAGCAAAGGGGACAGCATCCCGAAGTGACAACGCCTCCATAATAAGGGGATCAGTGACCCCAACATATGATCTGCTCCACGCGCCAAGGAATGCAGTAGCTGATCGCACCACTCCACCAGCTCCACCCGCACCAGCAGCCGAGTAATAGCGCCATCAACATTGATCTTAATCACACCTACATCAGGTGGTCTCCATCCATGACCAGGCAGCACCTTAGTATGCCGGCTAGGAATATCCAGAAATGCAAGCGATTCACGAATGTGCTTCACTGCAATAACAGGGTTATACCCTTCATCGTCATGTGTCAATCTGTTCCGAGAATGCCAAATATACCACATAACTGAAATAATCTTTGATCTTTCTTCATCCAAAATCTAGGTTCACATAAAATATCACGCGACCAAGTCTGAGGGTGAAGACGCGGCAGTCTGATATCCAGCCGATCATGAGCTTCATCCCAGAATTGTTTTGCATGTGAACAGTCGATCATGACCAAGTCGAGCTCGTTGGCGCTGCCGTCTGAGTCACCAAGCAGTAGCCTCCTGGCCTCAATGCGGAGGCGTTTAGAGTGGTTGAACGAACTAGGCAGGGAGAAAGACCGCGCCAACACCACCTTGCCATGGCCTTCGTCCTTGCCTGCTTCGCTCGGGAGCGCGTCGAGCAGGTAGCGCCACTGGTACGCGACGTCGACGAGCTCTGCCAGCCAGACGAGCAGCCGGCGCTCTCGACCCTGACTAAAAGGTGTCGTAGCCTCTGCAGCTTGGCCTCGACGCACGCGTCCGGCTGCTGGTTTGGGAGATGACCGCAAGGTTTGACAGCGCCATGCCTACCATGTACACCGGAGACGATGGCCTCGCCGGCCATGTGCTGAGGCCAAATCCGTGGCTCTTCCCATCACCGACGTTCACAGACGTGTGTGTAGTAGTGCCTCCGCCCATGAAATTGGTGATGGCTCTCCGGCCACCACACGACTACTTTACCGTTGTTGTGCCTCCGCCCATGATGCTGCCTGGACGGTGACCAGAAGCGAGCCAGAGCGTGCCACCAAGCCATTGAATCAAGTTGATGGAGCACTGGGGTCTTTGGTCCGGGATCAATTGGCTTCAGCAAAGGCGGGAATAAAGCCGCAGAGAAGCGGCGTGATCCAGTGTCTCGGCTAGAAGAAAAGGGAATCCGGAGAAGAAGATGATGCAGAACGAGAGACCAGAAATACATCCCATACATATTAATTAGAACGAATAACTCACTTTCTGAATTACCAAATTATCCTTGGGCCCAACTCTGGCCCAAACAATTTTAGCCATTAGATCCGTCATATACTACACACTTAAATGTGTAGTAGGATGTACCGTAAAATATCCCATAAACTTTTATTTTGAGGAAAAAGTTATTTAGGAGTTTATTTAGAAGGCACGGGTGTGAAAATGGCCTACCGATTATATTATTTTGGAGGTGTCGGTGGGAGTGGGATATGCTCTAAACGAGTGAGATATGTTGTAGACGAAGACAAGGCCACATGCATGGTCGTTGCACTCTCATTGCCCTAAACGAAACTTTCTCTCTGTTGAATCTCCGCATCATTACTGCCGGCTCTTCTCTGTTGAATCTCATGTAGAGCGGGGCGGAGGCCATGCAAAAATTGTGCGCCTGTTTGAGAGCTCGTACAAAACAAGAAAAAAAAAAGAGTAAACGGTGTCACAATGCATTGGCACAGGCCTGAGAGTCCTACATGCGCGTGAGATTTAGAAGAACTGCCACTGACGGAACAAAGATGCGGTCCAGAGTAATTATAGGGAGGAGAGAGAGAGGGCCACAATGAGATTAATTAGGTATATTAATTATCTAAACGAGTCTTAATCTAATAATTCTAAAACAGAACAAATACTACATTTTTGTGAGAGGACCTGAATACCGGATCGAGCGGAGGGAGTACTAATCAGCAATCACATCAACTAGATTAAATACAGCACATGGGTCGACGGGCTGCTGGAGGTAGTGATGTGACTCTGGAAGGGATGGCGACGCCGCAACGGTGAATATCAGGTGCCCACGGGTTGGTGTTACATGGGGCGTGCAAGGCCCTTGCTCTAGTTCCTCCTGGTGTGACAAATCTTGAGGCGAAAGGCCTAACTCTAGTTTAACGGAGCAGGCATTGCTGCCTACTAGAGTACAACTCGGTACAGCTCGAGCCAAGCCTACAAAAAGCTCAAGTTGGAACTGGTCAAACCTTTCATCGAGCATCTTGCGTACGTCAAATAACAGTACATGTTGGCACTTGGAACTTGATTATTTACTTGATCTAAGCTGACTGACTAGCTTAGTTCAGAGAGGAACACACGACGGGCGTAAGGATTTGGCATGAGGAGCTGTAGATATATAGCGGGGAACGCAAGAGGCATGATGATATTGGCAGTGGTCGATAACATGCAGAGAGCGAGACTTACCGGCGAGCGTGGAGCAAGCCGGGGCGACCGCTCTGCATGGTGGAAGTGTGCCGACGAGGTGCAGGAAGTGTTGGGTTGATGGCAGCGTCGTGGTCCCGCATCTGTATGCGGCGTTTTCATCTGTTTGGTTTATTACATGAAATTAAGTCAACATTTGCATACGAGGTCGATCATCACCTGACTATATATAGCCAAGCTCCGTCCAGGCTGCAGCTAGCAAGTCCCACCTTCCACCGGCCTCCACAACTCGATCGATCCAGGTACGACCACCGATCGTTAATATGCAGGAGGAGGAGGCAGTGGCGCCGTTGCTGGAGAAGAAGGCCTACTACGTGGAGGGTTGCCCCGGGTGCGCGGTGGACCGGAGGAAGGCGGAGAACCCGGGCATCCCCTACGCCGATCTCATCTACGTCTGGATCGTGGTCCTCTGCACCAGTAACTACTCCCTCCATTCCTCTCTGCTAATCTCCATCCATCTTCCTCTCTGCTAATCTTAATCTAGTTAGTTAAAAGTAGCTGCTTGCTTGTGACTTACTGTGATAGTCACGATGAGATATGTGTACGTCTCATATCGATTAATTACTACCAATGTGTCATCCACAAGGATCGCGTTCGGATCCACTCTAGTTCTCTAAAGTTCATGAAGCTAGCTGCACTATCACTATCATGGCGTGCTGCTAATAATATTTAAAAGAATCGAAATTTAAGTCCCTTAATGCTTCATCTACCCATACAGGTAGTCACGATGAGATATGTAGTGCAATTTAAGTCCCTTAATGCTTCAACGGGTGAAATTCACTTCCTGTACAAAATTGGTACACCTCGATCTCACACTTTCTCCTCTTTCTCTCTCCCCTCCGACGGACTCGCCCGCCGGAGTGGACCGGGGAGAGGAGGCAGGCCCCCTCCTATACATAGCTGTATCTGTAGGTCGTTTGCCGTGTGGTTTTTTTTTGCTTTATGAGGGGAGTAGATCTGGCAAAGTGGGAGGACAATGGGTAATATCTGTAATGCTTAAGGACATCTATGTAAATTTATAATGAATGAATTTTCTAGGTACTTAACCCTTCTGTTAAATAATAATGCTCGCTCAGTCCCAAAAAGGATGTCTCAAATTTATCTAAATTTGGATGTATCTAGACACTATTTATTGTATAGATGCATTCAAATTTAGACAACTTTCCGACATCCTTTTTTTTGACGGTAGGTAGTCGGTCGGCCAAATAATAATGTAAACACACATCACCCAACCAGCTAGGTAGTCGGTCGGCCAAACTCAATGGAGTTCAGATTCACTGTGTACTACCTCTCCATCCAGGTGTATTAGACGGTTAGGCCTACTAGTAGCATTAGGTCGTCAATTTGATCGACTTAATATGAAGTATAGACGATGAAATGTACATAATTAAAAACTCCAGATCTTATATTTTACATCATTATTTTCTAACCAATGGAATTCAGTTCATTGTGTACCAAAAATCTGGCTCTTGAATTGAAGGCAACCTCACCAGCTAGCAAATTATACCAACACATGCATGCTCCTAATCTGGCACAGTCGTGAATACAACTAAATTATAAATTTCTGAAACAATGGACTCGATTCACAAAATTAAAGTAGTCGGTGCAGGACCAACCTCCAACAAGATTCATTTAATTCACTACATATGAGAGCAAGGTTAATAATATAGCTAACTGCTGGCTATAAGACATTGTCACGTCATCTATAGCCAACATGTACATTAGTTCACCTTCCACCCTTACAAAGTGCCTAGAAGCACGTGCAAAAACTGGCTCTTAACTAAGAGCCTACTTACGGTCTCTCTCATTGAACTTGCTCTAAGGTGGCAATGTACAACCATATTGCTATTTCCAGGCAGAGTACCAAACTAAAAAAATTGCAGCATTAACTGCTAATGGGTTAACCTCAATCACTCGTTTATCATGAGCAACTACACACCCACTAGTAGAGAAAAGATTATAGGTAGATGGTCATTCTGTGGCGCACCCTTAATTGGTGCGCCACAGAAATAATTCTGTGGCGCATGGAGAAAGGTGCGCCACAGAAATATTTCCCAAAACAAGGGCTATAATATTTTTTTTTGGACGCAAGCAATGTAAAGCTTGATCGAGTTATAGACTATGATAATATGTAGATGCAATATGCAAGCATAATTTATGATATAATAATCATGTTTATTTTACAATGTAGGAGTCCGTAGTTTTTCTAAAAGTTTAATCAAACTTTACGTTGTTTGACTATTTAGAAATTATATGACTTCTTTTCATAACCAAACAACTAGATGCATCGCAATGTCTTTCTTTTTCTCGAAAAGGAGGTTAATCCTTCACATATGCATCAGTCAATGCACATAACAAATTATTATTAATTACTAAAATCAATACCAAGAATTGATGCTGTACAAATCTGCTTAGAAAAAAAAAACTCAAGACCATCAACGTAGGACCTGCCTCGAGGAACCATCTCCAGATTCTACTTGCAACCGGTACTGTCTTTGCAACCTTATCTCCCAAGACAGATCAGGTTCTTCAGGCATAAAGCTTTTAGTTCAAAAATCACAAAGCCTATACAGATTTTGTTCTATCCTGAGGTCACTGTCGCAGTTTACCAGGAGTATTTAACTTGCAATTACAGCCTCGTGGGCTAGTTGTTTGCTGGTACTAGTGGCTACTGAGTACAGCTGATGCTTGTATGAAGATGTGTTGCTCTAGACATTTGTTCAATAAAATATCGATTTGCTAAAAGATGCACAACTTATTTTGCTCGCTTGTCGTGCATCATTTCCTTTTTGTAGCGAAATTACACATGCATTACCCTGCTAACGAGTGACAGCTCAGAGTCCAGGCATAGTTAATCGTGTTTTGTTTCAGTATTTGCCTTTCTTATCACTAGCATTTCGTTCTGGATGAACTCATGAGCTGGAAGTTAACATACTTGGATGAAGATGGGCTACCGTGCATATTTTTAATACGTAATACTAATTTTTGAAAAGTATCGTAGCTAATTTTCCTTAGTGAAATAATATTTTTTTTACCTAAATTTATTTAAAGCGAAATTACCATGCTTTTCAGATCACTGTAATGGAGCAGCATCTCAGGCACATACTATTTTACTAATGCCTACCTGTTTTAGTAGTTCTTAGACTACTTCTAAAAAGTTAAAAAAAATAAATGAACTGAGTAATAGGAAGTCCCGGTTTGCGGTTGCTAAACTGTGTGTTGTGTTATTATTATATAAAAAGTGTTGTAGTAAATTAGCGACGAGAAGATGCAAAATCTGGTTAAACACAGGATGACCATAAGCTCCCACAATGCCAAGCGCATCCAGGATATATATGAAGTGGTTCCAAGTTAGCATCTTTGTATGGCTTGTGCATCTACAGAACATGAATGAGATTAATTAAGAATGTTATTACTGTTGCCATTGATCTACATTGTTCTTTTTCTTGAACAATTTAAATTTCATATTTGATGTTTCTGACATTTCTTCTGGTCTTTCTGTCCAGTTATACCAGTGTCGGTACTGTTCCCCTTCTTGTATTTCATGGTATGTATTATCATGGAGTTCTCTTTTTGGTTCTAATTATTTGAAGACATTGATTTAAATACTTCAATAGTTTCTAGCTATCTTTAATATCCTTGAATGCCTCTATTCTGATGTATAAGTTGTTAATAAGTCTTCATACTTCATCTCACTCCTTTATAGATAAGAGACTTGCACATCGCAGAATCAACAGAAGATATTGGGTTCTATGCTGGGTTTGTAGGTGAGTTTATTATGAAATTATGAGTCGAATTTGAGATGGTTGAGTAGTTGAGTTTATTGCTTATGAAAAATAGTGAACACTTTGTGATTTTCTGATATAATACGTTCTTTGTTTACTCAATGTTTATAGGTGCTGCTTTTATGCTCGGTCGATGTTTGACTGCAATTCTTTGGGGCATAGCCGCAGATCGTATTGGGAGGAAGCCGGTTATTATGTTTGGTGTTTTCTCTGTGTTAGTAACACTTTGCCTCCTCTTTATATCAAACCGGTGCATATATGTGTTGCTGTGTTAACTTATGTATTTAAACTTATGAGGTGACTCTCTAACTTAACTCTTGTTAATATCACAGGGTAATATTTAATACTTTGTTTGGGCTTAGTACTACCTATTGGATGGCAGTAGCTACTAGGTTTCTCCTTGGCGCTTTAAATGGTTTAATTGCACCAATTAAGGTACTACTGTCGAATACGAAGTTCATTTTTTGATCGAACGCGTAAACTTGATGGATTTGTGAACTTACAGGCGTATGCTACTGAAGTTTGCCGTCCTGAGCACGAAGGTCTAGCAATATCACTTGTCAGATACACGTGTGAATCCATGTAGTATTAATTTTCTATTCTTAAGTAATTCTGATTTTGACATCAGTTTTATGTGATTTTAGTACAGCGCAGGATGCGGAATAGGTCTCATAATTGGTCCTGCTCTTGGAGGCTACCTTGCAATGGTACGAACGAGAACTTTGTATCGGATTTTATGTTATAGTCACCTGTCATTCTGCATGTGCTGACTTTGTTCTTTTCGGTGTAGCCTACAGAAAAATATCCAAATATCTTTTCGCCTGACTCGCTATTTGGAAGGTATGTGTAGGCAAACTTGACTATCCTTGCTAAGTGTTTTACATAATGCTTAATTTTGATGGAAACTTGCCAGGTTCCCATACTTCTTACCATGCTTATGCACATCAGTCTTTGCTGTCATTGTTCTAATAAGCTGCATGTGGATGCCGGTACGTGATATTTCAACGATGTTAGCTTCATTGAGTATGCAGTTGGTTTGATTGCTGGTTCATAACAGCACTTCCTTATTATTACATGGGATTGAACAAAAAGGTTCTACATTTATGACTACATCTAGCTGATCCTTGAAACTTCATTTATCATTCTCGGCAATCTTAGAACAATGGGCGGACCTAGGGTCATGGCCCACCTAGATTTTTAAAAATCAATTGGGGGCGTGATTGGTAGCCTAGGAAAATTCTTGAGGACACACTCGAGGAGAATGGAGCTCACCGGCCGGAGAATCAAGCTCGATGGAGGGAAATAGTTTGGTTCTCGAACGGGAGTGTGAGGGTATAAATAAGAGGAGGGTTTTGGCGCGAGGTAACTGAGTTTTCTCTGGCCCTTTTTCGCTGCTGCGCAAGAGCTTCCGCAGTCTCCATGGTCATAGGAGCTCATGCAATATGCGCTATTTTTGTCACCTGGGGGGTAGCCTCAAGGTTGGCTTTAAGAAAATGACCAAATCGCCAGTTCTCAGCTAGTCCGGCCCGGTGATTCTTCAATGGGTGTGTTTGCCACAACGTAGAGGTCGAGCGGGCATTGAATTACCCTAATTTTAGCCCCCGAAGCTTGGCTGGACCTCATGAAGCCTGCAAATAACACCCTTGAGTATCATATTTTAATTTGGCCATAATATCTAATAAAAGGGTGCGCTTTAAGAATATTATTAGGGACACTCCAACAGGAGAACCCATTTGGTTGTTCCACGACCGTTTGTGTTGGCGCGAACAGAGGGTCAGGCCCACTGTACAGGACACCCACGGTGTCTATTTTTGTGTCCGTGTAGACTAATTTCCATACCAAATTTGGCCACCGCGGACACATGTGTTCTATCCCCCCCCCCCCCGGGCTAGTAAGTGGACCGTAGTTTTTGAACCATGGTTTCATTAAAATTAGTGAACCGAAGTTTCAATGAAATTTATATAAAGGATTAGAAATAAACTTAAACATGTATTTAAACCAATATGAACTAAGCATGCTCATCAGAATCAGAGTCGATGATTATGCCGACCTCTGTATGACAAGAATGGAAGCTTTGTGGCGGGCCGCGACTAAGACAGCCTGGATGGTACATCTGGGAACTGACAAGAGTCGCCTCTGCTCGGTGATGTTCTTCTCTGGCGATGGATGATCACCAATGAAGCGGTTGAGCCTCGCCTCTGACTCCCTGCGGAAGATATTAGCCATTCTCAGAGTACAAACTACCCAACCACAACCGATGCTTCTTCTTTGCGACATAAGATCTCATCCTCAACGAACTTTCTAGTGAGAACTTATGGCACGGGCACCCCGCACAAGATGATGGCCACTAGTAGAGAACAAGCCTTTAGTACCGGTTTTAGATGGCCT
Source organism: Poa pratensis (assembly GCA_947311845.1). Classification (NCBI taxonomy): domain Eukaryota; kingdom Viridiplantae; phylum Streptophyta; class Magnoliopsida; order Poales; family Poaceae; genus Poa; species Poa pratensis. The sequence continues at coordinate 755,242 of CAMZMU010000021.1, forward strand.
TTAGTACCGGTTGCACAACCGGTACTAAAAGGTCGGCACTAAAGGGGGGGTAACCCTTTAGTGCCGGCACAAAAATAAAACCGGTACTAAAGGGTCTCCACGTGGGCGAAAAGGCGAGCGTGAACCTGAGGACCTGTAGTCCCGGTTTGTAATACAAACCGGGACTAAAGGTTCCTGCTTTTTCTGCTTATATATTTCAGGGGGGTTTTGGTTTTTTTTCTTTTCGATTATTTTTCGGGTTTAGGGTTTCTGTTTTTTTCCTTTTCGCTCATTTTTCAGGGTTTCGGAGGAGATCGCGTATAAAGTACTCACTACACATATAAAGTAGTCATTATACACATACAAAGTACTCTCGTCACATATAAATTTAAGTACACCTAATTAATTACAATGGAGTATGTTTCTTTGTAGCATCGACTGCAGGGGGTTCCCTTGTAGCATCGACTGCGGGGGGTTCCCTTGTAGCAACGACAGCAGGGGGTTCCCTTGTAGCATCGACTGCAGGGGGATCCCTTGTAGCATCGACTGCAGGGGCCGGTGGAGGGGGTCTGTCGTCAAAGTAGAATTCACCGAGTTCATCTATGACATGCGTAAGTAAGAATCCCGCCAATTCCTCCGCAATAGCTTTTACGCGGTTGTGTGGTAGGAGGCGGTTCCGCTTTTTTGACAGCTTTAAAAGAAGGAAATCAAATCAGCTATGATTTCCACTAAACACAATTGATGGTGGCAAAATAAAAGTTGTGTATGATGTTTACGTACCTCTCGATTTCTTACACTGTTGACTCTCTCATTGACCTTCGTGTGAATGTACTCGCAAACATAGTATCCACATAGTTCTGTCCCCTCTTGTTGTCGCAGACACCACTATATATACAAGAATATAATTTAATCAAATAATAATCAAGAGAATGATAATGGTATTAGAAAGATACACGTAGTAGTACTTACTTTGTTAGACTTGAACTCCAGCTTGTCTGGCCATTCACCGCGTTCTTCCGCTTTGAACTTTCTGTAAACCCTGTCCGGAAAAGAAAATAAATTGAGTAGTTATTACTTATACTTTTGATATCCGGAAATGAACAAAAGAGGCTGATATAGTGCGATTGAAATTACCTCTTGAGCATTAGACGCACGCTTTTGTATTCATCTTGATCTATCCTTAGTGAGTCCCAGACTTCAACTTCTCCTTTCTCGAGTCTAATGATTAGCAGAATGTAGTGGTACCTGCGCACATTTATATAAGCAGGTATTCAGAACTTATCGATTACACTTAATATCGGGGAAGCCAAATAGAATGTGTACAAGACGGTAAAACTCACCCGAAATTGTAAGGAAAAAGTATTTCCTTTTTGGTACTTTGTCGCTTAGAAAACGTTAGCAGAACGTCCTCAGTGTTCACGGGATTTTCTTGCACGGTCTTGACGTGAACTTTATCCGGGTCAATGAAACCAATGTCCCAGATTCCTCCGAGTCTGCATTCACGTATCTTCATTCTGCATAATTAGCGTACAAAAGAATTTTGTGAGGATAATTACAAGCAATGAACAAGAGCTTATAACTATAAATAATTAAATTACACGAATAAATTACTTACAGACAATAGCAGCTGATGATAGATTTGTCGAGAGCAAGTTGATTGTACATCTGAAAAAGTTCGGAGAGTAGTGTTGTTCCTTAACTCCCGCCATGTGATAGATTTTCCCTTCTTTTGCGGCGGTCATGTACCATGTATGCAATTTATATAACTGTGTTGTTAGAGCACTCGGATTTTCGACCAGAGGCATCCCGAGTTCAAATTTATAGTGAGTTATTATCTGCGCTATGGGGTAACCTGTGTCGCCAATGACAACCTCTCCATGCTCGATTTCCCGAGCTTCAGAAGGCACAAAGAGCGGGGGATCGATTGTGCTTCTTGTTCTCCGAGCTGGGAAACTCTTTTCCCGCACGCTTTTTCTTGCTCCTTCTGTGAGGAAAGTACCTTGTCAATACCTCGCTCATAGTCTGAAAGGGGCGCTGGTGGAGGTACATATAGGTTGTCAACGGTCTGATCTTTTACCTCAGTTGGTATAGTCTTCAGAAGTTCCTTTACGGGGTCAAGTCTTGCCTCCAGTCTTTCCTTTTTTTTCTGTTGAAAAAAGGATTTAACCTCGCGTTGTGCACTCACTTGTAATTCCTCCACAGTCATCTCGGCAGCTAACTTCTCAGGAGCCTTGACTTCCTTGGATTTTTTTGCACGTTTCTTGACAGGGGACGACGAGAACAGCTTCCGCTTTGTCAAGTTACTAGTGGGCGCATCAGCCGGCTGATGGGACGGCGCGGGCGATGGACTCGCGGTGGGCTCCCAATCGTCGGGGGAGGAGGGTGGACTTTGCTGTGGTGAATTTCTAACCGGAGGAGTCGGTGGCCTTGGCGCCGAGTCTGGAAACTTGATGTATTTCTTCTTCCATAGAATGATACCAAGCTCGACTTCTCCCAATGTCTTCTCGCCTTCAGCTCCAGGAAATTCAAGATTTATTGAGTGGAATCCCGGCATAACTTTCGTGACCCCGACACGAGCAAATCCAGCCGGAATCTCACCAAAATGGAAGGTTTCTCCAAGTTGATGCCGTAAAGCATAGCCAATCGCCACCGGACAAGTAATGTTCAACATTGGCGCATGTAACTCACAATTTGTCTTCTCCGTGATATCATCCACGGGGTAGTGAGCCGCCGACGGTTCAGCAACTGCAGGATCATCTTGTAGCTGCGTGGAACCCACGCTGCTTTTCCGCTGAGATGGGCAGGCATCGCCTGTAGGATCTTCTAATCGCAGTTGAGATTCCCTTGTCTTGGTAATTGAGGCCAGTTGCTCCTGCACATCCTTCACCGTGCGTTCTAACGCAGTAAACCTGTCCGCATCCTTCTTCTTGCTTCTGCAATGTTTTCTGTAAGTTGCAGCGTCCTCCGGAAACCCTTCAAGAAAACCAACCCCGCCTCCTCTACCTCGACATCGTCCCCAGTGTTCTTTATTCCCGAGGGCGAGTGTCAGCTCCTCGTCCTCTCTATCGGGAACATATTGTCCCAACTTGACTGGTGATATTGCGTCTTTTATCTTTTTTACGACTCTTCTAACTCTTTTCCTCCATTTTTGGCCCTTTGCAACAATCAGCCCTGTGTCCATGTCCAACACTGCCCCATGCGCGAACAACCATAACTTGGACCTGTCGGGCCAGTCATCTGTCTCTGGAGTGATCCCTTTTTGACGCAGCTCGTTTTCATAGGCTTCCCACTTAGCCACTTGAGCCCAAATGATGGAAATATCTCTTCTTCTTAGCATTCAACTTATTTTGGGTCGATCGGGCCACAGCGACGCCCGAGTTCCTATACGCCACAAATCCAGGCCAGTCATCTTTTAGCTTCTCTAGATGTCCAGTGAAATCTGGAGTCGTTTTGTTCCCATATTTTCTCCACAATGAATTCTTCCAGTTGTTGAATTGCTGGGCCATCTTGCTAAGAGTCCACTCCTTGACTTTATCCTTCCGCCTCTGTGGGAGATCTGCCGGTAGGCTGAAAGAACCCAATATCGACTCCCAAAGGGTATCTTTAATTCTTTGCTCGAGATATTTTGCGCCAATGTTTTTTTCTTCGGCTCATTCCATTCTGCAACGGTGATCGGGACCATGTCCCTTACAAGAACTCCGCATTGAGCTACATATTTAGTGTAGATTCCATCGGGTTTCTCCGGTTTGCCTGTTATGCTAACTTCGTCGATCGACAACTTTGCACCATCCGGCAGCTTTAACCCTTGGGCCGGGCCTCGTTTAGGGATTGTCGACTTAGATGATCCAGAGGGCTGAAAGAAAAATGTTTCGTTAATAAGTGCGCATATAAATCTCAATTAATGCATCTAGCTAGTGATAAACAAGACTTAATATATACCTTGCCGGAGTCGTTTTTAGCTAGTGATCCGGAGTTTTCTTCGTCGTCGTCATCGTCTCTGAACTTTTGTAACTCAAGTCCCTCACCGGAGTCGTTCAAACATTTTGCGCTGAAATCTTCGGCGTCTTCTTCGTCGGAATCTTCTCCATCAGAATCTTCTCCATCGGTATTGCGTCCGGCAGCGTCGCTAAATATTAGTTGTTGGTATCGCTCTTCTTCCTCCAAATCTCGGATGAAGGGGGGGGACATCGTCGATGATGGGGGCGTCGTTCTCCATAGCTCCTCAATGTCACTGCAAATTTTTCAAACTTAGCTAAATTTTCTTATACACTAATAAAATAACTTTGCAATATTTTCTAACTTAGCTCAATTTTCTAACTTAGCAATATTTCTAAGTTTCAAAAAAATGACAATGCACATATTTACTTTCAAAATTGCTACACTAAAAATTGATAACCTATATATAATAATAATCTAAGTGACTTCAAACTTAGCAAATTGCTACATTTTGTTACATTAACAAAACACTTCAAATTTGCTACACTTTGTAAGTTTGCTACATTTTCAAATTGCTACATTTTTAAATTGCTACATTTTGTAAGTTTGCTAAGTTTTCATATTGTAATAAACTAAACAAAATGCAAATTGGAAACACATTTACTTTGCAGTAAACAAATATTTACTTTGCAAATTGTAATAAACACATTTACTTTGCAAATTGTAAACAAATATTTACTTTGCGTACCCTAAACAAATATTTACTTTGCATATCCTAAACAAATTTGTAATAAACAACCTAATTAAACAAAAATGAAAAAAAATACCTCAAAATGGCGGTGGCGGGGCGAAGGCAGGCAATGGCGCGGCGGAGGTGGAGGCCGGCGCTGGGGCGACGAGGCGTGTCGCCAGAGGCGGGAGTCGATGGACGGCGCGGCGGAGGCCCGGCGCGCCGCCGGCGTCGATGGAGGGCGCGGCGGACGACCGGCGCGCGCGGTCGAGGCGTGGCGGAGGGCGGCGGCGCCGTCGACGGCGTGGAGCACGGCGGTGGGAGCGGCGGAGGCCGGAGCGCGGCGGGGCCGGAGCGCAGCAGGGCTTCGCCGCCGGGGAGCAGGTCGCTGGAGCAGAGGCGTCGGGCGGTAGGACTTGGAAATTTTGGGGGATCGATCAGCCGATCCCCTGTCTTAACTGCATCGAAAACCCCTTTAGTCCCGGTCCGTATTACGACCCGGGACTAAAGGGTCTTTAGTACCGGTTGTGCATAACAACCGGTACTAAAGGTCTGTTTTGGGCCGCGGCTAAATTTCGCGCGCGAAGCCCACCCCTTTAGTACCGGTTGTACCTTACAACCGGTACTAATGGGCTTTTCGAATTTTTTTCCCTAGTTTTTTTTTCTTTCTATTGTTTTCTGTTTTTTATATCTATTTGGTTTCTAATTTGTTTTTCTCGAATTTAATTGTCTACAAAATTGTACTCATTATATATCTATTTGTACTGTATTTTTGTATCTATTATCTAATATTTGTCAACGACGTCAATACGTAGGGGGGGACACGTGTCTGACATGAGTCGTGACCGTGTAGCCCGCAACAACATCCAGAACAACAAATTAGTGTTTCCATCTCTCTTCTGAGTTTTCAGACATAGTTATATAAAAGGTTTAATACATATTACACATCAGCAACAACATCCCTATCTAGTGTTCACTTTTTCTTCGTGTGTCCCTTTCTTCTGATTGCGTCGTAGCCATGGACAATCTTCATCATTTAACACGATGCTTGGGTCAGTTTTCACTTTGAAGGGCGGAATTTCAGAAACTTATTGTAATCTTCTGACATGTCTGTCTTGTCCTCCACTCCCACGATGTTTCTTTTTCCTGAAAGAACTATGTGGCGCTTTGGCTCATCGTATGATGTACCGGCTTGCTTATCTTTTCTTTTTTTCGGTCTGGAAGACATGTCCTTCACATAGAAAACCTGAGCCACATCATTGGCTAGGACGAATGGCTCGGTTTTGTACGCAAGATTTTGAGATCCACTGTAGTCATTCCGTACCGCCGGTCTATCTCTACCCCGCTGACAGGTTGACCCATTTGCACTGAAACAAAGGGATCTTAAAAGAAGGTCCATAGTCAAGTTCCCATATCTGCTGTATGCAACCATAATATGTGTCCTTTGTCCATCATCGTTTGTTGCATCAAAGCGGACACCACTGTTTTGGTTAGTGCTCTTTTTGTCTTGGGTTTCCGTGTAAAATGTATTCCCATTTATCTCGTACCCTTGGAAAGTCAATATAGTCGAAGATGGTGACTTGGCCAACAAGTATAGCTCTTGTCCAACAGTGTTGTCATTAATGAGATGTGTACGCAACCAACTGCCGAAAGTATCCACGTGTTTTTTTAATCCAGAAGTCAGTCTCTCCGGGTATTCTGAGCGTAAAATATCCATGTGTTCCACGATATACGGAGCCACCAATCTGGAATTTTGTAGAACTGTGTAGTGTGCTTGAGTGAAAGAATGCCCGTCCATACTTCTTGTTGCTTTCTTTCCTAGCGTGCCTTTTCCACGCAGTCTCCCCTCATGGCGCGATTGAGGAACACCGATGGCTTAAGATCTGGAAGAAAGTCAACACAAACTCAATGACCTCCTCTGTTCCATAGCCCTTGGACATGCTTCCTTCTGGCCTAGCACGGTTATGAACGTATTTCTTTAAGACTCCCATGAACCTCTCAAAGGGGAACATGTTGTGTAGAAATACAGGACCGAGAATGGAAATCTCTTCGACTAGGTGAACTATGAGGTGCGTCATAATATTGAAGAAGGCGGTGGAAACACCAACTCAAAGCTGACAAGACATTGGACCACACCCGTCTGTAAACTTGGTAGAGTTGCTGGATCGATTACCTTCTGAGAAATTGCATTCAGGAATGCACATAGCTTCACAATGGGTACTCGAACGTTTTCCGGTAGAAGCCCCCTCAATGCAACCGGAAGTAATTGTGTCATAATCACGTGGCAGTCATGAGACTTCAGGTTTTGGAACTTTTTCTCTGCCATGTTTATTATTCCCTTTATATTCGACGAGTAGCCAGACGGGACCTTGATACTGCTCAGGACTTGAAAAAAGATCTCCTTCTCTTCTTTGGTAAGAGCGTAGCTGGAAGTACCTTGATACTTCTCTGATTCAGGTTGTCTTCCGTGGTGCGTACTTTGCTGGTCCTGCCGTGCATCCGATGTATCTTTCGTCTTCCCATACACGCCTAAGAAGTTTAGCAGGTTCACGCAAAGATTTTTCGTCACGTGCATCACGTCGATTGCAGAGCGAACCTCTAGGATTTCCAATAGGGTAAATCCCAAAATATAGATTTCTTTTTCCACAAGGGTACGCGCTTGTTAGCGTCTTTCGGAACATTTAGACTGCCAGGACCCTTTCCAAATATTACTTCCAAATCCTTGACCATGCCATATATAACATCACCATCAGGGCGTGTAGGCTTCGTCGGATATCTGCTCACCTTTGAAGTGCTTGCCTGTTTTTACGTGATGCCTGTTTGGAAGAAACGACGATGCCCCATGTACACAATCTTGTTACCTATATATGCACTGTCAGTCTTATCTAAACAGTGCGTGCATGCATTGTATCCCTTGTTCGACTGTCCTGAAATGTTACTAAGAGCAGGCCAATCATTGATGGTTACAAACAGCAACGCTCGTAGGGAAATTCCTCCTGTTTGTACTCATCCCACACACGTACACCTTCGTCAGACCACAACTGTAAAAGTTCGTCAACTAATGGCCTCAGATACACATCAATGTCGTTGCCGGGTTGCTTCGGTCCTTGGATAAGCACTGGCATCATAATATACTTTTGCTTCATGCACAACCAAGGGGAAGGTTATAGATACATAGAGTCACGGGCCAGGTGCTATGACTGCTGCTCTGCTCCCCAAACGGATTCAAGCCATCTGTACTTAGACCAAACCTTAAGTTCCTTGCGTCAGCTGCAAAATCCCCAAACGCACTGTCGATGTTTCTCCACTGAGACCCATCAGCGGGGTGTCTCAGCATCTCGTCTTCCTTACGGTCTTCTTTGTGCCATCGCAACAACTTGGCATGCTCTTTGTTTCGGAACAAACGTTTCAACCGTGGTATTATAGGAGCATACCACATCACCTTCGCGGGAACCCTCTTCCTGGGGCTCGGCTCGCCCTCAACATCACCTGGGTCATCTCGCGCGATCTTATACCGCAATGCACCGCATATCGGGCATGCATTCAAATTCTCGTACTTCTCACCGCGGTAGAGGATGCAGTCATTGATGCATGCATGTATCTTCTGCACCTCTAATCCTAGAGGGCAGACAATCTTCTTTGCTTCGTACGTATGTGGGGCATTTCATTATTCCTCGGAAGATTTCTTAAATATTTGTAGCAACTCTTGAAATGCCTTGTCAGATATTCCATTCTTTGCCTTCCACTGCAGCAATTCCAGGGTGGTACCTAGCTTTTTCTGGCCATCTTCACAATTTGGGTACAACGGTTTTTTGTGATCCTCTAACATGCGCTCCAACTTCGACCACTCGTTTTCAGTTACGCAGTTCATCTGTTCATCACGAATGACCTGACGAAGATCATCATCATCGGACTGATCAACAATGACCTCAGCTCACGTCTTCCCCCATTGTAGTATCACCGTGTTCATCAGAGAACACAGGATAGTTGTCATCATCCTCTTCTTCAGGGTTTTCCATTATAACCCCTCTTTCTCCGTGCTTGGTCCAACAAAAATAATTGGGCATGAAGCCTTGTCGCAACAAGTGGGAGTGTATGGTTCTTACGCTCGGGTAATTCCTCTTATTCCGACATTCATCACATGGACAAATCATAAAACCATTCTTCAGCTTGTTTAACTTAACCACATCGAGAAAAATGCATGCCATCAATGAACTCGGGACAGCGTCGATCACCGTACATCCATTCTCGGCTCATCTGCATTACATAAATACATCAAAAACCATTACACCAGCTAAATAATGAATAGAGATACGTGACCAAATTAATTAATACAAGTTCATCACATTAAAACAAAGTAGAGTAGTGCCCAAATGTAATACATAGTTCTCACGAAACATACATCAATCATACAACTATCTAAAGAATTTAAATCCAACAACAAATGCGATCAGAATCGCAACCAAGGTAACTATTGAACCAACAGCATAATGATACCAAGCCTCTTGACTAATGGCATATTTTCTAATCTTTTTAAGCTTGACGCGCATTGCATCCATCTTCCTCTCGTAGTAGCGACGACGTCGGCAAGCTCGACCCCGTGAGCATCAACGATGTCGGCAATCTTCAAGTCCAATTCCATCTTCTCTTCTAGGCATTGGAGACGAAGATCTTCACTTATCTTCAATTTTGCTCTCAAATCGTCGTTTTCTTTTTTAAAAACTCGACAATAGGGTCGGCCGGAATTTCCGGTTCAACTACCTCCTAAATAAAAATATATCTACGTCAAGTTGGTCGGCATGATTGTTATAAACACGAAACAAAATAAATAGTTAAAAAATATACCACATCCGAATCATAGACCGGACGAGGGCCGACGGGGACGGATATCAAAACCATGACACTATACATATAAAAAAAACATAAGAAAATTATACAAGAAATAATTATGCATTTAAATCATATAACTAACATTTTTAAAATAAAAGATAAAAAAGAGGCTCACCGAGGTGGTGTCGGCGACGGAGCGGCGCGGGCGATCGACGGCGGTGAGGATCAGGGGACGGGACGACACTATATAAAACCCAAATTATACTTCAATTTGAGCTCAAAATGCATATAAAACAAATGAAATCCCTAACTTAGGCATTTCATCAAACACCTTGCAAGCACAACCAAAATCAAACTTGCTAAACTTGCACGAAAATGAGCTAAACTTGAAATGCCGGAAGAGAAGATGAAGAAGTTGCTAACCCTTGTATAGGGTGCCACCAATCTTGACAAATGTTGGAGAAAAAATGGGTGAACTAGAGCTTGGGAGAGCTTGGGAGAGAGGAAAAATGGAGTTGGGGTCGAGTTGCTTCAAAATGGAGCTGGAGGTGGAAGATATAGGCAGGACCTTTAGTCCCGGTTTGTATTACAAACCGGGACTAAAGGTCCTCGCTGCGGGGACCTTACTGGCGCACAAGCACAAAGTTTTCTGCTTTTAATCTTTAGTCCCGGTTTGTATTACAAACCGGGACTAAAGATTAAAAGCAGGAAACTTTAGTCCCGGTTTGTCTTACAAGCCGGGACTAAAGGTCCTCGCCGCGGGGACCTTGCTGGGGCACAAGCACAACCGGTGCTAATGCCACCTTTAGTACCATTTTTGGTTGCAACCGGTACTAAAGGGGCGCACCAATGCCTCCGTTTCTACTAGTGGGCCTAGCCTTTCGTCATTGTTGTCTTTGGAAACACGAGGATATTGTGTTCGGTGATGTCAATGGCCTCGTGGATTACCAACCACTTTCTTTCCATGTCAAGGGCGACCTGGGAGGGAGAGGATCGTGGTGTAGCGAGGAAGAATGGCCAGTGTGGTTTGCCCAAAAAGCCTAAAAATAAGTGTCTGGCGAACAGTATTTGGCTAAATATGCTGGTGCCGGGGGAGGGAAAGGCTGCACAGATGGAGATGTTGAAAAACAAAACAGTCAATGCGAACCAAATGGGTTGCTGCATTGGGAGTCATGTCCTCGATCAGGCAGTCATGGGTTGGGCGCCTGTCCGCAGTGCAACCGAAACTGATCAAAATAGACACATTTCACTTTAGACTTATAATTGATGTTAAAAATTATATGCTTCAGTCGTACCGTTCAGAGTTAATAGATCATTCTTTTTGGTACCCTTTTCTTGCATAGCGTAAAATGCTTCTTAGCTTTTGATGTTAAAGGAACTAGTGGAAGTACTACAAAATTACAACGATATCTGCAATGAAATTGAAAATTTAATTGTGTTTACATGAATATATCCTCAATGATTGACTGCTTATAAATATTATCTCTTAATTTATTTTAGGAGACGTTACACAAGCATGGAGTAAATGAGAACGTAAATAAAAATGTTGAAGCTTTGGAGGCCCATCTGAATGATCCAAGAGAGAAGGTTGAACAAATTAATAGTTTGGATACCAAGAAGAGCTTATCCAAGAATTGGCCATTGATGTCATCCATAATTGTGTATTGCATTTTCTGCTTCGAGGAAATGGCTTATACAGAGGTATTATTTTCTAATTTTCTAGCGATGAAATGGAATTGGCCAGACACAAACGGTTGGCTAATTATTCCTAAATATTGTTGCTATGAATGAAAAATAGAATATAGCTATTGAGTGAATGATTGATATATGAACCCGCCTTTTCAAAGATCTAAGGACTGATTTCTATAACTTTGAATGTTAGTTAACTGTTGGTACTATTACACTTCTCTGTGCTCTGGACAATTTTAACTGTTTATGTTAGAATGAGTAGTTTATCTTAGGTTAAAAAATGGCAACTAGTAGTGGCGATTAGAAGAGCAAACTTTCTAGTGGAGACTTGCTCCAATAAAAAAAGTAATTCTACTTCTTGTTATAACATTTGGCTCAGATTGAATGGACTATCATACATATGTAATTAACACAAGTTTTATTGGGTCAGTGATAGCTCACGCACTATGTGTTTAAAATGGACCTCAATCATTTTTTGAAAATAACTTCAGGTATTCTCCCTATGGGCTGAAAGTGACAGGACATATGGTGGCCTCAGTTTGTCATCTGAAGATGTAGGTCAAACTCTCGCAATTTCAGGTAGCTTTCTTCTTGTGCTCTCCTATAGCAGTATTGTTGCATTCTTCAACAAAAAAGGTAAAGCAGAAAGATGATTAGGAAGTGAATGAACTCGTAGATATGCTTTTGAAGATAAAACTAATGACTCTATAAACCTGGAAACAAGATTACTTCCAAAATGTGCTGAGATGGGCCACCATGATGAACCATTTTATAGGAAATAGTCCAACTTCGAAAATTGTATGTCTTTTCCATCACAAAATTATGCTGAATTTCTAGGTGATTATGCATAAGCTAACCTAAAAGCTCATAGTGGACTCCATGTGCTGTCACACGTGAGGTTTTTTTCCATCTCGCCAGAAGTTCATCTCTTTTATGATAAAATTAGTATGAATTATTTATTTCAACCTATAAAAGTATATTGTGTGGAGTGTTATTATTCTGTTTGTCCAAATGTTCCAGCAAATCAAAGTTGCCCCGAGTTTAATGTTGATTCCCATTGTGTAGTGTTGATTAAATTTGGCCGGTTGAGACTCATACCCTGGAAAACAATTGTTTGTGATAATAGCATTCACAATATCCTACCTTCTCAATTTCAGGTTTCAGTCATCTCGTGTGTCAAATCTTCATATACCCACGCATCAACAGAGTTCTTGGACCTATCAAAGTATCTCAAATCGCAGCTGTGGGTGAAAGCTGCTATGGTATTGTTTAATTGCTGAAGTTCTCTATTCTTTTTGTATGTCTAAAAAATTATGATTGGCCTTGCAGGTTATATGCATACCTATTCTCTTTGCCTACCCCTATATGACGTACCTGTCAGAACCTGGATTATCAATTATTCTGAATATTGTGGCGGCCATAAAAAATAATATTGATGTGAGTATTCTTCAGCCCCATTTAAGAATCATTATCACTTCAAAATTGACTTAGTAGATAAACCATTGATGAAAATTGTGGTGTTTTGCAAAATCTGCACAACCGCTTTGCCACCACAAATGAGTTCTACATTTTGCTCTTTTGTTTTTGCGGCATTGTGTCTTAGATATTATCTTTCTATTGTAGATACTATGTTGACAATTGTTCTCCATAACTATTTTACCAGATTGCCATCATTACATCCACTCTCGTCCTTCAAAATAATGCCGTGGTATGCTACCCACAAGTTCATCTCAATTTGTATCCGTTTATAACAGTCTCCGCACAGGTCTGCAATTGACTAATGAGCATGTAATTACTAACAGCCTCGGTACCAAAGAGGATCAGCAAATGGGATAGCCATGACCGCAATGTCCCTTTTCAAGGCAGTTGCTCCTGCAGGCGGTGGCATTGTGTGAGTATACTTTGTTCATCATAGCTTCTATGAAGTATTCCACATGTTGCAGTATAAATAAACATTATAGATTGCAACGTTGGCAACTAAAACTAAACATTTTGTACTTAAAGCTCAGAAGTTCGCTTGAATTCTCACAAATGCAGGTTCTCGTGGGCACAAAAACGACAACATGCTTTCTTCTTTCCAGGTAGACTTTTTTATCCTTTTTCTCAATGAAATCCTAGTGTACAATTTATCTCAAAATGTATTTAGCCTTTGAACCCATGTTGGTGCCCAGTCTGTTTACTATTTTAACATTTCCACTGTACCGTATATCTTTTGAGTTTTACTGTTGTATAATTTTTTCCCACATTTGCTCATACAGGCGATCAGATGGTGTTCTTTCTATTGAACATCATTAACCTCCTTGGACTTCTCCTCACATTCAAATTCTTCCTGGCCGTGCCAGATCAATTTGATAGCAACTAGTTGCTCAACTATTGTCATAGATATTGTTTGGGATGGTTACTCAGTTGCCGATGACTCATGGATCCCGCATTAACGAGGATAACGGATTATGGCGCCCATGTACCATGATCAAGAGGTGATTAAATACTATTTGTGTTGCTTTGCGACAGATGTTGTAGGAGCATTCCTGCATAGGAAATACAACATTTACAAACTAGTAACATAGTATTCTTTATGTTCTAAATTATAAGACATTTTTTAGAGGATTTATAAGACGTTTTAATAGGCCATTTTAGCCTATTCAAATATCATATAATATTGAACAGAAGAGGTAACAGATTGCGGTTCAGAATAATTTGGTGGAAATAGACTTGGCACAAAAGCTATTGTTACCGTTCGTAGGCGCACAATCACTAGCACAGATCGAGTCATCGCACACGGCTGTTTTTGTCATGGTATTGCCACGGCGGTAGACATGAGGGGTACCTCACCGAAGGGAGAGAGAGTACGGCGTGTAAGGCGGCGGAAGTCCGGGACGGTGACACACGATCTACCCAGGTTCGAATTCCCTAGCTCTGGAGGAATTCTAATCCTGCTATGAACTTTATTAACTAGGCACAATATCGTGCGAGTTACAAAATTGTCTAGCTCTTCCGCTATGAGGTCTAACGAAAGAGTAATGAATGGGATGATGTGATGATCTTGCCCTAAAGGCTCCTCTAGTCCGACTTATATAGGGTATCTGGATCTAGGATTACAGATGTGTCCCTATCCGCTAAGGCTTCAGATATCTTGACTAAGGCGGCAAGTAATCTTCTTTCTTCTCCTCCAAGATGGTGCTACGTCGGTTGTCCTTCTTGGGTCTTCCTTAGCCGGATGGGCCTCCGTCTTGATCGTCAGCTACCAGGCCATGTAGCTCTCCATGGGCTATCCTGGTAGGCCGGAATATCCGCATGCCAGGAGATACCCATTTAGTATATCCCCGACATTAGCCCCCAGAAGACTTCATCATCTCCTGCTGCTTCATAGACGCTGCTTGAGCTTGTAGGTTTTTGTCGGTAAGCTTCCGTCTTGAATTAGTCGGAGATCAGCTGCAGCAGATGTTGAAGGGTTCCTGAAAGACTAAAAACAAATGTTAACTCCCTTCATTGGCTGACCACGATTCGAGTGATACTTTCTTTGGCTGCCTCACATGGGCTTCTCGTTCATCAAATGGACGTGAAGACAGCTTTCCTAAATGGAGAGTTAGACGAGGAAATTTACATGGATCAGCCCGATGGTTTTGTAGTACCTGGTCAAGAAGCAAAGGTGTGCAAGTTGTTGAAGTCCTTATATGGCATTAAGCAAGCACCTAAGCAATTCCACGAGAAGTTTGAAAGAACTTTAACTGCTGCAGGTTTCGTTGTAAACGAATCTGACAAATGTGTGTACTATCGCTATGGTGGGGGCGAGGGAGTTATTCTCTGTCTGTATGTCGACGACATACTGATGTTTGGAACCAACCTTGATCTAATCAAGGAGGTTAAGGATTTCTTATCTCGTTGCTTTGAGATGAAGGATCTACAAGTAGTCGATGTTATCTTGAACATCAAGCTGCTGAGAGATGCTGATGGTGAGATTACACTGGTTCAGGCTCACCATGTGGAAAAGGTCTTTAGTCGCTTTTGGGTATGACGACTGTAAGCATTCTCCGACACCATATGATCCTAGTGTGTTGCTTCGAAAGAATCAACAGACTGCTAGAGATCAACTGAGATATTCTCAGATTATTGGCTCGCTTATGTATTTGGCTTGTGCCACGAGGCCTGACATCTCTTTTGTTGTGAGCAAGTTGAGCCGGTTTGTTTCTAATCCGGGAAATGACCACTGGCATGCGCTCGAGAGAGTTATGCGTTATTTAAAAGGCACTGCGAGCTATGGAATTCACTACTCTGGATACCCGAGGGAACTGGAGGGTTATAGTGACTCCAATTGGATATCTGATGCTGATGAGATTAAGGCCACGAGTGGTTATGTATTTACACTCGGTGGTGGAGCTGTTTCCTGGAAGTCTCGCAAGCAGACCATCTTAACGACGTCAACTATGGAAGCAGAACTCACAGCATTAGACACAGCCACTGTTGAAGCAGAGTGGCTTCGAGAGCTTTTGATGGACTTACCTGTGGTTGAAAATTCAATACCCGCTATCCTTATGAACTGTTATAATCAAATTGTGATTCACAAGATTAAAAGTTCTAAGGATAATATGAAGTCATCAAGGCATGTGAAGAGGAGATTGAAATCCGTCCGAAAATTAAAAAACTCCGGAGTAATTGCGTTGGATTATATCCAAACGTCTAAGAATTTGGCAGACCCCTTCATAAAGGGTTTATCACGTAATGCGATAGATAGTGCATCGAGGGAGATGGGTTTGAGACCCACGGTATGAGTTGTTCACAGTGGTAAACCACTCTATGTGATCGGAGATCCCGTGAAGTAGAAGTGGGTGACAAGCTGTTGGGCAACTGAGAGGAGAGTATCCTTATATTATATTTCCCACTCCGTGAAGATGCAATACTCTCCTAATCTACATGGCAGGTTGATATTTATCTTAATGTGTTCCAACTGGCTTATTTCTATAAGCGGAGATGTTGTCCTGCAGAGTATCTCTTGAGGAATACACCTATATGAGTCTAACTGTTAAACGTCGCAGTCTATGAGAGTTGGGTGCTCTCTAGTAAACTCATGAAAGGTCTTAGAGTATGACGTATAAGCTCCAAACCGCGGGGAATCCTTGTGGTAGCCCAGTATCGGTCAAGTATTTGTGTGAAACTCGATTCGCAGCAAACTTGTAGTTCAAGGCATAGTCCACTATCCAAGTTGTGGTCTAGCGTAGCATAAGTTCTAAGAGTCCTCCACTAAACACCGGTATATGAAATAATGTTGTGAAACAAAAGTGGAATAATGTGCAAATAAGATTTTGTGGGGGATTGTTGGAATTTTTCTAGCTTTGCTAGTGAGCTTTTGGTTCAAAGGCCAACTAAAATTCTGAAATTCTCATTGTCCCATTTGCATGTGGCTGTGTGTGTACGTGACTAAACTTTAGTTCCATACTGCTAGGTGGGAGTGAGCATTAAAGTAGTTACCAAAGGTTAGTACGTGAAATGTTCTTATATGCATCCCTGCTGACTGAAAGTTCCCTCCATGAGCCCACAATGTCAAGTTGTCAACACCCTTGTAGCTCTATCGGTCCAGCAATACAGAAAAACTGCACCAACTGCTGCAGAACATATAGCATTGAGGATTCCGAATTCCAAACAAGGTGAAACAAGGATGGAGCAATGATTCTTATAAAAGCATATGATTGCCCCAATTACCCAATCCAAAAATTTACACTTTATTCACACATACTGGCTGCAAAAATCCAACCTAAGCACCTCAAAAAAGAATATCAGATTGCTTCAGATAAATCTCATAACCGCAAATCCGCCAAAGCCTAAACTAAGCACAAAGGGGAACTCATGTTGATCTGCTCGCACAACGGCCATCACCACACCGGTGGTAGAACACCTGCAAATTCCTTTTGACGTGCTGTTGATAACTAACAAATCATGAAATTACGATGACCATAGGCATCGATCTGTGTACACTATGTATGTGGAGGTTAAGTGAGCAACTCAGAAAAAAAGGCACATATACATCTTGGTGAAATCTACATCCATATATCACATGCTACAACCACTTTAAGCATTGCACAGTCCGGACTTAATCCTTGAAGCATTGTCATTCTTCACTCCCAGCAGCCATGGAGAGGAACTCTGCTCCGCAGCAAGAAAATCATGCAACACAATCGTGTTGTTCAGATGATTATACTTGTAGCGCAAGCACTACTAACTGAGAGTCTGAGACCACCATTGTCTCTTATGACCGATATTCAGAGTCAGAGGTATTTATCCTGATCTTCTTCACGATCTCCTCAACTCTCTTGGTAATCTTGGGGGTCATCAACTCCCTTGCTTGCCTCAGGAGAGTACCTTCCTGCTGCTAGGAGACCGACCAACCAACCAGCCAGCTGAGTCATGGGTCACTCATTTCTTGTTGAGCTCAAACTCTGCCTTTTTCGTGACGGCATCGAGTACATGCTTCTCGATGGTCTTGAGCGGCTTGGTGGAGAGTCGCAGCTTAACAACCTCTTGTACTAGAGGTTGACGAACTGCTGCTTCTCGGTCTTGTGGCTAGAGAAGGAAACCTTGCTGGCCCAGTTCGCCTTTTTCTCCAAAAAGGGGCAGATCTAGCCTCGAACCCAGAGACCATTAGGTTCAAACTTTCCATATTATATTCTTTTTGGGGAGGAAACTGGTTAAACTATTCACTAGTAGAAAAGGGGGCATCAATCCCGGGTCCAGAGGGCCTTTAGTCCCGGTTTTTCAACCGGGATAACGGTGTCGGGACTAAAGGGTGGGTGGGCTTTTATCCCGGGAGTCCCCGACCCGGGATTGATGGTCCTCCACGTGGGCGCGGCTGGGCGAGCAGGGCGGGGGAGCTTTGGTCCCGGTTGGTATTACCAACCGGGATCAAAGAGGTTTGCATCTCTTTGTATTTTATTTGCTTATTTTTTAGGGTTTTCGATTTTTTGTTTTCCATTTAATTATTTCCTATTAATTAAGATCACGTTGCGCATACAAAGTCACACACATATATAAAGTTGACACATCGATCGATGTCACGCGTGATGCATACATATAAGTCACACACATACGTTTTGATACATATATAATTAAGTCACACACCGACATCACGTTTCTCACGTCGAGATCACGTCAATTAATTACATTGGAGGCAGAAAATAATTTCTAGGGTGAAAAAATTCTCCGGATTTCTTCAGGACCTCCTTGTTCAAAAATCCTGCCAATTCCTCTTGAATTGCTATAAGGCGCTTCGTTGGTATGAGCTTGTCCTTCTCTCGTTCCATCTAGATCAATAAGAAAATGTGAAATCATCAGAAAATGTGAAAATGGAAATGAACACAAATATGGTAATGAAGTAATTGCCGAGAGTGTATACAGACCTCTGTTCTGAGCTTTCTATCCCGCTGATGAACAAAAGATCGTATGTACTCGCAAACATAATATCCACATAAATTATTCCCTTGTGCCTGCCTCAGACACCACTTTACAAAGAATAGAATTTAATCAAAATAACAATCAAGCATGATAATGGTGCTGAAACTAGAATTTAAAAGTTGCGCGGACATATATATATAGTACTACTACTTACCTTGGTTTCATACCAAAACAGGTGCGGTTTCCAAGTCCCACGAACCTCGGTAATGAACTTTTCCCAAACCCTGGCCGGCAAAAGAAAAAATCAAAGGACTTGAACGAACGAAAGAGATCGATATAGAGCGATAATGACTGAAGTTACCTCTGAAACATTGCTTGCAAGTTGATATAATCGTCCATATCTTTCCTTAACGAGTCCAGGACTTGAACGCATGCTTGTTCAGGTCTAATGTCTACCAGAATCCAATGGTTCCTTCACACATTTATATGTCCATGAGTTACACTAAACATCGAGTAAGCAAAGTAGAATGTGTAGAAGGTACGGTAACACTCACCTGAAGTTGTAAGGAAGAAGTATATCTTCACATGTATGGTGTTTCACTAGATATTGGAGCATGTAATGCTCGGTGTCCTCGGGATGGTTCCTTACGGTTTTCATGAATCCAATATGGGTCCATGAACCCTAAACTATAGATTCCGTTGTCTCTGCATTCGACGATCTTCATTCTGCATATATAATAGCGTACAAAAGAATAAAGTTAGATAATTGGCAACGAACGAGCTGAGATAGAGACTTAATTAAATTGCATAAAATAAATCACTTACAAACAATAGCAGCTGATGATGGCTTTGTCGAGGGAGTCTTGATTGAATAACTGAAATATTTCGTCAAACGGCACATACATCGCGTTATCCTCTAAATAATGGTCTTTCTTATATGAAACGTGAAATACTCATGGTGCCCTTTACGGCTCCCTCGTACCACTCATGCAAACGTCGCAATTGTGTCGGCAGAGATTTGACCATCTCAGGTCTGACCAAGGGCTTCCCGTAGGCATATGTCCATGCATACATATACTCTTTGGGGTTTTCTATGCGAATTGTGTCTTGCTGTATTTCCTTATCGGACACCACTTTGAACGCGGGGACCGACTGGTTTGCCTGTTCTCCGAGCTGGGCCACTTGTTTCCCGGATTTCTTATTAGCTTCCCTCTTTTGGCGAAATGCAGCCTCCTTCTCCTGCTGGGCCTTTTTAGCTGCCATCTGCTGCTGCTCCCTCTTTTGGCGACATGCCTCATTCTCCTGCAAATTCCGTTCTCTAATTAACTTTTCAATGGTACGATCATAGTCGTCTCGCAGAATAGGCGGCCGTGCCGGCCCAGTCGATAGATTTTTCAGAAATTGTGCCACTTTTCCCGGTGCTATTACCTCCTTTCGCATGTGCCGTTTCGGTGCCAATTGTTTTTTCACATCAGCTCGCACCGACTCCTCGAGTTCCTCTGGAGTCAAGTCGTAGGATCTCTTTGGAAGAGGCTTTCGCAACTCACGTTCCTCTCGAGTTTCTGGCGGGAAGTTTAAAGCGCACCTCTCTGTATATTTCGACGGGATCTTTAGTTTCCGCGAAACAGAGCGCACTCTCTCTTGAGGTGGTGGGGATGGACTCGGGCTGGGCTCCCGACAGTCGTCACGAGGTGGCGAGGATGCATCTTGAGGTGGGGGGGATGGATCTTGAGGTGGTGGTGCAGGGGATGGATCATGACGTGGGGAGGGAGGATCTTGAGGTGGGGGGGATGGATCATGACGTGGGGAGGGTGGATCTTGAGGTGGGGGGTTGCTACTTGGAGGAGTCGGTGGCCTTGGCGGCGGCAAATTTGGAAACAAGATGTATTTCTTTGGCCACAGAATGATGGACTTCTTGGCATCTCCTAGTGTCCTCTCGCCGTCACCTCCAGGAATGTCAAGATTTAGATTAGCATATAACGGCACAATCATCCACCCCGACAATAGCATAGCCAGCTGGAATCCCGCCGAGATGGTACCTTGGTCCAGGTTCATTCAGTAAAGCATAGCCGACCGCCACCTTGAAGGACAAGTTGCCCATTGCCATATGTAGCTCGCATTCTGTCTTCTCCGTGATATCATCCACGGGGTATCGAGTCGGCGGCGCTTCAAGTTCAGAATGTTCCATCTGCGTGGAACCCACGCTGCTTTTTTGCTGATTAGATGGGCGGCTTCGACTTCTGGACTTTCTAGCTGCACACGAGATTCCCTTTGCTGACTTTGCTCCAGCTGATGCACCTTGCGTTCCAATGCCGATAACCGGTCGCTCCTCCTTTTTCTTTCTCTGACGGCTTCTATAAGTGTGAGCGTCTGCCGGAAAACCTTGTGCCCAAGTAACTCCGTATCCATAACCTCGTACTCGTCCAACTTTTTCAGGATTCCCGAGTGCGAGTGACAGCTCGTCTTTCTCTCTGTCGACCTTGTAGGTTCCATTTCGAACTTGCTCTATTGCTTTCTCAAGTTCTGTGGTTATAAACCTAATCTTTGCCTCCCATTTTCCCTGAGCAACAATCTTCCCTGTGTCAGGGTCCAACCCAGCGCCATGCGCGAACAACCAAAATTTGGACCTATCGGGCCAGCCCGCTGTCTGTGGAATCTTCCCCTCATCAAGCAGTTTTGCTTCAAATGCTTCCCAAACGGCAGCCTTGTAGCCACCTGCCCCCAAAGTGTGGTGATATTCCTTCTTCGCAGCATTTAACTTGTTTCTTTCCGATCGGGCCACAGCGGCCTCCGATTCTCTTTGCTCTTTAAATAAGGGCCACTGGTCGTTTAGCTTCACTTGTGCTCCGGTGAATACTGGAGTGTATTCAGGATCTTTTTCCTTCTCTTCACAATAATCTTTCCATATAGTTTTCTTGTGGGTTCGGAACTGTTCGGCAGCCTTGCCAAGAGTCCACTCCTTGACTTTCTCCATCCACTTCTCGTTTTCTGTCACTTCTGGAGGCAGGGTGACCTTTGTCAAGAGCTTCTCCCAAAACAAATCTTTTGTTTGGTCGTCGACATAAGTCCAAGTCTTGCTCCCGTCCTTCCGCGGATGCCATTCTTGACATGTGATCGGTACCATGTCCCTAACTAAAACTCCGCATTGGTTTATAAATTTGCGGCGGCACTCTAAGGGTTGCATTGGTTGGCCAGTAGCATCAACTATGTCGATCACTACCCTTTGACCCTCCTTCATCGGCTTCGACGGGCCTCGAGGCTTCATGGCTTTCGACCCTTTCGACCCTTTCGACCCTTTCGACCTCTAGATGATTTGCTTGTTCCAGAGGGCTAAAAGAAAAAAAAGATTCGTTAATAACCGCAGGATCAAATAATTAAGCTATGTCATCGATCAACAGAGGCTTAATTAATATATACCTCGCCTGAGTTTGTTACTACCACTTCCTTCTCTACACAAATTTCTGCTCCCTCACCGGAGTCATTGAGAAATTGGGAGCTGAATTCCTCTAAATTAACACATGTCTTCTTCACCGACAGGCGCGCTGCACGTCCTGCTATAATCTACACATTCGCTCTTCACGATCCTCGTCTCTAACGCCGAGGCCCGGAAAAAGTGGATCCAATGGCTCTCCACGCTCCTCGTCTATGCCGAAGTCGTCCGGACAATTTGGATCCATGGCTCAATTAATGTGCCTGCAATCAATTTTGTAACAACAATATGAATAAATTTAAGATGACACTAATTCAAAGAACAAATTATTTAAGATGACAAAGAACAAATAATTTTATTACATGATTTAAAATGGCCCTAATTCAAAATGGCACAATATGAACAAATAACACTCAAATCCATGGCAATTTTAACTATATAATTCATTTTGGTTATAGTTACAAAATGAACAAGATTACAATTTTTAACTATAATTCATTTTGATTACAATGAACTTAGAACAAATTTTACTATAATTCGGCAAAATTCGGCAAAATTCATAGCAATTCGGCTATAACTTAGATCAATGATTTGGATCAATGATTTTACTAACTTAGATCAATTCATATATAGCAACTTAATCATTCATATATAGCAAAATTCATATCAATTTTAATCTCCACATGAACTTAATTAGAACAAAATGGCATAAAATTTTAATCTAAACATCACTAAAATTTTAACTTAATCTAAACATCACTAAAATTTAAAGGCCCCTGCCTCTGCCTCCGTCTCTACCGAATTCAAATTCATAGCAAAAAATTCATAAACATGAACAAAATTCAAATTCTTAGAACAAAAATGGCCGGCACGCAATAGCAACGGCGACGACGGGCTGCGTACGGGCGACGGCGACCTGCGGCGCCACGGGCTGCACCACGACGGCGGCGGTCTCCCGGAGCCCAGCAGCAGCAGTAAAGGAGTACTGCACACAGTGCACGGCTCGCGGCAGCGGCACGGCGGCGCGGCACGGCGACCTGCGGGGCCGGCATCGCGCGCGCGCAGCGGCGCCCCGGCCAATCCCGCGCCACACCCACCCCGCGGCCGTGCTCCTAGCTAACAGGGGAGGGGAGGAGAGGGCGACGGCGGGGCCACGAGAGGAGGAACTCACCTCGCGACGGCGGAGGCGCGACGGCAGGGAGATGCAGAGCAGAGGGGCCGGGACGGGGCAGCTCGATCGAGGCGCAGGGGAGGGGAGGGCGACGGCGTCGTCGGAGAGTCCGCGCGGGCGCCGATCGAGCTCCGGCAGCACCTCGTGGCGGCACGGCGGGGGCGATGGGCGAAGGCGGCGCTCGGGCAGGGCTTCGCCTAGGCGTGGTTCGATTTGGGGAAGATAGAGAAAATTTGGGTGGAACCACCCAAATACGCACGGAAAGCACCTTTGATCCCGGTTCCAGCCACGAACCGGGATCAAAGACCCTTTCATCCCGGTTGGTAACACCAACCGGGACCAAAGGTCTGAGCCCAGACAGACCTTTGGTCCCGGTTGGTGTTACCAACCGGGATGAAAGGCCTTTTTTCTTTTTCTTGTTTCTATTTCTGTTTTAATTGTTTTTTTAGTTCTGTTTATCTTTTACATGTTTTTGAATTGTTTTTTAGTTTCTTTTTTTAATTTAACTTAAATGGTCCAATATATATGAAGGCCTTTTTTTTTGTTTCTATTTGTGTTTTCTTTTTCTTTCATACCTATTAATTTAATTGCTTTTGTAGTTTTGTTTTTCTTTTACATGTTTTTGAATTGTTATTTTAGTTTCTTTTTACATTTTAACTTAAATGGTCCAATATATATGAAGGCCATTTTTTTGTTTCTATTTGTGTTTTCTTTTTCTTTTATACCTATTAATTGAATTGCTTTTGTAGTTTTGTTTTTCTTTTACATGTTTTTGAATTGTTATTTTAGTTGAGAACTTGCCTGTGGCAAGATGGTTAGGAGGGTGGTTGTACCCCCAGCCCACCAGAGTTCAAACCCCAGGTTTGACGCTGGTGTTTCTCATTTAGGCGGAATATTTTTTAGTTTCTTTTTAAAATTTAACTTAAATGGTCCAATATATATGAAAGGTCACTTCTTTAGTCCCGGTTGGTGTTACCACCCGGGACTAAAGGGCATCCCACCAATAAGGAAGAAGCACACGGATCGTGTGTTTCTTTCGAGCGCTTGTGAGCCGTTGGATCAGGGGTGTGTTTCTTTTGAGCGCTTGTGAGTTGTTGGATTTTTAGAACCAGTCCCGGTTGGTAACACCAACCGGGACTAAAGAATCACACGGATCGTGTGTTTCTTTCGAGCGCTTGTGAGCCGTTGGATCCGGGGTGTGTTTCTTTTGAGGCCTTGTGAGCTGTTGGATCGCCGGATCAGCACTCCCACCACCACCACCACTCCCACCTCATCCACAGGTACACTTTCTAATCGCCTATAAATAGCGGCGTCCCTGCAGCGAACGACAGACAACGAGCGTCTACCTTCGCCACCGAATCCAATGGCTGGATTTAGCCTACCTGCTGGCATGTTCCCTGGCATTATTGTGTTCGTCCTTGTTCACCGGCCAGCCATTGGAGCCACCTCCTGTAGGACAGTGAACAATGACAACACAACGACGCTGTTGGAAACACAAGCCCTCAGGTAGGTTGAATCCAGCCACTGGATTAGGGTGACGCAATGATGAATTGCCGAGGAGGTGGGAGTGGTGGTGGTGGTGGAAGTGGTAGCCATGCCCCTCGGTCGGATCCAAGCAGCGGCAAGGTAGATCATCAGAGACGTCTTACCGCTGCTTGGATCGAAGTGGCGCTCAAACACAAAACATTCGGGTTCCCTAGCTATGCCCGACACTGAATGCAACGACATTCGACCGTGAATCAGTGTTGGGCTGTAGCTAGGAGAAACCGTGTGTTTTGTTTCCCGTGAATCAGTGTCCGTGGATCGAAGGCCGATTTGCCGTCACTCGAGCCACCGGTGGGCTGACGGATGCAGGGGAAACCGCATGTTTTGTTCTATCTACAAAGCATTTTGGTATACAAAGCATTCGGATTCCCGTCATACAGCCCAACGGTGCCTTTTATATGCAGTCACTCACGAGCCACCGTTGGGCTGTATGACCTGGGTACACATTCTTCTTGCCTACATATATACTTTCAGTCTTATCTAGACAGTGCGTGCAAGCATTGTATCCCTTGTTTGACAGTCCTGAAATGTTACTAAGAGCAGGCCAATCATTGATGGTTATAAACAACAACGCTCGTAGGTCAAATGGCTCTTGTTTGTGCTCATCCCACACACGTACCCCTTCGTCACCCCACAACTCTAAAAGTTCTTCAATCAATGGCCTCAGGTACACATCAATGTCGTTGCCGGGTTGCTTCGGACCTTGGATGAGCACCGGCATCATAATAAACTTCCGCTTCATGCACAACCAAGGAGGAAGGTTATACATACATAGAGTCATAGGCCAGGTGCTATGACTGGAGCTTTGTTCCCCGAAAGGATTAAAGCCATCTGTACTTAGACCAAATCTTATGTTCCTAGCGTCATTTGCAAACGTCTTGAAGGTCCTGTCGATTTTTCGCCACTGCGACCCATCAGCGGGGTGTCTCAGCATCATGTCTTTCTTACGATCTTCTTTGTGCCATCGTAACAACTTTGCATGCTCTTTGTTTTGGAACAAACGTTTCAACCGTGGTATTATAGGAGCATACCACATCACCTTGGCAGGAACCCTCTTCCTGGGGCACGGATTGCCGTCAACATCACCAGGGTCATCTCGCCTTATCTTGTACCGCAACGCACCGCATATCGGGCACGCATTCAAATGCTCGTACTTCTCACCGCGATAGAGGATGCAATCATTGATGCATGCATGTATCTTCTGCACCTCTAATCCTAGAGGGCACACAATCTTCTTTGCTTCGTAGGTACTGGGGGCAGTACGTTATCCCTTGGAAGCATCTTCTTTATTATTTTCAGCAAATTCTCAAATCCTCTGTCAGTTGTACCATTCTCTGCCTTCCATTGCAGCAATTCCAGCGTGGTACCAAGCTTCTTCTGGCCATCTTCGCAATTTTGGTACAACAATTTTTTGTGATCCTCTAACATGCTATCCAACTTCGACCTCTCGTTTTCACTTCCGCTGTTTATCCGTGCATCACGAATGGCCCGGCCAAAATCATCATTAGGCTCATCATCATTGGGCTCTTCTTCAGCAGTGTCTTCCCCCATTGGAGTATCACAGGCTTCATTGAACGTAGGATAGTTGTCGTCATCCTCTTCGTCTTCATTTTCTTCCATCATAACGCCTTTTTCTCCGTGCTTGGTCCAACAATAATAGCCGGGCATGAAACCAGAAGTTATCAGGTGGACGTGAATGCGGTCTGTGTTAGAGTAACTCCGCTTATTCATGCAGTCGTTACATGGACAAGAAATAAAACCACTCGACGGCTTGTTTTTATTAGCCACTTTGAGAAAACTATGCATGCCATTGATATAGTCGGGACTGCGGTGGTCACTGTACATCCATTGCCGGCTCATCTGCATTATATAAATATATCAAAAACCATTACAGTACTACATCATGAATATATAATACAGGCCAAATTAATTAATAGTAGTGCCCAAATGTAATACATAGTTCTCACGAAACATACATCAATTGAAACTAACATACAACTAACTAAATAATTTAAATCCAACAATAAATGCGATCAGAATCGCAACTAAGGTAACTATTGAACCAACAGCATAATGATACCAAGCCTCTTGACTAATGGCATAACTTCTAATCTTTTTAAGCTTCAAGCGCATTGCATCCATCTTCTTCTCGTGAGCAGCGACGATGTCGGCAATCTCGACCCCATGAGCATCAACGATGTCGGCTATCTCGAGCCCGTGAACATCAACGATCTCGGCAATCTTCAACTCCAATTCCATCTTCTCGTCTAGGCATTGGAGACGAAGATCTTCACTTATCTTCAATTTTGCTTTCAAATCGTCGTTCTCTTTTTTTAAAAACTCGACAATATGGTCGGTTGGAATTTCCGGTTCAACTACCTCCTAGATAAAAATTTATCTATGTCAAGTTGGTCGGGCATGATTGTGATAAACACGAAACAATCCAAAATAGTTAATTATGAAAATATACCACGTCTGAATCATAGACCGGACGAGGACCGACGGGGACGGATATCAAAACCATGACACTATACATATAGAAAAACATAAGAAATTATACAAGAAATAACTATGCATTTAAATCATACAAGTATATATACATTTTAAAAATAAATGATAAAAAAGAGGCTCACCGAAGTGGTGCCGGTGACGGGACGACGCGGGCTATCGACGGCGGTGAGGACGGGGACAACACTAAAATCCACAAATAATAAATTAATTTGAGCTCAAAATACAAATGCACTTTCTAGCTTGGGCATTTCATCAAACACCTTGCTAGCATTACAAAATTGAAATGAGCTAAACTAGCAACGAATTGAGCTACATTTGCAACGCCGGAGGAAAGAATGAGGTTGCTAACCTTTGAATAGATGGGGTGCCTTCAATCCTCTCAAATGGTGCAAAAAGATGGAGATTAATTTGTGTGGGAGAGAGGAAAATGGAGAAGAAATGGTGATGAACTCGAGCTAGCTCGGGTGGAAGAAGCTGATATAGCAGGGGGAGGCCTTTGATCCCGGTTTGTAACACGAACCGGGACCAAAGGTCCCCTGCCAGAGGGGCCCAGCGCGGCAGAGCATGTGCGTACCCTTTGATCCCGGTTCGTGTCTCGAACCGGGACCAAAGGTCCCTACCAACCCGGGATAGTTGCCCGCGGGCGCCAGGGCGTTTCGACCCGGGACCAATGCCCCCTTTGGTCTCGGGTTGTAATTTGGCCGGGACAAAAGGGCTGGATGGAAGCCCTCCTTTCTACTAGTGATTGTACTTTTGTGATTGTTGTTGTCATGTTTAATAATGACACAGTTGAACAGGTGCAGAAATTGTTCTTCATTTATGGCAAGCAGGGCATGTGAAGAAGTGACAAACTGACAATGCAATAACGACTAGAGGCAGCTAATAATTGGAATATATTCATAGATGCCCAGGTATTGCCTATTGCTGGCTATCATGTGTAGTCCCCAAACTCCACAAGTAGAGAAATCAATGTATAGTGGTTAGTGAGTGAAATCTCGGTTTTCAGCATCAGAGCATGTTAACAAGCAATTCCTACAGATGCATGATTGGTTAAACTCTTGAACCACCTGTTCGTTTTGTCATTGTTGTTACTACTACAATGTTAATAACACTCGCAGGATGCTGAGATGGCCCTTGATTTCTGGTAATCAGAACCTGCGGTGCCATCGAAGAAGTGACAATTCATCGGAAAGAAACTGAGAGGTTGCCTACCGACAATTGTATAAGATAGATGCAAAGAAATTATATATTGCTGGCTACCATGTACAGTGGGATATGAACACACTTGCTCATCTACCATCTGCCCACCGTCGCTTCACATTTTCTCTTCAGCTACGTGTGTAAACAGTTACTTACACACCACGCATGACGTTTGAAGTTGGTGTGAAGAAAATCAGACAGAGCTGTATGTATGTATGTATGTATGTATGTATGTATGTATGTATGTTGCATTTACGGAAGCAACATGGCAAACGCAATGCGATCCAATCGGCGCGGCGATACAATACAAGCAATATGACAATGCAATCGAGGAGAACTGATGGAAATATTTAAAAAAAGGAGGGGATTTCGTACGGGCGACGATGGTGTTCTTGGTGGACAGCGGGAGTGGGGCGGTGGCGGTGAGGCCGAGGCTGAGGCCGGCGAGCTGCGAGGTGGCGAAGCCGAGGGAGGCTGCGTGGGCGTGGGCATTGGCGCTGAGGAGCGGGGCCCTGGCGGCGGGCATGGTGTAGGAGCAGAGCATGGGCGCCATGGTTGGAGTTGAATGGATTACTGACCGACTGAAACTGTCTCGCTCGCTCGCTCTCGTGCGGAGGGACAAGTTACATTTTTTTTTTGAGACGCACATGTCGTGTGGTCTTTATAACATATTAACATTAACATGGATAAAAAGTGCTGACAGAGCTTGCCGCTATGTACAAGTGACATTTTTGGAGAACGTAACAAATTGACGATCAATGTCCGTATGAAGAGCTCCCTTTTGAACATCCCAATCCTGATTTCCTGAAAAACATGTCGTGCTTTAAAGAGTCCCTCTCTAACAATCATTTGTATTTCGCACTACATAGCTATATAGAACCTTTTTTCCTTTTAAAAAAATAATTAAATTTAAAGACCAAGGACTTCACCCCGAGCTTATGTTGAAAGATAAAAACGTAAGGTCCATCTTCCTTAGAACATCATAACCATTACATCCCCGAAAGTAGGTACGATTGTAGTAACCAACATCTTGTCACGTACACAGAGCAATCGAGCCAGATCAAATGAGGAAACAAAAACTTACTGAAACTGCATGCCTAATCGATGAAGCTAGCTGGTTGTTGCGGCTCAACGGAAACGGCTGCCCTCTCGCCTCGTCCTTCTCTCCCATGAACATAATTTCATACGGGCAAAGGAGTACAATCACGTGATGCTCCAGACGACGTCGATGAAATACTTTTTATGTACTCCACTTTGATCTTCTTCAGTCCCACGACCACGTCTCTCATCGTCATCCTCTGGTTAGGCGAGTCACTAGAGCAGAGCAAACCCAACTCGAATACCTGTGCAAGGAATCCGACATCCAGGTTGTAGCTAGAAGAAGAGGCTTGGCCTTGAAGTAGCTGATCATCGACGACATCGACAAGATCCATAGGAAATGCATGGTATACCCACTGCCTAAGAGTTATTTCTCCACCGAACATAGCATATGTGGGTCTTCTTCGGGTGAAGACTTCAAGGAGCATGATCCCATAGCTGAATACGTCGCTCTTCCGTGATGCTTTTCCAAGAGACCCATACTCTATACAAGTAATACATGAACACATATTAGAGCAAGCACGTATGTATATATATATGGTAAACCATAATTATGTGACTGTTTAATAGGTTCTAGATGAGTACCTGGTGCCATGTAGCCAACTGTTCCAGGCATGCTGGCACAAATCATGGAATTGCTATCGGCTAGAAGCAATCTTGCAATGCCAAAGTCTGCCACATGCGCTGTCATGTCCTCGTCAAACAATACGTTGCTCGGTTTCAAGTCACAATGCAAAACCACCTCATAGTGATCATGGTGTAGGTACTCCATTGCCATCGACACGTCAAGGATGATACCAAGCCTCTCGAGGAACCCCAAGTGCATTATGCTCTGAGACCTGTGTAATAGTTTCTCTAGACTTCCATTTGGCATGTATTGAAGCACAAGTGCTCTGAAGTCTAGGTTGGAGCAGGTGTTGAGTATCCGTATCAGGTTGCGGTGTCGCGCCATGCGAAGCACACGACACTCGGCCTCGAAGCTTCTCATGGCCAATTCCCGTTGCATGTCAAAAACTTTTATCGCCACTACCAAACCACTAAGATCACCCTGAAGACTTTTCCAAAGCTTCCAGCTCCCAAAATGTTAACTTCATCAAAATTGTTTGTGGCACGAAGGAGCTCATAGTAGGAGATAATATGATGGCCAATGCCATCGGTTGGATCAGTAGATTTTTCTCTGTCCACCTTATTATTAAGTTTCTTTCTGCTCCATAGGTATAAGAAAATAGCAATACTACCAAAAGTTATGGTGGCAATTGGCAATAGAAATTTTATCAAGTATCCACTACTCGAATGAGATTTTGTAACACATGGCATAAATCCTAGGCGTGGAGCACCACATAGTCCAGCATTCCCGATCAAAGATTGCAATGAGAGGCTTGAGAAGACACCCCCGTCTGGTATTTGGCCTTCTAGCTTATTAAATGATAAGTTCAAAGTAGTCAGGCCGGTAAAGTTTGCAAGGAATATAGGAATGGTACCAGAGAGGTTGTTGAAGGAGAGATCTAATGAAGCTAAGCTACTTAGCTTTTGAAGTGGGTCCGGCATGGGGCCTCCAAACGAGTTGTGTGATAGATTTAGATAGGTTAGCATCTTAAGTTTTCCAAGTGATTTCGGGATGCTTCCTACCAATAAATTAGAAGAAATGTCTATTTGGTATGTCTGTATTAGCCCAGAAACATCCTCCGGTAATGCGCCACCAAGAGAATTGTAAGAAAGATTGAGTTCGATAAGCTTATCTAGGTAGAATAGACTTGTTGGTATCATTGAACTTAATTGATTATCAGACAAGTCAATTTTCTCTAGCCTGCTAAGATTACCGAAGTTGTTTGGTATAGAGCCAAATAATTTGTTTCTTTGGGAAACATTCGTTGCAGACTTCCAAGCATGCTCATTTCTGTCGGGACAGTGCCTAAGATGTCATTGCTAGAGAGATCAAGCCACTTGAGGTTTTCCATCGTCCCAATGGATTTTGGGATTGGCTCGGTGAGTAAGTTGTTAGGAATATCTAACCATTCTAGGCCGCTTATGTTTGAAATTGTGGCTGGAAGTCCGCCTATTAACTTGTTGTAGCCTGCAGTGAAAGTGATTAATTGTGAAGTGAGGTTTCCCATACTGGCAGGGAGGGAACTTGTGAATGAATTGCCCAATAATCTAATGACCTGGAGGTTTCTACAATTGGAAAGTGCTAACAAGAAGTCCATGTTTCCCTCCAAATTGTTATACTGTAGACCAAGAGTCTCCAGAGCTGCAATGTGCCCAAGCGTTAGTGGTACCGAGTCGGATAAGTTATTCGCTTCCAAAACTAGGAATGACAAGCTAGATAAATTTCCGAGTGAAGCTGGAAATGCACCAGTAAGTTGATTGGATCCAAGATGTAGGTGTGAAAGTTTTTTCATTTGACCTAACTCAGGTGGTATGTCTCCTGTGAGATTGCAGTGGGAGAGGTCTAAAAAAGTAAGACTAGTGATATTGCTAAGAGTAGCTGGGATGGAGCCAACAAGGTTATTCGTACCCAATGAAAAATGTTCGAGGTGTGGCAGTTCAGCTAACCATAGTGGTACAACATCCGCAAATAAATTTTTATCCAAAAAAAATTCTTCTAGGTACCGACATGATGCAAACCCTGATGAAATCCGGCCACTAAGTTTGTTAATAGAGAGGTCAATGGTCCGCAACATTGGGAGGCTAAAACTTTTGTTGCTTGGAATTGTCCCAGTAAGGTTGTTGTTGCGAAATGCCATGTATTGCAACATGGACAAGTTGTATACGGCTTGTGGAATGTGACCTGATAAGCTATTGTTACCAAAGTCAACGATCTTCAAGGAAGGCGTGTTATTGAATAGATATGGTGGCATTTGACCGCTCAACTCATTTTGGTATAGGTAAATCCTCTCCAGTTTCTCTAGATGTATCAACATCCGAGGAGGGATCGTGCCCGACAACATGTTGGTAGAGAAGTACAAGTGTTGTTGAATAGATATGTTCGTAAATGGCCACTCAAGTAATTGTCTGCCATAGAAATCGTTTCAAGTTTGCGCATATGGATGAAAAAATCGTGAGGGATTTGGCCAGTGAGTTGGTTGGAAGTTAAACTGAGGAACTCAAGACTTTTGAGGTTACATAGGGCAGTAGGAATGACATTTGACAAGTAATTTCCTTTAAGCTGAAGGTACTTAAGCCGGCCAAGCCTGCCAAGTTCGGGAGGGATTTTACCCGTGAGATTAGCATAAGTAAGGTTAAGAACGGATAGGAAAGAGAGGTTACCGAGCTGAGGTACCAAAGATCCAACAAGAGGCGTTGTAGAGAAGGATAGAGCCGTGACCCGCAGCCGTCGCTGGCTGCACGAGACGCCTACCCAGTGGCAGAAAGAGGTGCCGGTCCAGTTGTGAGCGAGGACACCGAGAGGGTCGGCGAGCTGGGCTTTGAAAGCCAGCAGCGCAGCGAGGTCCGTATCACTGCCGTTGGCTAGGCTCAAGGAAGAAGAAGGAGACACGGCGGAGATTGCTAGCACTAGGAGAAAGATGATGGGAATACGGGAAGATGGTGGTAGTGCTGCCATTGCTCGAGCTGGCTTTCTTGCGAGAGCAATTGGAGACTGCTCAATTTATACGAGTTTTCTCACCTTGTTTTATCTCGCATGACTCACCTTACGGTCTCC
Source organism: Poa pratensis (assembly GCA_947311845.1). Lineage (NCBI taxonomy): Eukaryota > Viridiplantae > Streptophyta > Magnoliopsida > Poales > Poaceae > Poa > Poa pratensis. The sequence continues at coordinate 788,405 of CAMZMU010000021.1, forward strand.
GCACGGCAGCTAATAGTGCGGCCTAACTCTGATTAAAGGAGGCAAGCATTTCCACGCCACTAATTATTGACTCAAAACATTATTGTGTACTAGCCATTAGCCAACTTGACCACGACACTTCTACAACCACCTGTTGGTCTCAAAAATTCATTGTCCCCTCCACTCACTAACAAGTGTGCTGTTCGTTGATAGCAAGTACAAGCACTACACGGTCTGTTTTGTCAACCGATAGTCAATTTCATGAAGAAAATATATGTGGTTCTGCTTCAGTGCTTTCATGTTGCAATCTTGACTAATTGGTCGCCCACTTAAATCAATTTAAATATTTTTTATATATGTCAGAAACCTACATGGCTCATTCATGTATGGTAAGAAGTGGGACAAAATCTTATTTACATATTACTTAGTTTATAAAGCGCAAAATCTATTTCGTGCGTGAGCACTGCCGTGTCTTACAGAGTGCTCACGTTCCGATTAGATCCGACGCACTAATCTTTCCTTATCCACTCCTCTGTCGTCAACTGTGACCATCGATCCTCCTCCTCCGCCGTCGTCTCGCTCCCCAGTCTCCCTGCCCCCGCCTACTTCCCCGCTGGCTGCACCGCATCCCCCAACCGGCCTCCTTCCCCGGCGGGGAACTACATCTCCCCAGAAGCCATGAATGGATCATGATCCCGACGGCCGTCAGGCTCCCACCGCCACCCATCGAGCTCCGGCACCGGTCACCTCCTCCTGCCTCGACCCAGCCGTGACGGGAACCTTCTCCCAGCCCTCAATTTATCGCCGGCACTCCTCCGCTCTGGTCCATTTTCTGGAACCACCGCGCTCCTCGACGCTGGGGCCAGGGACGAGCTCCTAGACGCCGGGGTCGGGGTCAATATCCTGGAGCTTTTGATGGCCAATCTGCTCATTGATAATGTCAATTGTTTGTGTGTCTAAACGTAGAATGCTGGGATTTTGTGAGGGAATATATGTTACTAGTGAACAAGCCACTTGGATTTTCAGTAGCTTTCAAAGTTCTTATGTTTGTTTATGGTTGTTTGATGCAATTGCCATTTTAATCTCGCACTAATTCAGTTTGACATCTGCAATGAGTCTGGTGCTGACATTTTAACAACTCTAGTTTTGGTGGCTGACAGATGTGTGTTGAAAAAGGGCACCCAATGTAGTCAACTGGATACTGCCTTATAATAAAAATTATATGCTTACAACTTTTTTCCCCTTGAAACTAGCCCTAAACATTATTTAAATATGTTGAGAGATTTCAACAGACAGTGTTCTGTGGTTGTAGTTTTCAGTTGGTTACATGTTTTGTCTTTTGAAAACCATGGATGTAGTTTTCATTGGATTAGGATATAATTTTTCAAACCACATATGTAGTTTTTAAGCGAGTGGGGAATTGGGGGAAATTGTGAAGGAGAGGAAGCGCCGTGGCGCCGTGCCGCCGGCTGCGGCCAGGGGTCAACCAGGGGGTCACCCATCGACGCTGCCCGCAGGGACAATCGCACCATACGGGCACGAGGCCAGCAGTAGTTCCAGCAGAAGGCAGCCTATGTTGCGGCCGACTCGATCCCCTTCTCATCTCCTAGGTAATCATTTTTGTTTGTTAATTATTTTTTGAGGTTTTCGGGATGTACCTTTTGAAGTCCGAGATGTAATTTCAGTTAGTTGCATGTACCTTATATAGCTTGTTAACTTGTAAACCTTTCCGGAATGTATTTCCGAAGTCCAGGATGTACTTTCAGCTTGTTACATGTACTTTAGATACCTTATTGGTATCTAATTTCAAAAGTCCAGGATGTACTTTCAGCTTGTTACATGTACTATAGATACCTTATTGGTTTCTTAACGTTTTCCAGATGTAGTTTGTGAAGTCATGTAGTTTCAGTTGTAGTCCTAACTTTTTGAAACGTACATCTGAAAATTTAAAGGCATGTGGTTTGTATAAAGTGTTACTTTTGCAATGGATGCCACTAAATTTAGTCAGACGTCATTTGCTGTAGTTTTTTTTTTAATGAAAATCGCGGATGTAGTTCTCAGTTCTCACATTGGTCTCACCCATGAGTTAGTGTAGTCTTTTTGTTTATCAAATGCATATAGTTTTATAGCTGGCTGGTACTTGAAGAGTTTATCATGTTCGAGAAGTAATTTTTAGTTTGCGAGCATATATAATATATATTTGGCTGATTTTTTTTGTACTATTTCGTGGGATGTAATTTTGGGATGTATCTGAATTCCAATTCACCAGCTACATAGCTGCTTGGTAGTTTCTGAATTTGGTTGGAATGCACCTTTATCATGTCTAGGATGTAGTTTATCAAGTCTACCAAGTGAGTACATGTAGTTTTATGTGGCTATTTCAGAGGTTTCCTGCACTAATAATTTGAGCATCATGTTAATGTAATTCGACTTGTATATTACTTCCAAGTAGGTCAACAGATTTTGATATACATGTAATTTGCATCTTTTTCTATTTGGATTTCTGATATTTTTGTTGCCAATATTTCTGTTGGTTATTAATGCAGGGAAAATGCTTGCACTTCCAAATGGAGCCTTGTAGGGCCAAGAAACACGAGGCACATATCCGGATGTAACTTCTACACTTTGCAAAACCTGGCGCGGAATAGATTCCATACAATTGTGACAAAAATATGCAGGCAACAAGATTCACAAATAAATATGACATCTTCTGATGGCTCTCTTACGATGAAGCAACACTCAGTGGTTTGTGAGAAGTAACTTGCAGTGGCATCTGCAATTTGGATGGTGCTTCAATGTTCAGCTGTGTTCATTGATTTTATTAGTTTTGTGCCTTCTTTTACTGAATTCTAGTGGATGTAAATTTGGTTTCTGGAGTTGGCTCAATTTTTTGAAAAAGGGTTGAAAAAACTCGATTAGAATGCTAGTAAGAGATTAAATAAGCACCTAGTCAGTACTATGTGTATAATCCAGAAAATAAGATATCCGGAAGAGATGAAATAAGCAGAGAAAAGTACTAGCGGTCCGGTTATTATTTGTTTTTTGCTGATCGGTGTGTGCAACAAAACGACAAAAAGTAGAGCATGCAACGGGTCACTGGTTCCCTTTCCTATTCTGGCAATAAATGCATTCAGACAGACGTATTGACATACTGTGCATGCATGGCCACCTTCTAATTTCCCATCTTCACCTCCAAATTCTGATTATGTAAAACGTTAGAAAATGTAATCCATTACAAACTGACAAAACAATGCAAGTAATTAAATGTATGTATGTGTGAGGATGGGTGACCGACCGGGAAGTTTGACCAAGATTGGAATTTGACCAAAAATTAAGTGTAATTAGGGATGGAGTAGTGTGAGTATGGGAGTCCAACAATTAAAAAATTGAAAAAAAAAATCGAAAAGAAAATTGTTTTCTGAAAAAACGAAATAGAAAAGACCTTTAGTCACGGTTCAAGCCACGAACCGGGACTAAAGCTCCTCCTGCCTGAGCTCACGAGAGCGGCCCACGTGGAGACCCTTTAGTCCCGGTTCGTAGCAGAACCAGGACTAAGAGGAGAGGGGGGAGGGGGGGGGGGGATTTAGTCCCGGTTCAAAGGCCCTTATGAACCGGGACTATAGGCCCTTTTTCTACTAGTGCAGCATATACAGCAGGAACAAGGACGAGGAAGATAGAGGTTCTGAAGGAATGAGACACCAGAGTTCCATATCTGGCAGCAAGTATGACTGCCATGGACCTCGCCGTCAAGCTCAAGCACGCTCCCGTCTCCCTAGCTCGGACTGCCACTGACCTCGCGGCGGACGTCGCCGAGCACCTAGTCCTGAGCTCAGCTTCGTGGGGACGCTGACCACGAGCGTCGAAGTGGCGGCGTCCGGCATGCACTCTCCCGAGCTCCGTACGTATTGCCTGGATACGGCTGCTGGGGTCGGCGTTGAGCACGCCGTCAGCTCGGGTCACTCCGGCCAAACAGGATACACTACAAACCGGTTTAAGTAAGCCTTGACCGACCCAAAGAAGCAGGTTTTACACGCGCTCGTTCGTAACGGAAAAATCCTACTAAAACGTGGTTTACTAAAACTGACACTAGGTTTTCTACACCATGACGTTCCGCGTGAAAGGTATCCTACCCAGCCGTATCCGTATTGTATTCAACAAAGGGTGAGCGTGAGTTCACGGTATATAAGAGGCCGGACCTGCAGGTCTTCCCTAGAAACCCTAGGTTACCGCTACGCTAGCACCCGGCGGCGGAAAAAGATTAACGAAACCGCCGCCATCGTACGTGAATCCTCTAAAAGCTAGCTTCTTTACGCCGGGAAAACGAGGAGCAGGCGAAGATGGAACGGGCATCATCCAGTTCCCGGGAGCAGCAGCCGAGGATCCAAGACTCTGAATTAAAATCGGGGCCAACCGTCGAGGATCCGTTTCTCGGTTATATGCCCTTTGCCTCAGCTGATGATGATGATGATGATGATGATGATGATGCCGCTCCTCCTGAGGGCATGGACGACATAGGCGAACCCCTCTTGCGCTTGGAGGAGCAGGCGAAGATGCAAGGGGAATCATCCAATTCCCAGGAGCAGCAGCCGAGGATCCAAGACTCTGAATTAAAATCGGGGCCAGCCGTCGAGGATCCGTTTCTCGGCTTCTTGCTGGATATTCCCTTCGCCTCTGTCTTCAGTGATGATGACAATGAGCAGGATGTCATCAACAAGGGCAAATCAGCCGAGCAGATAGCCAACGAGGAGAAGATGGCCCGCGAGGAGAAGGAATTTGATTCATACCGTAGGACCTGGGAATATAATTGGGGACAGCTCTACGGATGCTTCGAAGACATGAGTGAGTAATTAGCAATTAGAACATGCTGTACCTGTATGTGCATTACTTTTGATACATTCCTGTCGTTACAAGTTGTCCCTGACGCACATGAACTTCGCTTTGGTCGTTGGTGTTTGCAGCGGCTGTCAGTCCCATGCACTTTACAGATTTGACACCTGGATGGACAGATGTTGACACAGGCTTTGAGCCGACCTTGCAGATCTTCACCATCAAACTCGCCGAAATAAAAGGTGGCATCGATTGGCCATTGGATGTCTATGGCGTGATTGCTGCGCGTGACGACGTCGATCACAATCGTAACCTTCTCTTCTCTTGCAGTAGAATGGACTCTCAGGAACTTGATCAAGATGTACGCATATGCTACAACCTTAATTTTCTCTTCGTTTTTCCCCTCTACTACCTAACTACTACTGCATGCATGGTCCATCTCTTCTAACATTGCATAATTGCAGCTCACATATTGCTACCTATAGTTATTTCTGTGAATCATTTCCTACACTTCTATGTATGTTTCTCTTATTGTGCAAATGCGGTAGGAGTAGCATTTTTTTAACCCCCTGGAGGTCTCACTCTACCTAACTGCTACTGCATGGTTCCTCTCTTCTAAATTGTTATTGTCTGCTCAAATATTGCTACCTGTATTTATTATATCGTTATATTCCTTTCCTACACTTTTTATGTACGTTTCTCTTAGTGTGCAAGTGTGTTAGCATTTCTTTTGCTGTTATATTCTGTTAGTTTGCTTAGAAGTAGAGTGATGATTTTGGGAACTAATGAGAAGTCAGTTGCAGGATCCTTTTTTGTGCTTGATTGGCCCGACTCGTGCCATTCTGTTTACGGATCATGTTAAGTTTGAAGTCCAATTACGAGTAAAAGGTACAACAGTGTCTGAAGATAGACCATTGATCAGTGCGTTCTGCGATTATACCAATGGGTACTATCCCGGTGTATTTACCACTTGCTTCGAGAATTGCTTCTGCAAAATAGAATTGTGCCTCGAGAGAATTGAATGTACTGTCCAGGCCACTATCTTGAGTGTGCGTGTCAAAAATGGGCCATGGCCTTTCAGATATGGTGGTGAAGTGGCTTGCTTTGCACCGTCTTCTAATACTGCTCCATCATCTATGAATGTTGTGCTGCTTGCATCTCGTGGTATACCAATGCTCAATGACTCAAACGGTTACATCAATCTGTCAAGAAATGTTGTGTCTGTAGAATTGGAAGGAAGCCTAACAGTTTCCGTACATGCCTACTCAGAATTTGGTGAGATTGCAGCACAAGGTCAGGTTTGCTTCATACCCAGGACGAGCAATATAACTCAGGGTACATGTTTCTTTGCTGATCCTAAGGTGGAGATGGAGATAACTGTTGCTTGGTCTCCTCTCGTTTCGGATAAGCGCAGTGTTGCGAGGAAAGGATGGACCACCCACAGCACCAAAGTCGATGGAAAAGGGACCACTTAAATGAGAAAAGTCGATCGTGGAATATATCGCTGAGTATTGTTTGCCACTCATATATATAATATATCTACTAAAGATCGATGCAGGCAAGTAGGTTAAATTATTACCAATCACAGAGCGAGATACAGGGCATCTATCATTGCCAACTGTACAGTGAAATAGACTGAAATTTCCATTTGAAAAGTACAAGATGCAAGTGGAACCACTCCTTATAGATATATCTCTATTGCAGAGTAAGACAAACAATGGAATGGAGTTGGTACAACCTTTGACCTCAGATCCAGGGAGCTCTTCTGGTAGACATGCATTTCCTTCAGTTCACTGTACATTCAGTAAGTATACCGGTTGCTCAAAGTGCATGTGTCACTACGTCACAGTCTTAAATTAGAGGCACTTCGAAATGCCCCTAAAAATCAGGAAAGTGCCTCTAAGTATTTTTCGGGGCACTTTTAATAGTGTTGCATTTAATCGTGTTGCTAAAAATCATAGAGGCATTTCAACGAAAATGCCCCTAAAAATGAGTGTTTTTAGAGGCATTTCCAGGAATGCCTCTATATATTTTAGTGGCACTGTTTTTGAATTGCCTCTAACTATTTTTAGAGGCATTTCCAGGAATGCCTCTATATTTTTTGGTGGCACTATTTTTGAATTGCATCTAACTATTTTTAGAGGCATTTACAGAAATGCCTCTATATTTTTTAGTGGCACTGTTTTTAAATTTCCTCTAACTATTTAAGAGACATTTCCAGGAATGCTTCTAATCAATATCAGTGCCAATTTTTCAAATGTTCAGAACATACATTCATAACGTACATTCAGGAATTCATAACATACAGTGCGAACTTCTCTGTCAGTAATTGCATTCATAACATATTCTTCACAAAGTTGACTGGAATTCATAACATATCATTCATAACAAACATTCAGGAATTTCATAACATATCATCTACTCCAAACTGACAAAAATTAGAAGTTCGCACCACTTCATGCTCCAATGAAGACAGCCCTATTACATACATGCTCAACAGTACAGCACCACACATACACTTTAGCAGATGAAGCATAACAAGACCTCTAGAGATGTGAACACCAGGTTTAAAATGGTTACACGAGGTTGGTAAAATAGATACCTATCCAACTCTTTACAACGCTGCAAGTTATGTGATGTCCCTCAGCGTTAGCTGCTCACTACACAGCCAGCAAAAACATACATATCTTAAAATTGGTTTATACATTTCCTATACGATGACCTCCACCCTTCGCTACTACTACAAGAAACTTAATTCCGACAAATGAGAATGGAATATAAAACAGATAATCTGAATAGTTTACATGTCCGATTAAAATATAAGGATCCAGCAACTATTGCCACTAATTTCGCCAAAACAACAACTTTGACTGGCTACTTTATTTCCTTTCCGTGCACCATGTAACTTTATTGACTGTATCAAGTTTAAGTTCCAGCTCGTTGCCAGCCTAGCCAAAAGTAATATTGTACTTGATGAACTTAGCTAAACATTGGTGCAATTACCAAACTAACACTTCAGGCCAAAGTTGCACAGGTTAACTGTGGCTAACAGTTTCCTTTTCGGGCCTACTTGATATCACTTACACAAGTTGCATAGGTTAAAGTGTAGCAATTGACAGTCAAAATAACAATTGACTTGACAAGTAGATTGAGCTATTGACTTCAAAGTAGGAGTACAATGAGACCATACACACAGTTGATACTCTAAGAACCTGCTCTAAGATGAAATGCTTGAAAATGTAAAGCTAGAGGGATTTAAATACAGGCAGAGGCAATGATCTTGTGGTTTTATAGTAAAATTTGAACACCCTAGAGAGCACCGCTAAGGACATTATTTGTAAGCCTGCAAGAAAAGTTCCAGTACTCCTAGAAATTAACCACACTTGGTATCCTATAAAGCACTCAAGGAGGAAACACTCATTTGTTTAAGCAGAATTTGAAAATATGATTTTTCAGATACTAGTCTTAAGCAGTTATCTCCCAAAGATGGTCGACATTGATTGGACAGCTTCAGCCCGGGTAAGAAGAAATATTCGATTGTAGCCAATTGATCTCACACTGTGCATGCCTACTTATAAAAATATTGCCTTAGAACATGTGCATGAGAAATAAAACAGCTACAAGGCAACAGTGTAAATGTGATAATATGTAGTCCATCCAAGCACAATAACAGATGCTCCATACTTCTAAGGATCATAGATTGATTATGGTTCTATTTTGGCACACAACTCAATAGCATAGCATACATAAGAAAAAATTAAGGCTAACCTCGGTATTGGTAGAACCATCCACCCATTTTCTGGATAGAGTAGTAAATCTTATCCACGTTTGAACTTCTGGGTGTTGGTATGAAAGAAAAACTAAATTAACACGGGGACAAACAATGGTAAATTTTACTTATATATCTAATACATGCGAGCTGTGCACTTGCGACTTTAACTTGGAGATGTTGGCCTCCTGCAACATCTCACAATGCAGTAATGCACAAGGGCAAAGCAGAACCATGAAACAGATAAAGTAACCAACCTGCCCAACCCCACGAAAAACAGAGTCCAGAGGCAATAGACATTACCTTCTAGATATAGGGGTTGGACACGAAGGATACGGGGATGCTCCCAAGGCTGTCGTGGTGATGGCGGACGTGATTGCTTCCACATGCTTCGTCGGGATTCCCTGCTACTCCAGCTTCCTCACCTGCGATGACCAGCGCACGCGCATCTCAGCATTTCATTTCGTCGAGCACCTCCCGGGCGCAAACACACAGGAGAGGCGCAGGCAAACAATATTACTAGAAATAAGCAGAAGGAGAAGATTATTCGGAGGGCGAGGGAGTCGATGAGGAAGGCGCGGTGTCTGTTGTTCGAGACGAGCTGCGAGATCCTGCCGGCGAGGCCAGCCCACCGCTTCGGCTACTGCTGGTGGTGGTGGTGCAGGAGCAGGCCGCGCCTAACGCCGCCGCACGGGTGACCAAGGGGAGGCTGAGGCAGCATGGTCGAGCAGGGGCTCGAGGAGGGAGCTGTAGACGGCTAGGAGCCGTAGCCAGAGGCGCGGCAGCGCGTGAATCGCACGGGCGACCGTGACAAACCCGAGGCTAGGGTTTGCCGCGGGGACGCGCTCGAGGGCGGCGAGGCATCATGGCTGCGGGGAATCGGCGGAGGAGACAGGGGCACGGTCGCTCCGGTGTACGGCGTCAAGGGGAGGCCGGCGAGCGGTGGCGGCGAATTGCGAGTGGAAGAGAACGCGAAGGAGAGCTACTCGTGTATGTGCGTAGCGGGTCCCCTTCCCGTGGTAGGGGTGGTCCTATTTACCGCCTGAAAGCGGTAAATAACGATCAGTACACGGACCTCTTCAACAGATGGGCTCGGCCCAAGTTTGTTTGATCGACTACTTCATACTGTGTCGTTCCGTTCTGCTTATTTTTCCGTTCGCTTGTTCTACGTACAAGGAATCGGTGAAAACATATGTGAGTATGTGACCCGTCAAAAAAAAAGATAAAAACATATGTTACTGTGCGTGTCCGTTTTCTTTTATTTCTACTATATCTTCCGATGTAGAACAATCGGCAAGACTGGCCTCTAAGTTGAAAACAACGCTAGTCATTAATTACTAGTACAGTATTCAGGCTGCAGACATGACGACATGATGTTTTGGGGCACTGATCATGAAATGCCTCCAAATTTGCATTTTTAGAGGCTCTTTCGTAAAACTGCCCCTAAAAATCACGATTTTTAGAGTCATTTTTTAAAAAGTGCCCCTAAAAATGGTGTTTTTAGAGACACTTAGTGAAAGTGCCCCTAAAAATGATATTTTTAGAGGCACTTCCAAAAAATGCCTCATGCTAAATGCCCCTAAAAATATGTTCTCTCATAGTGTGTGAGACCATTCTATTTGCTTTAGAGGAAATCAGAACTTCTATTAAAATTCGTCCTGATCACTGTTCAGCGATGGAAATGATCATTTTTCGTTTTGAAACGATTTTATTGCGCAGTTAGGTGTTTATTATATCTGACCAATATTCTGATTTTATTAACGCCTTCTGCATCATGTAGTTTGCCAAGTATGTTACCTCACTCGTCGAAGTCTCTGTCTATTGCCAGCACATTTTCTATAGCAATTTTCATCGCAAGCAAGGTCCTGTTGGCTGACAGTATCGTGTCTCTTGATCTAGGTATATGCAGTTTCTCATGGCCAACATATAGCTGATTTTCCCTCCCTGTCTATTAATCCCTAGGTATCCAGATAATCTTCTAAGAGATGACGGGGTGACTTTTCCATGTGGACTTTGCTTTCATTCTGGTTCGAGATCCTAAGCCATTTCCACCTCCAAAGAAACTATGCAAAAAATGGTCAAGGCCATGGGTGGCACAAAAAGGTAATTTACTGATCAGCTCTCATAATACTTGAACTACATTATTGATTTACGTGCTCACAGCTCGTGCAACTACTGTAAAACTTGCCTTTCGCATTTTATTCGAGTCCTACTGCTGCGATGCATACAACATCTTAAGGAAGAACAGCAGCCTTATACTGAATCTCTTCAAAATTGATGGAAAGAAATATTCTAGACATCTCGTCCGATGAAAATGGAGGCCTTAAAGTAGAGTAATCCAGTTGGTTTGACGGTGTGGGGATTGTTTACCCTTGTATGGTGTGCAATCATCGGCTTGAAAAGAAATGTTGGCTGGATCTGCAAAAGGAGGCTACACATTTCTTCTAGGCTCTTATTTTTCTTCGAGGAAATCTTCCATGCTCTTATCAACGAGAGTGCCAGCGCCTTGTTCCCTCAAATAGTTGAGACCATCCATAGATGTGCTCAATATTGGCAATGACCGCGTTTCTTTGTTTGTACATGGTGAGCCTGGTAATGTTCGCCCGCAGGCATACTGGTTCGGGTCCCACTTCACCCACCGCTTGGACAAGGGCCTGGACCAGGACACCAAGCCGACGCCGAAGCAGATCGAGGACGAAGAACGTCGAGAGCCGTATTGGTGGTGGACTGGCATGAGGAGGAGCTAGCTGCTAGTTCCTCGATCGATTTTCCTTAGGTTAATTATTAATCTTTGGATCATCATTCAGAGGAAAATAAATTCTTATAGATCTGTTTATGCGGAAGAGCTGCCGTACTACTATACAATATGTAGAGGAAATCCGCATAAACTAGCTATTTTGCACTTTTCTGAACCAAATGGAATAAACAAACGTGCATTATTTTCTTCTTCTTTATATATTGTCGCGATGTACAATTTATTTTACCAGATGAATGATGAATTAGCAGGGGATACCACTAATAATAAACAGTTGGGGACAGGTTAATTATATGCAGCTGTGCCTAGCTACCGCCCGCGGAGATCCATTCAGACGGGGCTCTGACTGAAATAGCTAGTGACATGTTGGTCGTCTGCTTATTTCGAGAATTGAGCAGCACCCTATAAACCATCCAAGAGCCTGAACTTTGTTCTTTGTTTGCAAAATGAATGAGCCGTCAGAATTCAGAAAAGGCGTGTATATATAGACTTGCCATTTGGAATACCGCGCATAAGCAACATAAGCAGATGATGTAGTCATCATGGTTAGGCTCCTAGATGGATGAATCAGAGACACAGAAAAGCTGTATGGATCTCATGTTGGCAGGTAAATAATAACGAAAAATTTGGGATTGTTTTTTACGCACACCATTCATTTTGCAAACAAAGAACACAGTTCTTCTTTGCACGAGCAAAACTCAGAAGCGCGCATAAGCAACAAAGCAGCACATCTGTCAGAAAGCACCTCTTGCACAACTGGGTGCTCATTTCAGTTAGCCAACGATGTTTTGACAAGACAAATCCAAAGTTTTTCCATGACAAGTTTAGTTGCCAAACAATGCAGCCTGGCTTTGTGAATTGCGTGACCAGGCTCATCACATCAAAGCCGACGATTTAAAAAGCAGAAAAACTGAACCTGACTATTTATGTAGCTGCCAAAACAATGGACCTTGTTGCAATATCTTCAGAGGATCAGAATAGCATCATCAAGCTACAGATGTGCTCTAGCTACCGTCCAGCAACTAATCGCATCCTGAATGGGAAGCAGAGAAGGAGCTGCCACTAACATACACGAGCACGAGCGGCACACAAGTGAAATTTCTAGTGGGATTACAACTTACACAAAGCAGCGAAATTTCTAGTGGGATTACAGAACCTTGTGCTGCTAATGGACTTGCCACGACATGGACGAGCGGCACACAAGTACCACCTTGGAAGCTCCTCCAACACAAGAACCCATGGGACGTTGAGGAACGCGCCTCGCAGTAAAGTCGTTCATCGGTACCTTGGTCGCGTGCCTGTCCGCGTTGATGCAAATTTTGACATGAACCATGCAGACTCTTTTGATCACACAGCAAACTTGTTGTTGATGATGAAAAGTATATAAATAGAGCACACTACTTGTAACATTTAAATATACAATTCAGCTCCGACACACAGGTTCATCTAACCAAAGACGAATGCAAGTTAACACCAAATATTACACAATGTGCAAATTATTACAAGTTCCGATTCGTCTGCTCAATATTACAACAACTCATTAAACGATATTCCATAGGCCACGACGGAACAAAGCTGCTGGAGAAAGCATAGACTCAGCAGCGCCGTCCTAGACGCCGGTGCCACCGCGTCACCCTCCCCTGCTGCACCAGACCCAATCGGTGAGACCTGCAGATAACAGAAACTCCATTATTGTTATAAACATGTTTACTACCGAGGCTTGTCATTACGCTATATTGGATAGAGCAAGTTCACAGATAGCATGGCAATGTGCACAACACAAAAGATGGTCTGCTCACATACTTATGCACTAACGGAGATGAGATGGAGCTGTCTATGGACCGGTTTTCTCATAGGAAATGGGTGAGGCTTCACCGTGTCAAAGCAGGTGTACAAATAAACAAGTACCTAGTTCCCAGGTCTGTGTAGATAGCTAGCTTGAGAGTACGCCCAGCTCAAGACAAAATCAAATGGAGCTAGCTAATGAATCGATCGAATCGATCCAGGGGCGAGTGTTGAATATTTAGGCTCTAGGGGCTAGCTAGCTATATAAAGGAAATGCAGAAACTACTAATAATTAATTAATGGAGTTGGCTAGTAATGACTGAACGTGAAGCTGAGAAAAAAACGAGGAAAGAGCAATGAACAACTGGGAGAATGTACAGATGATGGGAATACAAAGCTTCATGTGCGGCTAGTGTGTACGCACCTTTCCTCATGATGTATCGCTCACCACACAGCACAGCGGGGACGGTTGGGATGGTCCTGTGCTGCGAGCTGCACGGCAGCCTTTGCTCTTTCCAACTCTGCATCGCTGGCTTCCTCCCGCGCAACGTGACAGGTAACTCGCTCGAGGGAAGGGAGGTGGCGCATGCCCAAACCAAAGTCTTCACGGGAGGCCCACTTAGCGGGAAGACGAAACCCAGGTATTTAAGCCTTGGCGCTGCTCCTCGTGGAAACGTAGACGGCAACACACCATAATGACTGAACCCGCACTCTGTAAGACATGGGAATGCGCCAGAAGAAAGGACATGCACTTCCACGTCCACATCCCCTCGTGAGAACTCACGACCACCCTCATCTAGCTTGAGATAACGAAGAGCAGGCATCAGCCCAAGAAGCCGGATGTGCTCCGGTCGCACTTCCTCCACATATATGCAAATAGGAGAGGAGGGAAAGCGATGAAGGATTAATCCATGACGGCACTGTGTCGAACCAACCGTCCAAGAACGGCATCGACAATCTACGGAGTTGTGGAGGAGGCACCCAACCTTCGCTCATGAAATTGACGCGCGTGTCACTTCCGCAATATATTTCTAGACTTTCCAGTTTGCACAAATTACCTAGGGATTCCTCTAAAGCTTTGTCCACGCTCTCATCAGAACCAGAGTAATAAATACTGAGCACCCTGAGCTTGGTCAGATGGCCCAACCCTTTCACAACATCGAGGTCCTCGTTAAACTTTCCCAGCAACCTTAGAACTTCTAGGGAAGTCAGGTTCCCTATACCAGATGGCAGCTTCATACCGATGTCAACATACAGGCACATCAGACGTCTTAGTTGAGCAACACTCGACGGCAGTACTTTTATCTCAGTGCCTCTTAAGTCCAAGGTAATCAAAAATTTAGCTTTCCTATTTTCACGGGAAGTTCCACCACATGTGTACCTTTTAGCCCTAAGTACCTCAGATGTATCAGATTCTCCACATACCCAATATCCGAGATATCACAACCTTCCAAATCCAACACGCGCAGAACTCGAAAACATGAAATGTCCAACACTTTCCCAGCAACATTACGTGTGCAAATGGAAACTGATCTCACATGCTCAACCCTGCTGGTATCCACATCTATCTTGCTATTTTGGATTGACAATCTGCGAACCTTGCTTTCCGAGTTAGGCATTCTTCTTCCGGTGCCATCCAATATTGTGACAAAGTTTTCTTCACTTGACAATGAGCATATGAGGTCAAGCACCATGTCATGTACACGGCAAGCTTCTACCTTTTCTTTATCTTTGCCTATTGGCTGGATCATACTTCTATTGACTAGTTCATTGAAGTAGCTATCGCCGAGCTCATATAAGCTAGTTTCTTGTTTTTCACTATAAACAAAGCCTTCTGATATCCATCTCCAAATTAATCTGCTTTTCACAATCTCGTGATCTTCTGGGAAGATGCTAAGATATAACAAGCAAGGTTTCAGATACGAAGGTAGATCATAGTAGCTGAATAATAATATCTTTTTCATCTGCTCCAAACTGCGATCTTCTGTGAGTCCATGACCAATGGAATTGAGCAAAGCATACCATTGGTCCTTTCTTTTTATCTGATGCTTATTAGCTAGAACACTTGCTATAGTAATAATAGCTAATGGTATGCCGCCGCATTTCTTCAAAATGTCTTTGGATACTTGTAGCAATTCTTGAGGACACCCTTCCTCATGAGAAAATACTCTTTTACAGAAGAGTGTTCTTGATACATCATCAGAAAGGGGTTCCATTCTGTAAATACCATCCCAGAAGAGCAACATGCTTCAGAGACGCTAACAATGCGGGTTGTTGTGATTAGTCGGCTTCCGGGACTCTTCTTGGAGAAAGCACACTGAATTAACTCCCATGCTTTTCCACTCCATATATCATCAATTACGATGAGGTACCTTTACCAATACATTTAATAATTAGTTAAGAAATCAATACAATGAAGGCATATAAAAAAGATATTACTACATCAGTTACTTCTAAGTAAACTCGACCAAAGTGCATAATCTAAGACCTGGATCCCCTCCCCACCCACACACACATAATTAAGATCATCGACTTAGAATAAGAATTTCTCAGTCGCCTTAAAAATATGCACTCCCTAATTGTTAAATGATGGGTTACGTAGTAACTATAGGAATTTACATGAAACGTATAAATTAACAATATGCTATGAAGAATTAAGATGCACATGCACTAGTACAAAACAATGTCATTATTATTTTACTAGAGCAAATGAAAATTGGTCCGCAAAAGAAACAAAAAAGCATATGTATGTACCTCTTGTCATTAAGGTATTCAATGATATCGTCAATGAGATGTTTTTCGTCCCTTGCTGCATTATGGATGTTTTCATACTTGACCTTGTCAAGTCCATAGAGAATATCCTTGAAATCTTTTTCATTTCAGGGTTTTGCGAAACCGAAACAAAAGCACAACAATCAAATTGCTCTTTGATCTTGTCATATGCTGCTTTGGCAAGAGTTGTCTTGCCTAACCCACCAAATCCAACAATAGAGATCGTCTTCAACGGATGCTTTTCCAATCATCACCTTCAGTCAACATGTTGATCAACTTGTCTCGTGTTTCTTCAATGCCGACGAGCTCTGTCACATCTGTGTATAGGGCCATCATGCGAGGGTCAACACTAGCACCAACACCGGTGTCCCGCATCTCATGCTCGTACCTTTGACGTAGCTCGGCCAACTGCTTAGCTTGATGGACCGCTTCTTCCAAAGCATCAGAGATCCGATGGAGATGCTTGCCATTCTTGAATAACATCTTTACCTTCTTGAGTATCTTCTTGACTCTGTTCTTCGGGTTGGCAGGTTCACCACCATCCTCCACGCGCACCATGAAAGCATCAACGATGTCCTCCATTTGGTAGGACAACTCCTTGACGTTTCCTGCCCAGATCTTGACCCCCTCATCAAGCTGGTCTGCCGGCACTTTGGCCACCTTGCGGAGGGCAGCATGCATCAGCGTCAGCTCTGTCGCGAGAGACTCGATTCCTTTCCTCACTTGTTTCTCCATGGTGAGCTCGCCGATGAGCAGCTCGCCGAGCTTCGGGAGGAGAGGGCCAATAGCCCGCATAGCGATCTCCATGCCTCGACCTCTCCGGTGGTATTTTGGGTAAGCTAGCGCTATGCGGTTGATCCGAAGTCACTCTGGGCAATGATCGTGTTCTAGGAAAGAAACTAGCCAAGGTATAGAAACCAGCTAGCGTTGTGGGGTGTGATCTTCTGGTTTCTAATTTGATTAACTGTGTGTAGTGTTTGCAGCTGCGGCAGTGAGTGGGTTTAATTAAGATGGTGTGTTCAGGTGGGAGGGTGGGTGAGTGGGTGGGTGTAAAGTGCCTTTTTCCCTATTGCTAGTCTTCCATATAGATTATATAACTTGGCAACTTATGATGAAATCACTCGAACAATGTCGACACATCAGATATACTAGTTTATTGGGCAAGCGTCACATGCTGTGCTGAATTAAAAACCGTGTATGCAATATTCGGAAGGAATTAATATTGTAGTGATTAATAAGGTGATGAATGACTTGCAAAGGGAAGCTAAATAAAGGCGAGGAATCACTTTAAGCGTAACCACCCACAGCACCAAAGTCGATGGAAAAGGGACCACTTAAATGAGAAAAGTCGATCGTGGAATATATCGCTGAGTATTGTTTGCCACTCATATATATAATATATCTACTAAAGATCGATGCAGGCAAGTAGGTTAAATTATTACCAATCATAGAGCGAGATACAGGGCATCTATCATTGCCAACTGTACAGTGAAATAGACTGAAATTTCCACTTGAAAAGTGCAAGATGCAAGTGGAACCACTCCTTATAGATATATCTCTATTGCAGAGTAAGACAAACAATGGAGTTGGTATCACCTTTGACCTCAGATCCAGGGAGCTCTTCTGGTAGACATGCATTTCCTTCAGTTCACTGTACATTCAGTAAGTATACCGGTTGCTCAAACTGCATGTGTGAGCCATTCTATTAGCTTTAGAGGAAATTAGAACATCTATTTAAATTCGTCCTGATCACTGTTCAGCGATGGAAATGGTCATTTTTCGTTTTGAAAGGATTTTATTGCGCAGTTAGGTGATTATTATATCTGGCCAATATTCTGATTTTATTAACGCCTTCTGCATCATGTAGTTTGCCAAGTATGTTACCTCGCTCGTCGAACTTTCTGTCTATTGCCAGCACATTTTCTATAGCAATTTTCATCGCTAGCAAGGTCCTGTTGGCTGACAGTATCGTGCCTCTTGATCTAGGTATATGCAGTTTCTCATGGCCAACATATAGCTGATTTTCCCTCCCTGTCTATTAATCCCTAGGTATCCAGATAATCTTCTAAGAGATGACTGTTATTTTGTGGTGTTCCAAATTCCTAGAAGAAATAAAGATAAAGGCAACTTCGGCCCGAGCGGAGCGAGGCCCGTCGCCGGAGGCTTGGGCCTCGCGGTACGGTACGAGTTGTTACCGAGTTGGACTAGGGTTCACCGATATAAATACCTCTTGTAAGCCGCCGGTTGGGATAAGTTGCATTGTAAATCCCCCGGCGTTTGTAACCTCACCCGCGATATAGTGAAGTGCTTGCTGGCTGGCGCCCGTGGTTTTTTCCCTTCTATGTTGGAAGGGTTTTTCCACGTTAAATCTTGTGTCCCCGTTGGTTTGATCTCTTTGTTCATCGTGGTTTTGTGCTATCGCTTGTAACAAGTGGTATCAGAGCCCTGTTTGCAGATTAGGGTTTTGCGATGGCATCGATGAAGTTTGATCTACCGTTGCTGGACTACAAGACGAGATTCTCGTTGTGGCATGTCAAGATGAGGGCGATTCTCGCCCAAGCTTCGGATCTGGATGAGGCGCTAGATGCGTTTGGTGAAAAGGAACCGAGCACGTGGACTGCCGAGGAGAAGCGCAAGGATCGTAAGGCTTTGTCTTTAATGCAACTTCATCTTTCTAATGATATCTTGCAAGAGGTGTTGGCAGAGAAATCCGCCGCCGCGCTGTGGCTTAAGCTGGAGTCGATCTGCATGTCAAAAGATCTGACCAGCAAGATGCACGTGAAGATGAAGTTGTTCATGCACAAGCTCCAGGAGGGTGGTTCGGTGATGAATCACATATCGGTCTTTAAGGAGATCGTTGCCGACCTAGTGTCGATGGAGGTAAAATATGAGGATGAGGATCTAGCTCTTCTGCTGCTAGTTTCGTTACCTAGCTCGTTTACAAATCTGCGTGATACCATATTATTAAGCCGTGATGAACTAACCCTTGCGGAAGTATATGAGGCTCTCCAAACCAGGGAAAAGATGAAAGGTATGGTACAGTCTAATGCATCGTCCTCAAAGGGCGAAGCTCTGGAGGTTCGTGGCAGGACCGAGCAGAAAACCTACAACAACTACAACCGTGACAAGAGCAAGAACGGTCGAGGCCGTTCGAAGTCTAGAGGCAAAGATAAGTTCTGCAGGTATTGTAAGAAAACTAATCATACCATTGAGGATTGCTGGAAGGTGCAGAACAAGGAGAAAAGAAACGGTACGTATAAACCGAAAGGTAAATCTGAAGGTGATGGTAACGCCTCTGTTGCAGCCGGTGATGAAAGTTCTGATTCCGGCGATGCTCTTGTTGTTCTTGCTGGTTGTGTTGTTAGTCGGGATGAGTGGATTCTTGATTCTGCATGTTCGTTTCATATTTGCACTAACAGAGATTGGTTTAGTTCATATGAGCCTGTGCAGAGTGGAGATGTCGTGCGTATGGGAGATGATAACCCACGTGACATTGTGGGCAGAGGCTCCGTTCGAATCAAGACGCATGATGGTATGATCCGCACTTTGACGGACGTAAGGCACATCCCAACCATGGCCAGAAATCTGATTTCCCTTAGCACGCTTGATGTTGAGGGGTATAAGCACACCGGCTCACGCCGTGTGATGAAGGTATCAAAAGGTTCCCTTATTCATATGGTTGGTGATATGAATTCTGCAAATTTATATGTTCTTAGAGGTAGTACTTTACATGGTTCTGTTGCCGCTGCTACTGTTACTGATAATGAACCTAGTAAGACTAACCTGTGGCATATGCGTCTTGGACATATGAGTGAACTTGGTATGGCAGAATTGATGAAGAGGAACCTGCTGCATGGCTGCACCATGAGTAAGACACCGTTCTGTGAGCATTGCGTGTTTGGTAAGCACAAGAGAGTAAAATTCCCTACTTCCATTCATACCACAAAAGGTATACTTGATTATGTGCATGCTGATTTATGGGGGCCATCACGTAAGCCCTCACATGCTGGTTCTCGCTACATGCTCACTATTATTGATGATTACTCTAGAAGAGTGTGGCCATATTTTCTGAAAAGTAAAGATGAAACTTTTGCTGCTTTTAGAGGGTGGAAAATTATGATAGAAAAGCAAACTGAAAAGAAGGTTAAATTGCTTCGTACTGACAATGGTGGTGAGTTTTGTTCGCATGAGTTTGATGACTTCTGCAGGGAAGAAGGCATCGTGAGGCACCACACCATCCCATACACTCCGCAGCAGAATGGTGTGGCTGAGCGCATGAACAGAACCATCATCTCGAGAGCTCGCTGCATGATATCAAACGCTAAGTTGAACAAGCGTTTTTGGGCTGAAGCAGCCTCCACCGCCTGCTACTTGATTAACAGGTCACCTTCTATTCCACTTGATAAGAAAACTCCCATTGAGGTATGGTCAGGTAAACCTGCTGATTATTCAGAGTTGAGAGTTTTTGGTTGCACTGCTTATGCTCATGTTGATAATGGAAAGTTAGAACCTAGAGCCATTAAGTGTATGTTTGTTGGATATGGTTCTGGAGTAAAAGGATATAAGTTATGGAATCCTGACACTGGAAAGTTTTTCATGAGCAGAAGTGTTGTGTTTAATGAATCTGTTATGTTCAATGACAGTTTGCCTACTGATGTTTCGCCTGTTAGTTCTGATGATGAGCAGGAGGAAATTAGCGTGCAGGTGGAGCACGTTGATGAGACTGAAACTGATAATAATGTTGATGATACTGTTCAGCACTCACCCATTGTTTTGCAGCCACAAAATCAGTCCATTGCAGAACGCAGAACAAAGAGGAATATTGTTAACCTACACGTTTAATTGAGGAATGTGATATTGTTCACTATGCTTTTAATTGTGCTGAACAGGTGGAGAACAATAATGAGCCATCCACGTACACTGAAGCCGTTGGTTCTGGTGATCGCGAGAAGTGGGTCTCCGCTATGCAAGAGGAGATGCAATCACTTGAGAAAAATGGTACGTGGGATGTTGTTCGCTTGCCTAAGAAAAAGAAGACCGTTCGTTGTAAGTGGATCTTCAAGAGAAAGGAGGGTTTATCTTCTAGTGAGCCTCCAAGGTATAAGGCAAGGTTAGTTGCAAAAGGCTTCAGTCAAATTCCAGGTGTTGATTACAATGATGTTTTCTCTCCGGTTGTGAAGCATAGCTCTATTCGTACTTTCTTTGGTATTGTTGCTATGCATGATCTTGAACTTGAGCAGTTAGATGTGAAGACTGCATTTTTACATGGAGAGTTGGAGGAGGAGATATACATGGACCAGCCAGAAGGGTTCATAGTGCCTGGTAAGGAGGACTTTGTGTGTAAGTTGAAAAGGTCCTTATATGGTTTGAAACAGTCTCCTCGTCAATGGTATAAAAGGTTTGATTCATTTATGTTGTCACATGGCTTTAAGAGGTCTGAATTTGATAGCTGTGTGTACATTAAGTTTGTTGATGGATCACCTATATACTTGCTGTTATATGTTAATGACATGTTAATTGCTGCCAAGAGCAAGAAAGAAATCACTACATTGAAAAATTTGTTGAGTAGTGAGTTTGAGATGAAGGATCTTGGTGCTGCTAAGAAGATCTTAGGTATGGAAATTACCCGAGACAGAAATTCTGGTTTGTTGTTTCTTAGTCAGCAAGGTTACATTAATAAAGTTCTTCATCGTTTTAACATGCATGATGCAAAGCCTGTTAGTACTCCCATTGCTCCTCATTTTAAATTGTCTGCTTTACAATGTGCTAGTACGGATGAGGATTTTGAGTACATGTCAAGAGTTCCATATTCTAGTGCTGTTGGTTCTTTGATGTATGCCATGGTTTGCTCTCGCCCTGATTTATCATATGCTATGAGTTTGGTTAGTAGATACATGGCTAATCCTGGTAAAGAACATTGGAAAACTGTTCAGTGGATTTTCAGGTACCTACGTGGCACATCCAATGCTTGCTTGAAGTTTGGCAAGACTGATGAGGGACTCGTTGGCTATGTGGATTCAGATTATGCTGCCGATTTGGATAAGAGGAGGTCCCTCACAGGTTATGTGTTCACGGTAGGTGGTTGTGCTGTGAGTTGGAGGGCAACGTTGCAAGCTGTTGTTGCCCAGTCTACCACTGAAGCAGAGTACATGGCTATTGCTGAAGCATGCAAAGAATCTGTTTGGTTGAAAGGTTTGTTTGCTGAGCTTTGTGGAGGTGATACTTGCATTAACCTGTTTTGTGATAGTCAGAGTGCCATTTACCTTACTAAGGATCAGATGTTCCATGAGAGAACAAAGCACATTGACGTCAAATACCATTATGTGCGTGATGTTGTTGCACAAGGTAAGCTGAAGGTATGCAAAATCAGCACTCATGATAATCCTGCTGATATGATGACAAAGCCAGTTCCTGTTGCTAAGTTTGAGCTTTGCTCGAGCTTAGTTGGTATCACTGTTTAGCCCAAGTGGCTAGTTGGCGCCGAAAGTGTTTTCTTTGTTGTTTCAGGGTGAAGGTTCTCGTTCATGCTCCAAGAGGGAATTTGGCTCAAGGTGGAGTGTTATTTTGTGGTGTTCCAAATTCCTAGAAGAAATAAAGATAAAGGCAACTTCGGCCCGAGCGGAGCGAGGCCCGTCGCCGGAGGCTTGGGCCTCGCGGTACGGTACGAGTTGTTACCGAGTTGGACTAGGGTTCACCGATATAAATACCTCTTGTAAGCCGCCGGTTGGGATAAGTTGCATTGTAAATCCCCCGGCGTTTGTAACCTCACCCGCGATATAGTGAAGTGCTTGCTGGCTGGCGCCCGTGGTTTTTTCCCTTCTATGTTGGAAGGGTTTTTCCACGTTAAATCTTGTGTCCCCGTTGGTTTGATCTCTTTGTTCATCGTGGTTTTGTGCTATCGCTTGTAACAATGACGGGGTGACTTTTCCATGTGGACTTTGCTTTCATTCTGGGTCGAGATCCTCTAAGCCATTTCCACCTCCAAAGAAACTATGCAAAAAATGGTCAAGGCCATGGGTGGCACAAAAAGGTAATTTACTGATCAGTTCTCATAATACTTGAACTCCATTATTGATTTACGTGCTCACAGCTCGTGCAACTACTGTAAAACTTGCCTTTCGCATTTCATTCGAGTCCTACTGCTGCGAAGCATACAACATCTTAAGGAAGAACAGCAGCCTTATACTGAATCTCTTAAAAATTGAAGGAAAGAAATATTCCAGACATCTCGTCCAATGAAAATGAAGGCCTTAAGGTAGAGTAATCCAGTTGGTTTGACGGTGTGGGGATTTTTTACAAAGAGCCTGGAGAGCAGCTTGTAATTGCGTATTGTTTACCCTTGTATATATGGTGTGCAATCATCGGCTTGAGAAGAAATGTTGGCTGGATCTGCAAAAGGAGGCTACGCATTTCTTCTAGGCTCTTATTTTTCTTCGAGGAAATCTTCCATGCTCTTATCAACGAGAGTGCCAGCGCCTTGTTCCCTCAAATAGTTGAGACCATCCATAGATGTGCTAAATATTGGCAATGACCGCGTTTCTTTGTTTGTACATGGTGAGCCAGGTAATGTTTGCCTGTTGGCATGATATCCACATTATGTATGCTCTTGATATGGCCACTGATCATCTCCCTTATTTTGTTCAAATCTTCACCAGTTGCAGCGGCCAAACGAATACAGTATAGTTACAGCACAACTTGGAAATAATGGTCAAACGACGATCCATTCATTTTTTTCTCTCCATATTTAATTGTAACTTATGAAGCAGACATTTGTGAATATGTTTGACTATTTCCTCAGCTTGCGTGTCATGTGATGAGAAGACCGTCTTACTGACTCCTCCGAAGTGGAAATCTGTGAATATTTCTGTGTTTAACTTGGTGCCAGTGTGTGTAATGTAATCTGAAGAACTCTATGCTTTTAGTACTGGAGGTGGCAGCTATGTGCAACTAGAGTGCTTGATAAACTTGGAAGAAAATGCTAACAGCTGGGCGCTTTTACCTGATGACATCGATCGATGTTTTTTTCCTTGTATCGAACAGCCAAACGTGAGCATCCCGGTAAAATACAAGGAAACCAAGCATGACTTGTTCTTAAAGGCCCAATGCTTGAAACCAAACTTGGCGTGGCTCTTGAGCTTGTCCTCAACGGCTAATAATTTTGACATGAACCATGCATGCAGACTCTCTGTGGATCACACAGCAAATAATTGTTGATATAAGAAAGTGTACAAATAGACTTGTAACATCTAAATAGACAATTCACCTCCGACTCACAAGTTCATTCAACTAAAGTCGAATTAAGTTAACAACAAATATTACACAATGTGCAAATTTTTACATGTTCCGATTCGTCTGCTCAATATAACAACAACTCATTAAACGATATTCCATAGGCCACGACGGAACAAAGCTGCTGGAGAAAGCATAGACTAGGCAGCGCCGTCCTAGAGGCCGGTGCCGCCGCGTCACCCTCCCCTGCAGCACCGGACCCAATCGGTGAAACCTGCAGATAACAGAAACGCCATTATTGTTATGAACATGTTTACTACCGATGCTTGTCATTATGCTATATTGGATAGAGCAAGTTTACAGAGAGCATGGCAATGTGCACAACACAAAGATGGTCTGCTCACATACTTATGCACCAATGAGAGATGAGATGGATAGTCTCTGGACCGATTTTCTCAGGTCCACATAAGTTCCCAGGTCTGTGTAGATAGCTAGCTTTAGAGCACGCCCAGCTCAAGACAAAATCAAATGGAGCTAGCTAATTAATCGATGGAATCGATCGATGGGCCAGTGTTGAATATTTAGGCTTTAGGTAGCATAAATAAAGAGGCCTCAGTGTCGCAATATTTAGGCTCTAGCTAGGGGCCTGATCGATGGAGCTAGTTATATAAAGGAAATGCACAAACTACTACTCCCTCCGTTCTAAATTAGATGACTTCCATTTGTCTACATGCGGATGTATCTAGATAAATCTAGATACATTCGCATGTAGACAAATGAAAGTCATGTATTTCGGAACGGAGAGAGTAATAATTAATTAATGGAGTTGGCTATTGTGTATGCACCTTTCCTCATGATGTATCGCTCACCAACATTTGGGACGGTTGGGATGGTCCTGCGCTGCGAGCCGCACGGCAGCCTTTGCTCTTTCCAACTCTGCATCGCTGGCTTCCTCCTGCACAACACGACCCATGACTCGCTCGAGGGAAGGGAGGTGGCGCATGCCCAAATCAAAGTCTTCACGGGAGGCCCACTTAGCCGGGAAGACGAAATCCAGGTATTTAAGCTTTGGCGCTGCTCCTCGTGGAAACGTAGACGGCAACACACCATAATGACTGAACCAGCACTCTGTAAGACATGGGAATGCGTGAGAAGAAAGGTCGATAGGCACTTCCACGTCCACATCCCCTCGTGAGAAACAACCACCCAGTCCTAGCGCGAGATAACAAAGAGCAGGCATCATCCCAAGAACCCGGATGTCCTCTGGTCGCACTTCCTCCACACATATATGCAAACAGGATAGGAGAGAAAGCGAACAAGGATTAATCCATGACGGCACTGTCTTGAACCAACCGCCCCTGAACAGCGTCGACAATCTACGAAGTTGTGGAGGAGGCACCCAACCTTCGCTCATGAAATTGACGTGGGTGCCACTTCTGGAATTTATATTTAAACTTTCCAGTTTGCACAAATTAGCTAGGGATTCCTCTAAAGCTTTGTCCACGCTCTCATCAGAACCAGAGTAACCAATACAGAGCACCCTGAGCTTGGTCAGATGGCCCAACCCTTTCACAACATCGAGGTCCTCGTCAAACTCTCCCAGATCCATTAGAACTTCTAGGGAAGTCAGGTTCCCTATACCAGATGGCAGCTTCATATAGTCACTAATATCCAGGCACATCAGACGTCTTAGTTGAGCAAACTCGACGGCAGTACTTTTATCTCAGTGCCTCTTATGTCCAAGGTAATCAAAAACTGTAGCTTTCCTATTTCCACGGGAAGGTACTCCACATGTGTATATTTTATCCCTAAGTACCTCAGATGTATCAGATTCTCCACATACCCAATATCCGAGATATCACAACCTTCCAAATCCAACACGCGTAGAACTCGAAAACTTGAAATGTCCAACACTTTCCCAGCAACATTTTGTTTGCAAATCGTAACAGATCTCACATGCTCCATCCTGCTGGTATCCACATCTATCTGGTAGTTTTGGATAGACAATCTGCGAACCTTGCTTTCCGAGTTAGGCATTCTTCTTCCAATGCCATCCAATATTGTGACAAAGTTTTCTTCACTTGACAATGAGCATATGAGGTCGAGCACCATGTCATGTACACGACAAGCTTCTACCTTTTCTTTATCTTCGCCTATTGGCTGGATCATACTTCTGTTGACTAGTTCATTGAAGTAGCTATCACCGAGCTCATATAAGCTAGTTTCTTGTTTTTCACTATAAACAAAGCCTTCTGATATCCATCTCCAAATTAATCTGCTTTTCTTAATCTCGTGATCTTCTGGGAAGATGCTAAGATATAACAAGCAAGGTTTCAGATACCAAGGTAGATCATAGTAGCTGAATAATAATATCTTTTTCATCTGCTCCAAACTGCGATCTTCTGTGAGTCCATGACCAATGGAATTGAGCAAATCATACCATTGTTCCTTTCTTTTTATATTAGCTAGAATACTTGCTATAGTAATAATAGCTAATGGTATGCCGCAGCATTTCTTCAAAATATCTTTGGATACTTGTAGCAATTCTTGAGGACACCCTTCCTCTGGAAATACTCTTTTACAGAAGAGTGTTCTTGATACATCATCAGAAAGGGGTTCCATTCTGTAAATACCATCCCCAGAAGAGCAACATGCCTTAGAGACATCAACAATGCGGGTTGTTGTGATTAGTCGGCTTCCGGGACTCTTCTTGGAGAAGGCACACCGAATTAACTCCCACGCTTTTCCACTCCATATATCATCAATTACGATGAGGTACCTTTCCGAATATAATAATTAGTTAACAAATCAAAACAATGAAGGCATATAAAAAAGGTATTACTACAACAGTGACTTCTAAGTAAACTCGACCAAAGTGCATAATCTGAGACCTGATCCCCTCCCCACCCACACACACACACATAGTTAAGATCGTCGACTTAGAATAAGAATTTCTCAGTCGCCTTAAAAATATGCCCACCCTAATTGTTAAATGACGGGTTACTTAGTAACCATAGGAATTTACATGAAAATATAAATTAACAATATGCTATCAAGAATTCAAGATACATATGCACTAGTGCAAAACGATGTCATCATTTTACTAGACGAAATGAAAATTGGTCTATAAAGAGGGAAAAGGCATATGTATGTACCTCTTGTCATTAAGGTATTCAATGATATCGTCAATGAGATGCTTTTCGTCCCTTGCTGCATTATGGATGTTTTCATACTTGAACTTGTCAAGTCCATAGAGAATATCCTTGAGAACCTTTTTCATTTCAGGGTTTTGCGAAACCAAGACAAAAGCACAACAATCAAATTGCACTTTGAGCTTGTCATATACTGCTTTGGCAAGAGTTGTCTTGCCTAATCCACCGAATCCAACAATAGATATCGTCTTCAACGAATGCTTTTTCCAATTATCACCTTTAGTCAACATGTCGATCAACTTGTCTCGTGTTTCTTCAATGCCGACGAGCTCTGTCACATCTGTGTATAGGGCCATCATGCGAGGGTCAACACTAGCACCAACGCCAGTGTCCCGCATCTCATGCTCGTACCTTTTACGTAGCTCGGCCAACTGCTTGGCTTGATGGACCGCTTCTTCCAAAGCATCAGAGATCCGATGGAGATGCTTGCCATTCTTGAATAACATCTTTACCTTCTTGAGTATCTTCTTGACTCTGTTCTTCGGGTTGGCAGGTTCGCCACCATCCTCCACGCGTACCATGAAAGCATCAACGATGTCCTCCATTTGGTAGGACAACTCCTTGACGTTTCCTGCCCAGATCTTGACCTCCTCATCAAGCTGGTCAGCCGGCACTTTGGCCACCTTGCGAAGGGCAGCATGCATCAGCGTCAGCTCTGTCACGAGAGACTCGATGCCTTTCCTCACTTTTTTCTCCATGGTGAGCTCGCCGATGAGCAGCTTGCCGA
This sequence comes from Poa pratensis, assembly GCA_947311845.1. NCBI lineage: Eukaryota > Viridiplantae > Streptophyta > Magnoliopsida > Poales > Poaceae > Poa > Poa pratensis. Next base: position 816,460 of record CAMZMU010000021.1, read on the forward strand.
GCTTCGGGAGGAGAAGGCCAATAGCCCCCATAGCGATCTCCATGCCTCTGACCTCTCCGGTGGTATTTTGGGTAAGCTAGCGCTATGCGGTTGCTCCGAAGGCACTCTGGGCAATGATCGTGTTCTAGGAAAGAAACTAGCCAAGGTATAGGAACCAGCTAGCGTTGTGGGTACAAAATTTCTTAATACTAATTTTAGCGACGAACCGGGATTGGGTACACAGATCATGTGCACATGATGCATGTCCTGCGGGCCTGTGGATAGCGGGGTCCCATGTATCAGCGGTTATGGCAGGAATACTAGTAGACAGTGTGAGAAGGCTCAGATGCGATCTTGAGATGGGAGAAAATGGCCTCGGACTTAGCGTACGCAGAGCTGCCATATGTGACATAGTAGTAGAAAAATTAGAGAGATTCCTGCTGCTCCCTAGGTAAGCCAACATGTGTGCAACACTAATGAACATTGATCCATGTGAGTCATGTGACCATGTCTAGGCCGCCCCGTCCTTTGGTGCTTGCCAATGGTCTGAAGTTACACTTGCGATGATGCCTCTGCGTAGGAGTACTGTGCATTGTTGCACTGATTAATCGATTAATTAATACTATAGCTACTATTCTATGAACCTACCCAATCTAATCACGTTGATAAAGAGAACCCATGTTTGGTGGGTTGGATTGGAGCACACACAACCACGCGGCCACATGCACAAAGCTGCCTGTGCATGTTGGGTGCATCTGCGAAAGGAGAGAGCTCGGCCTCCAATGGCCCTCCCACGGGTTCACTGTGCCGTGGTTGTTCGGGTTTGGCCACACCTGTACTGTGCCGCCGACCGGGACAGCGCCACCCCTTATCCATGCCGCGACACCGAAATCAACTAGTAGTGCATCTCGTGACACTGATTCTCACACCCCGTTCGAGCTGGAGAAGCATGGTGGATCGGTGCGGGAGGGAGGTGTCACCAGAAGGGACGCTGGAGGAGGCGGGCAGCTGGTGAGACATGTGAGGTGGGTGGCGGAGCGCGAGGCACCACTGCTGGCGCATCTGGAGTTAGCGTTGCCTTCATCGGTGCCCCTAAGGCGGCGCCCGATGGTGGCGTTACCGGCGACACCGTATCCTCGGTGGTGAGGAGCAACTGGTGCGATTCAGTACGAGACTCGACCCGGCGTGCGTACTTATGATTAAAACCACATATTTGTCATCAAAACCCTCTTGCAAGCTACGCAAATAAAAAAAGAGTTATTAAGATTAATCTAACCACAAATTTAAATTTTGGGATCCAAATATTCCCTCATGCAATAGTTGTAAACTGGGGTTTAGGTATTCTGTCACTGGGGAAACCCATTATAGACCAACTAAATACACGATGTATTCCCCTAGGCTCATAAAACGTGAAGTGTCGCGTAGTCGACGTTCACATGACACCGCTAGAGAAATAACACGACAACATAAATATCAAAACATTAAACGTTACTCAACTTGACATGATTAATATTAACAAGACTTCTCCCATGTCCACAAGAACTAAACGAACTACTCACGAGACATCATATGGATCATGATCAGAGAAAATAAATATATGATTAACAATCTAAACATAACAATCTTTCACCGCTAAAATTTCTAAGCATCAACTATAAAGAGTAATCAACACCGTCAAACAACTCTCAATGACAGACACAAGTTACATATCGTAGATTGAACAGCAGGACGGAGTGGAGATGGCGGTGAAGATGGTGCTGATGGTTGTGCTGATGAAGATGATAATCCCGATGATTCACAGCGTGATGACGATGACGATGGCGTCGATTTCCACCTCCGGGAGGGAAGTTTCCCCGACAGGAATCTGCGTGTCCGAGAGCTCTATATCTCTGTCTCGTTTCCGCCCCGAGACAGAGGAGGAAAAATAATGCGAAGGTCTCCCTGAGCTAATTAGGTCATAGGAAAAATATACGCCCCAGAGAGCGTGGCCGGCGCACTCAGGGTGGCGACACCAGGGCACGCCGCCACATGGCAGCCGCCCTGGGGCCCATCTTCTGGCTCTTGGCTCCTTTTTGTACGTCAGAATTTTGTTATTTTTCTCCGTATTTATTGAGCTATGGAAATTGTGTATCTCTCCGGGTGTTTTTCGAACTCCTTATTCCTGACGTCCGGGATTTTTCCTCTCCGTGTAAATCATGCAAAATTAGTGTGAAAGGCAATAGAATTGCACCATAATCTGAAATATATCAATGGATCGAAGTAAATTATGATAAAAAATAATGATGCGAAATAGACGTATCAGCTTCCCCAGATTTAGACTTCGCTTGTCCCTAAGCGAATATAGAGCGGATTTTTGGTCGCCCGTTGGCTATACCATCCCTTTTGCTGCCGTCCGATCAAGCTTTGGAGATTCGATCTAGTTTGTCAGGCTTCTGTGCATGCACGGTAAATCTACCGAAAAACACGTAAGAGCAGTACTTAGCTGCTAATTATCCGTTGTTACGCAGCTCGCTGCGTCAGTGTGGCCAGTGTGGCGCAGCACGCGTGGTCAGACAAACCTGAACATCATACTGTTACCGAGCTGACGAGCTGTGCATGCAACACGACCAACACCAACGGTGACACCAAGCTGCACGGTTTTAAATGCAAGGATAAAAAAAATACTGATTAGTAATGTACGACGAGATGCTCCAGTGAAAATAGTTGCATTGTCTTGATGAATAAAATGCGAGTGCTGACGGGATCCAGTTTGCTAATGATTCGTATCTGTGAGTGGTCCTTCTCTACCACGATGCCATTTGTGTTTGTTGCATTGTCCAACGGGATGCAGCTGGGTAGCATGGTCTTGTCCACGAAAAATGGGAAGCAGCTTGCCTAGACTGCTGCGCGGTGATGTCTGATGTACAATAGGAAACGTCAAAAAGAGCGTACGTAAACAGGTGAAGTCAACACGCAGTGTTTGACTCATATGTTACCTTGAATACCTGCTGATTACTGCCCTCTTTCATGTGCCAGTGATAAAGATAGCCATGGTGTGTCAGCTCCGACAGATGATTTGCAGTGCGTTGATTTAATTAGAGCTTGGTAGATGGCATGCAGCACGAATCTAGATGACCATCACACGACTACTAACGGGTGGTATAGCCAACGGGCGGTCACAACACATTTTGCAAGCGAATAACAAGCTCGGTAAACTCGCCCACTTATGGAGTGAGGTGTCGCTAATAAAGAATACGGACATGACAACACCATTATTTACTAAACATCATCGGACATTCGAAACAACAATCTTCTCTCATAAACTTCTCATGAACAAGTAATATATGATCTATTCACATGTTAAGGTTTAACAAATAAAACTCTCTTGAGTATCAGGAAACTATGTTCTTGGTCAGACAACAATTCAATTTCATCCTTATCTTTCCAGAATGGTCTATGTCAAAGATATTTGTTTAGCAAATAACACACGCTCAACTATCTCTTAGTCGTAGATTATTAATCAGTTCTCAAGATTATATTTTTAGAATAAAAGTGTTAAAACCAGACACAAAGGAAGATGGAAGCTTAGCAATGCTCAACTCTCAAACTTGTTCATCTCATGGATGATGGCAATAGTAATGTGTCATGATCAAGCATATTAACTTAGTGACTGTATCTCCTCAACATACAGTGCTTGCTAGGTGGAGAATAAGAGGCTGGATGGGTAAACTGACTCAACATAAAAGTAAAAGGATAGGCACTACACATAGAGAAGCAGGGATTAAACATGGGCTAGAGCTTTTTGAGTTTTGAAATAGACGTGGAAAAATATTTTTATTTTGATAGGTGTATGCTTACGTCAACGATTGGTAGTAAAGAATTCATCACCTTCCATGCCAAAACTTGGTTTTCAATTTAATTTGTATGCGAATCCACCAGCCAGCTCAGAGACCAATCACGTTGAAGCACACGGATCAGCTTGCGAGCCGTCGGATCGGCCATGCATCCCATGGTCAACCCATCCAACGGGCTTCGTCCCAGGTCCGCAACGGGAAGCTTAGCAACGCCACCCAAGCGGGTCCGGCCGCGGAAACAGGCCCACCGGTCATTTTATCAGTGGAGAGTCCAGCGTCAACCTAGCAATTTCCAGCCCGATCTGGTTAGTCTTTCTTGGCCTGGAGAGTACCTACAATTTTTTTTCCGAAACGGATACACAATCTTTGCCTCATTCATTAATTAATTTTACAAGGGCAACCCGGTGCACGTAGCTCCAAGGGGAAGTGTTCATTAATTGAGAAGAGTTTACAAGAACGTATCCAAACGACTAAAGGGTAAGAAAATACAAATTACTCTCGCGGCATCAAGAAACTCAAATGTTTTGTCCTCGCCAAGCCCCAATTGGTGGCCACGGATTTGATCTTGCCCAATACGTGGTTTGGTTCGTTCCGAAAAACCCTCGCGTTCCGCTCGTTCCAAATTTCCCAAGAGACCAACATAAGTAGGGATGCCACAGATTTTCTCCTTGTACCATGGGCCTTGACGACGATGTGACTTTTGAATGATCTGTCATCAAGTTGCTGATTGGAACGCTGCTTCCTGTCCGGGGTGAAAGCTCTGGCCCTGGCCTTTACTGGTCGGACTCGGCAGCGATGAACTTGCGTCGTTACCTTGTTGAAGGTGTTGTATACTTGCTGTTGTGCTGGTTTTCATTGACTGGTCTCAGCAATCAGGATGAAAATCCTTGTCCAGGTCGTCTCCGGAAGGGCGTGGTGACGATGGCGCGAGGACGTTTATCCCGTCTTGTAGGTGTTGCTGTGGAAGAAGTAGACTTAGTCCTCGGTGTTTATTTCGTATCTTGTAATGGTTCGAACCTGGTTGTTTTTTGTCTTGTACTCTACTTAATAATTAAGAAGAAATGGTTGTGTGCGTCGCTATGATGCAGAGACCGGTGGTTTCAACCACATTTTCGGAAGAAAAAAAAAGTGATCACTTGCTCTACTACGTAGTAATTTACGCAAGGAGGTGCGCGGTGCCAAAGTTGGTTAATCCAGCCAACATGGCTGCTTGTCCGTAGATAATGCAAATTGAGCACAATGGGGAGTAACATGGACCAGTAACATGCTTATGTTACCAGTCTATGTTACTACCTCCACAGTGGGTGGTAACATAGAGTGGTAATATAGAGGGTTTCATTTATTGTTTTTGTGGGATCTATAATAGTACTTCAACGTTACGATCTATATGTGGCATGTACCAATATGAAATTTTGTTTGCCAGTACCTATGGATTAAAACAAGAACATAAATTCGGATCCATAATAAATAATAAAGTGCCAATATATTATTATTAAAATATATAAAACAACCTTCAATTTATTATTCCGATTATGTCAAGTATCTCCACAGAATCAACTAAACCGACATGGCCAATCCACCATAACGGACAGAAAACAAAGCAAACGAACTGCACACATCAAGCTGAATCATTTTGTGGAAAATATATAAGCCACGAACCTATATCAATCAGCGATAAAACAAAACAGATTAGCCACGACCCTAGATAATTTTTTAGTTGGGTCAGAGATAGCTACAGACTTCTCTGCTTGAACACATATCATAGGAATTTCCGAGTGATGCAAATTTGAGTTAAATAAATTGCAATTGCTGAAGATTGATTTAAAAGGAGAAAATTATACCATGTGTTCAACGAGGGGATGGCAGAGGAGCTTTCCATGCAACGGGGGTACAGGTGCGGCGGTGTCGAGGGGTTGGTGGAGGAGCTCGTCGGGGCGCCGGGGTAGAAGAGCGGCTGCGGCGAGGGGTTGGCGTAGGAGCTTGTCGGGGCCATCGAACTGCTGCGGTGGCGAGGTAGCTGACGACCGGACTGGCGCCGTTTCCTTGGGGGTACGGGATTAGGCCATGATTTGGATGGCCCCCTGGGTGGTGCCGCCGGCCGGAGCCTCCGCTGACCGGCGAGATGGCGACCGGGGCGAGGTAGATGGAGGCGGCAGGGAGATGGAGAGCAGGGCGAGGGAGATGGCGACCTGGACGAGGGAGGTCGGGGGAATTTGCGATGTAGCCGCACTTGATCGATTTGGCCTTAAAAAATATCGTACACCGCACGATGTTACGGTAACCAAATAGGTTACTCCAATTACTTCTCTCCTCATTAACTCACTGCCACGTAGGCAAATTTGTTGAGCTGGACCCGAAGTAACCGCAGAAGTTACCTGCACTGTGGGCAGCCTTAGGTGATCAACTTACCTGTGTATGCATCTAAAAATAACTTGTCCGTACATGTCGAGTGTGTGTCGCATCTACGTTGTCTTCGGTATTTCTAAGGGTCTCTTTGGATTGTACGATTTTCGTAGGAATTTTCGAGGATTTGGATCCTAAGAAATTTATAGGCCATATATATGGGGAGGGAGGGGGTATCAATGTGCAAGCCACGATTAGACTGGACAATTTTTTTTGAATATTACAGGCACAGCGCAGCAGATCTGGCGTTCTCGCGTGCCGGCCAAGTGCAAAGTTTTCATGTGGTTTGCGCTGAGGGGTAGATGCTGGACGGCAGACCGTCTCAGCCGTCGCGGTCTCCCCCACCCGACACGTGCCCCTTCTGCGACCAGTGCAACGAGACCATCAATGACCTGCTTCTCGGATGTGTCCTCTCTAGGGAAGTTTGGGCGTTGCTGTTCAGACGTTGGGCTTGGAATCCTGGCTCCCTAGGCAGGATGATAGGCTGGTGGAGTGGCTGCCCGAGAGGCAGGCGGATTGGGACACTTGGACGGCGATCACCCTTGTTTCTTGTACCACCCATTTTCTTTTTCACGAGGAAAAACACATATACGTCAGATCACTCGCCCGTCATCCACCTATCTACCCGAGCTAAGCTACCTCTAAAAAACCAGCCATCCGCCAGCATTCCGCCTCGGATTCGATACGTCTGAGCACCGTGTCCGCCGAGGGGGCGGGGGCCTTCGAAGACCACATCATTGCGGTGCCGCCAGAGGAACCAGCAGACAAGGGTGTATCTCTTCGCTCTCGTCCCCCTTTCTCTACAGTAAAGGCGACCGGGAGGGCAACTCGTTTTCTGCCGGCGATTCTGCCGCCCTCCTCCTTCCGCCGGCCTCCGTGCCGTCGGAAGGGGGTGGGGGGTCGAATCGCCGGGCGGATCTGTGTGCTCGTAGTATAGGGTAGGCTCGGTAGCTAGGTTTTCCTGCCGGCGTCGTTGGTGGCGGCGGCGGTGAATAAGGTGCTTCGGATCGACGGCCGGTGGCTTGCGCGGCGGCCGGTGGTGGTTCGATCTGTGTGCCTGGTGGCCAGTCGAGGTGGTTGTGGCGGCGGTGATGACCTCGACATGGCTTTTGTGCCTTGGCTCCGCCGTCGCAGTGATGAGTTCTCCAGCGTCACTGTGGAGCTATGGGCCTTGTATAGGAGTTGCTGCTGCAGGTATGTGCCTCTGCCTCCCTTGGCCGGCCGTGGTGGCGAGGGGTGGAGCTGCGGGGGTGCTGCGCCTGCTTTTGTTGGAGGCTCTTGTCTCTATTTCTTCGGGGCTCCTCCGGCCGGCCGTGGAGGCGAGGGGTGGAGTTTTTTGAAGTTGCAGGTCTGGAGCGGGGAGGTTGGGTGCTCGGCGCTGGAGCTGGGAAGGTGGACGCGGTGGTGATGCTGCTGGCACGGCTTGGCCGCCCCGGCGGCAGGTGGTGCTGGTGCTGGCGGTTGGGCCGGCTTGGCCGTGCTTGTTCATCGTCAAGATCTCGGTGCTTGCGCCGAGTGGCTCTTGCGGTCTTCTACAATGTTGGAGGTCGTCCTTCTTCCAGGTGGTTTGAGGTTTGGTTTCTTCTTCTCCGGTGTTCGTCGGCGTGGAAGAGCTTCGGTGGTCCAGCTGCTCGTAGCTGTAGTTCCTTGTGCTGAGTTCTTGTTGTATGATTCTGCTTCTGTTCTTGATGTTTGTTTCCTCTGGTTGTAAGCAGGATTGTACTCCTCCCTTTCAAAAAAAAAGAAACAATGAATGTCTTGAACAATGAGCCAAGGCATTGTACTAGTGTAGTGTAGGCAATATACTAACTCCAGGTCGGTGACTTTAGCGCTGGCACATCAGATTTTGATGCCAATGTCTTCTTGGCCCCTTTTCACGGCACGGTGCAAGCCACCTTCATTATTTTTCCCCTACTTTGCAGTCTGCTGTTAATTAACCCAAGGTCTAAGCTCAACTTTTGAAGCAACTGCCTAATCGAGAAGCCGCCTGAGCTGCTTGGGACACGGTCTAAAATAACATTTTCCATACTGATCGACAACATGGTGCACGCCAACAGTTGGGTCGAGTTCCGACGAAGTCGGGCGGTGCTGCTTACTACGACCGGTCTTCACCATCGTTGTCGTCAACAACATCAACACTGCATCAGCTACAGCTACTTCGTCTACAAACGATCAGTACATGCAACATTTCGATCTACTGTTTTACTACGGCTTTTTTAGTGTATGCACTGATACTGTTCATGTTGATTAATGCATCTAGTATGTTCGAGTTTCATATGTTAGCAGCCGATGTCGTCATATTTAATATTCTGGAATTAATCATGAAATTGTGGGCTAATTATCCAATAATCCAAAAACATATTTGCAGGCAATTAGGTACCAGCTAAAGGGAGAATCCCCATGCCATCGATTGAGCTCATCATATCAAGGCACTGTTCATGCATTGTGTTTTGTCTGACGACGATTTTATCAAGACTGAATGGCCACGTCCAAAGTGCAAGTCTCTGAATATTTGGTGCCTGTGCGTGTAATGCAACTTGAAGAGTACTCAAGTAGATTACAGGTGGAACATCTTCAGGGACAAGCAACTAGCTCTGAGCCTCTGAGCAGAGCAAAAGAAAATTGGACAAAAACAGGCTCTAAATCCTTAATTCGCACACTGAATAAATAATAGCAGTAATCAGATTCAACACAACATAACTTGCCAACATCACTGCAAAATCCTGGCATTATCGCAAACCATCCTCCCTGTCTGACGTCACCGCCTTCCTGAAACGTTAATTAGTAGTATGCACTCAACCGGAAGCACGGCTGCAGGGGAGTGTGTGCAAATCCATGGAAACCGCCATCACCGAGGCCACGGGGACAGCAGGCCGTAGAGGCAGCCGTGATGCACGCCGTCACCGTCGGAGGTGACCCCGCCCCTACATGCCAGCCGGATGGACGGGAAGAGGGCGTCGAGGGGAGGCCGGATCCGGTCGCGGAGCTCGGAGACGACGACGCAGGAGAGAGATCAAGCCGGCGGCGGCAGCACTGCCCTGGTCGCCATGGGTCGCGGGTCGCCTTCACACTATTCTCACTCTTTTGAGCTGTATGAACTCGTGGTCACGCCAATCACTTGGAGATAGCGCCCTTAGCGGAGAACGTCTCCTCTCAACTCCACGGCCTGTATCATGTGCCATAGCTGCAGGAACTGAACTATGCCATCCACCGTGAGCTCGCCTCCTAGGTCTCGTACCTCCCTTATTGTACCGTTCTGGAGCTCACGATGCCCATGGATCTTGCCAAAAAAGAACCCTGTCTCCGCGGCCCACCTCGATCCGGACTGCAGCATTGAACAGGGCGTGCGCATCTGATGTGATCCGGCCCAGCCACGGTTTGCCGGTGCTGGTGTTCTCGAGCCAAATCCACCGGGTGCAGCGAAATTTCTAGTGGGATTACAGAACCTTTTGCTGCTAATGGACTTGCCACGACACGGACGAGCGGCACACAAAGTACCACCATGGAAGCTCCTCCAACACAAGAACCATGGGACGTTGAGGAACGCGCCTCGCATTAAAGTCATTCATCGGTACCTTGGTCGCGTGCCTGTCCGCGTTGGTGCAAATTTTGACATGAACCATGCAGACTCTTTTGATCACACAGCAAACATCTTGTTGATGATGAAAAGTATATAAATAGAGCACACCACTTGTAACATTTAAATATACAATTCAGCTCCGACTCACAGGTTCATCTAACCAAAGACGAATGCAAGTTAACACCAAATATTACACAACGTGCAAATTATTACAAGTTCCGATTCGTCTGCTCAATATTACAACAACTCATTAAACGATATTCCATAGGCCACGACGGAACAAAGCTGCTGGAGAAAGCATAGACTAGGCAGCGCCGTCCTAGAGGCCGGTGCCGCCGCGTCACCCTCCCATGCAGCACCGGACCCAATCGGTGAAACCTGCAGACAGAAACGCCATTATTGTTATAAACATGTTTACTACCGATGCTTGTCATTACGCTATATTGGATAGAGCAAGTTCACAGAGAGCATGGCAATATGCACAGCACAAAGATGGTCTGCTCACATACTTATGCACTAATGAGAGATGAGATGGATATAATCTCTGGACCGATTTTCTCATAGGAAATGGGTCAAAGTAGGTGTACAAATAAACGAGTAGCTATGCAGCAGTCACATAAGTTCCCAGGTCTGTGTAGATAGCTAGCTTTAGAGCACGCCCAGCTCAAGACAAAATCAAATGGAGCTAGCTAATTAATCGATGGAATCGATCGATCGATGGGCCAGTACATGTTGAATATTTAGGCTTTAGGTAGCATGAATAAGAGCACTGCTTGGCGTACGACACTTTTCTCTACGACGTATGTCCGACGGACTGATCAATCCGTTGCAGCAGCCTTTCAACCAGCAACGTCGGATTGATATATTGTACAAATATCGGACGGAAAATGTCAGATGCAAAGCAATTTCGCATAAATAAAGAGGCCAGTGTTGCAATATTTAGGCTCTAGGGGCCTGATCGATGGAGCTAGCTAGCCACCTAAAGGAAATGCTGAGAACAAAATTGGAGAATGATGGGAATACAAGCTTCATGTGCGGCTAGTGTGTACGCACCTTTCCTCATGATGTATCGCTCATAACACAGCACAGTGGGGACGGTTGGGATGGTCCTGCGCTGCGAGCCGCACGGCAGCCTTTGCTCTTTCCAACTCTGCATCGCTGGCTTGCCCCTGCACAACGTGACAGATGACTCGCTCGAGGGAAGGGAGGTGGCGCATGCCCAAATCAAAGTCTTCACGGGAGGCCCACTTAGCAGGGAAGACGAAACCCAGGTATTTAAGCCTTGGCGCTGCTCCTCGTGGAAACGTAGACGGCAACACACCATAATGAGTGAACCAGCAGTGTGTAAGACACGGGAATGCGCCAGAAGAAAGGACAGGCACTTCCACGTCCACATACCCTCCTGAGAACTCACGACCACCCCGTTCTAGCGTGAGAGAACAAAGAGCAGGCATCAGCCCAAGAACCCGGATGTGCTCCGGTCGCACTTCCTCCACATGTACATACAAATCGGAGAGGAGAGAAAGCGACCAAGGATTAATCCATGACGGCACTGTCTTGAACAAACCGCCCCTGAACGGCATGCACAATTTACGAAGTTGTGGAGGAGGCACCCAACCTTCGCTCATGAAATTGACGGGGCCGTCACTTCCGCAACAGATATCTAGAATTTCCAGTTTGCACAAATTGCCTAGGGATTCCTCTAAAGCTTTGTCCACGCACTCATCAGAACCATTATAATCAATATAGAGCACCCTGAGCTTGGTCAGATGACCCAACCCTTTCACAACATCGAGGTCCTCGTCAAACTCTCCCAGTTCCCTTAGAACTTCTAGGGAAGTCAGGTTCCCTATACCAGATGGCAGCTTCATCTCGTAAGTAATATCCAGGCGCATCAGACGTCTTAGTTGAGCAACACTCGACGGCAGCATTTTTATCTTAGTGCCTCTTAAGTCCAAGGTAATCAAAAACTGTAGCTTTCCTATTTCGACGGGAAGTTCCACCACATGTGTACCTTTTAGCCCTAAGTACCTCAGATGTATCAGATTCTCCACATACTCAATATCCGAGATATCACAACCTTCCAAATCCAACACGCGCAGAACTCGAAAACATGAAATGTCCAACACTTTCCCAGCAACATTATTTGAGAAAATGGTAACAGATCTCACATGCTCCATCCTGCTGGTATCCACATCTATCTTGCAATTTTGGATAGACAATCTGTGAACCTTGCTTTCCGAGTTAGGCATTCTTCTTTCGGTGCCATACAATATTGTGACAAAGTTTTCCTCACTTGACAATGAGCATATCAGGTCGAGCACCATGTCATGTACACGGCAAGCTTCTACCTTTTCTTTATCTTCGCCTATTGGCTGGATCATACTTCTGTTGACTAGTTCATTGAAGTAGCTATCGCCGAGCTCATATAAGCTAGTTTCTTGTTTTTCACTATAAACAAAGCCTTCTGACATCCATCTCCAAATTAATCTGCTTTTCTTAATCTCGTGATCTTCTGGGAAGATGCTAAGATATAACAAGCAAGGTTTCAGATACGAGGGTAGATCATAGTAGCTTAATAATAATATCTTTCTCATCTGCTCCAAACTGCGATCTTCGGTGAGTCCATGACCAATGGAACTGAGCAAAGCATACCATTGGTCCTTTCTTTTTATCCGATGCTTATTAGCTAGAAGACTTGCTATAGTAATAATAGCTAATGGTATGCCGCCACATTTCTTCAAAATGTCTTCGGATACTTGTAACAGTTCTTTAGGACACCCTTCCTCATGAGAAAATACTCTTTTGTAGAAGAGTTTTCTTGATACATCATGAGAAAGGGGTTCCATTCTGTATATATCATCCCCAGAAGAGCAACATGCTTCAGAGACACTAACAATGCGGGTTGTTGTGATTAGTCGACTTCCGGGACTCTTCTTGGAGAAAGCACACTGAATTAACTCCCACGCTTCTCCACTCCATATATCATCAATTACAACGAGGTACCTTTACAAATACATTTAATAATTAGTTAACCAATCAATACAATGAAGATATATAAAATAAGATATTGCACTACATCAGTTAAGATTGTCGACTTAGAATAAGAATTTCTCAGTCGCCTTAAAAATATGCACTCCCTAATTGTTAAATGATGGGTTACGTAGTAACTTTAGGAATTTACATGAAAAATATAAATTAACAATATGCTATGAAGAATTCAAGATACATATGCACTAGTACAAAACGATGTCATCATTTTACTAGACGAAATGAAAATTGGTCTATAAAGAGGGAAAAAGCATATGTATGTACCTCTTGTCATTAAGGTATTCAATGATATCGTCAATGAGATGCTTTTCGTCCCTTGCTGCATTATGGATGTTTTCATACTTGAACTTGTCAAGTCCATGGAGAATATCCTTCAGAACCTTTTTCATTTCAGCGTTTTGCGAAACCGATACAAAAGCACAACAATCAAATTGCACTTTGAGCTTGTCATATGCTGCTTTGGCAAGAGTTGTCTTGCCTAACCCACCAAATCCAACAATAGAGATCGTCTTCAACGGATGCTTTTTCCAATCATCACCTTCAGTCAACATGTCGATCAACTTGTCTCGTGTTTCTTCAATGCCGACGAGCTCTGTCACATCTGTGTATAGGGCCATCATGCGAGGGTCAACACTAGCACCAACGCCGGTGTCCCGCATCTCATGCTCGTACCTTTGACGTAGCTCGGCCAACTGCTTAGCTTGATGTACCGCTTCTTCCAAAGCATCAGAGATCTGATGGAGATGCTTGCCATTCTTGAATAACATCTTTACCTTCTTGAGTATCTTCTTGACTCTATTCTTCGGGTTGGCATGTTCACCACCGTCCTCCACGCGCACCATGAAAGCATCAACGATGTCCTCCATTTGGTAGGACAACTCCTTGACGTTTCCTGCCCAGATCTTGACCCCCTCATCAAGCTGGTCAGCCGGCACTTTGGCCACCTTGCGGAGGGCAGCGTGCATCAACGTCAGCTCTGCCACGAGAGATTCGATTCCTTTCCTGACTTGTTTCTCCATGGTGAGCTCGCCGATGAGCAGCTCGCCGAGTTTTGGGAGGAGAGGGCCAATAGCCCCCATAGCGATCTCCATGCCTCTTGTTGCTCCCAAGGCACTCTGGGAAATGATCGTGTCCTAGGAAAGCAAATAGCCAAGTTATAAAAACAAGCTAACTGTGGGGTACAAAATTCTTATACTCCCCTCGTAACTAAAAATAAGGAGTATAAATTTAGTCAAAAATCAATGTGAGTTTGACCAATTATATAGTAAAAGTATAAACATTTAGAATACCAAACTAATACCAATATACACATAAAGAATATATATTCATTAAGAACATTTATAATACCAAACTAATATAAACATTTATAATACCGAACAAATCACCTCCCTGTATACTGGAACAAAAGAAAGATAATCTGGAGGAGAAAATTTGGTAACCATTACCTGGCTAAGCGCTGCTGTGTAGTACGTCGAGGCAAGCTTGAAGGAGAAAACCGCAAAGGTGAGGAGGCCAGATAAGACTGGGAGATTTATAGCAAAGCAGCGCTCGTCTCCCCCTTGAGCCCGTGAACATACACGTATTTTTTTCTTCCAACCTCGTTGAGCCACTGAAACCTCCAAGCCTTATCTACACGTCCCTTTCCCTGCCCATATGTGTTCCTCTCAATACCAAACTAATACCATTAGACACTCTGTCTTATCTACATGGCCAGGCGTTCAGTTTGTTGGTTCTGCATTGTTGGCTCGTGACCTGGAGTTGGTCGACTTGGACGTGTGAGGTGGAGACTTGATGCATGACTTGCAATATCTTACAAGCGTACGTGTGTAGACAGTAGCGCTGCACGTTCCATGGGTTAATTTTGGTTGCACATGTGATCCATCTGCATGAGCTCTGAAGAAAATCTGCAGCTGGTTCTAGTTTTGGGGACACTACCTTTTGTGCTGTTAGGTTTTGAGTTATATTTGGATTGCTAGTTGATGGAAAGGGTGATGCGGACTATTAATACAGTAGAGTACAAATTCAGGCATTCACATGGTGAGGAGCCCGAATATGGGTAACGTGATCTCACCATCTATCTATCTGGCACAAATGAACGCGGCGTCGACTATCTATCTATTATATACTAAAAGCAAAATAAGTTAGCTAATAGAGCCACCACGTTAAGCCACATCTCCTTAATTAATATTGGCTCTCGGATCTAAAAATCAAGGCTGTGATTTAATTGGCCCATTAGTCTACCACAAACGTACAACACGTGAACATTAACTGTGTACATGTGAACATTATCTCAACTTCAACACGTGAAGACCTGGGGGAGTCCGGTCCGTTTGATTTATGAATATAATATACGTGAAGAGTTAGTTGGTAGAGTCCATCTGATTTAAGAATAGAATATACGGTTCCAACACACCACGACTTCCTCAAAACGTGAGCGAAAATAAAAAAGAGACCCTCTCATACAAGACGTGCATAATCTGGAGAGGACTAGGCGTCCCCCGGGGGATCTTTTCCTCCGATCCCCCGGGTCGCCAGCCTGACACCTGTCCATTAAAAAAGGGCTAATCCCGCTTTTGCTACAAAACTCCCGTTTTTGCTACAAAACATCCCGCTTTTGCTGCATTGTAGCAAAAAACGGTTCGTACACAGAACAAAAAAGAAAAAATGTGGCCTCGCCGGAGACCTCGCCGGAAACCTCGCCGGAGATTCCGTAGCAAAAAGTTTATGCTATTGTAGCAAAAAAAAAGTTCTATTGTAGCAAAATCAACTTCGCCGGAGACATCGCCGGAGACTCTCGCCGGAGACTTCGCCGGAGACCTCACCGGAGACCTCGCCGGAGATATAGTAGCAAATGTTTTGATCTATTGTAGCAAAACAAGATAACAATAATAGCAAAAATAAAGTTATATTGCAGCAACATCGTAAAAACTCTTGCGGCAAGGTTCGCCGGAGAAGACGCCCTCACAGCTTCCCTGTTTCGCAGGCAAAGGCGTTGCCCACCACCGCCCTTCGCCCGAAGCTCCGGCTAGAGACCTCGCCGGCCACCGTCGAAACCATTAGAGCATCCCAGATTTTCCTTGGAATCACCTCCTGGTGGAATCACCGGTCGGAGCATCCTTCCTAAGATGCAAAACAGAAGAACATCAGTAGCAATTTTATAAGCAAACAGAAGAATATCGGTAGCAAAAAAATCTTCCTATAATGCAAAACAGAAGAACATTGGTATCAATTTATCCTTCATATGATGAAGAACAGTAGAACATCGGTAGCAAAATTCTCCTTATGGTGTAGAACAGAAAAATATCAGGAGCAATTCTCCCTGCTATGATGCAAATTTCTCTTTCGTCGGTAGCAAATTGCTACTCCGGCGAAAATATGGTAGCAAATATGGTAGCAAAACTAAAATATGGTAGCAAATTCTTCTCCTAGGATGCAAAACAAAAATTCATCCGTAGCAAAATTTCTCTTTCATTAGTAGCAAATTGCTACTTCTTATTATGCAAAACAAAAATATGGTAGCAAATTCTTCTCCTAAGATGCAAAACAAAAATTCATCCGTAGCAAATTACTCTTTCGTCGGTAGCAAATTGCGACTTCTTATTATACAAAACAAAAATATGGTAGCAAATTCTTTCTCATAAGATGCAAAACATAAAATTCATCCGTAGCAAATTTCTCTTTCGTCGGTAGCAAATTTCGACTTCTAATTATGCAAAACAAAAAAAATGGTAGCAAATTCTTCTCCCAGGATGCAAAACAAAAAATTCTTCCGTAGCAAAATCCTCTTTCTTATGACGCAAAAGAGAAGAACGACGGTAGCAAAAATCTTCCCACTGTGATGCAAAAAATAGATAAGTAGCAGAAATTACCTTTGTGTGATGCACCAGCAGACAAGCTGCGACGGCAGCAGACAGCTCTGACTTGCAGCATGGCGGCGCCCAACGGCGGTCTTGGAGCATCACGGCGAGCTCGACCGCTAGGGAAGCCCGACGAGGAGCTCGAGCGGCCGGGAGCAGCGCCGGAAGACGGCGGAAAAAGCTGGAATGAAAGCCAGCGAGCGATGTCGGGGGATTCGTACACGGCGCGTAATTATGTGGAGAAGAACGGCGGCGGCGAACTCGTGCCGAGAGGCTGTGTAAGGTGGAGGCGTGCGTGGCGGCGCAGAGAGATGCTGCCGGCGTGCGCCGGAGGCGGAGCAATGGCGCGGTCACCGGCGCTGGCGCGGGAGCCATGGCGGGGGGATTTCTGGACGGTGTCCGCGTTAGAGGATAAGGTAGGAAGACGAGTGGTGGAGGAAACGTGGGTCGTTTGCTTTCCTGTGGCCACGCGGGAGTCCAACAGGACACGCGTCACGCAGACGAGGCGGGGGACGCGAGTCGCGCGATCCCCCGGGTGACTACTATACTTTTCCAATCTTTTATATAGGTATCTCCCACGTACGTGATGTCTCAAAGATTTCTCCAACCTCTTGCAACCAGTCCACGCTCTTGCCGCAGCTTTCAATAGGGTTTCCCCCGGCACGCTACAGATAGTGGGGGTGAGTGTATGCATCTGATTTCAGTCCGCATGTACTGAAAACAGGGAAGACTGAGGGAAGAGCTCCCACGACCCCGACCCAACCCCTACCCTAAACCTAGCCGCCGCCGCCTCCGGCCGGCCCGCGCCGCCGGTCCCTCCTCCTCTCCCCCTCCTCCCTCGCGCGGTCGCGTCGCCCCCCACGCGGGCGACCGGTCGCTGTCTGCTTCTCCTCCAAGCGAGCGTCCCCGGCTTCTCCTCCGCGGCCGCCGTCGGCGTGCGGCGCCGGGCTCGTCCCGGGCGGCGCCGGCGCCGGCGGCCCCCTTCCTTTCCCCTCTCGGCGTCGTCCTTGCGCGGGCCAGCGCGGCGCCGAGCGGCGCACTCAGGCGGCGGCGGCCCGACTTCTGGCAGAGCTCAGCTCTGCTGCGGATGGTGTGAGCGACGACGGCGCCTCCGTTGGTGGCTGCAATGGCTAGGGATCCGGCCAGGGCCCTGCAGGCCCAGATCTGGGCCCTTTGGACCCGATCTGGGTCAGAGCGGGTCCGGCAAGTTCCTGCTACTCTGGTTGGACGGTTGAACAAGCTTAGGACGGGAGTGGCGGCGACGACGCCGCCTTTGCTGCAGCGTGGAGGGCGGGAGCTTCGCGGACTCGTTTCGGCCGGGCCTTTGGAGCCGTTAGGGTAGCGGCGGCGATGACCTACGTGTTGCAGCGTGGCGGCGGAGACTTCACGGGCCTGTCTAGGGCCCGGCCGGGCCTACCCGGCCTGGTGTGTCTCTGCTACCGCGTCCGGACGGCACCCGCCGTTGGCAGTGGAGGATGTCCTCCAGGTGGTTGCGCTGCTGCCGCCCTCTGGATCCATGGTGGCCTGGTGTGCTCTTGCCTACCGCGTCCGGTCGGCTACCGTCTATGACGGTGGAGGCTGTTCCCTCCCGCGTGGTTGTGTTACTGCCGCTCCTTGTCTTCGGTGGGTCCTTCATAGTTCGGTCGGCATCGTAGCGAGTACCATGGTGATACGACGATGGTGGTTTCAATTCCGTGGTGGCGTATTGGTGGGTGGCAAGAAGGATGGAGCGCTTCGGATTGTCAAGAGATGTGGTTTTTTTTGGAGGTCGGGAGAAATCCCTGTCATCTTGACAACGATGCGGTGACGCTTGCGAATGTCGCTTTTCCTTCTTGAAGGGCGTCGGTTTTACCTCTTCCCCACTATCTGTAGCGTGCCGGGGGAAACCCTAGGACCTGTCCGGGCAACAGCAGCGTCATCGCTGTTTCCTTCTTGAAGGTGTTGCTTGGTACGCGGCGATTCCAAGTGTTAGGTTGGTGGTGGGAATTGGCCGGAGAGGACGCAGCGGTTGCGAGTCACTTTTGTTTTCGTTGATCCGCCAATGTTGGCATTGTTTTTCTCTTCTTCTTTCTCTTTCTTTTCTTTTGGGCGTCTTTGTGCTGTTTGCCCCAGCAGTGGTCTATAAGTTGTATCGGGTGGTTGCTATATTAATATAGCGGGGCGACAGCCTATTTCTTCAATAGGTCTGCATCTTGCGTCAGCTCGGTAAGGCAGATCCCAGCTACCCGGATATTGGAAATTTGGCAATCACCCACCAGGCAAGCCTGCCGCATCCGAAAGACCAGGTAAATATACTTTTCCTTTTGATCCCATTGTACTAAGCTATATTGATCTCAAGTAGTATTCAAGTAAGGAAACTCAACTATATAGTTCAACATCGTGGTTCATCAATGTGCAAACTTCCATCAAAGTGGACACAAGTTGCAATCAGCAAGCAATTTTCTCGATTCACCTACCCATCTCCTTTTTTTAAATCTTACACGCTGTGAACAAGTGCATAAATAATTGAATTCCGGACATCAATTTTAGATAAATTATCTCTGTCGAAAGTAAATATCATGAATTTTAGCGTATCAATAATAGATACATGATCATTGTATTATGTGTTCTATTAGTTCACTTATGGTTCAGTTGCCTTTACAGATATGCCGCCTACCTCCTAAGTGAATTGTCGACAAGAGACGAGTCACGGACAGTCAAGGTCAAGGTTTTAAGAATTTGGGATTCATTGAATCTATCAACCAATGAAGTCATTACTGTTGATATGATTTTAGCTGACAAGAAGGTACACCTATTACGTGTGTACAGTTTAAATGGTATCACATATTTCTCACTTTTCTAACATATTATTTGTACATAGGGAAATGCAATCCATGCTTCTATTGGAACAAAACTGATCAGCAAGTTTAAGTCAAAGTTTAGAGAAGACCAAATCTACATATTGAAGACATTCAAAGTTTGGGAATATGACAAGTATAGGCCTTTGAAGAACAATCTGAAAATTGTATTCGTATCTGATACCACAGTAAAGGAAGTTCTAGAAGAATCACGGAAGTTTGTAGACTATTACTTTGAGTTTGCTGATAAAGATACCTTATGGAGTAGGGAAAATAATGATGCACAATGCTCAGGTATGTAGATCCAATATTTAAATCAAAGAGAAATTATATATCAGTTAAGTAATATCTCTATGCAGATGTTATTGGCATGCTTAGAGGGATAAAACCAATACAAGAAAAAATAATAGCCAGGGACACTTCAAAGGAGCGAACATCAAAAATCCGTGAGATTGAAATCCTTTTGTTGGAGTAAGTCATTTAATTTATATCATTATTTAATTTTTCAAATTTAAGTTCTGATGTAATTTAAAATCCCTTTTACATGATTATATTTCTGAAGTGGTGAGAAAATCAAAGTCACTTTGTGGGGGAGAGTTTAGCAAATATGATAAACGAAGATCTCTTGGGAAAACAAACGATAGTGATTGTCACTTCAAATCTGGTCAAAGATTTTTACGGTGAGTACTTTAGTGTTTTTTCTTTTCTTTTAGCATGATATGATTTTACTGATCCATTCATCAATAGGTTTATCACTTCGTACAACAAATGCATCTAAAGTCTACCTAGACTTTGAAATTCCAGAGACAAGAGAAATCATCAACAGGTAGGATGTGTATTACGTATACACTATTTTCACAAGAGTGCTTTTTGATGACGTTGTCAATATAATGCAGGCATTGTACGTGGATGACTTCCCAACAATGATCGAAGTCGATGCAAGCACACAAGGAACGGTAGAGCAACAAATGTTTTATAACAGAAAAACCTTAAGGGAAATAACGGAACTGCGGTTCAATGATGTGAAAACAAAGGTTATTTCAGACCCTTAATTTGAAGTATATTTTACATATTTTTTTGCACATTGTCTCATATTTTTCTCTTTACTTAAATTAGGAATATATGTGCACAACCAAAGCAACAATAGATGAGATCATCTCCGATAGAGGTTGGTGGTACATGGCATGTAAAAGTTGCTATTCTGCGACAAGAAAGGAGTCAGATAACTATGTTTGTAAAGCGTGCAACAAAAAAGCAGAAACTATAGACCAAAGGTGATAACTCTTAATACTCTATTTTTCTAATATTACGTAATATGAGTTTCTGTTAACACTAAAGTATCATATCAGGTACATAATCAATATCAAGATAAGTGACCACACAGCAACAACAACATGTGCACTATTTAACGAGGTATCTCAAAAACTTTTGGGAATAAGTCTGTTGATACCATGCTAGAGCAAGAGGGATACTCGGAGACAATCCCAGAATCAATTCAGAACCTTTGTGGAAGAACACTCATATTCCGTTTGAAGTTAAATTCAAGGAATTTAGAAGAGTGCATGGAAAATTATAAAGTTAATTGCACTTTTGAGCCTGATTACGAGCTAGAGATGAACTATTCAAATGAGAAGGCTGAGGAGGTATGCACATCTTTTTCTTACCAAAGGACATACAAAATCATAATGGAAAATGTTTTGCAGGACATGCTAGACTACCAAGGACATGGAGACTCAACTGCTTCAATTATGCATAATTTAGAAATCAGGTCTGCTAATATATGGTTTCAGTAGCAAAGGTAATGTATTATTCTCTTTTTACTAAAAACATATTCTTTTATAGGGAAAAATCTTCTCCGATGCTGTGACAGAAGAATCGGAAGGTGACAAAAGATACCAGTGAGAAGGAAATCTGTGCATCTACCAAAAAAAAAACTGAGGAAAAATAAAAAAGAGAGATCAAGCACAAGACCTAAAAGAAAAATAATGAAGGTTACTTCCAGAGGGAGCCACCATGATGAGGTAATATTGTAAAGAAGACTTTTCATCATTTACAACATGTATGATTTTTAGCATAAATATATTACCAAATTATGCAGAAAGAGTCAAACTCTTTTCAAGTTAGAAAAGATGAGAACTCACGGAAGAGATCTAGCAGAAAAGTAACAAAGGTTGGCAAAAAAAGCAAAAAATCTGTTATAAGAATGGAAATTTCTCATGATGAGGTATGATAATATTTATCCTTATTTTCTGTTGACATTAAGCTCTATTTCCTATGTCATACAACACCAACGAAAAATGCAGGAACCTGAGTCAGATTCAGAGGAGCTAAGGGAGGATGAGAACGCTGCAATAAAACATATGGATTTCAAGATAGCGTGCAATAGCCAAACGTCAAGTGGAAATTTAATTGCAGTAGATGCTTCAGATAATGAGTGTGATAATACATATACACATGTGAACAAGTCTGCATGCAAGAAATCAAAGGTTGCCAAGGGAAAGAAAATCAAGAATGAGGTAGATCATTTGTTGATTACAATTAGCAATAACATTGGTAATTATTTTTCATAAAGATCAATAAATTCATGTGTTATGTATGCAGCAGGCAAAAAATGATTTGGAGAGTATTGGGAAAAGAAGAGGCAACACAATATGTAAAAAAGAAAGGGAAAAGGTTGGTTCAAGAAAGAGCAAAAGAAATGTTATGGAGAATAAACTGCTAGATGATGAGGTACTATAATCTACATGTATGAAAGAAGTTTTTGATCAGGAAGCATTATTATTAATGAGATTACCAAAATTGTATATTGTAACATATTATTGTTACAAAAAAGATCTATCTTATATTCTAAATTATTTTATTCTGACTTACAGGTAGAAAAGGGAGAGGTTGGAGAATATGGGTTTGAAGATAGCGTACGCAATCGTCAAACGTCAAGTGGAAATTTAATTATAATAGATGGTTCAGATAAAGAGTGCGATTATACAGATACATGCAAGAACACAAAGGTTGCCAAGGTAAAGAAAATCAAGAATGAGGTAGATAACATTGTTAATTATTTTTCAGAAAGATCACTAAATTTATGTGTTACTTATGCAGGAGGCAAAAAATGATTCGGAGAATATTGGGAAAAGGAGAGGCACCACAATATGTAAAAAAGAAAGGGGAAAGGTTGGTTTCAGAAAGAGCAAAAGAAATGTTATGGAGAATAAACTGCTGGATGATAAGGTATTATAATCTACATGTATGAACTAAGTTTGTATCACGAGTCATTACTATTAATGAGATCGGTAAAAAGTGTATATTGTAAACATATTGTGACTTGCAGGTTGAAACGGGAGTTGAAGTCAATGATGATGTTAACTGCTTGGAAAATTTAAACCACCTACAAAAGCCTACCCATAAGAAATTCAAGAAAGTTGTGAAAGTGAGGATAATCATTATTAGGGGCTTATTTCTTATTTTTTTAATCCAAATCAAATGTTGTCCTATTCTCTAACTAAGGTATGTTATCTTACAGGTGAAACATGAACAGAAGGATAAAATCAGTATAAAAAAAGAACAAATCCTATAAAGGTAACTCATGATGTACAACTTTGATATTTATCATTACCTATAATTTATTTATTTTAAGAGCAGCACTAATTTTACAATTTAACAGAGAGACAACAACAACAATGATGATGAGAACACTGATTGCATCAGTTCAGACGAAAGTGCAGAAGAACTGACTGAGGAAATTGCAAGGACAACAAAGAAGAAAAATGTTGATAGCAGAATTAAGAGGAAGGTGTCATCAAAAAAGGAGAATATAGTACCACTGGATCTCAGTCACGATAGACCCAAGAGGATTAGGAAAACACCTGATAGATTCACATACTAGGTTGCTGACGCTTCAAATAGCACGTAGTAATATTATATGCTTCTTTACTGTAAATAAGATCAAGTACTCTATTTATACTTAGTAGTGATTATTGTAAGCTCTATGAGAGCATGAAGTTTAATTTTCAGATTAGTGTGCATACAGACATACACTGTGAAGTGTGAATATTTAGTCGTGCTAATCTTGAGCTTTTGCTACGCAAAACCAAAAAATTGCTTTGAATCATGTCATTGTTTATGTTACGTGTACCTATGCCTGCCCAGCTAAGTGCCAGTACATGCTACTAACAATCTCAACCAGCAAGTGCCAATTATTAACTTTTAGGGTCGTCTTCCGGACATATGTGAGAAAAGATGGAATTAGAGAAGAAATCAATGAATACCGGACACAAACCATAAAGAGTGGGAAGTCAACCTGATTGTAGTTTAGTCGATGGTATAAAAAATTATAAATTTTTATACGTATGATTTAGAAAAAATGGACGGAGGGAGTAGTATAAAAGAGAAATCTAATTTGCACAGAGTCCCATACTGATGTCAAATAAAGACAAATTGCATGATATTTTGTACAGGATAAAAGAAAAAAATATATTCAAAAGGTCAATTAAAAAAAAACCAGTCTACCAACGAGATTAAACTTCTGACACGGCTTTAGAGATAGAATTGATTTTAAAAGAAGAGTTTCTATCCAGAGACAAAACATGTCGTATATACCTTGGAAACAACCTATATATCATATAACCTCACGCCACATCATCTATTAACGTCCAATCCGTTCTCTTCTTCCCAAAGAAAGCAATCTACGAGATTTGGAGAGTACGATCAAGATCCTGAAATATCTGGGCGGAAAATCCTACAACAGAAGAATTGCAATGGGACCCTATTTCTTAATGCATGCAATTTACAGCCTTTGTTCCGTTTGGAAGATATACTGGTCTGTACAATCGAACAATCTTGGTTTCCAAATCTCTACAAATATCAATCTGATAGTTTAACAAGCAAAAGCTTTGACGTACGACCAAGAACATGAAGCATGAATTCTACATAACTGGTGAGAGTAATTATGTAGGTACATATAGAACATGCAATAGAACAGATTAAATTACTTACTATGTTTTATGGGAGTTTTTTTAAATCACATTGGCCTGTAGGTGTCCATGCCAGATGACTCCATCTGCTAGCTTCCACACTCTGAATCTGAACGATGGCAAGCTCTACATCTTCTGAAAACCCTATAAGGGCAGAGCTGACGGCGCAAGTCCTACCGGCAGTAGGAAAAAAAATATTAGACTGGTAGTAAGCGTCGAGTTGACAGATTCCGGTGCCGCGTGCCCGTTCCTCACCATTATTGCATTACAGCTTGATATTTTATTATATATGAAGAAAATCATATTTATTATTTCAATGGCATACAGGAATACGCAATGAAGAGAAAAGGGGAGACACATAGAAAGGCATCTCAGAAAACTACCAATCTGACAAGGTAATCACTATGTTAGTAATAAAACATCAATGGGAGGGTTGTGTAAGTTGGATATATGAAAGTATATCTACAGAGATAGCCTACTTGATTTATTGGACAAATAAATATCAAGCCAAAAACAAGAAGTGTTCAGGATTACTCATGTCAATACTTACTCATGTCAATACAGAGAATCCGTCAAAATAGCACGATTGACAAGGATGCAGAAAATTCAGGACAAGAAGAGAGAAGGGCTACAATAGAACATGGTGATGTGCACAATGAAGAATCTCTGAACAAGGAGCGGTAAAAGATTATACACAAGTTTCCTTATATTACAATATACTTTTATTCTTATTTTTTCCCTATTCTACGTTCAATATTACACAGGTCAAGTCATTCAGTGGAATTAACAACAGAAGATATGCCAAGCGGGAAAAGAAAAGTACAACTTCAGAACAATGTAGACCAAGTGCCAAAAGAAACTGCAAAGAGAAAGAGGTAAGCTATTTCAACTTGCACAATTTGCATAGTCAAGAATCAATCTCTAATATCAAATATGATGCTAAAAATGCATCAGGACACCAAAAAGGACTAAAATGGAAATTTGGAACTTTGAGAAACCGACTTGCAAGTGTGAACAATGCAAGGCAATTTTCTGGTATGAAGAAAGAACAAAGTGCAGAGGGAGCAGCAACCCACAATTTGGACTATGTTGCCAGAATGGAAAGGTTGACTTGCCAGCCTTAAAGGAGCCACCAGCTTACCTTTGAAATTGATAAGGAAAGAAAGTGGAAAAAGATCGAAAAACTACATGCAAAATATCAGATTGTACAACTCCATGTTCGCTTTCACATCAATGGGAGGAAAGGTTGACAAAGAAATAAACAAAGGCAGTGGACCTTATGTGTTCAAAATGAATGGGCTGAATTACCATCGTATGGGAACTCTGCTACCAAAAGTAGGAGACAATCCACAATGGTCTCAGCTATACATCTATGATACGGAAAACGAGGTCAAAAATAGGATAGAAGCATCAACCACTTCCACGGATAAGAGAAGTCGATAGATCCACACATCGTTGAAGGCCTAAAAAATACGTTGGATAGAGACAATATAGTAGCAAAAACATTCAGAATGGCAAGGGATAGATTCAAAGAAGGTTACTATGATGATGTGAAATTGAAAATAATCAATAAACGACACAGAGATGGCAGACAGTATAATATGCCTTCAGCATCTGATGTGGCAGCCCTCATTGTCAATGATACGACGGAAAATAGACAAGGCCGTGACATCGTCGTGCAGTACAAAAACATGAAGCCCAGAAGAATATCTGAGAACCATCCAAAATTCATGGCCATGCTGTATCCGTTACTATTTCCCTATGGTGAAGATGGATTCAGGGAGAAAATACCATACATATTGAAAGAAGGAGTAACATGCAAGAGAAAGCATGTTACAATGCTGGAGTACTATGCATACCGGATACAACAGCGTATGAACCAATCGATGCACTTAATGTCCTGTAAGAAGCTAACACTGCAATTCATCCTGGACGCATTTGCGTGCATTCTACACTATAGGCTGGACTGGATAAAAAACCATCAAGGAAACCTAAGAACAGATCTATACGCTGGCTTGCAGGATGCTGTTGAAAGGGGAGATACAAGAGCTGACCAAGTAGGTAAGAGGATACTACTTCCATCCACTGTCACGGATAGCCCGAGGTACAAAAAACAAAACTTCCAAGATGCAATGGCAATTTGTAGGTGGGCTTAGGGATGAAAACGGAGCGGAATCTTTCCGACTTTTCCGCGGAAAAACAGAAACGGAATGAAAATACGGAAACGGAAACGGATTTTTGCAAAACGGATACGGAAACGGAAACGGAAACGGAAACGGAAACGGAACAGCGTATTCCGGCGGAACGATCACGGAAACGGAAAGTTCCGTTTCCGGTAATACGGAACTTTCCGTTTTTACTATGCAGTGCTTTCTGAATCCAGCAGGCCGAAAATTCTATTGAAATTTCAGTGCTGCACTAGGTATTTTTAATGTTGCCACAGTTGATAACGTATGCACACTATATTATATAATTGTGATACGTCTTTATATTATTTCATCTTGGAAACTTGAAAAGTTTGTTGGTTTCTGTTCCGTGTCCGCACCATATTCGGCATGTATCTGTTTCCGACAATATTTGTTTCCGTATTTGTTTCCGGGTTTCTGTATTTGTTTCCGCTTCCGTAGAAAAATATGAAAACAAATGTGGCACCACTCAGTTCTGTCCGTATCCGCTCCGTTTTCATCCCTAGGTGGGCTGGATACCCTACCTATTTGTGACATTCACGTGCAATGCAGCTTGGCCAGAAATTCAATATATGCTACAGGAGGTAGGGCACATAGCGTCAGAAAGACCCGACATTGTTTGCCGAGTGTTCCGCATAAAACTCAAAGAGTTCGTGAGAGACATAAAGGAAAGGGAATATTTCGGAAAAACACTCGCAAGTAATGATCCACAACTTACACTACGTAATTTTAAATTATTTTTCTAGATGAATTAGCTAACAATTAGCTAACAATTATTGTCTTATTTTTCTAGAAGAGTGGGGATTGGGGATGGATAACGATCTGAACTATACAGAGTAGTGAGAGAAAGTAACGCTCCTAGGGAAGTGAGTGAGAAAATGTAACGCTCTTTGTTTAATGCTTGAAGCAAGTATGCTTAGTCACGGCTATGCTCACTCGCCACGATAGATTGTTTGAGTACATACTTCTTACTAACGGGCACCAATGAAACCTTTATTAAAATCAAAAATGAGAATTTCAAGTTTCAACAAATTATGAAAAAAAATATATCAATGATGTTTTCCACACACGTCAATAATCTTGAATTAAATGAATTCGGCGCAAAATGATTTAACAAAATGAAATAATACTATAATTAATCATAATCATCCTAATACAATAATATAACTCACAAACTTCATACATGAATACACACTTAATTCATAATAGAAAGACATAAAAGAGAAATTTATAACCAACATATACTAGATGCCCGCGCATTTGCGCGGGCCACCCTGCTAGTGGTTCAAAAAAAGCAAGATACTGAGAGTTTATTAACACACATCGGAACTCCATTGTTGTTTGCACTCAACCTGAAGCACAACTGCAACTACTGGAAGGGGAATCCTCAAGTATTGTTCTGAATCGGAAGCACAGAGGCAGTGAAATTTCTCATGGATTACACAAGCCTGGGTTCCAAATGGAAGTTTGCAAAAAAAAAAAAAAGATTCTCCAACGAAAAGAAAAAAAAACTGATGTTTTAATCGCATTGAGCCAACTCAGTGCTGCTGGCAGCCTAAGCTTGCAGTTTGGCTTCACATTTGAACCAAAGTCCTGATTCATCCCCCTTCACTCTTTTTGCGACGCCTAAATCCCTCTTGATCCGTCTTGCTGGAACGTCAATCTGTACAAAATGGATTACCAAACATAAGCAGAGTTAGTAGCAGATCCTCGACTATGGAGGCAGTGTTAACACAAACAAAAATGGAGAAACAAGGCAGCAAAGGGGTACTACAGTCTTACGTGCTGGGTGGCCAAAAGTATTTCTTACGGATGTGCTCAATCTTTTGCCAGTTTGGATGTCCGACTGTCTGATTCTGCATATGTCAATTTTCTTGCTTCTTCACACTGCTTGTTTGTCTCCATCCACTCTGTAAACTTAGTGATTCCTGCCCTTTCCTTTGTTACAATCTTTGTTAAGTCTGTAGTGTCTGAGAAGATTACGTGTTGTTCATTCTGCAGGTGGAAAGGCAGCCTTTCAACGCAGGGGTCTCGAAAGTGCATTTCAAATTGGAAAATTCGCCAACACGCATCATGTGCTGAAATGTATGTACATTCTAGGTAACTTTTGATCTCATCGTTTTCTATCACAGCTCTAGCTTGGTCGTCATCCTTGTTAATGTATTTAAAGAGGTATTTTATTGAGAGAGATCTGTTGCAAATCTCAACATTTATGTGTGCTTGATACTTGACCAGTAGATCTCTGTTGGTTGAGAATACATGCATAAGAAAATTCCCTAAGAAATTCAACGAAAATACGACCATAGATGAAGACAATAATTTAAAATTACGTAGATCTCTGTTCGTTGAAGGCCTAAAAAATACACTCTTCTATGTGTGCTTGATACTTGCCACTCTTCTAGAAAAATAAGACAATAATTGTTAGCTAATTCATCTAGAAAAATAATTTAAAATTACGTAGTGTAAGTTGTGGATCATTACTTGCGAGTGTTTTTCCGAAATATTCCCTTTCCTTTATGTCTCTCACGAACTCTTTGAGTTTTATGCGGGACACTCGGCAAACAATGTCGGGTCTTTCTGACGCTATTTGCCCTACCTCCTGTAGCATATATTGAATTTCTGGCCAAGCTGCATTGCACGTGAATGTCACAAATAGGTAGGGTATCCAGCCCACCTAGGGATGAAAACGGAGCGGATACGGACGGAACTGAGTGGTGCCACATTTGTTTTCATATTTTTCTACGGAAGCGGAAACAATTACAGAAACCCCGGAAACAAATACGGAAACAAATATTGTCGGAAACAGATACATGCCGAATATGGTGCGGACACGGAACAGAAACCAACAAACTTTTCAAGTTTCCAAGATGAAATAATATAAAGACGTATCACAATTATATAATATAGTGTGCATACGTTATCAACTGTGGCAACATTAAAAATACCTAGTGCAGCACTGAAATTTCAATAGAATTTTCGGCCTGCTGGATTCAGAAAGCACTGCATAGTAAAAACGGAAAGTTCCGTATTACCGGAAACGGAACTTTCCGTTTCCGTGATCGTTCCGCCGGAATACGCTGTTCCGTTTCCGTTTCCGTTTCCGTTTCCGTTTCCGTTTTGCAAAAATCCGTTTCCGTTTCCGTATTTTCATTCCGTTTCTATTTTTCCGCGGAAAAGTCGGAAAGATTCCGCTCCGTTTTCATCCCTAAGCCCACCTACAAATTGCCATTGCATCTTGGAAGTTTTGTTTTTTGTACCTCGGGCTATCCGTGACAGTGGATGGAAGTAGTATCCTCTTACCTACTTGGTCAGCTCTTGTATCTCCCCTTTCAACAGCATCCTGCAAGCCAGCGTATAGATCTGTTCTTAGGTTTCCTTGATGGTTTTTTATCCAGTCCAGCCTATAGTGTAGAATGCATGCAAATGCGTCCAGGATGAATTGCAGTGTTAGCTTCTTACAGGACATTAAGTGCATCGATTGGTTCATACGCTGTTGTATCCGGTATGCATAGTACTCCAGCATTGTAACATGCTTTCTCTTGCATGTTACTCCTTCTTTCAATATGTATGGTATTTTCTCCCTGAATCCATCTTCACCATAGGGAAATAGTAACGGATACTGCATGGCCATGAATTTTGGATGGTTCTCAGATATTCTTCTGGGCTTCATGTTTTTGTACTGCACGACGATGTCACGGCCTTGTCTATTTTTCGTCGTATCATTGACAATGAGGGCTGCCACTTCAGATGCTGAAGGCATATTATACTGTCTGCCATCTCTGTGTCGTTTATTGATTATTTTCAATTTCACATCATCATAGTCACCTTCTTTGAATCTATCCCTTGCCATTCTGAATGTTTTTGCTACTATATTGTCTCTATCCAACATATTTTTTAGGCCTTCAACAATGTGTGGATCTAACGACTTCCTCTTATCCGTGGAAGTGGTTGATGCTTCTATCCTATTTTTGACCTCGTTTTCCGTATCATAGATGTATAGCTGAGACCATCGTGGCTTGTCTCCTTTTTTGGTAGCAGAGTTCCCATACGATGGTAATTCAGCCCATTCATTTTGAACACATAAGGTCCACTGCCTTTGTTTATTTCTTTGTCAACCTTTCCTCCCATTGATGTGAAAGCGAACATGGAGTTGTACAATCTGATATTTTGCATGTAGTTTTTCGATCTTTTTCCACTTTCTTTCCTTATCAATTTCATAAGGTAAGCTGGTGGCTCCTTTAAGGCTGGCAAGTCAACCTTTCCATTCTGGCAACATAGTCCAAATTGTGGGTTGCTGCTCCCTCTGCACTTTGTTCTTTCTTCATACCAGAAAATTGCCTTGCATTTTCACACTTGCAAGTCGGTTTCCAAAGTTCCAAATTTCCATTTTAGTCCTTTTTGGTGTCCTGATGCATTTTTAGCATCATATTTGACATTAGAGATTGATTCTTGACTATGCAAATTGTGCAAGTTGAAATAGCTTACCTCTTTCTCTTTGCAATTTCTTTTGGCACTTGGTCTACATTGTTCTGAAGTTCTACTTTTCTTTTCCCGCTTGGCATCTCTTCTGTTGTTAATTCCACTGAATGACTTGACCTGTGTAATATTGAACGTAGAATAGGGAAAAAATAAGAATAAAAGTATATTTAATATAAGGAAACTTGTGTATAATCTTTTACCGCTCCTTGTTCAGAGATTCTTCATTGTGCACATCACCATGTTCTATTGTAGCCCTTCTCTTCTTCTTGTCCTGAATTTTCTGCATCCTTGTCAATCTTGCTATTTTGACGATTCTCTGTATTGACATGAGTAAGTATGACATGAGTAATCCTTAACACTTCTTGTTTTTGGCTTGATATTTATTTGTCCAATAAATCAAGTAGGCTATCTCTGTAGATATACTTTCATATATCCAACTTACACAACCCTCCCATTGATGTTTTATTACTAACATAGTGATTACCTTGACAGATTGGCAGTTTTCTGAGATGCCTTTCTGTGCGTCTCCCCTTTTCTCTTCATTGCGTATTCCTGTATGCCATTGAAATAATAAATATGTTTTTCTTCATATATAATAAAATATCAAGCTGTAATGCAATTATGGTGAGGAACGGGCACGCGGCACCGGAATCTGTCAACTCGACGCTTACTACCGGTCTAACATTTTTTTTCCTACTGCTGGTAGGACTTGCGCCGTGGGCTCTGCCCTAATAGGGTTTTCAGAAGATGTTGAGCTTGCCATCATTCTGATTCAGAGTGTGCAAGCTAGCAGATGGAGTCATCTGGCATGGACACCTACAGGCCAATGTGATTTAAAAAACTCCCATAAAACATATATAGTAAGTAATTTAATCTGTTCTATTGCATGTTCTATATGTACCTACATAATTACTCTCACCAGTTATGTAGAATTCATGCTTCATGTTCTTGGTCGTACGTCAAAGCTTTTGCTTGTTAAACTATCAGATTGATATTTGTATAGATTTGGAAACCAAGATTGTTCGATTGTACAGACCAATATATCTTCCAAACGGAACAAAAGCTGTAAATTGCATGCATTAAGAAATAGGGTCCCATTGCAATTGTGGATGGGAACTTCATGGTGGCAAACATGTTCTTACCTTAGACAATTCTTCTGTTGTAGGATTTTCCGCCCTGATATTTCAGGATCTTGATCGTACTCTCCAAATCTCGTAGATTGCTTTCTTTGGGAAGAAGAGAACGGATTGGACGTTAATAGATGATGTGGCGTGAGGTTATATGATATATAGGTTGTTTCCAAGGTATATACGACATGTTTTGTCTCTGGATAGAAACTCTTCTTTTAAAAACAATTCTATCTCTAAAGCCGTGTCAGAAGTTTAATCTCGTTGGTAGACTGGTTTTTTTTTAAATTGACCTTTTGAATATTTTTTTCTTTTACCCTGTACAAAATATCATGCAATTTGTGTCTTTATTTGACATCAGTATGGGACTCTGTGCAAATTAGATTTCTCTTTTATACTACTCCCTCCGTCCATTTTTTCTAAATCATACGTATAATACATTTGTTAGTGTACACAAAAATTTATAATTTTTTATACCATCGACTAAACTACAATCAGGTTGACTTCCCACTCTTTATGGTTTGTGTCCGGTATTCATTGATTTCTTCTCTAATTCCATCTTTTCTCACAGATGTCCGGGAAGACGACCCTAAAAGTTAATAATTGGCACTTGCTGGTTGAGATTGTTAGTAGGCCTGTACTATACATGTACTTGCACTTAGCTGGGCAGGCATAGGTACACGTAACATAAACAGATGACATGATTCAAAGCAATTTTTTGGTTTTGCGTAGCAAAAGCTCAAGATTAGCACGACTAAATATTCACACTTCACAGTGTATGTCTGTATGCACACTAATCTGAAAATTAAACTTCATGCTCTCATAGAGCTTACAATAATCACTACTAAGTATAAATAGAGTACTTGATCTTATTTATGTAAAGAAGCATATAATATTACTACGTGCTATTTGAAGCGTCGAGCAACCTAGTATGTGAATCTATCAGGTGTTTTCCTAATCCTCTTGGGTCTATCGTGACTGAGATCCAGTGGTACTATATTCTCCTTTTTTGATGACACCTTCCTCTTAATTCTGCTATCAACATTTTTCTTCTTTGTTGTCCTTGCAATTTCCTCAGTCAGTTCTTCTGCACTTTCGTCTGAACTGATGCAATCATTGTTCTCATCATCATCATTGTTGTTGTTGTCTCTCTGTTAAATTGTAAAATTAGTGCTGCTCTTAAAATAAATAAATTATAGGTAATGATAAATATCAAAGTTGTACATCATGAGTTACCTTTATAGGATTTGTTCTTTTTTTTATACTGATTTTATCCTTCTGTTCCTGTTTCACCTGTAAGATAACATACCTTAGTTAGAGAATAGGACAACATTTGATTTGGATTAAAAAAATATAAGAAATAAGCCCCTAATAATGATTATCCTCACTTTCACAACTTTCTTGAATTTCTTATGGGTAGGCTTTTGTAGGTGGTTTAAATTTTCCAAGCAGTTAACATCATCATTGACTTCAACTCCCGTTTCAACCTGCAAGTCACAATATGTTTACAATATACACTTTTTACCGATCTCATTAATAGTAATGACCCGTGATACAAAACTTAGTTCATACATGTAGATTATAATACCTTATCATCCAGCAGTTTATTCTCCATAACATTTCTTTTGCTCTTTCTGAAACCAACCTTTCCCCTTTCTTTTTTACATATTGTGTTGCCTCTCCTTTTCCCAATATTCTCCGAATCATTTTTTGCCTCCTGCATACGTAACACATAAATTTAGTGATCTTTCTGAAAAATAATTAACAATGTTATCTACCTCATTCTTGATTTTCTTTCCCTTGGCAACCTTTGTGTTCTTGCATGTATCTGTATTATCGCACTCTTTATCTGAACCATCTATTATAATTAAATTTCCACTTGACGTTTGACGATTGCGTACGCTATCTTCAAACCCATATTCTCCAACCTCTCCCTTTTCTACCTGTAAGTCAGAATAAAATAATTTAGAATATAAGATAGATCTTTTTTGTAACAATAATATGTTACAATATACAATTTTGGTAATCTCATTAATAATAATGCTCCGTGATCAAAAACTTCTTTCATACATGTAGATTATAGTACCTCATCATCTAGCAGTTTATTCTCCATAACATTTCTTTTGCTCTTTCTGAACCAACCTTTTCCCTTTCTTTTTTACATATCGTGTTGCCTCTCCTTTTCCCAATACTCTCCAAATCATTTTTTGCCTGCTGCATACATAACACATGAATTTATTGATCTTTATGAAAAATAATTACCAATGTTATTGCTAATTTGTAATCAACAAATGATCTACCTCATTCTTGATTTTCTTTCCCTTGGCAACCTTTGATTTCTTGCATGCAGACTTGTTCACACGTGTATATGTATTATCACACTCATTATCTGAAGCATCTACTGGAATTAAATTTCCACTTGACGTTTGGCTATTGCGTACGCTATCTTGAAATCCATATGTTTTTATTGCAGCGTTCTCATCATCCCTTAGCTCCTCTGAATCTGACTCAGGTTCCTGCATTTTTCGTTGGTGTTGTATGACATAGGAAATAGAGCTTAATGTCAACAGAAAATAAGGATAAATATTATCATACCTCATCATGAGAAATTTCCATTCTTATAACAGATTTTTTGCTTTTTTTGCCAACCTTTGTTACTTTTCTGCTAGATCTCTTCCGTGAGTTCTCATCTTTTCTAACTTGATAAGAGTTTGACTCTTTCTGCATAATTTGGTAATATAGTTATGCTAAAAATCATACATGTTGTAAATGATGAAAAGTCTTCTTTACAATATTACCTCATCATGGTGGCTCCCTCTGGAAGTAACCTTCATTATTTTTCTTTTAGGTCTTGTGCTTGATCTCTCTTTTTTAATTTTCCTCATTATTTTTTTTGGTAGATGCACGGATTTCCTTCTCACTGGTATCACTTTTGTCACCTTCCGATTCTTCTGTCACAATATCGGAGAAGATTTTTCCCTATGAAAGAATATGTTTTTAGTAAAAAGAGAATAATACATTACCTTTGCTACTGAAATCATATATTAGCAGACCTGATTTTCTAAATTATGCATAATTGAAGCAGTTGAGTCTCCATGTCCTTCAAAAAAAATTCCATTATGATTTTGTATGTCCTTTGGTAAGAAAACGCATGTGCATACCTCCACAGCCTTCTCATTTGAATAGTTCATCTCTAGCTCGTTATCAGGCTCAAAAGTGCAATTAACTTTATAATTTTCCATGCACTCTTCTTAATTCCTTGAATTTAACTTCAAACGGAATATGAGTGTTCTTCCACAAAGGTTCTGAATTGATTCTGGGATTGTCTCCGAGTATCCCTCTTGCTCTAGCATGGTATCAACAGACTTATTCCCCAAAAGTGTTTGATATACCTCGTTAAATAGTGCACATGTTGTTGTTGCTGTGTGGTCACTTATCTTGATATTGATTATGTACCTGGTATGATACTTTAGTGTTAACAGAAACTCATATTACGTACAGTATTAGAAAAATAGAGTATTAAGAGTTATCACCTTTGGTCTATAGTTTCTGCTTTTTAGTTGCACGCTTTACAAACATAGTTATCTGACTCCTTTCTTGTCGTAGAATAGCAACTTTTACATGCCATGTACCACCAACCTCTATCGGAGATGATCTCATCTATTGTTGCTTTGGTTGTGCACATATATTCCTAATTTAAGTAAAGAGAAAAATATGAGACAATGTGCAAGAAAATATGTAAAATATACTTCAAATTAATGGTCTGAAATAACCTTTGTTTTCACATCATTGAACCGCAGTTGGCCTCCCTGCCCCTCTACGAGGGTCCAGCATTGAAAGAGGGACTAGTTGACCCTGTAGCGGAGGGAAGAGGAGAGCTTTCCTGGCTTTCTTCCGTTTATTGTCTTGTCTTTTTTTTTGTTTTCTGTTGACTTGTGATGCAGTACTTTACTGCTCCAGTTGTTTACTGTTTGTTAAGGAGCGCCGAATATCGTGGCACACGGCAAAGGTGTTAGGTGGGACCCACCACCACTTGACGACGGCGGCGGACGGTGACGGACGGTGAGACCCACTGGATCGCTCTTTGCCGTGTGTCGACACATGGCAAAGAGCGAGGTCTTTGCCGTGTGCCAACGCACGACAAAGAGCGACCATCTGGGTCCCATCTTGTCAGCTATTTGTCGTGTGTCGACACACAGCACAGACCCTTCCTCTTTGCCGTGTGCCAACGCACGGCAAAGAGCGACCCTGTCGGTCCCATCTTATCAGCTATTTGTCGTGTGTCGACACACGGCAAAGAGGGAGGGTCTGTGCCGTGTGTCAACTCACGGCAAAGAGCGCCCCTGTGGGTCCCCCTTGTCAGCTCTTTGCCGTGTGCCAGCACACGGCAAAGGCTGACCAAAAGTGACCTAAGCTGGCATTTTTTGTCAGCCTTTGCCGTATGTTCGCACATGGCAAAGACCCTTCCTCTTTGTCGTGTGCAGGCGTCCTAATTCTGCAAAGACCCATTTACAGAGTTAAATGCACACGCAGTCCTAATTCTTGCGCCAAAGTGTCAAGTGAGTTCTAAATCTTTCAAAAATGCACATCGCAGTCTCGTATCTTTTCACTGCGTGGCGCTTTGACCACTGCCACGTCGAGGGGCTCCTATGAGGTGTAATGGTCAGACGTGAAATTACGCAAATAGCCCCATCAGGCTGTATTTCTTCCAAATCACAGTCTCATTTTCTTTTCAAATATATCCCGTTTCAGCAGCCCACCAATGCCATGTGATATTCGTCTCCTCCACCATGCTGCGGCCCACCTCGATTCGGACTGCATCATTGAAAAGGGCTGGCACATCTGATGTGACTGAGACTGAAGATTTCCGTGAAGTACAATTCGCCCATGAAGGAAGAATGACAAATGTTGATGCTCACAATCTAGCTAGGAGTTCTTATTCTCTAGACATAGGGAGACATGTTTGGCTTTTGGATCCACCAGATGGTGTTTGTAAATAGCAGGGGCAACAAGTTTCTGACGCGCTCTTTTCCTCATCAGGGTACCCAAGGGGGCTGGGAGGTTTCTAATGAGGCGACTTATTTTGCTTTTTATATATTGAAAATTCTCAACAAAAAAAATACTGATGTGACCGAGAAGTCCATGCCCAGCCACGGTTTTGCCGGTGCTGGTTCTCTGGAGCCAAATCCACCGAGTGCCAAGTGGGCGCCCCTATTCAGCGCTTCAATTACTGCCTAGCGAGCCAACGCGCATCTTTCTGCTCTAGTTTCGTACTATGGGCTCGGCCCATTTAGTGCTTCGCGAGTTACCATCTGTTTCCTCGCGGTCGCTCTTGTAGGGAGCTCCATTAGCTCGCCTTACGGCGACGGCTCTCGGACGCGTAACCGGGGACACGGCTAAGTACATAGTTTTTGACACTCTCGAGAGGTTGTGCACGTTCACCGACTTAACCAACCCAAACTATTCCCACACTCAATTAGTGCTTTGGGAAAAAGGTGAAGATTAAGACGAGATCTTTCAGAAGCATTTTCCCACCCCATACCGGCCTTACCCGTTCCACCTACAATCCTCTAGCACCACCTGTCAAGCCGGGATGAGTCCATGCAACTTAGTTGATCAAGACAGAGCCCATATGACTAATGGCTGCATGGGAAGCAATCTTCACTTAGAGTAACTTCAAATCCCTTTGACCCTAGGTGGCCATCCACAAGTGCACATACTCAGGTTCACACCATGAAAATGGGCCTGAGTAGCCACTCAACTTCGCCTCCTCTATCAAACCAATCCACCCAGGAGTTTCATTTACTTAGTAGAAATTAGCTTTTCTTAAAAACAACTTTTGCATAGCATTTCAATATTTCTACTAAGTTATAATAGGATTCTAGACCAACTAGTATAAGGGGTGCTACTCTAAACAATTTTAGCATAGCAATACTAATAATACCTACACATGCTTAAGAAAAATATACTAATCATGCATAGACAAAATACTTAGGAAAATTTATGAATGTGCCACTTGCCTTTGAAAGTTGTTGTTGCTCACAAACTCTTTTCAACGTAACTCGGAGCTCTCCGTTCGATCTAAACAAAATAAACAAACAACAATACAACAATCAACATAAAACACAACATCAAACATGGACAACAACATAATATTTGGGTTTGGTTTAAAAGGGCTTAACACATTTTAAAACCAAGGTTTGCAAATCAAAACATTTTAAAAGACTTTTAGCACAAACTTAAATATATAAAATATAAAATAACTTAATAAAGATGGTTTTGTGTCGCTTTGGTCAGAGGCAAAGATTTTTGATATTTTTCAAAAAGAAACAAATTAAAATAATTTATAGGATTTAAAGTATGTCAAAAACATGCAATTTGGGTCCCTGATTTGTTAATAAAATTTAAATACGCCCAAAAATTATTTCTAACAGTGGAGCCTTATTCTACGGATCCTAAGGTTTCCAAGAGTATTTTATTTATAAATTTTGGACTTGTGGATCTAAAGTTAAGTAAAATTTACTCAAACTCCTTATTTGAAATTTGAATAAATTTAAACTATCTAAATTTGAAATCTAACATAGCCAAAACATTCTACACGTCCAGGGCTTTCTATTGGTAAAGAAAAATTAACACAAATAAATAACCATCAGAAATAAAGAGCCAAATAAATATCAAAATATACAAGATCTCAACAAATACCATAACAGCAAAATACTAATAATTATGTAATTATCTGTCTAATATTATTTTATCTAGTCACAAGGATAGGGGAATCATAGGGATCAAGTCACGAAAGAAACCACCTGAAAAATGATATATGAATATGAAGTTGTGGTTAAGAGAAGGTTCAAACTCAAATTTGAATTCGAACATATTGGAAGCATTGAATTTCTGAAGTCATCGTGCCACTGGAAAGATAATAAAATTATGAATCCAACGCAATTGGAATCAGATAAAACGGAGATCTAGATCTAAAGATATGGAATTTCAAAGTTTTAGTGTTTTGGATAAACAGAAAGTGACCTGCACGATTCTGGAGCATCGGATCTGGATGTGGCGGCAGACGCATCTCTGGCTTCAGCTCGGCTTGGCTCGGCTCCCAGCTCGCGGCTCGGCGAGGACGACGTGCCAGCGCATGATTCGTCAGTACCTCTTCGTTTAAGTGACTAAATCTACGCCGCGAGATCTTGATCTAACAGTCTACGACGCAAGCTCCTGTGATACTGTACAAAAACAATCTGACGGTGCTGGGAGGGAGGAGTTACCATCAGCAATGGTGGTCGTCAAAACGCTCGTATCTTCAGAACGATGGTGATGGTGGCGATGGTTGTGCACGCCGGCGCTGTTCTGGCGGTCCCCCGAGTGCGGCGAGGTCGGCCACCTATTTTCTCTTCATGGCGATCTTGATGTCTTTCTTTTCCTGGCGACAGCCATGATCACGTGAAGAAGCTCCGGTGAAGCTCCGAGGACAGTGCGTACCGATCGATGTGGAGATCGTGTGCACGAAAGAAAGGGCATGACGGGAGGCGGCAGACCAAGATGGCAAGATTGGATGGCAAAACAAGAGAGGAACGACTCTGGAACCTCTGCCTCGAACTTCATCCATGGCAGCGATTTGGGAATTTGATCTGGTGGACTTCGCGTTAGGATTTCGAAGAAAAATGGAACCGGGAGGAGGTGTGGGTATTTATGGAGGAGTCTTCGTGCAGGAGGGAGCAGTAAATCGCACTAATTTGGCGAGAGAAATCCGGGATTTGTTTCCGGTACCGGAGATAATGGTGTTCACCTGGGTGTTTTCTGGGAGAAGGAAGATAAAAAGGAAAGAAATGGAAGGGAGAGAGACGGACCAGGATGCGTGCTTCGGCTGGGCCGGTTCGTGTGTGTGCATGGTTGTTGCACTTCACGTGCACAGCTAGCTTGCTCTGCCTTCGTTTTGCTTTAGCTATCTGCTAGCCAGTTCACGTGGCTTTTATTTATTTATTTTTTTAAAGAAAAGTAGGAAAATAGAATACGACCTATCTATCTATGATGCCAATTCTTTTCTAGACAAAAAAATAACATTTAAACAAAATAGTTATTTAGAGCCCAGGAATTTGCATTTCCCGCTCAAATATAAACATGTTTTTATAGACGATATTATGGCTCTATTTAATTTTAAAAAATATTTTTTATTTAATTTAGAAGATCCAAAATATTTACAAGGTTCTAAAATGCATACGAAAATTTAATAAAATATTTCCAACTCATATATTTGAAGAAGTCATGTTATCTTCTCTCTGTTGATTTATTTTGAGTCCTCAAAAGTTTAAAACTCTTCAAAATATTTCAACAAATACAAGGCAAATCAGATAATAATATTATTTTATTTAACATTCCAAAATAGGAAAATTTTGAGATGTTACAGCTGTACGCCTATAATGATTCTTCCTGCACAAAAAAATTGAATAAATTTAAATCAAAACAAATTTTGAATTTGAATAAATTTCGAATCAGAACAAATTTCGAAGTCGGAACAAATTTTCAATCGGAACAATTTTAGAATCGCAACAAAATTTGAATTTGAACAAATTTCGAAAAATTTGTAAAATTAGAACAAATTTCGAATTTGAACAATTTTTAAATGTGAACAAATTTCGAAATCGGAACAAATTTTTAATCAAAAAAATTTCAAATCGGAACAAAATTTGAATTTGAACATTCGAATCGGAACAATTTTTGAAATTAGAACAAATTTCGAATTTGAACATTGATCAAATTTTGAAATCAGAACAAATTTTGAATTTGAACAATTTTTGAATCGGAACAATTTTCGAATCAGAAGAAAATTCGAATTGAACAAATTTCGAATCAGAACGATGCGGTTGCCGCCCCGAACGTCATCTCACCCAGCGCCACAAGAAGCTTCTCCGTATCTTGTCGATGAGTTTGAACAGGCAAAACCTTTATACCGCCTAGTAGCGGTGCTAGACGGCCGCGCCGCAGCTGGGCCGGCCCATTTTACTTTTTTCTTTCTTCTCTGCTTCTTCTCTGTTTATGTTTCATTTTTTTTTTCCGTTTTTTCTTTTTCTTCTGTTTTTCTTTCAAAAAATTCAAATTCGAATTAAAATTTTGTTCATTTTCGAAAATTGTTCAAAATTCCAAATTTGTTCATTTTCGAAATTTTGTTCAAATTTAAAATTTGATCATTTTCGAAAATTGTTCAAAATTTGAATTTGTTCATTTCGAAAATAGTTCAAATTCGAATCAAATTCGAAAATTGTTCAAAATTCGAAATATTATTTTTCAAAAATTGTTCAAATTCGAAATTTGTTTATATTCAGAAATTGTTCAA
The DNA here is from genome assembly GCA_947311845.1 of Poa pratensis. NCBI lineage: Eukaryota > Viridiplantae > Streptophyta > Magnoliopsida > Poales > Poaceae > Poa > Poa pratensis. The sequence continues at coordinate 858,096 of CAMZMU010000021.1, forward strand.
ATTCAAATTTTGTTTGGATTTAAAATTTTGTTCATATTCGAAAATTGTTCAAATTCGAAATTTGTTCTTTTTCGAAAATTATTCAGATTTAAAATTTTGTTCATATTCGAAAATTGTTAAAATTCAAAATTTGTTCTTTTTTAAAATTGTTCAAATTTGAAATTTGTTCATATTCAAAAATTGTTCAAATTCAAAATTGCTCTTTTTTGAAATTTGTTCATATTCGAAAATTGTTCAAATTCGAAATTTGTTCTTTTCTGAAAATTGTTCAAATTGAAATTTGTTCATATTCGAAAATTGTTCAAATTCAAAATTTGTTCTTTTTGAAAATTGTTCAAATTCTAAATTTGTTATTTTGAATTCAAATTTTGTTCAGATTTGAAAAGTGTAATTTTCGATTGTTCAAATTTGATATCAGCTCATATTAAAAAATTGTTCAAATTCGAAATCTGTTCATATTCGAAATTTGTTCCATTTCAAATCTGTTCACGTACGAAAATTGAGCAGAACGAAATAGACGAAGGGGCCGAAGCAGCAAAGAAACTAGCAGAGCGAACAGCAGCCGAAGCACTTGGGCCGGCCCACTTTAGGAAGCGTGTAGGTGGCGCGGTCGCAACCGCCGCTAATGAGCAGTATAAAGGAGCGCCCGTTTGAACACCCAAGGCTCAAGATCCAAAGCCATAAGATGGTAGTAGATGACAGAGGCCGTCATTACCGTGCGCATCCAGTGCGAATGCCACCTTCTACAACGGGTGTTTGTTTGCCAGCTTGTCGATCAGCGGTTGGACATTCGACTTGCGCAGCCTGGTGATGGACAATGCGAGTCCAGATATCGACACGGAAACCGGCATATCCGACAGGGCAACACCGGCGCAATCTCGTCAAGGATCATCTGTGTGCACCTGACAACCAGACCTGACGCATGTCTGAAACACTCCAGAACGCCGTGCACCACCTGCAACTCTGCCTGCGTCGGCCACGCGAACACGACGGGGTCGTCCGCGTTCTCGGTGCCTGATCCCATACTGCTGCAGGTTCCCCAAAACCCAGCGGTCCTCCGCTGATCTGAACATGGCCGAAACCACATTCATGACAATGATGAACAAAAGCGGGTATATCGGGTCTCCTTGGCGCAAACCACGGCCATGGGCGAACTGATACCCCGAGCTGATCATTTGTCTTTTGCACTACATAGCGCTATGCAGAACTTTATTCCCTTTTGTTTTTCAAATAAATCTAAAGACAAAGGACTTCACCCTGAGATTCTGTTGAAAGATAAACGTAAGGTCCATCTTCTTTATAGCATCATAAATATTACATCCCTGAAACAAGCCAGATCAAAGGAGGAAACAAAAACTTAGTAATACTACTCGATGAAGCTAGCTGGTTGTTGCGGCTCAATGGGAACGGCTGCCCTCTCGACCTCGTCATCGTCTCCCATGAACAATTTCATACGGGCAAAGGAGTACAATCACGTGATGCTCCATGCGATGTGGATGCAATACTTTTGTTGTACTCCACTTTGATCTTCTTCAATCTCACGACCACGTCGCTCATCGACATCCTCTGGTCAGGCGAGTCACTAGAGCAGAGCAAACCCAGCTCGAATACCTGTGCGAGGAATCCGACATCCAGGTTGCAGCTAGAAGAAGAGGCTTGGCCTTGAAGTAGCTGATCATCAACGACATCAACAAGATCCATGGGAAATGCATGGTGTACCCACTGCCTAAGAGTTATTTCTCCCCCGAACATAGCATCTGTGGGTCTTCTTCGGGTAAAGACTTCAAGGAGCATGATCCCATAGCTGAATATGTCGCTTTTCCGTGATGCTTTTCCAAGAGACCCATACTCTATACAAGTAATACATGAACACATATTAGAGCAAGCATGTATATATGGTAAACCATAATTATGTGATGGTTTAATAGGTTCTAGATGAGTACCTGGCGCCATGTAGCCAACTGTTCCAGGCATGCTGGCACAAATCATGGAATTGCCATCGCCTAGAAGCAATCTTGCAATGCCAAAATCAGCCACATGTGCTGTCATGTCCTCGTCAAACAAGACGTTGCTCGGTTTCAAGTCACAATGCAAAACCACCTCACAGTAATCATGGTGTAGGTACTCCATTGCCATCGACACGTCAAGCATGATACCAAGCCTCTCGACGAACCCCAAGTGCATTATGCTCTGAGACCGGTGTAATAGTTTCTCTAGACTTCCGTTTGGCATGTATTGAAGTACAAGTGCTCTGAAGTCTAGGTTGGAACAGGTGTTGAGTATCCGTATCAGGTTGCGGTGTCGCGCCATGCGAAGCACACGACACTCAGCCTCGAAGCTTCTCATGGCCAATTCTTGTTGCATGTCAAGAACTTTTATCGCGACTACCAAACCACTAAGATCACCCCTGAAGACTTTTCCAAAGCTTCCAGATCCCAAAATGTTATCTTCATCAAAATTGTTTGTGGCGCGACGGAGCTCATGGTAGGAGATAATATGATGGCCTATGCCATCGGTTGGATCAGTATATTTTTTTCTGTCCACCTTATTATTAATTTTCTTTTTGGTCCACAGGTATAAGAAAATAGCAATACTACCAAAAGCTATGGTGGCTGTTGGCAGTAGAAATTTTATCAAGTATCCACTACTTGAATGAGATTTTGTAACACATGGCATAAATCCTAGGCGTGGAGCACCACATAGTCCAGCATTCCCGATCAAAGATTGCAATGAGAGGCTTGAGAAGACACCCCCGTCTGGTATTTGGCCTTCTAGCTTATTAAATGATAAGTTCAAGGTAGTCAGGCCGGTCAAGTTTGCAAGGAATATAGGAATGGTACCAGAGAGGCTGTTGAAGGAGAGATCTAATGAAGCTAGGCTACTTAGCTTTTGAAGTGGGTCCGGCATGGGGCCTCCAAACGAGTTGTGCGATAGATTTAGGTAGGTTAGCATCTTAAGTTGTCCAAGTGATTTCGGGATGCTTCCTACCAATAAATTAGAAGAAATGTCCATTCGGTATGTTTGTATTAGCCCAGAAACATCCTCCGGCAATGCGCCACCAAAAGAATTGTAAGAAAGATTGAGTTCGATAAGCTTATCCAGGAAGAATAGACTTGTTGGTATCAATGAATTTAATTGATTATCAGACAAGTCAATTTTCTCTAGCCTGCTAAGATTACCGAAGTTGTTTGGTATAGAGCCAAATAATTTGTTTCTTCGTAGAAACATTCGTTGCAGACTTCCAAGCATGCTCATTTCTGTCGGGATAGTGCCTAAGATGTCATTGCTAGAGAGATCAAGCCACTTGAGGTTTTCCATCGTCCCAATGGATTTTGGGATTGGCTCGGTGAGTAGGTTGTTAGGAATATCTAACCATTCTAGGCCGCTTATGTTTGAAATTGTGGCTGGAAGTCCACCTATTAACTTGTTGTAGCCTGCAGTGAATGTGACTAATTGTGAAGTGAGGTTTCCCATACTGGCAGGGAGGGAACCTGTGAATGAATTGCCCAATAATCTAATGACCTGGAGGTTTCTACAATTGGAAAGTGCTAACAAGAAGTCCATGTTTCCCTCCAAACTGTTATACTGTAGACCAAGAGTCTCCAGAGCTGCAATGTTCCCAAGCGTTAGTGGTACCGAGCCGGATAAGTTATTCGCTTCCAAAACTAGGAATGACAAGCTAGATAAATTTCCGAGTGAAGCTGGAAATGCACCAGTAAGTTGATTGGATCCAAGATGTAGGTGTGAAAGTTTTTTCATTTGACCTAACTCAGGTGGTATGTCTCCTGTGAGATTGCAGTGGGAGAGGTCTAAAAAAGTAAGACTAGTGATATTGCTAAGAGTAGCTGGGATGGAGCCAACAAGGTTATTCGCACCCAATGAAAATTGTTCGAGGTGTGGCAGTTCAGCTAACCATAGTGGTACAACATCCGCAAATAAATTATTATCCAAAAAAAATGCTTCTAGGTACCGACATGATGCAAACCCTGATGAAATTCGGCCACTAAGTTTGTTAATAGAGAGGTCAATGGTCTGCAACATTGGGAGGCTAAAACTTCTGTTGCTTGGAATTGTCCCAGTAAGGTTGTTGTTGCCAAATGCCATGTATTGCAACATGGACAAGTTGTATACGGCTTCTGGAATGTGACCTGATAAGCTATTGTTACCAAAGTCAATGCTCTTCAAGGAAGGCGTGTTATTGAATAGATATGGTGGCAGTTGACCGCTCAAATCATTTTGGTAGAAGTAAATCCTCTCAAGTTTCTCTAGATGTATCAACATCTGAGGAGGGATCGTGCCCGACAACATGTTGATAGAGAAGTACATGTACTTCAAAGATGAAGTGTTGTTGAATAGATATGTTGGTAAATGGCCAGTCAAGTAATTGTCTGCCATAGAAATCGTTTCAAGTTTCCGCATATGGATGAAAAAATCGTGAGGGATTTGGCCAGTGAGTTGGTTGGAAGTTAGACCGAGGAACTCAAGACTTTTGAGGTTACATAGGGCAGTAGGAATGACATTTGACAAGTAATTTCCTTTAAGCTGAAGGTACTTAAGCCGGCCAAGCCTGCCAAGTTCGGGAGGGATTTTACCCGTGAGATTAGCATAAGTAAGGTTCAGAACGGATAGGAAAGAGAGGTTACCGAGCTGAGGTACCAAAGATCCATCGAGGGGCGTGTCCGACAACGATAGAGCGGTGACACGCTGCCGGCGACGGCTGCACGAGACGCCGACCCAGTGGCAGAATGACTTGCCGGTCCAGTTATGGGCGAGGACACGGAGAGGGTCGGCGAGCTGGGCTTTGAAAGCCAGCAGCGCCATTGCTCCAGCCGAGATTGCTAGCACTAGGACGATGATGATGGGAATGCGGGCAGATGGTGGTGCGGCTGCCATTGCTCCAGCTGGCCTTCTTGCGAGAGCAATTGGAGACTGCTCAATTTATACGGGTTTTCTCACCTTGTTTTATCTCGCATGACTCGCCTTACGGTCTCCGCACGGCAGCTAATAGTGCGGCCTAACTCTGATTAATGGGACAAGCATTTCCACGCCACTAATGATTGACTCAAAACATTATTGTGCTAGCCAACTTGACCACGACATTACAACCACACGTTGATGTCAAAAATTCATTGTCCCCTCCACTCGCTAACAAGAGTGCTGTTCGTTGATAGCAAGTACAAGCATTACACGGTCTGTTTTGTCAACCGATAGTCAATTTCATAAAGAAAATATATGTGGTTCTGCTTCAGTGCTTCATGTTGCAATCTTGACTAATTGGTCGCCCACTTAAATCAATTTAATTTTTTTTATACTAGGAAAAATACCCGTGCGTTGCAACGGTGAGAAGTCAACTTCTGAATGAAAAACGTCAAACGATCCAAACTTTTTCCAAAGCATACCAACTGTTCTCTGTCGATTGTCAATGTAGAGAGACCCCTATATCTTAGTGGTTTGTCAATGATCTGTGCTGCTGATTAAGCAATGGACATTTATTTTGATTTTTTAGCAAACCAAAAATCCATGAGGTGGTCACACCATATTTTAGATGAATGGGAATTATGCAAGAAAATAGCCTCCAGTTTTGAGCAGTGATGATACGTCATTGAGATGCTAGCTTCTTTGTGTGGTCCTCTCTTCCAAAGCAGTAAACTTTGAGGATCATCAAAGCTTAATATTACGTACTCTAGAGTTGGAGAAAAAACCAACTTGCCTCTAAATTCTGCATGCAGCAAACTATATCTGGTTGGATGCCCTTTTCTTCTAATTGAGCTTCAAACCCATTCAGTTATACAATCCGCCTTAACTGACAGCTCTGAACAATTTAACGTATCGTATGGGTCTCCATTTTCTTCTATAGTTCGCTGGCACCACTGACAACCGACGGAGAACAAACTATCATATTCATTACTGTAGTAGTTTGACCACAGCTAACATGATGGGTTTTTTTAGGAGAAAAAAATCATGCTTTATTACGTTAACTGGGGTGATCAGCCACCACAACTTCCGCCGGCAACGTTGGCCGTATATCGAGATCCCAAATTATAGCCTCCGGCCTGGGCATCACAGTATTTTCCAAGATTAGCTAGTTCATAAGCAACCCTATTAGCAAAGCGTCTACAGGCCAACCACCTTGATGCTTCAAAACCAAGAGCACCACTGGATCTTCAAGCCATCCATCAATGTAACCAGTTGGGAGATTGGCCTGATCATTCAGAGCCATTGCCAGAGTTGAGATTCCGTCTAAAATTGGGCGTATAACACCGATGTACGTAGCTCTGTCTACGGCACACACCATTGCATGGACTCTGCACCGAAGGCATCCTGGATCCCGTCTGCTTTGCCTGCACTTGCAAGAACCAGCCCACCGTGATGCTCTCCGAAGGAATTTTGAAAGTATTTCGGCCGGAATTTTTACCCATCAGCACATGATTTTTATATAGCCGAAGCAGCAGCACCACCAGCTTGAGAAAGACGTTTTAGGGAAGACCGACGATTCCACGGGGATGATAGTGTGTGTGCTAGCAACGGCGCGCCTGCACATGAACGAACTGATCTCCTGCGCTTTGTGTGAAGTCCTCGCCATCCTCAAGCGTTGTCGCCGCATATCCTCCGGCGCAGCTCGCCGTATGCCCCTGCTTTGTCTCGAGCCTGGAGCACAACTGATCCTTTCATCTTCTATCTACTTATTCCATCGCACGCCACCACCAAATTGCTCGGGCAAAAATCCTGTCCCGACAGCCACAGCTCTGCTCGCAGTGGAAGACCTGGCGCCTCAGCAGCGGACACCGATCCTGCTCCAGCACCCGCGCATCGTTTGCCGGCGAGGAAGGGAGGTCCTATCCGCCTAGCGGTCTCCTGCAACCGCGTGCCGCTCGGCTTGCGAGGACGCCGCCGATCATCGCCGAGCCCGTCTCCTGCGTCCGCGTGCCACTTGGCCGACGAGGGTGCGGTACTGCGGTGCGCCCTTAGAGTTTCCCTCTGCGTCGAGCCCGTCGATGATGTCTGCTTCAACGGTGCGTGGCCTGCTGTGACGCCCTTGGGAGGCATATTTATGGGACAGCTTCGTGTTTCCCTCTGCGTCGAGCCCGTCGATGATGTCTGCTTCAACGGTGCGTGGCCTGCTGTGACGCCCTTGGGAGGCGTATTTATGGGACAGCTTCGTATCCTGCTTCCATCCGGAGTTAGAGTTCAGATCAACAACGGGACAACCGTGATCTTGCATATAATCGAGTCAGGTTCAAAATCCTCTCCTGCACGTATTCATCTTTTTTTCTATCGGGGAAACAAACGCTACGACGTACGAAACCAAACGACGACGACAAGAAACGCTCTAACGGACGAAAATTTGGGGGAAGAAAACACTCCTCCCTTTATTATTAGGTATAGATGTCAGAAACCTACCTGGATCATTCATGTATGGTAAGAAGTGGGACACAATTTTATTTACATATTACTTAGTTTATAAAGAGTTGGAACTCCATATAAAGAAGATTTGTTCTCTCACTTGTATAAGCATATATGTGAGAAAAGATATCTATACGCGCGCTTCACCTCCTCTGTTGCCCGTCTTGTCTTTATTTTGTGTGTTTGTGTGTTTGAATCTAAACAATTAATTGCCCAGAAACTGAATCTTTTTTACATTTTCGAGGGAGAAACTGAAACGTTTTTGAACTAGCTAAAACGAAACCGGTTTTAGTAGCACGCACTAGTGAAAGTTGAACTGAACCGTCTATTAGACTATTTCGAAGCACGCACTAGTGAAGGTTGAACTGAACCGTCTAGCCTCTTACCTATTTTCTTTTCACACCAAAAGAAAGACTAGCCTCGGTCTACACCGGCCCGGCCCCTACTATCAGCACGTACAGACGTACTGACATATATACTGTGCATGGCCACCTTCTAATTTCCCATCTTCATCCAAATTCTGATTATGTAAAACGTTAGAAAATGTAATCCCTTACAAACTGAAAAAACAATGCAAGTAACTAAATGTATGTATGTACAATTATATATATGTATGTACCCTGGCGCAAACCCCGCCTACGTGAGCCACCAGGACCGTGCCACCCCGACTCTCTCCGTCACGGGCTCCAGTGACCAACGCCATCGGCCCCGTCGCCCCTACCGTGTCGTCACTGCCTCCTGGGACCACCGTTACCGTCCTTTGCTCGCCCCGCCACGTCGCCACACCACAGCCGGAGCAGACGCGTCGCCACGTCCTTTGCCCAACGTGACACCCCAGTCGACGCTCTTGGCCTGCGCCGAGAACTCTGTACGAGGGTCCAGCGTCCGGCCCCTTCGGTCGGCGGCGAGGAGCGGGGGGAAGGCAAGAGCTTTTGGTTACCGGCCGAAATACTGCGGTAACCGGCCGGTAACCGGATTACCGGCTACCCCCGATAATTGCCTATACCGGCTAAAAAATCTGGAACATTCAAATTTGGACCAAATTCGTGCTCCCAAAATTTAAATTTTTTTTTACGTTTTATGTTTGAATCCTAAATTCTTGCCGGGAATTTAGGACGGTAACCAGCCGGTATTTTCCGGTAACCACCGTTACGGAAAAACCGCCCCCCTCCAGGATTTTTGTTAAAACGGTAACCAAAACCTCCTACTCCTACTACTCTCATTGAAAACATTTTTGCTTTATTATATGGCAAATCTTTCTACATGGCAAATTAATAATACTATAACTTTCTTACACGTACGCCCATAAGACGCCCATAAGATCTGATCTGATCTAGAGATAGAGATATCTCAGCCGGCCGACGCCCATAGCATGCAAGCAAATAAATATTCTAGGAACCGATTAGCCCTAGCGAGCCTAGCAATCGCCGGCGGCGGCCATGTGGTTTTTGGCCACTACTACGACGAACGCCCGGAGTCGTTTCCTCCCGACGAGTGGAAGCATGAGAAGGCGTACGTCATGTTCCACGTGGCCAATGGCGGCTGCCTCGACCAGTTCAGGACGGCGATCGACAGGTGCCGCGACGCCGATGCCGACGACGACGCCGAGGCGTGCGTCGAGGCCACGGCGGCGCTGCGCAAGTGCTTCGCCAGCAATCCTGACTGGTTTGACAGGGCCTACTTCATGGACCGCCTTGATAAGGGACTGGATCAGGACACGAAGTCGACGCCCGAGGAGATCGAGAAGGACGAATGTCGTGGGACGTATAGGTGGTGGACTGGCATGAGGAGGAGCTAGCAGGCTAGTTCCTGGTGTAGCTAGTTCCTGGTGTAGATTTTTTTTCATTGGATCGGAGGTTTTTATTAGTCAGATATAGTCTAGCTAGATCTGTTAATTTTGCAGTTTTTCTGAACCAAATCAATGAAGTGGACGTGCATGCTACTTTCGATATGATGTCCTGATGTAGAATTTCGTCTGTCAGATGAAATGGCAGCGGATACCACACATATATGATATATGTAGGTAGGGACAACTGGACAAGTTATATGCAGCTGCGATGGGAACCCGAGATCATTACCTTTCGCCTCTGATCCATGGAGCTTTCCGGATGCATGAGCTTTGACCTGAAGATGCTTCATGGATAATTGTCTGAATGCATGGATTTCAAAAGGGCTAGCGTAGCAAAAATGCATCGCCCGTCCTTCTGCAAACAAAAGAAAAGTGATTGACGCTACCGACAGACATCCTCACAATATAAAAAAATCAAAAGTTCATAAGCAACACAGCAGCATAGTTGTATCATTGATCAAGAGCAACTGGGTGCTCAGTTCAGATACCAAACAGTGTGCTGCTCATAGCAGCTTTTCCTTGATAACCTCAATGTCCAGGGACAATGGATCTTCTTGGAACATCTTCATGGGCAAGAAACTACCTCTGAGCACTGAGCAGAACAAAATAAAAGGGAGCAAGAGCCACCGAGAAAAGGAGTCACTGGCACTGAATAAATAATAACACTAATCAGTGCAGCAACAAGAAGCACACATCCCTTCACATGACTTCGCTCGTGCATGTGCGGTCCGCTCAACATAGCAACTGAAAAATAATAATAACACTAATCAGGTTCAGCACAGGAGTACTCGCCAACATCATAGCAATCCATCTTTTTCGCCCACACAACCACAATAAACTAGTACTCCAAAGTGGAAGAAATCACCAGCCGAGCATTTGAATCAACCGTCTTGCAAGACTTGTCGGACGTCTGGAAACTTGCGCATCCGAGTCGTCCATTCTGTAAACACATGATGACTATGCGCGAGTGTTGTCTGGGGCTGCAAGCGTTTCTGTCTGCTTCTACCGTGTACAGAAAACACATGGACATGTTCAGGCAACAAATCCTACAAGGGCACATGCTACTATCATTGGATGCCAAATATAGAAACATTTCACAGCCTGGGACCGTCAACACGGCCGTCATCAGTTACACATGACGGTAAAAAATACATTTTGATTTCCTTTTGACAAAATATACATATGCTTCATGATTTGAAAAGAAAGCATTTCAGAACTATGGCTGAGCCTGACCTGAAGATGCTTCATGATAAACTGTCTGAAAGGCCGGGTACAAGCTAGGCGCAGCTAACTCCAGCAGAATAACAACAGCAAACCCAGAAGAAATTCCACACGCACCCCATACAACAACATGCATGATGGGAAGTTGATTTTATAACACACGCATTACACGTAGTACAGTCTTGGCACAAATGAAGCGCAGCGACCTTCATTTTACAAACAAAAGAAAAAAAACAAAGTGCCTGAAGTTACAATCACCAGTACGGCCAACATTTCGACAGTTTCCACAGGGACGACACACTTTTCAAATCACAGCTGAGAAGAACAAAAGTATCTGAAGAGGAGGGCATGCATGACTTGTTCCGAAAATTCCACATGCACCCCATACAACAAAATGCATGATGGGAAGTTGATTTCATAAATCATAACACACACATGGGGGAGGGGGCAAATTACTAATTTTTAATCATTTAAGCCCTCCCAAAAAAAAATCTTCAGGATTTGCAAAAAAGCTGGGGGGCGGTGGCCCCCCCTCACTTACACCTAAGCTCCGCCTATGCAGCGAATCATTTGGCAACTGCAGATCCATTCGTTCAATAGCTACAGGAGCCTGAACTAGAAAAGAAAATACATCGTTACCCTAGTAGCTGCATTAATACATCGTCTTGTTAATATACTGAGACAATACCGTGATGATGCATCCATGCAGGACTTTATAGCGTAACAACAACTTCAACCATCCCGGAAAACGACTGCCTGAATTAAACAGAGCAGAACCCTAAACCCATGTACCAAATTTTCACATAAACCATGCAGACTCTTTGGACTTTTGGATCACAAAGAAAAATAATTGTTCATGATAAAAAGTATATAAATAGAGCACAACCCATGTAACATCTAAATATTCAATTCAGCTCCGACTCACAATTTCATCTAACTAAAGACGAATGCAAGTTAAGAACAAATATTACACAATGTGCAAATTATTACAAGTTCCGATTCGACTGCTGAATATTACAACAGCTCATTCAAACGGTGTCATTACATAGCGCAGGCCGGGTCACGACGGACCGAAGCAGCTGAGACGGTATAGACCAGGCCGCATCGTCCTAGACGCCGCCGCCGTGTCACCCACACCTGCTGCACCAGACCCAAGCGGCGGAACCTGCACATAACAGAAACAACATTATTATTATTATTATTATTATTATTATTATTATTATTATTATTAACATGTTTATTACCGATGCTTGCACAGAAATCATTTCACTACATTAGATAGAGCAGGCTCACAGACAGCACGGCAATATGCAGGACACACACATGATCTGCTCACATACTTCAGAACTCTTGATGAGAGATGAGATGGAGGCTTGGACAGTCTCTGAACCGATTTTCTCATAAGAAATGGGTGAGGCTTCACCATGTCAAAGTAGGTGTACAAATGAACAAGTAGCTATGCAGCAGCCACAAGTAGACAGTTCCCAGGTCTGTGCAGATAGCTAGCCTAATAGTACGCCCAGCTCAAGACAAAATCAAATGGTGGCCAAATGCTAGCTAGCTCCCGGTCTCCAGGACCTCAATTTATGTACACCAACAAGTACCTCACATCAAGATTTCATTCAAATAAACAACAAACAATAGGTAATAGTACCAAATATGTGCATGTAGCCATAAACTCATATACCACACATACATGCTATGGATGATTTTGTATACTATTTTGGATTAGGGACCAACCAACAGCAATCAAGCATAATAAAATTTCAGTCTCCTATGTCTAATTCTCAGCTAGCTGCATGCTTCGTTTCTCCACCTAAAGCTGAGAACAAAACATGGAAAGAGCAATGAACAACTGGGAGAATGTACAGATGATGGGAATACAAGCTTCATGTGCGGCTAGTATGTACGCACCTTTCCTCATGATGTATCGCTCACCACACAGCACAGCGGGGACGGTTGGGATGGTCCTGCGCTGCGAGCCGCACGGCAGCCTCTGCTTTTGCCAACTCTGCATCGCTGGCTTCCTCCTGCTCAACGTGACACTCGACCTCCTCGAGGGAAGGGAGGTGGCGCATGCCCAAATCAAAGTCTTCACGGGAGACCCACTTAGCAGGGAAGACGAAATCCAGGTATTTAAGCCTTGGCGCTGCTCCTCGTGGAAACGTAGACGGCAACACACCATAATGACTGAACTTGCAGTCTGTAAGACACGGGAATGCGCCAGAAGAAAGGACAGGCACTTCCACGTCCACATCCCCTCGTGAGAACTCACAACCACCCTGTCCTAGCACGAGAGAACAAAGAGCAGGCATCAGCCCAAGAACCCGGATGTGCTCCGGTCGCACTTCCTCCACATATATATACAAATAGGAGAGGAGGGAAAGCGACGAAGGATTAATCCATAACGGCACTGTCTGGAACCAACCGTACTCGGACGGCATCGACAATCTACGATGTTGTGGAGGAGGTACCCAACCTTCGCTCATGAAATTGACGACGCAGGTCGCGTCGCCGCACCATATGTCTAGACTTTCCAGTTTGCACAAATTACCTAGGGATTCCTCTAAAGCTTTGTCCACGCTCTCATCAGAACCATAGTAATGAATACAGAGCGCCCTGAGCTTGGTCAGATGGCCCAACGCTTTCACAACATCGAGGTCCACGTCAATAACTCCCAGTTCCATTAGAACTTCTAGGGAAGTCAGGTTCCCTATACCAGATGGCAGATTCATATGGTCACTAATATACAGGCACATCAGACGTCTTAGTTGAGCAACACTCGACGGCAGTACATTTATCTCAGTGCCTCTTATGTCCAAGGTAATCAAAAACTGTAGCTTTCCTATTTCCACGGGAAGGTACTCCACATTGGTACATTTTAGCCCTAAGTACCTCAGATGTATCAGATTCTCCACATACCCAATATCCGAGATATCACAACCTTCCAAATCCAACACGCGTATAACTCGAAAACATGAAATGTCCAACACTTTCCCAGCAACATTATGTGTGCAAATGGTAACAGATCTCACGTGCTCCATCCTGCTGGTATCCACATCTATCTTGCAGTTTTGGATAGACAATCTGCGAACCTTGCTTTCCGAGTTAGGCATTCTTCTTCCAGTGCCATCCAATATTGTGACAAAGTTTTCTTCACTTGACAATGAGCATATGAGGTCGAGCACCATGTCATGTACACGGCAAGCTTCTACCTTTTCTTTATCTTCGCCTATTGGCTGGATCATACTTCTGTTGACTAGTTCATTGAAGTAGCTATTACCGAGCTCATATAAGCTAGTTTCTTGTTTTTCACTATAAACAAAGCCTTCTGATATCCATCTCCAAATTAAACTGCTTTTCTCAATCTCGAGATCTTCTGGGAAGATGCTAAGATATAACAAGCAAGGTTTCAGATACGAAGGTAGATCATAGTAGCTTAATAATAATATATTTTTCATCTGCTCCAAACTGCGATCTTCGGTGAGTCCATGACCAATGGAACTGAGCAAAGCATACCACTGGTCCTTTCTTTTTATCTGATGCTTATTAGCTAGAAGACTTGCTATAGTAATAATAGCTAATGGTATGCCGCCGCATTTCTTCAAAATGTCTTCGGATACTTGTAGCAATTCTTGAGGACACCCTTCCTCGTGCAAAAATACTCTTTTACAGAAGAGTGTTCTTGATACATCATCAGAAAGGGGTTCCATTCTGTAAATATCATCCCCAGAAGAGCAACATGCTTCAGAGACACTAACAATGCGGGTTGTTGTGATTAGTCGACTTCCGGGACTCTTCTTGGAGAAAGCACACTGAATTAACTCCCACGCTTTTCCACTCCATATATCATCAATTACGATGAGGTACCTTTACGAATACATTTAATAATTAGTTAACAAATCAATACAATGAAGGCATATAAAAAAAGTTATTACTACATCAGTTACTTCTAAGCAAACTAGACCAAAGTGCATAATCTGAGACCTGGATCCCCTCCCCACCCACACACACACACACACACATAGTTAAGATCGTCGACTTAGAACAATAATTTCTCAGTCGCCTTAAAAATATGCACTCCCTAATTTTTAAATGATGGGTTATGCAGTAACTATAGGAATTTACACGAAACGTATAAATTAACAATATGCTATGAAGAATTAAGATGCACATGCACTAGTACAAAACAATGTCATTATTATTTTACTAGAGCAAATGAAAATTGGTCCGTAAAAGAAACAACAAAGCATATGTATGTACCTCTTGTCATTAAGGTATTCAATGATATCGTCAATGAGAAGCTTTTCGTCCCTTGCTGCGTTATGGATGTTTTCATACTTGACCTTGTCAAGTCCATAGAGAATATCCTTGAGAACATTTTTCATTTAGGGTTTGTGAAACCGAGACAAAAGCACAACAATCAAATTGCACTTTGAGCTTGTCATATGCTGCTTTGGCAAGAGTTGTCTTGCCTAATCCACCAAATCCAACAATAGAGATCGTCTTCAACGGATGCTTTTTCCAATCATCACCTTCAGTCAACATGTTGATCAACTTGTCTCGTGTTTCTTCAATGCCGACGAGCTCTGTCACGTCCGTGTATAGGGCCATCATGCGAGGGTCAACACTAGCAGCAACGCCGGTGTCCCGCATCTCATGCTCGTACCTTTGACGTAGCTCGGCCAACTGCTTAGCTTGATGGACCGCTTCTTCCAAAGCATCAGAGATCCGATGGAGATGCTTGCCATTCTTGAATAACATCTTTACCTTCTTGAGTATCTTCTTGACTCTGTTCTTTGGGTTGGCATGTTCACCACCGTCCTCCAAGCGCACCATGAAAGCATCAACGATGTCCTCCATTTGGTAGGACAACTCCTTGACGTTTCTGCCCAGATCTTGGCCCCCTCATCAAGCTGGTCCGCCGGCACTTTGGCCACCTTGCCGAGGGCAGCGTGCATCAATGTCAGCTCTGTCTTGAGAGACTCTATGCCTTTCCTCACTTGTTTCTCCATGGTGAGCACGCCTTTGAGCAGCTCGCCGAGCTTCGGGAGGAGAGGGCCAGTAGCCGCCAGAGCGATCTCCATGCCTCGACCTCTCTCGTCGTATTTTGGGTAAGCTAGCGCTATGTGCTTGCTCCGAAGACACTCTGCACGATCGATTGGTAGGAGACACAAATCACCTCCCCGTGTACTGGAACAAAAGAAAGATATATAATCTAGAGGAGCAAATTTGGTAACCATTACCTGGCGGAGCACTGCAGTGTAGTACGATCGAGGCAAGTTTGAGATAATCAGGACGACAGATCAGCTCTGGATGTGAGGTGAGAGGGCCAGAGACGATTAGGAGACTTATTATAGTAAAGCAGCGTCTCCTTGAGCCACTTATTATAGCAAAGCAGCCGTCCTCTGTCCACCTGCTACACGCTACAGTTACATCCACGCGGCTACACGCTGCTACAGTTTTTTGGGTGGCCGACAAAATAATAAAGACAGCCTGGCCACTAAGATTCCCTCTCCGCTAAGTTCATTTATGATTTTCTATCTCTACATGCAACAATTACGTGTTCCACTCAGTTCTCTTAAGTCGCATTTAATTTCTTGCACTCTGTTTTGTCCATGCAAAACGACTACCCAGATCAAACGTCACCGCCTCTACTACTTCTCCTTCCAACATGTATATATTAGACAGAAAGAACTGCTCATGTTCTCAAACGGATGTGTGATTCTTTACCTCCCGTCGTGATTTTGCATCACCCGGCGTCCTCCTCTCTCTATCCCAGTTCCTCAGTTATAGTTATTTATTTATTTGATTTCGTCTTTTTCCTTTGTTGCTGTTAACCGAGGTTGACATTCTTGCCCATTACCAGGAACCATCGCCTGTATCGTGCATACGTGCTTGGATAGTTGGATGGTGTACCTATGGGCTATGGTGGCTTATTGTTTCATGCATGGGCATGGCGCCGATCAATACTAGCTGTCCTGTATGTTTCGTTCTCTCCGCCTGCATGCAGTGGTCTTCCAGTTCACCCAGTACTGCTTTCTACGGCTGCCCATCTATGTATTCGGGTGAGGCACATATTGCCTTTTCTGTTATCTGCTAGGTATATCACATAGTTAGATGTCTTCGGATTTCAGGTTGTGAACTTCAGTAGAAAGACGAAAATTCACCTTAATAGGCAGATATATTTGGCATCCACATGTGGGTCTGATTTCTACCAGCAATGGAAACATGGGAGGCAGAATGAAGAACAATCTGCAATTGTTTTACGCCTCAGTTGTTCACACCAGATTAACTGAACCTATTGTTGTCCAGTCAAGAACAAAAGTAGTTATCTACAAGCTACGAGGATGTGAGCTAATTGTTGGAGTAATTATTTACAACCTCACATGTCTGATCAAAAACAGTTATCTACAACCTCTATATCCGATAAGCTTTCACTGATACAATAGAATTTTCAGGAGATGCCCGCTGCAACGCGTGGGTATCCCTCTAGTATTGACGGAGACGCGCTACACTAATGAACATCCACGTGACCATGTGTAGCTAAGCGCTAGAATAAGTGTATGGCCCCGTCCTTTGGTGCTTGCCAATGGTGTGAAGAACACTTGCGATGATGCCTCTGCGTAGGAGTACTGTGCATTGTTGCGCTGATTAATTAATTAATACTATATCTACTATTCTATGAACCTAGCCAATCTAATCACGTTGATAAAGAGAACCCATGTTCGGTGGGCATGTTCTGCGAAAGGAGTGTACTGTGATAAATTAATTAATACTATAGCTACTACTCTATGAACCTAGCCAATCTAATCACGTTGATAAAGAGAACCCATGTTTGGTGGGTGGGAGCACGCGGCCACCAAACATGTTGGATCTTTTGAAAAAGGAAAATCTGCTTTATCCAAAATAACCACACAGAAGCTTTTCTAACCAAGCATTGAGCTTGTAGCTCTATAATCTTGCGGAGTACGCTGTACTCCGCTTTGCTTTGTTGAATCTTTGAGCCGAGGAGTTTCCACGTAATGATGGAGGCTTCTACGTGGACGTCGACGAGTAGCTTGGAGTTCCCGGATGGCAGCCTGGGCACATCTAGGAGCAGCTGGTTGGGTTCCGTTTGTTTCAGGCCTCTTAGGCCATAAGTTGGATTTTGTTGTGTCAAACAACAAAAGTTGCTTTACGAACGATAAATGTTGGGTCTGTGACGACCTCTGCTTGTAATTTGCTATCTTGGCTCTGCTAAGGGTCATAATATATTTGCTTTCGTGTCATAGAGTCTGTTGTGTACCAGTTGTTCCGTCCTCTCCCGTGCATCATGCGTGTATGAATGAAGTGCACGGTTGAGAGGCAAGGTCCTTGATCTCATTGTTATGCAGTTTTGGCTATGCCTGGATATGGCGTGGTTGAGAGGTTGTGGTGCCGAGGATCCATACCGAGCACGCCTGCCGATGTTTACTCGGCCTGGGAGTGGTAACCCCAGTAACTCTCAATTACGTAGCATGACCAGAGACACATAGCATTACTGTATAGCCTTGATCTCGGGGTTCTTACAGTTCAGCACTAGATGGTGGCGCGCCGCTGCCGCTGCTCCTCTTCTAGCTCGATTCCGGAGCCAATCCCTCCTCTGCCCCTGACATTGACATTCGTTGTTTGTTGTACCACACATTTTTTCTTTTCACGACGAAAAACATGAAAACCTCAAAAGGAGCTTGGACGATATGTGGCCCAAATTTTGAAATTTTCAAAATCTTAAAATTTTGTTTTTAAAAAAATTATGGAAAAAAATCCAAGTAAGTATACATGTCTAGTATCTAGGTATAATGTTTTATTGAATTATGTTTTTATATGCGACCTACACAAAAATGACAAATGTGAAGACCAAAAACTAATTTTTATAGGACCAAACCGAATGATCGGACGTTGATAAAGGGAATCCGTGGTCGATGGGTTGGAGCACACACTGTCCAGCGGCAAGCATGCGGCCAGATGCCCCAGCGGTCGTCGGAACTCGACCCAGTTGTTGGCGTGCACCATGATGTTGTCGATCAGTACGGAAAATGTTTTTTAGACCGTGTCCCAAGCAGCTCAGGCGGCTTCTCGATTAGGCAGTTGCTTCAAAAGTTGAGTTTAGACCTTGGGTTAATTAACAACAGACTGCAAAGTAGCTCCGTGTTCAAAAGGGGCCAAGAAGACAGTGGCATGAAAATCTGATGCGCTAAAGTCACCGACTTGGAGTTAGTATATTACCTACACTACACTAGTACTATGCCTTGGCTCATTGTTCAAGACATTCGTTTACCACCCATTTTCTTTTTCACGAGGAAAAACACAGAAACGTCAGAAGTAGCTCCGTGAATTATGGAAAATTCAATATCTTCTTATTATTAAAAAAAACTGAAAAAAATGTCCAAGTACATATGCCTGTCTATTATCTAGGTATAATATTTTATTAAATTATGTTTTCATTTGCCACCAACACAAAAATGACAATTGTGAAGATAAAAAATTACTTTTTAATGCATACTTAGAGCCACTTTTTTGTGTAGCCCAAATTACAGCTTATTTTGTAACAACAGTTTACGCGTTCGTAGAAATCATCTTCACATATCTGGACAAAAAATCAATTCCTTTTAAACCAAATATAAGTCCTCTCCCAGTCAACTTCTACGCCAGTTGTCCATGGTTCATGGGTTCGACTGGAACACGCATTGTCCACACGAACACATGCACCTGTGATGTTTTTTTCAAGGATACGTCTCCCAGTCGTGGGAGACGTATCATTTTCATAAAAGAAGAGGCCAAGAGGCCGGATTATAACGTGGGTGGCACAGACGCCAGAGCCGCAACTACCGGTAAGGCTAGCCGATCACTCGCCTGTCATCCACATATCTACCCGAGCTAAGCTACCTCTAAAAAGACCAGCCATCCGCCAGCATTCCGCCTCGGATTCGATACGTTTGAGCACCGTGTCCGCCGAGGGGGGGGGGGGGGGGGGGGGCTTCGAAGACCACATAATTGCGGTGCCGCCAGAGGAACCAGCAGACAAGGGTGATCGCTGTCCAAGTGTCCCGATCCGCCTGCCTCTCGGGCAGCCAATCCACCAGCCTATCATCTAGGCAGGATTCCAAGCCCCAACGTCTGAGCAGCGCCCAAACTTCCCTAGAGAGGACACATCCGAGAAGCAGGTCATTGATGGTCTCATCGCACTGGTCGCAGAAGGGGCACGTGTCGGGGTGGGGGAGACCGCGACAGCTGAGACGGTCTGCCTTCCAGCGTCTACCCCTCGGCGCTAACCACATGAAAACTTTGCACTTGGCCGGCGCGCGAGAACGCCAGATCTGCTGCGCTCCACTGCGCCTGTGATATTCAAAAAAAATTGTCCAATCTAATCGTGGCTTGCACATTGATCCAAATCCTCGAAAATTCCTACGAAAATCGTACAATCTAAAGAGACCCTTGAATACAACGCAGATGCGACACACACTCGAAATGTACGGACAAGTTATTTTTAGGTGCACACAGGTAAGTTGATCACCTAATAGGCAAATACTGTGCGATTGTTGCACTGATTAATTAATTAATACTTTAGCTATTCTATGAACCTAGCCAATCTAATCACGTTGATAAAGAGAACCCATGTTTGGTGGGTTGGAGCACACACAACCACGCGGCCACATGCACAAAGCTGCCTGTGCATGTTGGGTGCATCTGTGCGAAAGGCTCAAAGCTGATCAGTACGTAAATCTTTTTTGAGGACCAAACAGAATAATTGTGGGGACCCCAGACTAGCTGTTTGAAATAACCGATTATGCTTATCATAACGATCCCGTGATCAGTCTGTCGTTGCACATAACCTGAACTGAATACCATAGTTATCATCCATTACAATACCGAATAAAAATTCTTACATAATGGTCATTTAGACCAAGTCTTACATAGGTGCCTTCATGGGCCAAACCAAAATAATCAGCGGAAGGTAAGGCGTAGTAAAACTCCAATTCTAACGACGACCCGACAGGCAGCTGACTGAGGGAAATCCTTAGTTGGCGTAGAAGTCGCCATACTCCTCTTCTGCGCTTTACTCCACGTAGTCTGGCTAGGACAATAGCCAGGGATGAAACCAATATGAGTACATTTGAATGTACTCGCAAACTACCCCAACATGAGTATGCAGTAATTTCATTTTTAATTATCAAACTTTTATTTATTTCTAAACATCTCTATATCTTTGTTGAAAGAGGTAAGAAGGATAATATATCTATCTTAAGAGGGTTTGTCAATTTTATTATTTCTCTCCAGACTCCTTCTCTTCTCGACCATAGTCTGTCATGGCACACTTTCCGACCACCTCATACTGACTCATCGGTATAGGCACATAGAACATCAATCACTTCATTCCTCTTTAAAAACTCAATTCTTTTTATAAAACTTGCACATGATCTTAGGACAGCTTCCCAATTGTGCATAACCGAGGACTCGGCTATTCGAATAGTTTTGACCCTCTGCAGAGGTAGCACGCTTTTAGCCCACACCCATTCGGCAACTCATCGTGCCAGCCACGTCCCGCCATACAAGGTGTATGCGAAGTTGAGCCACCGACCCTAGCCTCTTATTTGCTCATGCTAGTATAGGAACCTTCCCTTATGACACCTTTCCTCGACACCCAGTCCAGTTTCCCGTCAGAAACCCTAAGTGTGAGGACTCATAGTTTTATCCGGCGGTCTATTAAACTTTCAATCCTCCCCACCATCAGTGTGAGGACCCGGGTCAGGGGGTAGGTCCTCGGACCATCCCCTCATGCATAACGGAGTTATCGCCGTCGATGAGGTATCCCATACTAATAAGAGCAAACTACATGACTAAGCCCCGTTCCCATAGTGGGGTAAATGTGGTCGCACAGGGTAAGATTGGTTGTCATAGTACTAGGACACTGTGCATTTTTCACAAACATTTCCACCTCAGCACCGACATCTTGGCACATCAAAATCCACACAGTAATTTCAAAAGAGATCTTGAGTAAACCAAGTTTATTTTCCATCCTATAATTTTATATAACTACCTGATATTTCTACATTGATGGCAAAATAATTTTCATATGCTTTGGAAAAAAGGGTGTCAAAACCATTGTCTTTGAATGAATCATTTGCCCATAGTAAATGCATATATAGTATGGTGCAAGCTCAGAGAGTAGCTTGCCTTGCTCGGCAAATGACTCGGGTTCTTGTGCTTGATCAAAGAGCTCCCCTTCTTCGAAGATCTCGGTCACGTTCTCGTCTAATCGATAAATAAACGATACAAACAATCACCAAAACCACTCAATCAATATTACAACATTACAATTACAAGCCTCACACATAGCTACTGCACATAACAAACAATACAATCGTGTTTTAAAATTAATTATATTTATAATTCTTATTTCTTTTACAAATAGGGCAGAATCTAGTGTAATATGTTTAATTGCACAACTTGAGTTCTGTTTGTCCTAAAAATACAAACTAAAATTCTATAGAAATCTACTGATGTGTAGAAGACAACACAATTGCATTTGAATTCAATTGAGCTATCAACTTCCCTACACATTGAATTTAATCCAGTAGCTTAATTATCATGTTTTAGCTACCAAATAAGTTCTATTGATCTAAAAATTAAATACTTTTAGGGACATATAAACATGTCTATATGTGAGCTAACAAAATTGGTTCCAAGTCATTTGGGTTAACCATTAAACATTTTTAAATGTTTTAGTGCAGAAGGGATTTTACTTAAGTCTCAAATTAATACTGCTTAATTAATTCTACCAAAAATTAGGGAAGCTAGTATATCACAATACAAAGCTAACAAAATTGGTTTGGAATTATTTGGACTAATATATTTTCAGAAACAAACAAGTTTAGAATTTAAACCTTCTGTGGCATTTTGAATAATGCATTTTTAATATTTATTTAAATGGAGTGAGACCAATTGGGTTAGCTAGACATTTTCATAAGCTACTCAGAACAATTGAGTTTGATTTATTTCGACTCCTAAATCTCGAGATATTGAATTTTGAAGTTAGGTCCAGTACTGTTTTTCAGTATTTCAATTTAATAACAGAATTTTGAATTATGGATAATGTTCAGATTTCTGACTAGTGGGACCTACACGTCAGCGACACAGTAAAATGTCTCGCGCGTGGGGAAAATGTTTAAAATCCTGACAGTGGGTCCCGCATGGCAGTGCAACTAATCACGAAACGGTACGCTACCGTTGATCGAAGATCTAACGGTCCACGCACGTCCACGTCGACGACGGACGGCGGCGACCTAATCTGAGCGGCGCTACTGTTCCGGCGACGGCGAGGTGGATGGGCTGCTCACCTAGGGGGCTCGGGAAGTCGCGGAGACGGTGCAGATCGACGGCGGTGGCGTGGGGAAGGTCGTGGGACAAGCGGCACGAGCTGGGGTGGACTGGTTCGTCGGCGGCGATCAGCTTCTCCTCCACGGCCGTGCGGCAACTCCGACGAGCTCCTGGCGACGCGCCTGTGCAAGAAACACCGGGAAAACACGGCGGGTGAGTGCGGGGGGTAATGGTGGTGCGATGGAAGGCCAGAGGGGAGTGAGGGAGAGAGTAGCACGGCGGCGACCGTGTCGTCGTCTACCTCGGGCACGGCGGTCCTGCAGGGGCACGGGCAGCAGCAGCGGCTGCAGCAAGGGCTTAACAGCAGCGGCTCCGCCCTCCTGGCGGTGTACGAGGGAGTGGAGAGTGGGAGGGAGGCAGTGGTGGTGTGGATAGAGCACGGGTGCCGGCGGGTACTTATAGCAGCGGTCCGGTCCATGGTGGACGCGGCGCGGGAGAGGTGCAGAAGGGAGGTAAGCTCGTCGTAGGGGCGGCTACGGTGTCCGAGGTGCTCAGGGGGTAGCCGCGGTGCGTGGCGGCGAGCTGGGCGTCGCCGAATTTGGGACGGGGGTGAGAACGCTGGACGGCGAGCGGCGGACGTGGCGCGCACGGACGTGTCGAGCAACGGCGAGTACGGGCCACTGTGGGACGGGCTTCTGCGCTGAGAGGGTTCAGAGGGCTGCGAGAGAGAGGGGGGGGGCATGGTTGGGGAAACTCCACGGCGTCGACACCTGCTCTGCCGCGGTGGCGTCCATGGCACGCGGCGCACGAGCGGCTGTCCCCTGGACGGCCTCCACGGCACACGGGACATGGTCTAAAAAACATTTTCCGTACTGCTCGACAACCTGGTGCACGCCAACAATTGGGTCGAGTTCCGACGACCGCTGGGGCATGTGGCCGCATGCTTGCCTCTGGACAGTGTGTGCTCCAACCCATCGACCATGGATTCTCTTTATCAACGTCCGATTATTCGGTTTGGTCCTATAAAAATTAGTTTTTGGTGTTCACATTTGTCATTTTTGTGTAGGTCGCATATAAAAACATAATTTAATTAAACATTATACCTAGATACTAGGCATGTATACTTAATTGGATTTTTTTCCATAATTTTTTTAAAAACAAAATTTAAGATTTTGAAATTTTCAAAATTCGGGTCACATATAGTCCAAGCTCCTTTTGAGGTTCTCATGTTTTTCGTCGTGAAAAGAAAAATGTGTGGTACAACAAACAACGAATGTCAATGTCAGGGGGCAGAGGAGGGGTCCGCTCCGGAATCAAGCTAGAAGAGGAGCAGCGGCATCGGCGCGCCACCATCTCGTGATGGACGCTGGCGTCATCGGGATCCAGAGGGACGTCGCTGTATTTTTCTTTGTTTTCTGGATCTCCTTGTAAGGTTGAAGCTTTAATATTGTCAACTTCTTCTCGAAAAAAAAAGAAAGAAATGTGCCAACCGTATGTACTCCTTGTGTAGGCAATATACCAACTGCTTGTCGGTGACTTTAGCGCTGGCACATGAGCTTTTAAGTCTGTTGTTAATTAACCAAAGGTCTGAACTCAACTTTCAAGCACGGCCTAATCGTAGGTCGTCTAATCGGAAAATGCCGAGAAGCCGCCTGAGCGACCTACTGGGAAAATTGTGGTGTACTCAGTCATCCGTCCGAATATTGCATGCACTCGATTTGTTTGGTCCTAAAAACATTTTACGTACTGGTCAACAACATGGTGTCTAGCAACCCTTTTCTCCCCTCTCTTGTAGATAGCCCAGCCGAAATGGAGGAGAAAAGTTTGCCCCTGTTCTCCGCCATCGAGACCGTGGGTTCCCGCCTCCTCCGTCCGCCGCTCTTGTCCGCGGCAGGAGGAGGGGGAACCCTGGTTCTCCTGCTCGGCTGTGTAGACTGGGTAGGGCATAGTGAGTCGTGCATATCGTATTGGAGGTGGTTGTGGCGGCATGGAGAATAAGTTTGCCCAGATCCCCGCCTTCTCGACTGCGTGCTTGGTCACGGCGTCGGGGGATCTGTGGGCTCGTGTTGTCCAGGTGGTGGTGTCAGGCAGCGGCGGCGTGGCCGCTAGCGGCTTTTGTTCCCCTTTCCTCGCTCATTTTTTGCTGGTTTATGTTAGAATTTACGCCCATTTATGCGAATTCCAAATAAGAAATTCCTGAAATCTCTAAGGGTCCATGTTGGCGAGAGGTGGGAGTGGTATGCTTAGTCCCATATAGAAAGTTGAAGGGGAGTTGCACCACCTTTTAAGTGAGGGTGTTCCACCACTTGGTAAGTGAGTGAGAATAGGGGAGGCTCTCGCGCACTCCTCCTCCGCTCGCTCATGAATCGAGCCTACTTATGCCTTTATTATTTTTGCTATTCGGGAAAACTGAGTCATTGATGGACGTGTCACACCTATTCCAGTTCGGGTCGCTCCCGGATCGTGGGCTGCTATAACCACGCTGTATGTACGCCGTAAGACACACCAAAACCAATCTAGGTTTGCCTCCTCTCGTCACTTGCGTTGTCTTCGTAGTCTATTCCATCCCGAACGCCGGCGTGTGGCGACGAACAGGAGAGCAGTTTTCGGAACCACTCGCCCTTGTAATCCTGTGAGGGAGAGGGCGGATTAGTTTTTTGGGAAGGGCTTCACGCAACTGCTCGCGTTCTCCATCACGGGTCGTCTACCGTCCAAGTCGGGCGGTGCTGCTTACTGCAACCGGTCTTCACCAACGTTGTCGTCAACAACATCAACATTGCATCAGCTACAGCTAATTCGTCTACAAACGATCAGTACATGCGACATATTTCGATCTACGGTTTTACTATGGCTGTTTTTGTGTATGCACTGATACTGTTCATGTTGATTAATGCATCTAGTATGTTCGAGTTTCATATGTTAGCCGCTGTTGTCATATTTAATATTCAGGAATTAATCATGAAATTGTGGGCTAATTATCCAATAATCCAAAAACATATTTGCAGGCAATTAGGTACCAGCTAAAGGGAGAATCCCCATGCCATCGATCGAGCTCATCATATCAAGGCGCTGTTCATGCATTGTGTTTTGTCTGACGACGATTTTATCAAGACTGAATGGATCTCACTAGCCACGTCCAAACTGCAAGTCTCTGAATATGTGGTGCCTGTGCGTGTAATGCAACTTGAAGAGTACTCAAGTAGATTAGAGGTGGAACATCTTCAGGGACAAGCAACTAGCTCTGAGCCTCTGAGGAGAGCAAAAGAAAATGGGACAAAAACAGGCTCTAAAGCACGGCTGCAGGGGAGTGTGTGCATCCATGTAGGATATGTATCATTTGCACTGCCAACTTGAATTCCAATTGGCAGATCCATTTAGCAATGACTGGACATAAAGTGAATGCAGCGTCATTAATCTTCCAAACAATAAAAAATCATCGGCGAGAGAGCGTCTAGCAGCGTTATTGACGGAGAAAAACTGTCTGACGTTATTGACAATATGTATCAGGATACCAAGCTTAGAAAACCACAAGCAAGGGAGCAGCACAACCTGAATAAATATAAGCAGTAATCAACTCAACAGTATTTGCCGCCGCCAGCTTCACATACATAGCACACGCTGAATAAGTTGCAGCTTCCAAGCAATGTAGTTGGCATATAACCTTAAACTGACCTCGGATATGCTCATCGCATGGGCTGCAACCTGCCCGGGCCTTTCTCATGGAGATTCTTCAGAAATTCCCTAACCGATCAGCTAAATCACACTTTGTCTCATCAGCGGCCATTTTGCTTGGCATAAATGCGTATCTCATTCTCAACGTTCGGCACCCAATGGTGCAATCCAGAATGTTTAACCAAATGGTCCTCCCACAAGAGGTGGCAGCTATGCGCCGCTGCAGTACTTGATAAGGAAAACAGAGCGTCTGGCAGCTATGTACCACTAGAGTACTGGCAAACAAATGCATGGTAGAAGGAGAATCGAGTCCTCATCGCGAAAGGGCATGATGGGATGCAGCATACATGCATGCATGATGTAAAAGAATTCTGAATTTTCTATGTAGCTGACAAACAATGGAGTTCGTTTGCCTCGGATTGACCTGAAGATGCTTCATGGTAAAATGTCTGAACATGCTGGCTACAGGTAGCTCTGGATTGGAGATAAGCAACTACATAAGTGGAGCCTCCAGAAATCAGAAGCAAAGTTCGAAACGGTAAGTTGATCTGATACGCCCAGCTGACAGTCTTGGCACAAATAAACGCAGCGTCCTTCATTTTACATTAAAAAAAGATGCAAGCACCAAAAAAAGAAGCGAAATTATTACTTACTACAAAACGGATGGTTTAACCACATTCGTTGGCAAACTGCTAAGAGGTTATTAACGCCCATCATCACACACTCCCAGCCGGCAGCTTGGCTTCACTATTCAAGGATGTTATTGCTGATATCACATGGAGCCTCGAGAAATCAGAAGCAGAGGAAAGGACGCCAGCTGGGCAATAATAATACATGATCTGGTGTAATTCCTGACAGCAAATATATGAAGGGCGTTTGCAGTGCCAGCTGAGTTCCAAATGGTATGTTTATTTGGTACAAACAGAAGATGCATAGCAAAACGGAGGAGGTCCCATGGAGCTCGAGAAACTCGAGGCAGACAGTGTTGGTCTCATTATTTTGCCTGAATGGCACCCACCATTTGTCATGCCTGACTGGATATCATTACTTCCCATCGTGGAGAGAGAGTTTTCAGAACAATGGAGATAGCAGGTAACAATTTTCACCTAAAACGAAAACAAGGAGCACACTTGCCATGTGCTACAATAGTGCTTAATAAACCTGAAAGATAACGCTAACAAACAAATGTGTGCTGATACGTGACGACATCAGTTGCATACACACAAAGAAACCAGTAGGAGTACCAGAAATCACAAGATTGGGCAGTGCTACCTACCAAGATTAGTACAAAATCAGCATCTGTGAACCAGCCTAAGTGCCTGGAAGCGCCCGCCCGCGTACAAAATCACATGCTACAAGTTTCTGAAAAAAAAATTCAGAACTAGACCTGAGCTTGACCTGAAGATGCTTCATGATAAAATCATCTCGGAATGGCCGGGCACAAGCTAGCTACTGCTTGCAACTAACTCCAGCAGAAAAACAACATGACATGGAGCTGACAGCAAACCCAGAAGAATGTTTTTTTTTTAATTTTTCTACATATATTAAACCAGCAAAGAGTACACGATTATATCGATTACAACAACAAAACTAAAAGAGGCTAGCAAATCTATGAGATCTTCAAGCCCTTTCTTCATCCATGACACAATCTTGTATTTTTCTGAAGGCAGCCGTAGAACAACGCCGAAACCGACAAACCACAGACCTGTGAATACCACCGAAGGTTCTCCCTTTTTAATTTTGAGCCGCAATGCCAAGTCTTTGTGCACGCACGCAGCCATTAAATTAATCAAGCAACATCGGCAAGAGCACCACCACTGATATTACAGGGACAAATAACCGAACCACTTTGTCGACGTCGTTGGGAGCCGAGAGAACGAATCACCAATGCCGAAGACGTAGCAGCCGGGATAGATATTGCGAGGACAAATCTCCTCGCCACAAATATGAGAAACAATCCAAGATTGATCTGGCGAAGCAAGATCTGAAGAACCATACCTAGACAGACTTAATCTTCCAAAGCCACCATTGACGTCGGGAAGGGTATCTCGCCGTCGAACTAAGCGTGGAAGATCACTTATTACAGACGAGACCATCTCCATTAACGAAGAAGATGACGACCAAAACGAATCTCTTACATTAAGGACTTTCAAAAAGCGCCGTGCGCAGGTCCGAGGTCCCCACCCCTCCTAGTGCCAGAACGGCACCTAGAGGAGGCGAGGACCCGTCAAATCTTTACCGGCGACGACGATGAAACTGCATATGTCACCGGCGGCGACGGCTAGGGTTGAAATCCTAGGCCGCCGCCACGAAGAGCCGATTGATTCTTTTCGAGCTTCAGGTTTTGATCTTCCTAGCACATGGCCACCTTTCTTTTTTTCTTTATGGATCTGGCCGTTGCATGGGCGTGGCCAGATTATTATTATTATTTTATTTTTTTTGCCACGCACGATAGCGTTGAGCCGATCCATGTAGTTTACATGGTATCCGATGACAGGTTCCGATCCCGCGACTAAACCCTAGCTGCCGCCGCCGCTACTCCCTAGCCGCCGCCGCCGCCGCGCCGTCCTAGTCGCCGATCGCCATGTCTTCCGCGAGTACAGCCGACTCCACCCTTGGCGCCTTCGTCGACTAGACCATGAGCGCCCTCGTCAACTCCACCCTGCCTGCCAACGGTGCTTCAACCATTGGCGTTCTCGGCAACTCGTCCTCGGCCGCGCTCGGCACCTTCACTGCCGGCACCTTCAGCCCTAGCACACTGAGCCCCGTGGTGACACCTCCTCACCGTCAAGCTGGGACAAGAAAACTATCTGTTTTGTCGCGCTCAGATCTTGCCTCTCCTGCGCAGCCATTACTTGATGGGTTTTGTTGATGGTTCTTATCCCTGCCCGCCAGAACGTATCACGTTGCTGGCCGAACGAGGTCGCCCGGAGTTCCGTCGTCAACCCAGAGCACCGTGCCTGGGTCCAGCAAGACCAGGCTATTATGTCCGCCATTGTCTCTTCCGCGACACCAGCGGTTTCTGGCTTGATTCTCTTCGCGACTACCGCGCAGGATGCATGGACTGCTTTCAACAGCAGTTTCGGGTCGCAATCCACTGCCCTCTCCATGCAGACCAGGAATCAGTTGTCCCAGATGAAGAAGCTTGACCTCACCGCCTCGGCTTTCTTCAATCAAGTCAAAACCCTCTCGGACACTCTCACCTCAATCGGACAGCCCCTTCGAGTTGAGGATTTTGCCTCCTACGTCCTCAATGGACTGGACGCTGAGTACGACTCCCTTGTTGAACCCGTCAATGGCCGCGAAACACCAATTCCTGCGCGGGATCTTTACACCCATCTGCTGAGCACTGAACAGCGCGTGGAGACCCGTCGCGCCGTTAACAACTACTCCAAGTCTTCTGCCAATGCAGCTTAACGCAACGGCAGTCGTGGTAACCGTCCGCAGCAGGGAGGGGGTGGTGGCCAAGGCGGCCGCCCGGCGCCCTCTCCTCGTCCGTCCAACCCTTCAACACCAACTCTGGTGGCAGGAACGTGGGGGGGGGGGGGGCGGGGGGGGAGGGGGGAGGACCGGCGGCATCCGTCCACTTTGCCAACTCCGCAACACCGTTGGCCATCTAGCATCCTCCTGCTACAACCGCTTCACCACTGCTTTCTTGGGAGTTGGCAATGATGGCTCCCGTACCGAGCGATCAGATTGCGCTGGGAACCCAAGGACCCTCTCAGGCTAACTCGGTGGACACAAGCTGGTACATGGACACTGGTGCAACTGATCACCTTACATGCGACTTGGACAAGCTCGCCATGAAGGAGCCTTACAACGGTCCTGATCAAGTTCACACCGCCAATGGTGCAGGTATGCTTATCTCTCATATTGGTCAATCGTTCGTCTCCACTCATACATCTCGACCACTTCATCTTAAAAATGTTTTGCATGTCCCTGAGTTTCATCAGTATGATCTTTTTGTGAAGGATCACGATTCGAGGGAAATTCTGCTTAGTGGTCGGAGTCCAGGTGGATTGTACCCAGTTGCTGTGCCATCGGTCAAACAAGCCTTTACCAGTATTCGTGTGTCGTCTGCCAAGTGGCATTGCCGCCTTGGACATCCTGCGTCCCCGGTCGTTCAACATGTTCTTCATCGACATACACTTCCCATAGAGTCTAGCAATAAAAACATTCATGTTTGTGATTCCTGTCAGCAAGGAAAGAGTGATCAGCTACCTTTTTCATTATCTATTCATGTAATCAAAACTCCTTTGGATCTTATTCATTCGGATGTGTGGGGTCCTGCCCAAATTTCAGCTAGTGGTCATAATTATTATGTGGGTTTTATTGATGCTTACAGTTGTTTTACATGGCTTTATCTTAACAAGCGCAAGTCAGATGTCTTTGATGTTTTCCTTGCCTTCCAAACACATGTTGAACGCTTACTTGGTCACAAAATTCTCCATGTTCAGTTAGATTGGGGTGGCGAATATCGCAACTCAACACCTTCTTTAATAAAGCTTGGGATTTCTCATCGTGTCGCATGTCCTCATACTCGTGTCGCATGTCCTCATACTCGTCAACAAAACGGTGCTGCCGAGCGCAAGCACCGTCATATTGTTGAAACTGGGCTCACCCTTCTTGCACATGCATCTGTCCCTTTTCGCTTTTGGAGTGATGCTTTTTCGACTGCCTGTTTTCTCATCAACAGGTTACCCACACGTGTGTTAGATATGAAATCTCCCATCGAAAAACTATTCCATTAGACACCTGATTATACCTACTACTGGCTAAGTACCCTAGCGAAAGCATTTCCCCGTTGTACCTTGCCATCTTGCTGGAGCAAGACACCATTGCAATGACGCTTTACGAGACAAGTGAAGGAAACCTCTCCTACTCTGGACCAAATGGACAAAATGCGTTGCACGCCGCGATTCGTCGGAGCAGAGATATGATGCGTATATACTTTTATACGTCCGTGCTTGTCAAATGTCAACCATTTCTCTAGAAGAGCACTTTTGCAACTTGATCTTGCTTCAATAGCTAGGGTATTTCTTCATTTTATCTAAATTGCTAAAATATTACACCAAATTACTTCAAAATGTAGAAATACCCAATCTAAACCAACTTGCTTTCTCATATCCACCTTATATGGTTGATCAACCCCTTATGTAAGTGGTCTCCTTCCTGTCGTTTTTTTTCAAACGACATAGCACGAGCTCTCTGCTGATCCAGTCATACAGTTTTGTATTGTACAGATGGTTGGCATATCATAGTTTCTTTATTTAACTCCTTAGACCAAGATATAAAGAGCTCATCTGCAGGTATGACAGAAAAGCTACTGACATGGAACAAGAGTCTTACAACACAAGCGGACAAAAATGGGAGTACGCCTCTTCACTTCGCTTCAGATCAGTTTGATGATCATAATTTAAGTGCGAAGCAGCAGACCCTCGTGATCACTCTATTCCCTTGGGCTCCTCACTTCTATGGTTCCCAAATTCTGGAGCAAGTATTCAAAGCTAACCTAGCTCCACTGTATCAACCAGACAAATGTGGATTATGCCCCATACATATAGCGGCATCCATAGGCGCCCAAAGTGCTATAGCCATTTTTATTGAGAGCTGTCCTAGTAGCGCCAGTTTGCGTGACGCAAGTGGGAGGACATTTCTTCACGTTGCTGTTGAGAAAAATATGGGCAATATAGTCTCATTTGTTTGTCGAAATTCATCTCTAGCTTGGATTTTAAATTTGCAAGACAATGAGGGAAACACGGCACTGCACCTAGCTGCCCGAGCCAGGAGTTTTTGGTTGTTTTGTTCCCTATTCGGGAATCCAAGAACGCTCCTAAATTTAACAAACAACAATGGACACACTCCTCTCGATGTGAAAATAAATAGCACCGATTTTCAGGTAATCTACTCTATTCACTCGCTTCCATGCACGCTAGTTAGAAATGTAGTCCAAGATACTACTCCCTCCGTATCATAATATAAGATGTTTTACGTTTTTACATCCGTATCTAGTCTGAATGAAAATAGCTAAAATATCTTATATTGTGATACGGAGGGCGTAGGTGATAATGTGATTCACGTATGTAGGTAATTTTCTACTATAATATTATCTTTTTTTTTCTGTAGCTTTTTGTGGTTATAGAAGACGAGATATGTGTGACTCTCAGACAGGCTGGCGGTAAGAGAGGCATTTGTCACTCAGATCACTTTGATG
Source organism: Poa pratensis (assembly GCA_947311845.1). Classification (NCBI taxonomy): domain Eukaryota; kingdom Viridiplantae; phylum Streptophyta; class Magnoliopsida; order Poales; family Poaceae; genus Poa; species Poa pratensis. The sequence continues at coordinate 890,795 of CAMZMU010000021.1, forward strand.
ACAAGTACAAACTGAAACAATCAGAGTCGCTGAAAGATTTAGCACAAAGTACAGGCATCGTCTCGGTTCTAATAGCCACCATGCGGCGCGGAGCCGAGGCTCATCTCACCGGTGCACTCCTGTACCCTGAACTCCATCACAGCATGCCTGGCCAGCCCAGCAAGGGACAGCGACGAGCTTCATCGCGGAATGGCACTTTTGTCTCCGGCTGGCCGGACGAGCGAAGGTGGTGACCGCACGCCCTGCTCCCGGGCATTAATTTGCGTGCAGAGCATGCCGTGAATAGTGTCTCGGCCTCAGGTAGGTAAGATAAATTAACGGGATCGTTTTGCAAAAAAGTGCACTGCACTAGACCAGTCAACACAGTGCCACGTCACCAAATACACCATACCATCAGCCCAGTGACCGTAGATGAGCTACTAAGTCGTATTTCGTTACCGTAAAATGGTATTATGACCAACGATGCATTTTACTCATTTGATTTCGTAGGGAAGAAACAGAGTAGAGGAGTTTGTGCAGGACTCGTGGGAGAAGAACGTGTCATTAAGACGTGATCTTGGGACAGGTAAAAGATGTTTTATGTGTTGGTGTTGGTGTTGGTGTTGTTTGTTGTATGGTTTTCATCCGGTTTCTTCCGCTAATAAACCGGGCATCCTCTTCTTAATTAATATATGGGGCAAAGATTTTGCACCACAGTTTCAAAGATGCTTTATTTGCATTGCATATCCTTGATCTGATGGATGCTGTTTAGGTGCTCGTTCTTCATCCCCCAAAGCTTTGACCAGAAGCAGCAACGGCTACTGATGTCATCAGATGCGAACGTCCCCACTTGAACGATCACTTGGATGGCGCCTTCATTTTGTAACTTGGCTTTCTTTTTTTCCTGCTTCTTCTTCTCATTTTGATCTCTGCAGCTCCTGCTTTCAGTGGAGACACTAGTAGAAAGCAGGGCTTCCGTTTGGAGCTTTAATCCCGGCCAAATTACAACCCGGGATCAATGAACCATTGATCCCGGGTCGGGAGGGCGTGGTGGCCGTGGGCATTAATCCCGGGTCGGGGGAGACCTTTGGTCCCGGTTCGTGACACGAACCGGGACCAAAGGGTTTACACGCGCGCGCACATGTTCTGCAGCGCTGGGCCCCTTTGGCAGGGACCTTTGGTCCCGGTTCGTGTTACAAACCGGGATCAAAGGGTCTCCCTGCTATATATCTTCTTCCACCCCGAGCTAGCTCGAGTTCATCACCATTTCTCCTCCATTTTTCTCTCTCCCACTCAAATTAATCCCCATTTTTTTGCACCATTTGAGAGGATTGAAGGCACCCCATCTATTCATAGGTTAGCAACATCGTTCTTTCCTCCGGCATTGCAATTTTACCTCATTTCGTTGCTAGTTTAGCTCATTTCAATTTTGTAATGCTAGCAAGGTGTTTGATGAAATGCCCAAACTAGAAAGTGTATTTGCATTTTGAGTTCAAATTAATTTATTATTTGTGGATTTTAGTGTTGTCCCCGTCCTCACCGCCGTCGATAGCCCGCGGCGTCCCGTCACCGGCACCACTTCGGTGATCCTCTTTTTTATCATTTATTTTTTAAACATATATATACTTGTATGATTTAAATGCATAGTTATTTCTTGTATAATTTCTTATGTTTTTCTATATGTATAGTGTAATGGTTTTGATATCCGTCCCCGTCGGTCCTCGTCCGGTCTATGATTCAGATGTGGTATATTTTCATAATTAACTATTTGGTTTGTTTCGTGTTTATCACAATCATGCCCGACCAACTTGACATAGATAAATTTTTATCTAGGAGGTAGTTGAACCGGAAATTCCAACAGACCCTATTGTCGAGTTTTTAAAAAAAGAAAACGACGATTTGAAAGCAAAATTGAAGATAAGTGAAGATCTTCGTCTCCATTGCCTAGACGAAAAGATGGAATTGGAGTTGAAGATTGCCGAGATCGTTGATGTTCACGGGCTCGAGATAGCCGACATCGTTGATGCTCATGGGGTCGAGATTGCCGACATCGTCGCTGCTCACGAGAAGAAGATGGATGCAATGCGCTTGAAGCTTAAAAAGATTAGAAGTTATGCCATTAGTCAAGAGGCTTGGTATCATTATGCTGTTGGTTCAATAGTTACCTTAGTTGCGATTCTGATCGCATTTGTTGTTGGATTTCAATTATTTAGTTAGTTGTATGTTAGTTTCAATTGATGTATGTTTCGTGAGAACTATGTATTACATTTGGGCACTAATATTAATTAAGTTGGCCAGTATTATATATTCATGATGTAGTACTGTAATGGTTTTTGATATATTTATATAATGCAGATGAGCCGGCAATGGATGTACAGTGACCACCGCAGTGCCGACTATATCAATGGCATGCATAGTTTTCTCAAGTTGGCTAATAAAAACAAGCCGTCGAGTGGTTTTATTTCTTGTCCATGTAATGTCTGCATGAATAAGCGGGATTACTCTAACACAGACCGCATTTACGTCCACCTGATAACTTCTGGTTTCATGCCCGTCTATTATTGTTGGACCAAGCACGGAGAAAAAAGCGTTATGATGGAAGAAAATGAAGAGGAAGAGGATAACGACAACTATCCTACGTTCAATGAAGCCTGTGATACTCCAATGGGGGAAGACACTGCTGAAGAAGAGCCCAATGATGATTTTGGCCGGGCCATTCGTGATGCACGGATAAACAGCGGAAGTGAAAACGAGAGGTCGAATTTGGATAGCATGTTAGAGGATCACAAAAAATTATGGGCTAATAGCTCAGGTGCGACGTTTTTTCATGCTATTCGCTGGAGAACGACGTCTTTCGATGAAATAGCTCAGAGGCGACAGTTCGAACGGCCCAAACAGCGACGGCCCGATACGGCTCTTTAAGCCCTTAAACGGAAGGAAACTGTCAGCGTCAATTTGGATTATGTGAGCTGGGCTGTTAGAACGCGGGACCCACCAGGCGAACGTTTGTACGCGGGACCCACTGTGGGCCAACTGAGACAGGGACCCACCACTTATCCACATCAACCTTATCCATTTATAAAGAGGCAGAGTGAGCCCTGCTCCCGTGGTCCTGCCCTGCCCCCGACATTACCGTTGCCTCTCTTCCTCTTCTCCGGCAACAGTCCACGGCGGCGGCGGCGAAGGATGTCGAGCTCCGCTTCTGGCTCCCAGAAGTCATGGCCGCGTTATGGAGAAGTTCCTATGACTAGATGCCCGGACTGCCCTCGCCTAGATCCACTGAAGCGCTTGACATGTGTGCGCTCGACGAAGGGCAATGTCGGTCGGGAATTTGTCAAGTGCGAGAGCGCCCTGCAGCGTGGGAAGGATGGGAAGGTAGGGTTTGTCCTGATTTGTCTCGATTTGGCGTGAATTTGATTTTGCACTATCGATTTGGAAATTAGTGTTTTCGTTCCCCTTTTCAGGATTTGCCGGCATGCGGCTATTTTGTGTGGATGGACCAGTACATTCGGGATCGAAGGCTTCAAGTTGAATTGCTGCCCCCAATTCAGGGGCCCCCATTCCAGGAGGCTGCCATCTCGTCTGCTGTGGAGGAGCAGATATCATACAGAGCCGATCGTCCTCCATTGGAGGATGTTTTGGTGAATAGGGAGTTGGAGAAATTGAACAAGCAGTTGAAGAAGCAGTTGAGCCAGCTTGTGGAATTGAAGAAGCAGTCAAACATGATGGCCGGAGCATTTTATGTGCGTATCATTGCCATTTATTTGGTGTATCTTTGTCGTTCGAATTAGAAATTTCGATTTAGGAGTTGGGGATTTCGATGTAGGAGCTGTTTTTCGTATGAACAATGTTATGATTTCGATGTAGGAGCTGTTTGTGGTATGAAAAATGTATTGTTTGTCGTATGAATTCAGTTAACACCTCGAACAGGTTCAGTTAGCCGTTTCCGAAATAGAAAAACCGACAAGTTCATGGGCCCGTTGTTGGGCCAAGCCTTGATTGCTCGTCTAAAATAGGTGCAGGGAAAAACAATCATATTGTTGGGCCTAGCCGTTGTTGGGCCCGTTTTATGACGTGTTCGACCGAAAACAATGGTTAAATGAAATATTATTGGCTAAAAATTATGGTCTGTCGTGTTGGCTAAATAAATTGGCTAAAAAAGTAACGTTTTCAGTTAGAAGAAATGTACATAGAAGTGGTGTTTTTGTAGATAGAAGCCCGAAATGACTCCATGTTGGTCACGGACACTATATTTGCATGAAGTGGTGTTTTTGTACACTAGATGTTAACCCTAAAGATTGAGTTCATTTGCAGAAGGTTAAAAAATTGCTCGGATTAGAAATGAGGTTTGGGCTCACTTTCGGGCACTTTTTTAGAACAAGGAAGATTTGCATGAACTTTCGTTTCACAAACATAACATAATAAGATATATAATAATAGACCTTGTGCCCTCTTACATAATAAGATATATAATAAGATATATAATAAGACATAACAAGCACACTTATAACTTGTGCCCTCTCTTACAACTTACGAAATAAACATGGAAAATAAACTAGAATGAAAATAAACATGGAAATAAGCCCTAAATATAACTCGGGCATAACTCATGGGCTTCTCCTGGGCTCCTCCTCGTCTCCTCTCCTTGGTGGCTCACTCGTCGTCCTCGTAGGGGAGGCCGTGGATGGTGCCGTGGTAGCGGAAGATGCCGGTGAAGTTCGTGAAGACACTGAACTCCGTGAACGCGATGTACTCGCACCCATACCAAAACGACTTCCAACGTAGGTGGAGTGCGTCGTGGCGGTTGGTGAAGTGACTGTGTACCCGACGACGAGACCACCGTCGTAGAACTCGTCGATCCGGTACATGGCCGGCCCGCCAGGAGAGAGGTGGCGGTAGCCGGACTCGAGGAAGAACTCGATCAGATCCCTTGCGGACCTCCACCTCGAGAATGCCCACACGCGGAGCTGTTGATGCTCCACGAGATTGGGCGTTGTCGACCGCTGCTCCCGCTCGAGGTTGGGGAGGCGGTAGGTCGGGCCGCTGTACTCCGGCATGGTTGCGGGTTGCTAGGGGCGGGGCGCGCTGCTTGTTTGAGAGAAGAGGGTTGGAGGAAGATGGGATGCGGTGTGCGACTTGGAGAAGAACGGTGGGTGCTATTTTATAGCGGATAGTGATCTTGTTTAATACGATGGTAGGAGGTGAAGTGTAAAAATCGGTTTAATGTGATGGTTGGGAGGCACGCGCAGCCGGTCGTTTCAAGTTCTGGTCAGCGTGCACACTGCAAACACGCTCTCGATCAGCGCAAAAGTCGTTCAAACCAATAGCTTAGATGCGACGTGGCGTTCACTGCCTCACGCCGCCGTTCAGACTGCCTCCGCCTCCTCGATGCACGCTGCTAATAGCTTAGATGCGACGCTGGACATGCATGCATGGAAGCGGGGCCGTTCACTGCCTCACGCCGCCGTTCACTGCCTCACGCCGCCGTTCAGACTACTAATGGCTTAGATGCGACGCGACTGGACAAGTGGACATGCATGCAACGGGCGGGCGGGCGAAAGGCTGCGTCTGCGTCTGCGTCTGGCTTTTTTTTTTTTAGGCATGCATGGAACGGGCGACAGCGTCTGGGCGAGGCGAACACAGAGGAAGCACACGAAGTCAGACGCGAGTACGCTTGATCCATGCACCGCTACATTTTGAGTCGTCGGATCTAATTGAACGGTCTAGATCGCACGTACGGGCCGATCCAAACCCCTTCAATGCAGCCAATCAGCGCACACGAACCACACCACGCGCCGCGAGCCAATCAAATTGCAGAACGGGCGCACACGCGGATCGGCGCGTCACATGCGCACGGAAACGTCTGATCCAACCGTTCACTAACCAGCGATCAACGGCTCTGAAGCAGGGGGGGTTTCGGACGGGGTTTACGGTTTTCCGGGGTTTAGGGTTTCAGTGAGCTAGGGTTGGGCATAAGTAATTTAAAAAAATCAAATAAATATGAAACTTTCGCTCACTGTTTACTTATGCAACTACGTTGCTAAAAAAAATTTAAAACTTGTTATATCCACAGTTAAATGAAAAACATTCACACAATTCAAGCTATCGATGGAATGAGCTAGGGTTGAGCACAACTAATTCAAAAAAAATCAAAACAACATACAACCAGCGCACATGGTATAATTATGCAACTAAGTTGCTATAAAAAATATAAAACTTGTTTTATCCACTTTTCAATTCCAACATTCACACGTTCACGATATCGATAGAATGAGCTAGGGTTGAGCATTACTAATTCAAAAAAAATCAAAACAACATACAACCAGCGCACATGGTCTACTTACATGACATAGTTATCAAAAAAAAATATAAACTTTGATTTTGAGTCGGTCAACGTTTTTGTGCAAAGTTTGACCAAACATTCAAATGAGCACAAATAATTTAAAAAAAATCAAAACAATATAAAACCAGTGCACATCGTCGTTTTACAAGACATAGTTATGAAAAAAATATATAAACTTGGTATATGAGTATTTTAATGAGAAATCCTTCACACAAATGACTTACCACGAACAGAGTTGCAGAGAGTTCAAGGAAGTGAGAGAGGGTTTGATGTTTTGAAAATTGAATTTTTTTGAAAATATCACCAAAGCTTCATTTTGGTGTGACTAAGAATGACCCAGGCTTAGTTTTTCATTTTGGTATTTAAAACTTGTTTAAATGTTGGTCAAACTTGGGTTTGACCGATTTTGAAATAATCATAAAATATTCATAAAACTTCAAAAAAATGAAAATCCAGTGCACATGGTCTTAGTTCGTAATTTACTAGCAGCTCCAATTCATAAATAAGGTCTACATATATATCAAACAAGAAATGCTTCAATATGGTGTGAAATCTCACATCTCAAACTATGAACTCTCATGTGTGAAGAGAGGTGGTTTATGTTTTAAGAAATGACTCCATATTGGTCAAGGACACTGTATTAGTTCAGTAGATGTTAACCCTAGAGTTTGAGATCATTTGGAGAAGTTCAAAAAAATGACAGGATTAGAAATGGGGCTGTTTGGGCTACCTTTGGGGCTCTTTTGTAGCTCATTTTGGAGAACCGATTACTTGTTGGATGTTTACCCTACCAAAAGGGTAGGATTGTTCAGAAAACGAGCATAACAACTGAGAAATGAGTTGGTGGTCACGCAATTTCAAGTTCAAATTCAAATTTGAATTAACAAGACACAAGTTTCACGCCTCAAATTATTACAATAGTTTCACGCAATTTTCAAATTCAAACTCAAATTTGAATAGCAATCGTTCACACAAGTTTTTTCGTTGCTCTCGATTTTCTCTTCTTCGTACCACTTGATTCTGCCGGCACACCAGACAAAGCCCTCACGCTCTTGGTTTTCTTCGAGTCGGCAGCACTAGGCCGAGGCCACACAAGTCTTTCTTCGTCTTCAGATGACACCTCAGCAGACGACAGATTCAGTTCTAGAACAGCTTCAGCTTCAGTTTGCACTGCAGCATCAAAAACTGTTTCAGATGGCACCACATCATCCAAAGCTGAATTAGATGGCACCACATCATTCAGAACTGATTCAGATGGCACCACATCATCCAAAACTGAATTAGATGGCACCACATCATTCAGAACTGATTCAGATGGCACACTTCTCTTCGGCCATTTTGTCTTGCCTTTTTGTTGCCCAGAGATTGTCAACAACAATGGGCTCACTTCCAGCTTTGCTCTGAAAAAATAAAACAGATGTGAAAACAGAGTACAATTGCAATAAATAAATGATCAAATACTTGAACTTACTTTGGTTTTGTGGACGAGGGTACCGACATTTGGATGATCCAGCTCGGTGACCAAGTACCTGACACTCCTTGCATCTATTTTGGTTACCTTTCTGAGGCCGTTTTGGTTTGTCATCTTTTTTCGCCCTCTTACTACAGCCTCCTTTCTCAAACCAGGCCTTGAATCTGCTCATTTTAGGCCTGCCAGCCTTTCTTTTGGCAAGGGGGGGACACATATCAAAATCAAAAGGCACTTCAGGCCACTGCGACTGATCTGTAAGTGCTGGTATTGGAGCTGCATACGCAGCCTTGAATCTTGCTACTGAATAATACTCATGCAGATAAGGGTGCATGTTTACCCTCGGTTTTCCAGCCAAGAAGAGTATGGCATGCTCACATGGTTTTCCAGTATGTTGCCACTCGAGGCAAGTGCATTCATGCAGTTCAGTGTCAACCACATGCCTTCTTCCAGTCTTGGTATCTCTCACTTCAGCTCCCCACAATGAAGAATTCTCAACTGCCAAATGTGTAAGATTTCTGCTCCTGTTAACCACCTGCTGTACCACTGCTGGAAGCTTATCCCCTTGCAAAGCATCACCTATTCTTCTTCTCAATTCCCACATCCGCATGATCATGATCCTGATTTGGTCAACCATGTCATGCACAGGCAAGTCTTTTAACTCTTTCACCTTGTTGTTAAAACTTTCTGCTAGATTGTTGTTGATATGATCACACTTGATGTCTGTATTAAATCCTGACCTATACCACAAAAGAGAATGGTATGCTTCCAGCCAGTGCTGAAACTCAGGATCTGATGCAATAACCTTCGCAAGGTGATAAGCATGTGTCTGTTTCGAGTAAGATCTTGCTGCTGGCCACAGTCGCCCAAAATCTTCTCCTCTATGTTTCTTGATCACATTCATCCACATATGCCCGAAGCACTCCCTCTGCTCAGCATGTGGAAATACGGCCTTGACAGCATTTTCTAGCCCTTTACAAGCATCAGTGTGTATAGCCAAAGGTGTCACTGTCCCAATGCTTCTTTTCAACTGCATCATGAACCATGTCCATGAATCTCTGTCTCTGATTGAAACAGGCCAATAGCAACAGGAAACATCCAGTTGTGTCCATCTAGAGCATTGCATGCTGCCAATTGACCATTCCACTTTCCAGTCAAAAAAGATGAGTCTATGCTCAAATATGGCCGACACCCTGCTTTGAAGCCATCGGTGCAAGGCTTCAAAGCCATAAAAAATTTGGAGAAAAATACCTTGCCATCAGGTGCAACCTCGGTATCTATCTCCACAATACTGCCAGGTGACCTCTTCTCCACCTCTGCCTTGAAACTATACAGCATCCTGAAGGTATTTGCCCAATCACCATATAGTTCTTTCATTGCCTTCTGTTTTGCCTTCCACACTGTGGTATATTTCAGCTTAATAGGGTACTGGGCTTCCATGTCTAATTTCAGTCTCTTTGCAGTAGTGTTTGGTGTTTTGGCTAAAATAGGAGTGATCTTTTGTGCAACCCAGGCCTGTGATGTCATGGTTGAGGGATTCTGTGAACTAGTAATACAAGTATGTTCATTGGGGATTTGATTAATTCTGATTGTACTGCCATCAGGTTGGCGTCTAGCAGAAATGTACCACTTGCAAGGTTGGGCACTGCCATCAAAGCCTTTGCACTTCGCATAAAATTTCTTTGTATCTGTCCACAGAGTCTTGCTGTCAAACTGCTTCTTCACTGCATAAGTCCTGTAACACATCCTAAACTCAGCCATGGTTGGAAAAACTTTCCTACTGCAATTACAGGGTTATCTTTGTCATATACATTTATCATCTCATCATCATTTTCATCATCTACATCATCAGCAGCTTCCTTCATCAACTCTGCATCCACAACTCCAGAACCAGCAGCCGCATTAGCCGCATCCCTCTTCTTCTTCTCCTTGTCTTTATCATCGACTGGAATTCCAAAAAGGTCTGCCATCTCAGTGTCATCCAAGGGTGCAATGACCAAATCAGTAAGCTCTTTCAGTTCTACTGAATTCCAGTCAACAACAGCCACCCCATTAGCAGCACCATCACGGGCTGGGTCTTGTGCATCATCTGCTAACACTGTCAATTCGGTTACAATGGGATTATCTGTCTAGTGCAGCCCACTCATCATCTGCAATCTGCATAGCCAACTTTGATGCCACATATCCTACTCTTGAATCTGATTTCAGATCAACCAGCTCGGCAAGAAGTGTAGCACGTTTCTTTTCAAAGCCCTCTTGTTTATCGATTTCATCAACAACGCTTCGCCATCCTCCATTCTCACATACTCTCCCTTCCAATCTTCGTACCGTAGCAATGCCACTTCTTGCTCTGGACCCCAAGGAATACTCTCCCCTATTTTCTCCACAATATCTCTCACCGCTTTCTCTTCTTGGTTCACTAGTTCTTGTGGATCGATGTCGTAAAATGAAAGCTCCAAACTAACTAATGTGTCGTGATCTATGGTCCTCACGCTACCATCAGCTAGCTTCGCCTGAGATAGCATAAATTTGACAACCAATTCGAAACTTTTTCGGGCATCTCCCCTGTTTTGACAACGACGACTTGAGTTGAATTTGACGTCTTGGAAGTGAACGAGCTCAAATCGAAAGCGAATGAGCACGAGAGTGATGGATTACCTCGAATTTGACTCTGCCGGCTCCGCGGAGCTCGCCATCTACCTCCTTCCGGGCTGCTTGCCCCGCCTCCAATACGCCTGGCCGCGAGCAAAAACGGCAGGGAATGTGTCAGATTTGGGGCAGAATTAAGAAGGGAAGGCCACGCGGGTTCGATTTGACTCACCCCAGATGCCGGCGACAACGAATTCGACGCCCAGGAGTGGATAGCTCCGCCGCCGGAGAGGGAGCTGGGGCGCGCACTGTCGGGTTCAGATGGCGCGCTAGGGCAAGGTCGGTCTGTGCGGTCGCTCGAACCGGTTGAGTTGACCGGGTACAAGTTAGTGGGTCCCACATCGCTAAACCTAATTCCACACTCTTAACTAGCACAAGTAAGTGACACGGCCGTTTCATCACAATGGGTGGGTCGTGGCTATTTTGCTGCTCTACGTGTCGTACCCTAGCTATTACCTCCAACTATATCGCATCGCAGCCAATTCCCTGAAAAAACGTCGCACCTGAGCTATTAGCCCAAAAAATTATTGTACCAAAATTGCGAAGATGGCCAGAAGAAGCTTGGTACCACGCTGGAATTGCTCCAATGGAAGGCAGAGAATGGTACAACTGACAGAGGATTTGAGAATTTGCTGAAAATAATAAAGAAGATGCTTCCAAGGGATAACGTACTGCCCCCCAGTACGTACGAAGCAAAGAAGATTGTGTGCCCTCTAGGATTAGAGGTGCAGAAGATACATGCATGCATCAATGATTGAATCCTCTATCGCGGTGAGAAGTACGAGCATTTGAATGCGTGCTCGATATGCGGTGCGTTGCGGTACAACATAAGGCGAGATGACCCTGGTGATGTTGACGGCAATCCGTGCCCCAGGAAGAGGGTTCCTGCCAAGGTGATGTGGTATGCTCCTATAATACCACGGTTGAAACGTTTGTTCCAAAACAAAGAGCATGCAAAGTTGTTACGATGGCACAAATAAGACCGTAAGAAAGACATGATGCTGAGACACCCCGCTGATGGGTCGCAGTGGCAAAAAATCGACAGGACCTTCAAGACGTTTGCAGATGACGCTAGGAACATAAGATTTGGTCTAAATACAGATGGCTTTAATCCTTTCGGGGAACAATGCTCCAGTCATAGCACCTGGCCTGTGACTCTATGTATGTATAACCTTCCTCCTTGGTTGTGCATGAAGCGAAAGTTTATTATGATGCCGGTGCTCATCCAAGGTCCGAAGCAACCCGGTAACGACATTGATGTGTACCTGAGGCCATTGATTGAAGAACTTTTAGAGTTGTGGAGTGACGAAGGGGTACGTGTGTGGGATGAGCACAAACAATAGCCATTTGACATACGAGCGTTGTTGTTTGTAACCATCAATGATTGGCCTGCTCTTAGTAACATTTCAGGACAGTCAAACAAGGGATACAATGCTTGCACGCACTGTCTAGATAAGACTGAAAGTATATATATAGGCAACAAGAATGTGTACCCAGGTCATCGTCGATTTCTTCCACCTGAGCATCCCGTAAGAAAGAAAGGCAAGGATTTCAAATGTGAGGTTGATAACCGGACGAAGCCTACCTGCCCTGATGGTGATGCTATATATGAGATGGTCAAGGATTTAGAAGTAATCTTTGGAAAGGGTCCTGGCAGTCTATCTGTTCCGAAAGACGTCAACAAGCGCTTACCCTTGTGGAAAAAGAAATCTATATTTTGGGAGTTACCCTATTGGAAAATCCTAGAGGTTCGCTCTGCAATCGACGTGATGCACGTGACGAAAAATCTTTGCGTGAACCTGCTAAGCTTCTTGGGTGTGTATGGGAAGACAAAAAAAGATACACCGGATGCACGACTGAACCATCAACATATGCACGAGAAGACGAAAGACGACCACCTTAATCGAGAGAAGTATCAAGGTCCTGCCAGCTACGCTCTTACTAGACAAGAGAAGGAGATCTTTTTTGAAGTCCTGAACAGTACTGGCTTCTCGTCGAATGTGAAGGGAATAATTAACATGGCAGAGAAAAAGTTCCAAAACCTGAAGTCTCATGACTGCCATGTGATTATGACACAATTACTACCGGTTGCATTGAGGGGGCTTCTACCGGAAAATGTTCGACTACCCATTGTGAAGCCATGTTCATTCCTCAATGCAATTTCTCAGAAGGTGATCAATCCATTGACTCTAGGAACTTTACGGAAGGATGTTGTTCAGTGTCTTGTCAGCTTCGAGTTGGTATTCCCACCATCCTTCTTCAATATTATGACGCACCTCATAGTTCACCTAGTCGAAGAGATTCAAGTTCTCGGTCCTGTATTTCTACACAACATGTTCCCCTTCGAGAGGTTCATGGGAGTCTTAAAGAAATACGTTCATAACCGTGCTAGGCCTGAAGGAAGCATCTCCAAGGGTTATGGAACAGAGGAGGTCATTGAGTTTTGTATTGACTTTATTCCTGACATTAACCCGGTCGGTGTTCCTCAATCGCGCCATGAGGGAAGATTGCGTGGAAAAGGAACACTAGGAAAGAAACAAATATTTTCTGACTGGGATTCTTTCAATCAAGCACACTACACAGTTCTACATAATTCGAGCTTGGTGGCTCCGTATATCGAGGAACACAAGAATACTTTACGCTCATTAATGGCTGAAGAATACATTGAAAAAGAACACTTGAAGACTTTCTGCGGGTGGTTGCACACACGTCTCATTAATGACAACACCGTTGAAGAATAGCTAAACTTGTTGGCCAGAGGACCATCTTCGACTATATTGGCTTTTCAAGGGTACGAGATAAATGGGAATACATTTTACATGGCCGACCAAGATAAAAAGAGAACCAACCAAAATAGTGGTGTCCGCTTTGATGCATCAAACAACAATGGGACAAAGGACACACATTATGGGTACATAGAGGAGATATGGGAACTTGACTACGGACCTTCTTTCAAGGTACCTTTGTTCCGGTGCAAATGGTACAACCTGGATGGTGGGGTAAACGTAGACCCACAGTACGGAATGACTACAGTGGATCTCAAGAATTTTGGGTATGACAACGAACCATTCGTACTAGCCAAAGACGTGGCTCAGATTTTCTATGTGAAGCACATGTCTTCCAGACCAAAAAAGAAAAGATAAGCAAGCGAAGACATCATATGATGAGCCAAAGCGTCACATAGTTCTTTCAGGGAAAAGAACTATCGTGGGAGTGGAGAACAAGACAGACATGTCAGAAGATTACAACAAGTTTGAAGAAATCCGGCCCTTCGCAGTGAAAATTGACCCAAGTCTCGCGTTAAATGGAGAAGCTTGTCCATGGCTACGGCGCAATCAGAAGAAAGTGACGGGTAGAAAGTAGAAGAAGATTGTGTAATAATGTATTAAACCTTTATGTGATGTGTAGTAATGTATTAAACCTTTATGCGACGTACCCGATCAGCACCCCCACTTGGTAAAAACATGCCCAAAACACACGGGCTCCCCGTCATACAGCCCAACGGTGGCTCGTGAGTGACTGCATATCAAATGCACCGTTGGGCTGTATGACGGGAATCCGAATGCTTTGTATACCAAAATGCTTTGTAGATAGAACAAAACATGCGGTTTCCCTGCATCCGTCAGCCCACCGGTGGCTCGAGTGACGGCAAATCGGCCCTCGATCCACGGACACTGATTCACGGGAAACAAAACACACGGTTTCTCCTAGCTACAGCCCGACACTGATTCACGGTCGAATGTCGTTGCATTCAATGTCGGGCATAGCTAGGGAACCCGAATGTTTTGTGTTTGAGCGCCACTTCGATCCAAGCAGCGGTAAGACGTCTCTGATGATCTACAACCGTCTTTGATTGAGTGCTGAACATGTCCGGGAGGGGGCTAAATATAGGGTACGTGTGCTTCTTTAGTCCCGGTTGGTAACACCAACCGGGACTAAAGAAGTGGTCGTGATACTGCTGATCCAACAGCTCACAATACCTCAAAAGAAACACACCCCTGATCGAACGTCTCACAAGCGCTTGAAAGAAACACACGATCCGTGTGCTTCTTCCTTATTGGTGGGATTCCCTTTAGTCCCGGGTGTTGTCTCACAACGTGATATCCAACAGCTCACAAGCCTTCAAAGGAAACAGACCCCTGATCCAACGGCTCACAAGCGCTCGAAAGAAACACACGATCCGTGTGCTTCTTCCTTATTGGTGGGATTCCATTTAGTCCCGGGTGGTGGCCACAAGTACTGCCCTAGAGGTCTATAAGTATTTTCCCGATGAGATCGTGTGTTTCGTTTAAGCGACGTCCCCGAAAGATAAACAAAACTACGAAAGCAATTAAATCAACAGGTATAAAAGAAAAAGAAAACACAAATAGAAACAAAGAAAGGCCTTTCATATATATTGGACCATTTAAGTTAAATTTTAAAAAGAAACTAAAATAACAATTCAAAACCATGTAAAAGAAAACCAAAACTACAAAAGCAATTAAATTAATAGGTATAAAAGAAAAAGAAAACACAAATAGAAACAAAAAAAGGCCTTTCATATATATTGGACCATTTAAGTTAAATTTTAAAAAGAAACTAAAATAACAATTCAAAAACATGTAAAAGAAAAACAAAACTACAAAAGCAATTAAATTAATAGGTATAAAAGAAAAAGAAAACACAAATAGAAACAAAAAAAGGCCTTTCATATATATTGGACCATTTAAGTTAAATTTTAAAAAGAAACTAAAATAACAATTCAAAAACATGTAAAAGAAAAACAAAACTGCAAAAGCAATTAAATTAATAGGTATAAAAGAAAAAGAAAACACAAATAGAAACAAAAAAGGAAACAAGAAAAAGAAAAAAGGCCTTTCATCTCGGTTGGTAACACCAACCGGGACCAAAGGCCTGCTGGGCTTCGAGCGCATTTTTTCGCGGCCCAGGCGGACCTTTGGTCCCGGTTGGTGTTACCAACCGGGATGAAAGGTGCTTTGGTCCCGGTTCCAGCCACGAACCGGGACCAAAGGTCTGTCCGCGTCGATTTGGTGGCCTTCGCCCCAAATTTTTCCCCAAGTCCTCGATTTCGACCTCGATCCTCTGCCCCGAACTGCTGCTCCGCCCTCCCGTGGCGCCGCCGCTTCCCCGAGGTGCTGCTCGCCCGCCGACGTCGATCCGTGCTACTGCATCGTCGCCGCCGTCGCGTGCCGACCCATCGAAGTGCGCTGCCCCGACGCCGTGCGCCTCCCCTGCCTCGCCTGCCGCCGTCGCCCTGCCCTCACCTGCCCTGGGCTGCCCTGCCGCCTCCTCCCCTGCGTCGCTCTCCACCGCCACGCCATCAGCCGTAGCCTCGAGGTGAGTTTTTTTTGTATTTTTATTGATTTTGGTACTGTTTTAGCTAGTGTATTATTGTTAGATTTTGCAACGAATATAGCAAATATAGCAACGAATTTTGCTATGAATTTGCTATGAATTTTGCTTTGGTAAAATTTCCTATGAATTTTGTTATGAATTTTGGATCCAAATCATTGATCTAAGTGTTATATATGAATTGATTAAGTTGCTACATATATATATGAATTGATCTAAGTTAGTAAAATCATATATGCAATTTTGTTAGATATGCAATAAGTTTTTTTTTGGCATAGTTTAGATGATGATACAATATTGTGTTAGGAAATATATTAAAATTGCAATAGGTTTAGGAAATATTGTTTTAGGAAATGTATTAAAATTTTGGTTGCTAAGTATAGTTTTAGGAAATATTGTAGGATTGTATGAATATTGTTATGTACATTTTGGTCTATATTACTAAGAAGCAACATTGGAAATTGTGGTGTTAATAGTTAGTGGTAGTTGGTATAAATTTGTATAGTTCCTATGAAATAATTTGTTCTTTGTCATCTTAAATTGTGTATGGATATTCATATTCTTGTTATAAAATTGATTGCAGGCACATTAATTGAGCCATGGATCCAAATTGTCCGGACGACTTCGGCATAGACGAGGAGCGTGGAGAGCCATTGGATCCACTTTTTCCGGGCCTCGGCGTTAGAGACGAGGATCGTGAAGAGCGAATGTGTATGATTATATCAGGACGTGCAGCCGCGCCTGTCGGTGAAGAAGACAGTGTAGTTAATTTAGAGGAATTCAGCTCCCAATTTCTCAATGACTCCGGTGAGGGAGCTGAGGAAGTAGAAATTTGTGTAGAGAAGGAACTGGTAGTAACAAACTCAGGCGAGGTATATATATTAATTAAGCCTCTGTTGATCGATGACATAGCTTAATTATTTGATCCTGCGTTTATTAACGAATCTTTTTTTCTTTTAGCCCTCTGGAACAAGCAAATCATCTAGAGGGTCGAAAGGGTCACAAGGATCAAAAGGGTCAAAAGCCATGAAGCCTCGAGGCCCGTCGAAGCCGTTGAAGGAGGGTCAAAGGGTAGTGATCGACATAGTTGATGTCAAAGGCGAACCAATGCAACCCTTAGATTGCCGCCGCAAATTTATAAACCAATGCGGAGTTTTTGTTAGGGACATGATACCGATCACATGTCAAGAATGGCATCCGCGGAAGGACGGGAGCAAGACTTGGACTCATGTCGACGATAAAACAAAAGATTTGCTTTGGGAGAAGCTCTTGACAAAGGTCACCCTGCCTCCAGAAGTGACAGAAAACGAGAAGTGGATGGAGAAAGTCAAGGAGTGGACTCTTCGCAAGGCTGCCGAACAGTTCCGAACCCACAAGAAAAATATATGGAAAGATTATTGTGAAGAGAAGGAAAAAGATCCTGAATACACTCCAGTATTCACCGGAGCACAAGTGAAGCTAAACGACCAGTGGCCCTTATTTAAAGAGCAAAGAGAATCGGAGGCCGCTGTGGCCCGATCGGAAAAAAACAAGTTAAATGCTGCGAAGAAGGTATATCACCACCATTTGGGGCCAGGTGGCTACAAGGCAAAACTGTCGATTTGGGAAGCATTTGAAGCAAAACTTCTTGATAACGGGATCATTCCCCAGACAGCGGGCTGGCCCGATAGGTCCAAATTTTGGTTGTACGCGCATGGCGCTGGGTTGGACCCTGAAACAGGGAAGATTGTTGCTCAGGGAAAATGGGCGGACAAGATTAGGTATATAACCACAGAACTTGGGAAAGCAATAGAGCAAGTTCGAAATGGAACCTACAAGGTCGACAGAGAGAAAGACGAGCTGTCACTCGCACTCGGGAATCCTGAAAAAGTTGGACGAGTACGAGGTTATGGATACGGAGTTACTTGGGCACAAGGTTTTCCGGCAGACACTCATAATTATAGAAGCCGTGAGAGAAAGAAACAGGAGGACCGCGACCGGATATCGGCATTGGAACGCAAGGTGCATCACCTGCTGGAGCAAAGTCAGCAAAGGGAATCTCGTGTGCAGCTACAAAGTCCAGAAGTCGAAGCCGCCCCATCTGATCAGCGGAAAAGCAGCGTGGGTTCCACGCAGATGGAACATTCTGAACTTGAAGCGCCGCCGACTCGATTCCCCGTGGATGATATCACGGAGAAGACAGAATGCGAGCTACATATGACAATGAGCAACTTGTCCTTCAAGGTGGCGGTCGGCTATGCTTTACCGAATGAACCTGGAGCAAGGTACCATCTCGGCGGGATTCCAGCTGGCTATGCTCGTGTCGGAGTGGATGAGTATGTGCCGTTATATGCTAATCTAAATCTTGCCATTCCTGGAGGTGACGGCGAGAGGACACTAGGAGATGCCAAGAACTCCATCGTTCTGTGGCCAAAGAAATACATCTTGTTTCCAAACTTGCCGCCGCCAAGGCCACCGACTCCTCCAAGTAGCAACCCCCCACCTCAAGATCCACCCTCCCCACGTCATGATCCATCCCCCCCACGTCAAGATCCTCCCTCCCCACGTCATGATCCATCCCCTGCACCACCACCTCAAGATCCATCCCCTGCACCACCACCTCAAGATGCATCCTCGCCACCTCGTGATGACTGTCGGGAGCCCAGCGCGAGTCCATCCCCGCCACCTCAAGAGAGAGTGCGCTCTGTTTCGCGGAAACTAAGGTTCCCGTCGAAATATACATAGAGGTGCGCTTTAAACTACCCGCCAGAAACTCGAGAGGAACGCGAGTTGCGAAAGCCTCTTCCAAAGAGACCCTACGACTTGCGAAGAGAGGTAATAGCACCGGGAAAAGTGGCACAATTTCTGAAAAATCTATCGACTGGGCCGGCACGGCCGCCTATTCTGCGAGACGACTATGATCGTACCATTGATAAGTTAATTAGAGAACGGAATTTGCAGGAGAATGAGTCATCTCGCCAAAAGAGGGAGCAGCAGCAGATGGCAGCTAAGAAGGCCCAGCAGGAGAAGGAGGCTGCATTTCGCAAAATGAGGGAAGCTAATAAGAAATCCGGGAAACAAGTGGCCCAGCTCGGAGAACAGGCAAACCAGTCGGTCCCCGCGTTCAAAGTGGTGTCCGATAAGGAAATACAGGAAGACACAATTGGCATAGAAAACCCCAAAGAGTATATGTATGCATGGACATATGCCTACGGGAAGCCCTTGGTCAGACCTGAGATGGTCAAATCTCTGCCGACACAATTGCGACGTTTGCATGAGTGGTACGAGGGAGCCGTAAAGGAGCACCATGAGCATTTCTTCGTTTCATATAAGAAAGACCATTATTTAGAGGATCACGCGATGTATGTGCCGTTTGACGAATTATGGCAGTTATTCAATCAAGACTCCCTCGACAAAGCCATCATCAGCTGCTATTGTTTGTAAGTGATTTATTTTATGCAATTTAATTAAGTCTCTATCGATCTCAGCTCGTTCGTTGCCAATTATCTAACTTTATTCTTTGTACGCTATTATATATGCAGAAAGAAGATCGTCGAATGCAGAGATAACGGAATCTATAGTTTTGGGTTCATGGACCCATATTAGATTCATGAAAAAACCTTAAGGAACCATCCTGAGGACACCGAGCATTACATGCTCCAATATCTAGTGAAACACAATACATGTGCAGATATATTTCTTCCTTACAACTTCAGGTGAGTGTTACCGTACCTTCTACACATTCTAGTACTTTGCTTACTCGATGTTTAGTGTAACTCATGGACATATAAATGTGTGAAGCGGCCATTGGATTCTGGTAGACATTAGACCTGAACAAGGATGCGTTCAAGTCCTGGACTCGTTAAGGAAAGATATGGACGATTATACCAACTTGCAAGCAATGTTGCAGAGGTAACTTCAGTCATTATCGCTCTATATCGATCTCTTTTGTTTGTTTAAGTCCTTTGATTTTTTCTTTTGCCGGCCAGGGTTTGGGAAAAGTTCATTACCGAGGTTTGTGGGACTTGGAAACCGCACCTGTTTTGGTATGATACCAAGGTAAGTAGTAGTACTATATATATATATGTCCGCGCAACTTTTAAATTCTTGTTTCAGCACCATTATCATGCTTGATTGTTATTTTGATTAAATTCTATTCTTTGTAAAGTGGTGTCTGAGACAGGCACAAGGGAATAATTTATGTGGATATTATGTTTGCGAGTACATACGATGTTATGTTAATCAGCTGGATAGAAAGCTCAGAACTTTAGAGGTCTGTATACACTCTCGGCAATTACTTCATTACCATATTTGTGTTCATTTCCATTTTCACAAACACATTTTCTGATGATTTCACATTTTCTTATTGATCTAGATGGAACGAGAGAAGGACAAGCTCATACCAACGAAGCGTCTTATAGCAATTCAAGAGGAATTGGCAGAATTTTTGAACAAGAAGGTCATGAAGAAATCCGGAGAATTTTATCACCCTGAAAATTATTTTCTGTAATTGACGTGATCTCGAGACGTGAGAAACGTGATGTCGGTGTGTGACATAAACTTAATTTATTTGTGATCTCGACTTTGAATGTATATATATGTATGAATCAAAATGTGACCTCGGTAGTGTAAACTTTATGTGTGTGACTTATTGTGCGCAACGTGATCTTCATAAAAAATAATTAAATGGAAAACAAAAAATCGAAACCCCTAAAAAATAAATTAATAAAAGACAAAAGATGCAAACTCTTTGATTCCGGTTGGTAATACCAACCGGGACCAAAGCTCCCCTGCCCCTGCCCGCCCAGCGACCCCCACGTGGAGGACCATCAATCCCGGGTCGGGGACACCCGGAATAAAAGCCCCCCCACCCTCTAGTCCCGACCCCGTTATCCCGGTTGAAAAACCGGGACCAAAGGTCCTCTGGACCCGGGATTGATGCCCTGTTTTGCACTAGTGAGAAAATCGTATCAAGAAATAATTACCTGCCGAAACAC
This sequence comes from Poa pratensis, assembly GCA_947311845.1. Taxonomy (NCBI): domain Eukaryota; kingdom Viridiplantae; phylum Streptophyta; class Magnoliopsida; order Poales; family Poaceae; genus Poa; species Poa pratensis. The sequence continues at coordinate 911,562 of CAMZMU010000021.1, forward strand.
TTCACGCATATATTGCACACTAAGTAAATACAAGCTAATACGGGGCGCGAACTTTTGGCACATGGAGACAAGCGAGGAAGGAATCCAATGGATCCTGCTAGTTTCGCAATTACTAAACAAAGAAGTGTTTCCGACCGGCGGATCGTACAAAAACGGGGCGCTGACATCATAGATACAGCATTGAACAACATCTAGCAGGGTGCATTTAATAGTTGAGTTTAATATGCATGTGCATTAAAAGTCTGGTGGACGTTAATTAGTCAACTTAAGTATGTGACATTAATTTAATTGTGATGCAATTGATTAGGCAACTTACCTGTGGTGACATGCGGGTACAAACAGTGTTTGCCCCACATGTAACTGAGTGACGAGCACAGACCTTATATTCAAAAATAATTTAATAAATTTGAAAAAGTTTAAAATTCTGAAACTTTCAGTCGGGCAAATATTATCAAGTACTGCACCCGTACAAAAAGTTGTATCAGAAAATAACATGTATTGCAAGCTGGGTTAAAGATTTGTCAAAAATGACGCTATATAAATGCCATATTCATCAGAGATTTGTCTTTTTTGCCCAGAAGTCACCGCAAAATATTTCGGGACCAAATTATTTAGACGAGTATAATACTTATTAATTATTGAGCGTAAAAAAATTCAGAATTTTTTGAACACTTTTTTAATTTTCTAAAACACAAAATCATGGGAATTTAAATCAGATTTCAGAAAATGTACAATTTTACAACAATGTCATACTTTTTGAACTTTTTGAACTTTTTGAAAGTCAAATTTTGAACTTTTTGAAATTATGCAAGAAAAATGTCCGATATTGATCTTGTTTTGAAGACCTACTCAACAAGATCTCAAATATAAAAAAATATCAATAAATAGGAAGTTCGGTTCAAAAGATATAATCGATACAATATTGACAATAAAACTGAAAATTATTGGTGGGTGAATAGAATGACATATAATTAATCTCTTGATTAACTTCTTGATTAAGTTAATGTGAGGATGCATACATGTCATTTATTGCTCACATGGGATTGCTACTGCATGACATTTATTGATGGTGATGTCACACGTGGTAGTCCGGCCGACCATAGCGTATTATACGGTGAGCATACGCGCGGGGATACTCATCTGGTGCATTGGTAGCTATGAAAGGAATGGTGAGGTATGAGGTGGGTGGTCGCCCGGGTTCTCCTTGGCATTTTCGCAGTTAATACATCTCATAGGCATTTAGGTTCCAAACTGACCCCGAAACCTCATGCCATGGATCTTTTCTCTCGCCTGAGCTTGACCTGAAGATGCTTCATAAGTTACATCAACCAACCTACAACAGTGCTTGGCAGAGAATATGCGCCGTATGAGTTACACAAACAAGTAGAATGATCAGCACACAGGAGTCCTTCCTGATGAGAAGTTCAGGCTTGCAGAGACATGACGTAAATGATTGCAGCGTCCATTCAGAGACATTTTGTAAACATAAAGGCAAACAACAATAAGAATGAACCTGACGCTATTGACAGAGAAGCTCAGACGCGCATAAACAAGAGAGAGCTGTATCCAATTCCTTCACATACATAGCACACTGGATCCTTGCCTCAGATGATTACATTCCCAGATTAAGAAATAGTTGTAATAATTTTTCAAAAATCCTCAAGCTGAATAGCTTGATTTAGTTTACACTTTACAGTATCAGACTATCAGTTGCATCATATCTTCAGCAGCAAACACAAACTACCAAACGAACACATCTTCAAAGGGTATATAATAAAGGTGCGATTCCACACAACATCCATGATTGCAGGCAGATTTACAGGCTTAACCTTGACCTACATGGGTGATATACTGTTGCTAACTAACAAATCATGAAGTTGCGCTGAAATCCACTTACATGACCCAACAAGTTTGAATACAAATCTGAAGAAACCTCACATGCGGTGCTAGTCTCTCGGTGGCCTCTTCAGATTCTGCCTGATCATAGGCATTAATCTATGTACACTATCTATGGGGAGGTTCAAGGAGGAACGGACAAAAAAATATGTGATGTGAAACCTACATCCATATATCACATGCTACAATCCCTTGTGCGTCATACAATCCGGATATAATCTGTGAAGTACTGCCATTCTTCACTCCCGGTAGCAATGGACGAGAGCTCTACAACAAGCAGAGCATCATGCTGTTCAGACGATTATACTTGTAGCGCAATCACTCGTACTGTGAAACCAGAGTTTTCTGATGGCTGGGATTCAGAGTCAGAAGTATATATCATTGATAATCTTCAGTCTCTTCAACTCTCTACATAATCTTACGATTCATCAAGACGATTCCTTGCTTGTCCGAGAAGAGTGCCTTCCCTGCTGCTAGGAGATCAATCAACTAGCTGGATCATTTTCCAAATCATTTTTTTTCAGACTGGTTCGCTCTCGGAGAGGAAGGGGGAAGAAGAGGATAAGACGCACGCACGGAAGTGAAGGAAGAGGATAACAACGACAGCAAGCCCACGACTGGTTCCGGCCTAGCCCAGCCCAAATTGGGCGATGTGAGACGCGCGAGTTTTTTTTTCGCGTACCAGTTTTGAGATACACTTAAATGCCCGCTGAGTTCAATATGGTAAATACACACACAAATGAACATTTCTGCCAATTGCCCAATAATCGTTTTACATACAAAAGATGCAAGCATAGAGAAAAAAAACCGAAATTGCCTGAAGCTGCATTCCACAGTACAACCAACATTATACTACAAAAACGGATGGTTTAATCACATTCGTTGGCAAACGCCCATCATCCCACACTCCCTGCCAGCAGATTGGCTTCACATTTTGAACCAAAAGCCTCAGACCTTCCCCTCCTCCTTCAGTGTCTGGCGAAGTGGCGATGCCTACATCCTCTTTGACTTGCCTTGCTGAGACGCCAAGTAGTACATCAGATGGATTAACAAAGGTAAGCAGAGTTAGTAGCAGGTCGTCGATATAGCGTTTACACATACAAAATGGATAAACAACGCAGCAAAGGGTTACAGTCTTACGTGCTGCATCATGGCTCAAATATTTTCGTAGGGATGTGCTCAATCTTTTGCCAATTTGGATGTCCCACTGTTTGACAGGACTCCGTGAACTCAATATTGCAGTCAGCGACTGAAAACTCCTCAAGAGAAAGGGGCAATGATGGAAGAGACTGCATATTATTGCATGCAAAGATCGACAGTTTCTTCAGCGATGTGACGTACTCTATATTGTCTGGTAAGGTGACCCAGCTGCAGCCAATAAACCCGAGCACACGAAGGTGAGGGAAAGCCTCAGCAAGTACAAAAGCAGGTCCCGGTTGGGTGCAGTTCCAAAGACAAAGTTCTTGCAGGTCCTTTGGGCTACCGCTGTGCTTACCCACCATCCAATCTGGGTACCTCCAGCCTACAAAGTTGTTGAGCCGTAGTATTTTAAGCCCCACGGGAGGGCATAGGCCCTCAAGTACATCCGCTGCAACTTCTGGACTGCACCTACCATAACCCCACCGCAGTGACAGTTTGGTGAGCTGTTTGGCAGCTAGATTTGCTTCAAGAGCTTGCCCCTTGCTTTCAACATTTTGAATGTCAGAGATACATAGTCCACCTCGAAGCTTGTTTAGGTCCCTCAGCTCTTTCAACTCACAACCTTGTTCATTACTCACTGTGAAGCCCGGTAATGTTTGGAGTGATCTCAACCTGCCTACGTAAGGAAGCTTCACAACTGGCCAGCAGATTATGTGTCGCAAGTTGACAAGTTCAGCAAATGTAAATTCAGAAATATCGCCATAACCGAAATCTAGGATCTGGATATGCTGAAGGTTATTGAGTGTGCTTGGTAAAGTTATCTCGTAAGAGCGGCGTGTTCTGAAAGCAAGATAACGTAGGTACTTTAACTGACTAATAGACTTTGGGACCGAGAACTTATTGGGTTGCTCGATTTGATCATGATTCTGGCTGAAAGCAATGGCCAGTACCCGTAATTTCGGCAGGCTCTTGCATATACTCTCAAAGACTTTTTCCTCAATTGGTGTGTCCTTTCCGACAACATACACAATCAGAGTGCGTAAGTATTCCAACCCAATGATCGTCTTAGTAATCAATTTTTCATCATAATTCTGAATAAGAAGATGCTGGATATGTCGAGGGACATCTCCTTCCCAACCTTCTCCTTCATGGCTGCTTGCATTCTCGATTCTGAAGCAATTACCAATGACCTTGTCCAATATATCATGCAGCACATCATGAACCGTAAAGCAATCAGTATCAGACCTAGTTTCGATTGGTTGAAGAAATGAGCATGACACTAACTCTTGAATGTATCCCCTTGCTATATCTTCCAAGTCCTCTGTTGCACATCTTGTCTTTACAAACCCTTGCGCTGTCCATAGGCGAACTAACTCGTCCTTTCTCAAGTTGGACCCTTTCGGGAAAATACTGCAAAATTCGAAGCATCGCCTTGTATCCGGATTAAGACTATGCATGGTCTCATAGAACTTGTCAAGGCTTGCGGTGTATTCGTCCATAGTTTCTATTCCATTCAGTCTATTAATTATATATTGTGTATCCGGTCTTTTCGCTGGATTTGAGTTGGTGCACGTTATTCCAATCTCAGCACATACTCGAACCTGCTTTAGTTGTTTATCCCTCCCCGATTTCTCCAACAGGTTACTCCAGCTTTCAACAACCTACAAATTGAATCTGTGAGTTAGGAAAGAAGCAATCCTGCACGTGAAACTAAAGTATGCACTACTACATACTAGCCTCTTACACAAGTACTTAATTAGGGTGGGCCCCTAGTTTGCTCACATATCCGAAGAAACTAGGTATCAATTCAATAGAGAATAAATATGCATCCAAGTTCAGGTTGGAGATAAGTTAGACATGCATTATAATTGTACAAACACTCTCCCACATACATAAGCTTGCATTTATTTCTGTTCTTTGACACAGGGCCATGTAAATCTGAATTTTCTCATTCATAAAACAAAATATGACATATTTTTTCTAAAAATAGTACTCATCTACCTATATGCCATTTATTTCCATTTTCAATATTTTCCAAAGAAAGACCGAAATTATTCTTACATTGTCAACAACGTGATACTCCTCCTTCTTTCTGGTGAGTATCTCCATGATTACTACACCAAGACTGTAGATATCAAGACAATATGAATGTCGGCGCGTGATTTGAGCATTACGTTCAAGAGATTCTGGTGCCGAATATCCGCTGCATAAATATATATTAATGTGATTGGTTAATGAGCAAGCTAACACAATTTTGTTATAATTCATAGTAGAGACTACACCTAGCAAACTTACAGTGTTCCACCTATCTTACTGATAACCCGGCTCTCAGTTTCACCGGTAAAGCACCTTGATAGACCGAAATCAGCAATTTTTGCCACCAAATTATAATCCAACAATATATTTTTAGGCTTTAGATCAAAGTGGACAATATTTTTCTTGTGAAGATAATGTAACCCTTGACTAATTCCTGTGATAATTTGATAGCATTCTCTCCACCGAGGTTCTCGAGACTTATCTAGAAGGGGACAGGGTAAAGGAAGATTAGTATCATTTGATATACTCCAACTCTGTAATATCTGAACATATATAAAGGGTGCATACTCTATGTGGGCTACTAAACCACAGGATCTTTAGCAAAGAAAATAGCGGTGAAAAGAAAACTGGCGTTCAAGATTATCCTACCGTTGATATACTCATGAAGACTCCCTCTGGGATGAAACTCGAAGCAGAGCAACCTTTGGTGTACATCCGCCGGGACCAGACGTCCTTCGTATTTCTCCATATGCATTTGTCTATCAGCACAATATCCAAGAAACCGTACCACATTTTTGTGCTTTGCTATCATGAGGCTTATAACTTCTCGTTCGAACTCCTTCTCATATTTATAAGGAACTAACAGCTTCTTCACAGCCACAGTCCTATTCTCAAGCTTCCCCTGCGGTAAGAAGATGCCTTGTCAGCAATTACTTCAGTTTTGAGATGATCTTTGATCATGACACCTTGACAGCTCAGAGTTATTGTACCTTATAAACCACCGCGAACCCACCGCTACCAATTTGCTGCTCATCAGAGAAACCATTTGTGATTTCTTTTAGAAGGGATAGCGGCAAGGCCTGCGGCTCTGCAGTTTCATCACATAGCATGCACTCTAGGTCCTTGGGTGTAACACAAGAACGGCGGATCTTTCGTGGAGCTAACAATTGCTGACGTTTTCTTGTTAGATAATAGAAGGCGTAGATACACAACAATGAGGCACCCATCAGTTTGAGGAAAAGGAAAAGTTGCGTAGCATCAATCCTATCGTCAGGCATCTTGTCTGGACTGCAACGATACCCCTGAAACCAGCAGGACGAATCACTATCTTTTCTGGATCACCAGCTCTGCTGTCCAGCGATAAAAAAAGGCTCTTAGCATCAATCCTATCATTTGCTTGATTGGTGGAAGAAGACACAAATCACCTCCCTGTATACAGGTGATTGAGCGTAGGCAACTAGAACAAAAGAATGATATTTTTGTAAATATTACCTGTCGAAGCACGGCTGAAGCTTGAGATAATCTGGACGACGGATCAGCTCTGGAGAGAGAAAACCGTAATGAGAGGTGAGGAGGCCAGAAATGACGGGGAGACTTATACCAAAGCAGCGTCTCCTCTTTGAGCCAGTGAGCATGTATATTTTTCTTCCTAGCTCGCTGAGCCACTGAAACCTACAAGCCTTATCTTTGACCTTTTCCCTGCCCATGTGTGTTCCTCTCAATTATTTTTTCTTTGACGGATTCATGTCCATGCATTCAGTTTCTTCGTTCTGCATTGTTGACTATTGACTTGGAGTTGCCTGACTTGGCGTCTGAGGTAGACACTTGATGACTAGCGATATTCTACTGCCTCGTAGCTTCCATTTTTTCTCACTACTTCTAGTTTTGCAGCATGATGTTTCTTCAATCATGTGTTCCTCTCAATTATTTCTCTTTGACCGACTCATGGTCAGGCAATTTCGTTTCTTCGTTCCGCATCGTTGAACCTTGTGTTTGATAAAATGTGCCCACTGTGTGTACGCATGTAGAGGGTGAGATATTGAAAGTAAAATGTATCAATCTAGCTCCAGATATGCCTCACAAAAGGACAAGAAATAAAAAATGGTCAACGGACAAAAAACACACTGCTATTACAACCCTCCAATGACACTTTATCAGGTTGTCCTTACGGAGTAAAACTTTCCTACTCAAAAACCACTTGAAGATTTTGATTTTGAGGGGAACTTTCATTTTCGAGAGGTACTTACGCAAATGTGGGGTGTGTCCATTCATAAGATAAAGATACATCGATTTAACAGTGAGCAATCCATTCGTTGTTAAATCCCACTCAAAGCGATCAACCTCATCTGATAAATTGATCTTTTTGACGAAATATGGAAGAAGCGCTAGTAGGAAAACCCTACCGCTTGCTTACAGGAATCAGCTACCACGACAACTTGCAGGTGGCATGTGAGGGTGAGGCAATTTCGTTTCATCGTTCCGCATCGTTGAACCTTGTGTTTGATAAAATGTGCCCACTGTGTGTACGGATGTAGAGGGTGAGATATCGAAAGTAAAATGTATCAATCTAGCTCCAGATATGCCTCACAAAAGGACAAGAAATAAAAAAGTGGTGAACGGACAAAAAACACATAAGGAAAATGTGCTTCTGCTTCAGTGCTTCATGTTGCAATCTTGACTAACTGGTCGCCCACTTAAATCAATTTAATTTTTTTTATGTATATGTCAGAAACGTACCTGGCTCATATATTCATGTATGGTAAGATCCAGTGGGACAAAAATTTATTTACATATTACTTAGTTTATAAAGAGTTGGAACTCCGTAGAAAGAAGATTTGTTCTGCCACTTGTACAAGCATATATGAGAAAAGATATCTATACGCGCACTTCACCTCCTCCGTTGCCCGTCTTGTCTTTATTTATTTTTTGTGTTTGTCACGCCTGGATGGGTGAATCTGAACAATTGCACAGAAACTGAAACGTTTTTACATTTTTGAGGGAGAAACTGAAACGTTTTTGAAATATCTAAAACGAAACCATAAGGTTTTAGTAGCACGCACTAGTGAAAGTTGAACTGAACCGTCTATTAGACTATTTCGAAGTCCCCTCTTACCTATTTTCTTTTCAACCAAAGGAAAGACTTAGCCTCGGTCTACACCGGGCCCCTTCTACGAGCACGTACAGACGTACTGACAGACTGTGCATGGCCACGTTCTAATTTCCCATCTTCACCTCCAAATTATGATTATGTAAAACGTTAGAAAATGTAATCCTTTGCAAACTGATAAAACAATGCAAGTAACTAAATATTTGTACGTACACGCAGTAATTTTATCGAATTATACATATGTATGTACCCTGGTGCGAACCCCACCTACGTGAGCCAGCTTCGCCAGCCACCAGGACGTTGCCACCCCGACTCTCTCCGTCACAGGCTCCAGTGACCGACGCTGTTGGCCTGCGGCCGCCCTTGGCGTGCCGTCACTGCCTCCTGGGACCACCGTTGCCGTCCTTGGCTCGCCCCGCCACCTACAGGTCGCCACACCGCAGTCATAGTAGACGCGTCGCCACGTCCTTTACCCAACACGACGCCGCAGCCGACGCTCTCGGCATGCACCAAGAACTCAATACGAGGGTCCAGCGCCCGGCCCCTTCGGTCGGCGACGTCGTCGGGCGGCGAGGAACGGGTGGAGGCGGGGGAAGGCTGGAGAGAAGCTGGGCGACGCAGTACAACTTGCCCTCGTGTCGAGTCCAACTACTCTCATTGAAAACATTGTTGCTCTATTATACGGCAAATCTTTCTACATGGCAAATTAATAAAACTATAACTTCCTTACACGTACGCCCATAAGACGCCCATAAGATCGAGCTGATCTAGAGATAGATATTTGTATTTGTACGGCCGGCCGACGCCCTATATATATACTCTAGGAACCGATTAAATCAATGAAGTGGACGTGCATGCTACTCTCGATATGATTTTCTGATGTAGAATTTCGTCTGTCAGATGAATTGGCAGCGGATACCAAACATATATGTTGGTAGGGACAACTGGACAAGTTATATGCAGCTGCGATGGGAACCCGACATCATTACCTTTCGCCTCTGATACATGGAGCTTTCCGGATGCCTGAGCTTTGACCTGAAGATCGTTCATGGATAATTGTCTGAATGCATGGGTATAAGCTAGCTACAGGTAGTGTTAGGATTGTCAATCCTCTTTTGAAAGCCAGTGAACTATAGTGACTCTGAGAATCGAAGCGTACACGATCATGACCTGCATGCGTGCTGGTTTTACAACGACAACAAATGGGCGGGGTGGCTCCGGCAGTACGCCCGCGAGTGGAGGAAGTCTCCGCCACCTTCGACGGCCAGATCCCATCCACGTGCTACAACGAAAACGGTGGCTAGCGCAATCAACGCCACCCACCGGCCCACTTTGCATCCTACCACCGGTGCGCCGAGCCAACGCCTGCCACCTCGTGAAGGAAGGAGCGGCGATCGACACCGTATGGAGGCGGAGGCCGTGAAGTCGGCATTCGCGACGTCGGGAGGCTCGCTCCGCGTCACAACAAGGTAGCTCGGTGATTCGCGACTTTGGGCCACGGCGAGCCCCATCGCGCAACCACCTCTTCCTCTGCCAATGCCACCCTCATTTGCCTGGATGACGACGAGAGTAGCGTCGACTGCGACGAGGAGGAGTTGTTTAGGGTTTAGTTAGCCGTCCCGTTTGAATTTCATTCAAATATTCTAATATATGAACAAAATTTGAATTGAATTGTAAATGTTTACTGCATCTAAATTTTTGTATTGATTTGGTTTGGGGGTGCTGATGTGGGCCCAGTTGGGCCGGACATATATCCACCATCGTCTAAGGCGAACATATTTTGGGGTATGCCAGACATAATTTGGGGGGGGGTGGGTGGGTGGGTGTTGCTGGTGGAGATGCTCTTAGACGCGTATTTTTCTTACACATATGAAAATCGGTGTCTAATAAAGAAAGAACAAAGAAATCATGTACGGGAAATCTTGAATACCAGTTAACATTATTTCTTCATTATTCGGGGACTACTACGCCGAACGCCCCGAGTGGTTTGTTCCCGACGAGAGGAAGAATGAGAAGGCGTACGTCATGTTCCACGTCGCCAGTTCAGAACCGCGATCAGAACCGCGATCGACAAGTGCCGCCGACGACGATGAGGCGTGCATCGAGGCCACGGCAGCGCTGCGCAAGTGCTTCAACAGCAAGCCCAAGTGGTTCGAGGCCTCCTACTTCAAGGACCGCCTGTACAAGGGCCTGGACCAGGACACCAAGCCGACGCCGATTTTCCTTAGGTTAATTATTAATCTTTGGAAGAGCTGCCGTACTACTATACAATATGTAGAGGAAATCCCCATAAACTAGCTATTTTGCACTTTTCTGAACCAAATCGAATAAAAAACGTGCATTATTTTCTTCTTCTTTATATATTGTCGCGATGTACAATTTATTATACCAAATGAACGATGAATTAGCAGGGGATACCACTAATACTGAACAGTTGGGACAGGTTAATTATATGCAGCTGTGCCTACCGCCCGCGGAGATCCATTCAGACGGGGCTCCGACTGAAATAGCTAGTGAGATGTTGGTCGTCTGCTTATTTCGAGAATTGAGGAGCACCCTATAAACCATCCAAGAGCCTGAACTTTGTTCTTTGTTAGCAAAATGAATGAGCCGTCAGAATTCAGAAAAAGCGTGTATATATCGACTTGCCATTTGGAATTCAGGCTTCGCAGTGCAGATGATGTAGTCATCATGGTTAGGCTATACAATCCTAGATGGATGCATCAGAGACACAGAAAAGCTGTATGGATCTCATGTTGGCAGGTAAATAATAACGAAAAATTTCGGATTGTTTTTTACCCACTCCATTCATTTTGCAAACAAAGAACACAGTTCTTCTTTTCACGAGCAAAACTCAGAAGCGCGCATAAGCAACAGAGCAGCACATCTGTCAGAAAGCACCTCTTTTCAGTCAGCCAACGATGTTTTGACAAGACAAATCCAAAGTTTTTCCATGACAAGTTTAGTTGCCAAACATTGCAGCCTGGCTTTGTAAATTGCGTGACCAGGCTCATCACATCAAAGCCGACGATTTAAAAAGCAGAAAAACTGAACCTGACTATTTATGTAGCTGCCAAAACAATGGACCTTGTTGCAATATCTTCAGAGGACAAGCAACAAGCTAGCTGTGAGCAGAGCAAAAGAAAAGGGGACAAAAACAGGCTCACAATAGCATCATCAAGCTACAGAGCACAGTCACTGGTTCCTTAATTACCACACTGAACTGAATAATACAAGTAGTCAAATTCAGCATAGGAGTACTTGCCAACATCACTACAAACCTTCCTTTTCGCCCGCACAACTAAATGCTCTGTCTGACGTCCTTCGCTGCCTTCCTGAAACGTCAATTAATTTTTTTTTTGAGGTGGAGTCAATTAATAATTTGCACTCAACCTGAAGCACAGATACTGCAGGGGATCTCATCAATTTTCATGTGGTATCTTGTACTAATATATGCTCTAGCTACTGTCCAGCAACTAATTGCATCCTGAATGGGAAGCAGAGAAGGAGCTGCCACTAACATACCCGCACGCCTCGACATGGACGAGCGGCACACAAGTGAAATTTCTAGTGGGATTACAACATACAGAAAGCAGCGAAATTTCTAGTGGGATTGCAGAACCTTGTGCTGCTAATGGCACTTGCCACGACATGGACGAGCGGCGCAGAAGTACCACCTTGGAAGCTCCTCCAACACAAGAACCCATGGGACGTTGAGGAACGCAGTAAAGTCGTTCATCGGTACCTTGGTCGCGTGCCTGTCCGCGTTGGTGCAAATTTTGACATGAACCATGCAGACTCTTTTGATCACACAACAAACTTCTTGTTGACGATGAAAAGTATATAAATAGAGCACAACACTTGTAACATTTAAGTATACACTTCAGCTCCGACTCACTGGTTCATCTAACCAAAGACGAATGCAAGTTAACAAGAAATATTACACAATGTGCAAATTATTACAAGTTCCGATTCGTCTGCTCAATATTACAACAACTCATTAAACGATATTCCATAGGCCACGACGGAACAAAACTGCTGGAGAAAGCATAGACTAGGCAGCGCCGTCCTAGAGGCCGGTGCCGCCGCGTCACCCTCCCCTGCTGCACCAGACCCAATCGGTGAAACCTGCAGATAACAGAAACACCATTAATGTTATAAACATGTTTAGTACCGATGCTTGTCATTACGCTATGTTGGATAGAGCAAGTTCACAGAGAGCATGGCAATGTGCACAACACAAAGATGGTGTGCTCACATACTTATGCACTAATGAGAGATGAGATGGAGCTGTCTATGGACCGGTTTTCTCGTAGGAAATGGGTGAGGCTTCACCGTGTCAAAGCAGGTGTACAAATAAACAAGTACCTAGTTCCCAGGTCTGTGTGGATAGCTAGCTTGAGAGTACGCCCAGCTCAAGACAAAATCAAATGGACTAGGCCAGTGTTGAATATTTAGGCTTTAGGTAGGAGTAGTATAAATAAAGAGGCCAGTTTTGAGTATTTAGGCTCTAGGGGGCTCTAGCCACCTAAAGGAAATGCTGAGACTACTAATTAATTAACGGAGTTATAGTATAGTAGTATACCTGAGTAAGTATAGTCCGGCTGCCTGAAACTGAAAAACAGAGGAGGGGATCGGAATAAGCACTCGGTGAGAAAACAAGGGACTATACCAGTTGATAACAAGCGAACCTCTCTACGCGTGCTTCGTTTTTCCACCTGAAGCTGACAACGAACCAAGGAAAGGACGGTTGGGATGGTCCTGCATTGCGAGCCTCACGGCAGCCTTTGCTTTCTCCAACTCTGCATCGCCGGCTTCCTCCTGCACAACACGACCCATGACTCGCTCGAGGGAAGGGAGGTGGCGCATGCCCAAATCAAAGTCTTCACGGAGACCCACTTAGCCGGGAAGGCGAACGCAAGGTGCTTAAGCCTTGGCGCTGCTCCTCGTGAAAACGTAGACGGCAACACACCATAATGAGTGAACCTGCACTCTGTAAGACATGGGAATGCGCCAGAAGAAAGGACAGGCACTTCCACGTCCACATCCCCTCGTGATAACTCACGACCACCATCATCTAGCCTGGGATAACACTTCGTGAGAACTCGTGAGAACCCGGATGTCCTCCGGTCGCACTTCCTCCACATGTATATACAAATCGGAGAGGAGAGAAAGCGACGAAGGATTAATCCATGACGGCACTGTCTTGAACCAACCGCCATTTGGCATCGACAATCTATGAAGACGTGGAGGAGGCACCCAGTCTTCGCTCAGGAAATTGACGCGGGCGCCACGCCGCACCATATATCAAGACTTTCCAGTTTGCGCAAATTACCTAGGGATTCCTCTAAAGCTTTGTCCACGCTCTCATCAGAACCATTGTAATCAATACGGAGCACCCTGAGATTGGTCAGATGGCTCAACCCTTTCACAAGATCGAGGTCCTCGTCAAACTGTCCCAATTCCGTTAGAATTTCTAGGGAAGTCAGGTTACCTATACCAGATGGCAGCTTCATATATCTGTTAACAAGCAGGCACATCAGACGTCTTAGTTGAGCAACACTCGACGGCAGTACTTTTATCTTAGTGTCTCTTATGTCCAAGGTAATCAAAAACTGGAGCTTTCCTATTTCCACGCGAAGTTCCACCACATGGGTACCTTTTAGCCCTAAGTACCTCAGATGTATCAGATTCTCCACATACCCAATATCCCAGATATCACAACCTTCCAAATCCAACACGCGCAGAACTCGAAAACATGAAATGTCCAACACTTTCCCAGCAACATTATGTGTGCAAATGGTAACAGATCTCACATGCTCCATCCTGCTGGTATCCACATCTATCTTGCTATTTTGGATTGACAATCTATGAACCTTGCTTTCCGAGTTAGGCATTCTTCTTCCAGTGCCATCCAATATTGTGACAAAGTTTTCTTCACTTGACAATGAGCATATGAGGTCGAGCACCATGTCATGTACACGGCAAGCTTCTACATTTTCTCTATCTTTGCCATTGGCTGGATCATACTTCTGTTGACTAGTTCATTGAAGTAGCTATCACCGAGCTCATATAAGCTAGTTTCTTGTTTTTCACTATAAACAAAGCCTTCTGATATCCATCTCCAAATTAATCTGCTTTTCATAATCCGTGATCTTCTGGGAAGATGCTAAGATATAACAAGCAAGGTTTCAGATACGAAGGTAGATCATAGTAGCTGAATAATATATCTTTTTCATCTGCTCCAAACTGCGATCTTCTGTGAGTCCATGACCAATGGAATTGAGCAAATCATACCATTGTCCTTTCTTTTTATCTGATGCTTATTAGCTAGAATACTTGCTATAGTAATAATAGCTAATGGTATGCCACCGCATTTCTTCAAAATGTCTTTGGATACTTGTAGCAATTCTTGAGGACACCCTTCCTCATGAGAAAATACTCTTTTACAGAAGAGTGTTCTTGATACATCATCAGAAAGGGGTTCCATTCTGTAAATACCATCCCCAGAAGAGCAACATGCTTCAGAGACGCTAACAATGCGGGTTGTTGTGATTAGTCGGCTTCCGGGACTCTTCTTGGAGAAAGCACACTGAATTAACTCCCACGCTTTTCCACTCCATATATCATCAATTACGATGAGGTACCTTTACCAATACATTTAATAATTAGTTAACAAATCAATACAATGAAGGCATATAAAAAAGATACTACTCATGTTACTTCTAAGTAAACTCGACCAAAGTGCATAATCTGAGACCTGGATCCCCTCCCCACCCACACACACACATAGTTAAGATCGTCGACTTAGAATAAGAATTTCTCAGTCGCCTTAAAAATATGCACTCCCTAATTGTTAAATGATGGGTTACGTAGTAACTATAGGAATTTACATGAAAAGTATAAATTAACAATATGCTATCAAGAATTCAAGATAGATATGCACTAGTACAAAACGATGTCATCATTTTTCTAGACGAAATGAAAATTGGTCTGTAAAAGAGGGAAAAAGCATATGTATGTACCTCTTGTCATTAAGGTATTCAATGATATCGTCAATGAGATGCTTTTCGTCCCTTGCTGCATTATGGATGTTTTCATACTTGACCTTGTCAAGTCCATAGAGAATATCCTTGAGAACCTTTTTCATTTCAGGGTTTTGCGAAACCGAGACAAAAGCACAACAATCAAATTGCACTTTGAGCTTGTCATATGCTGCTTTGGCAAGAGTTGTCTTGCCTAATCCACCAAATCCAACAATAGAGATCGTCTTCAACGGATGCTTTTTCCAATCATCACCTTCAGTCAACATGTCGATCAACTTGTCTCGTGTTTCTTCAATGCCGACGAGCTCTGTCACATCGTGTATAGGGCCATCATGCGAGGGTCAACACTAGCACCAACGCCGGTGTCCCGCATCTCATGCTCGTACCTTTGACGTAGCTCGGCCAACTGCTTAGCTTGATGGACCGCTTCTTCCAAAGCATCAGAGATCCGATGGAGATGCTTGCCATTCTTGAATAACATCTTTACCTTCTTGAGTATCTTCTTGACTCTGTTCTTCGGGTTGGCATGTTCACCACCGTCCTCCACGCGCACCATGAAAGCATCAACGATGTCCTCCATTTGGTAGGACAACTCCTTGACGTTTCCTGCCCAGATCTTGACCCCCTCATCAAGCTGGTCAGCCGGCACTTTGGCCACCTTGCGGAGGGCAGCATGCATCAACGTCAGCTCTGTCATGAGAGATTCGATTCCTTTCCTACTTGTTTCTCATGGTGAGCTCGCCGATGAGCAGGTCGCCGAGCTTCGGGAGAGAGGGCCAATAGCCCCCATAGCGATCTCCATGCCTCGACCTCTCTCGTGGTATTTTGGGTAAGCTAGCGCTATGCGGTTGCTCCGAAGGCACTCTGGGCAATGATCGTGTTCTAGGAAAGAAACTAGCCAAGGTATAGAAACCAGCTAGCGTTGTGGGGTGTGATCTTCTGGTTTCTAATTTGATTAACTGTGTGTAGTGTTTGCAGCTGCGGCAGTGAGTGGGTTTAATTAAGATGGTGTGTTCAGGTGGGAGGGTGGGTGAGTGGGTGGGTATAAAGGTGCCTTTTTCCCTATTGCTAGTCTTCCATATAGATTATATAACTTGGCAACTTATGATGAAATCACTCGAACAATGTCGACACATCCGATATACTAGTTTATTAGGCAAGCATCACATGCTGTGCTAAATTAAAAACCGTGTATGCAATATTCGGAAGGAATTAATATTGTAGTGATTAATAAGGTGATGAATGACTTGCAAAGGGAAGCTAAATAAAGGTGAGGAATCACTTTAAGCGTAACCACCCACAGCACCAAAGTCGATGGAAAAGGGATCACTTAAATGAGAAAAGTCGATCGCGGAATATATCGCTGAGTATTGTTTGCCACTCATAATATAATATACTAGTTGAATGCCTGTGCGTTGCTACGGGTCCACGTTTTTTCTTCATCACACATAAACATAATCTTTAACTATCAATGGCAATAAAATCCAGTCAAACAAAGGGGCATAGTTTGGGTTACTTATGTCTATCTATAGCTCCTCCCTCTCATTTATGTACACACGCGCACAAAAACCAGATAATTTCAGAGGCATGACAATGATACATTTGTCACCCCATTTTCCTCACCAGCCCGTCAGTTCCACCATTTTCACCATTGTGCTTCGTGATAGCCGCACTCAAGAAAGCACCACTGTACTTCGTGATAGACTCGAGTCTTCCTTCCAAGCATAACCACACCATATATGATAAACTGATCAATAAATACATAGAAGTACAAATAATTTCCAAGAAAATTGGTGCACTCAATAGTCTTTAAACAATATAATAACTTGGTTTACTTCCCAGAGAGAGTGGATTTTTGGAACCCGGGCTACATGAAGCCCTTTTTTTAATATTCGAAATCACATTTTTAAGTTTCCAAAAATCACGAAAAAAATTAGGATGTAGATATTGTTAAGATCTACAATCATGTAAATTTTCATCTCCAAATTCGTTGTATTTTTAGCTGTACAAAAGACAAATTAGGGGAATTTCAAATTTTTGAAACTATATATTCTTCACCACCCAGATCCACCCGTTTGTCTTTTTTGTGCAGCCAAAACTACAACGAATTTGGAGTTGAAAATTTACACGATTGTAGATATCGACAATATCTACATCCGGGAATTTTTTCGCTATTTTTGGAAACTTAAAAATGTTGATTTAGAATTTTGAAAAAAAGGGGCTGCATTCTAATTCTCTAAAATGTTCTTTAATGTGATGTGCCAAGTCTAGTAGAACAACTGCAGGGGCACCATCTAACAATAACTTACATATATACACAACCGTACATGCAGTGTAACTGGAAATCAAATAGTAGGAGAAAAGCCGAACTCCGACAGAAAAAGATAATGTCCATCAGAATAAGTTTGGTCAACCATAATTCTTTCAAAACAGAGCCCATGCGACATACAAGAACAACTCATGAAACCAGATACATTTATTGGAACTACAATTTACGAGACCACAATTAAAATTAACAATACGCAGAGGCATGCCTCAGATAAGGTGAACTGTAAGAGGATAACAAAATAACAAGCGCCTTCTAGCACTGTCACTGCCCGACCCAAAATTATAGCCGAAAAGATGCTGGTTTGGGCAATAGATGGATATATACTTCAAGAAACTGATGGCACCCGGATAGTTTCAATATTACAAGTCTGAAGTAGTGTTTTCAATTGGTCAATTCAAGATATGTTAAGTGGAACTGGGATGTGCCAAGATTCCTAGAACTGTGAAAATAACGGAGAGTGATAATAAGCATCTCAAGGATCATCTGTACATAATCTTTTACAACCTCCTTGTTACACTCTGCCCAAATTGCATGGTTGACTTGAGCCACTATGGTCTGGAGACATGTATTCCCTCCGTCCTCAAATAAGTGGTAATTATTGTTTCCCTGGTATATCTTTGAAATCGCAATCGTTCTGTTCCATCTATTGTTGCATTGCCATTCCCCAATTTTGTCAGAGCTGGCCTCCTGTCAACATCAACTTGCTGAACATAGGGTATAGGATTATTGGGAATCCCACATGGGTCTTCACCAAATTATCCACTCGGATGAGCCCCAGCAGAATTGAAGTAACTAAGTGGCTAAGTATAACGATCTTTCATTCACGATCTGTACAGTAGATATCACAGCAAATATCTTCAACAAGCTCAAATAATTTGTCAAAAAATCAATCAGTTTAGAGATCTTAGGAGCGGACAAGATTCAGAACTAGAAATAAAAATGGCACGCCTCTGACGTTTGTTTTGCAATATGGGTTGTTTTCAGGGGATGGAAACTCTTATGTGCAGGGTGAATTCTTGGGTGATCCATAAACTACAGCTCTCTTGGAAAGCAATATATCTTTTTCTAAAACTTTTGTTTACATATGCGGATATAGAAACAAATATCTCTCGGCTAGTAAAGCACACAGCAGCAACAGCACACCACGTCCAAGCACAACAACAACATTGAACGCACAAGCATTAGTAGCATCTCTCCCGATCAATGCACCCACTCAAACAAAAAAGAGGCAGCAGTACAGTAGCAACTCTAATCTACACTTCGTCTCTCAAACAACAAGCAGCAGCTCTCTCCCTCTTTCTCAACAGCAAGCAGCAGAAGCTCTCCCAATTTTCCTCTGTCCCGGTTCACTCACGTTGTCCATGACGTGTCTCTCCTCTCTTTCCCTCTGACTTATCTTTCACGATGTCGACCGTGTCCATGTCTTTCTCTCTCCCCGTCCCTGTGGAGCTCCTCCTCCCAACCAGCAGCCACACGGGAGAGAGGGCAGAGAAGGACACCGCGGCGCGCTGGACCAAGAAATGGCGCAGTGGCTAAACCTAGCGGCAGCCATGGTGCAGGCGTGCAGCCCTGGCACCAGCAGCGACGCAGCAGGGGAGGACGGGCTACGGCAGCAGCGTAGAGAGAGGAGGGACATATGCCCAATGATACAGGAGAGAGGTACCGGTTCCATACGCCGCCGCTGCCGCCATCCGAGGTTCAGCGCCTCCAGCCGCCACATGCGTCCGGTGAGGGATGAGAGCGAGAGAAAAGGATAGCGAGAGTCACGAAAGTTTAAAAAACGTTTTTCGGGGTCTGTTGGGGCTTACGCCCAGGTGATCGATCGGGACGATGGAGGATAGCGTGCGGAGGCAGACCGCAGGCAGGACGTACGTACCACCAGACCTACCATCACGACCACAGACTCCCATTTAATAGTAAAGATCTACTAAAGATCGATGCAGGCAAGTAGGTTAAATTATTACCAATCATAGAGCGAGATACGGGGCATCTATATATCATTGCCAACTGTACAGTGAAATAGACTGAAATTTCCATTTGAAAAGTACAAGATGCAAGTGGAACCATTTTGGGTAAGCTAGCGCTATGCAGTTGCTCCGAAGGCACTCTGGGCAATGATCATGTTCTAGGAAAGAAACTAGCCAAGGTATAGAAACCAGCTAGCGTTGTGGGGTGTGATCTTCTGGTTTCTACTTTGATTAACTGTGTGTAGTGTTTGCAACTGCGGCAGTGAGTGGGTTTAATTAAGATGGTGTGTTCAGGTGGGAGGGTGGGTGAGTGGGTGGGTGAGTGGGTGCCTTTTTCCCAATTGCTAGTCTTCCATATAGATTATTCGAACTTTGCAATTAGGTTAAATTATTACCAATCATAGAGCGAGATACAGGGCATCTATCATTGCCAACTGTACAGTGAAATAGACTGAAATTTCCATTTGAAAAGTACAAGATGCAAGTGGAACCACTCCTTGTAGATATATCTCTTTTGCAGAGTAGGACAAACAATGGAGTTGGTACCACCTTTGACCTCAGATCCAGGGAGCTCTTCTGGTAGACATGCATCTCCTTCAGTTCACTGTACATTCAGTAAGTATACAGGTTGCTCAAACTGCATGTGTGAGACCATTCTATTTGCTTTAGATCGAGGAAATCAGAACTTCTATTTAAATTCGTCAGAACTTCTATTTAAATTCGTCCTGATCACTGTTCAGCGATGGAAATGGTCATTTTTCGTTTTGAAAGGATTTTATTGCGCAGTTAGGTGTTTATTATATCTGACCAATATTCTGATTTTATTAACGCCTTCTGCATCATGTAGTTTGCCAAGTATGTTACCTCGCTCGTCGAACTCTCTGTCTAGTGCCAGCACATTTTCTATAGCAATTTTCATCGCTAGCAAGGTCCTGTTGGCTGACAGTATCGTGTCTTGATCTAGGTATATGCAGTTTCTCATGGCCAACATATAGCTGATTTTCCCTCCCTGTCGTCTGTTTGGTTGAGAGCAGCAATAGGGATGGGGTGAATGGTTCAGCTTTCTGACGATGGAATGGTCCAGCGGTTGTGATTCCCCTTTTTGTTTGGTTTGAGGAATTTGGGCTGGTATGGATGGAATGTGATTAACTTTGTGGTTAATAGGAACTGATTAGAAGGTAATTAATTGTTATTAATGGAGGTTTAACCGTGACGAGGAAGCGAGTGAACAGCGCTGGCGCGAGATTCCCTCGACTGAGCCTTCCATGCGACCTCGGTCAAGACTTCTTCCACGCACCTCGGCCGAGCCTCCCAGGCTACCTCGCTGGCCTTCCATCTCCTCTTTTTTCGGCATCTCCGGCATGGACCACGGAGGGCACTCACCGGAGGCCGTACTGCCGTCCTCGATGTGCTACCTGCCGCCGAAGCCGTGGACTACCTACCAGCAAGAGCTCGCCGGTTGTCCCATGTTACCGGTATGGACATTAGCTCGAGGAAGAAGACAGTTAGGGAGTGGTTCACGGGATTAGGAAAACGAGGATCAAACGGTGCGACCAATTTTGAGGAATCACTTGGGTCAGCATCTTTAGAGTATATTCCCCTGCTGTGTATGGCTCCACCCACCTACTTTATAACCAAACACATACAAAATCTGAACCATCCCACCCCACTAATCATAATGCTTGGAACCAAACACACGCGATCACTGACGTATGTGGGTCCGTTCTTCGTAATTGCTGGCGGGAGTGGTTCAGTTAGCGAGCGAAATTGTTCTGTACGTGTCGCGCGGTTCGTTTCTAGCAGCAAGTCTGAATAGTTGGGCGAAAGCTGTTTACCTAGGCGCCGGTGGAGCTGAGCCGGCCATCCGTTTTGATTTTTCAATCGTGGGGTGTATAGACCTCTGCTATGCTCACGTGCATGGTCCAACTTTTTAATTCAAAAGGTGCTACGCTCTGACGATTTGCTGCAATCTAGGCTAATAAACCGTGCATGCAGGGGCGCGGAAGGTCGCTCACGCTAATCTCGTTTGACCGCGGGACAGGTGTCAGCTACCGAATGCGTGTGTAGCTACCACTAGGAAAATGTTAAAGCAACTTTACCCCTATATATAATAGACCGCAGGATCCGCAGCCTGTGCCGCTGTCCACGTCGCGGCGAAACCTCGGCCGTCCGATCCGCGAAATCAACGGCCCAGATGGACCCACGCCATCCCCCCGTCGAACAGCACTGTTCATCTTGAGTTTTAACCAATCGCCATGTGCCACGTGTCCCGGTAACCCGCCGGTCACCCCCGGTTCCACCGGTCACCCTGGCAATTTTGCACATAAACGCCTCGCAGATCGAACCATCAACCCGCGGTCCTCTCTTTTGCACTGCAGTGGACCTAATCGCAATTGTCGAAAAAAACAAGGACCCCCCTGGAAAAGCGTCTGCCCAGAGCGCTCCTCCCCTTTCCTCTCGCGCGCGACGGCCGAAATCGCCGACGGCGCCGCCGCGCCCCGCCGCCGCCACGGACCACGCCTGCCAGATCGAAGGGGACTGGCGGCTCCGCCGTCCGCGCCGCTTCCTCCTCACCAACCGCCGCTTGCCGGCTCGCCGCATAGGCATGTGAATCGACGCCGCGATGCCCGCGCCCGTCCGCCGCATTCTCCCGCCGCCGGTGGCCGCTCCGGCAACCATTTGCTGGCGGCGCCGCCACCAATGGCCAGCCCGCGACGGCCCGCGTCCAACGAGCCAATCCACACACCCCAGAACGCCATATCGCGCCCCCGCCATCGTCGGCGCCGCCGCGGCGACTCGGCCGGACGGTGACGTCACGGTGGACGTCACGCTGCTGCCAGGCCGCTACGTGGGCTGGCTGCTACGTGGGCTGGGCCGCCTGCGGGCCGGCCGGCTCCGTTTTCCTCCCTTTTTCCCTCTCTTCCTTTTTTCCTTTCCCTTTTCTTTTTATTTTTTCCTCCTTCCCCTTTTTCTTTTCCCCTTCTTTCCCTTTTCTTTTTATTCTGCTTTTTTCCCCTAATAACTTCCACATGTTACCAAACATCAAATATTTTTGCATGTGTAAATGTAAGGTTTGTGTTGAAATAGTCAAATAGATTTTAGCAACTATGCAATTTGGGATCTATTGAAATTTGGATTATTTTACTGTTCATGTGGAAGATAAGCTAAAATGATTAAATAGAATAAACTACACGTACTATTCCTCTTTACAATAAGGGAAAAAAAACATGTTTACGAGCTGCAATTTGCCCGGTATTTCAGCGAATATTCCAATATTCCATAAAGTAAAACTAAAATGCTCACCAAGAAGGGAAAAAAACAAATTATAAAAACAGCCTGCAAAATAAAAACATGTTTCAACCTGCAAAAATATATGAAAAATTGTAAAGCTATTGCATTCCATAAATGATTGAAGAACTTTAGAATAATTCAAAAAAGAAGGAAAAATTATATGAACAAAGTAAATGCATTCTCTCCAACTTTATACAATTGAATCTAATAAATGCTCACATAATATACTTCCTCCGATTATGAAGTTACAACAAATTTTTAAAGCAAAGTTCTAACTTATTGCATCCTTTCAAATATTTCGAGGTAATTTCACTAAACTACCTCGAACTACGCATATAACTTCTATGAATGCTAAAAAATAATCAATATTTGCACATAATCACAATATATTCCTTCCTATTATAATGCTACATAAGACAATTATGACAAAATGGAACTATATTTGACCATACCAAATTAGCTAACATGTTTACAATCAAAATAACTTAAATCTATCTAATTAGATACTCACGCTTCTTAAAAAAAAACACCGTTCGATCAAAATGTAAATTTGCAAAAAAATTGCAAATTCAATAACTCTAAAAACATTCGTCCAAAAAAATACTTAGATGTATCGAAACGGTTACAATAAAAATCCCGGATTCTTTCCAAACTCGACCAAATTCCAACTTCTTTCCAAACACGACCAGTTTTGCGACAGTCCGAACAATTCAAATCAGGGAAAACTTCACCAAATTTTCAGATTAAATTCCTATACAGAAAAAAAATCTTCCAAGTGTACACACCAACAACAAAAAAAAACACATTTAAAACAAAAAAAAACTAACATGCCCACAAAAGCAAACAAATAGATCCAAATTTACATATAATTTTGCAAAAAAAACTCTAAATAATCCAACCCAAAAAAAAAATAATAAAAAAAAACACCAAAATAAATTAATACAATTTCCACATAATTATGCAACCTGCTAATTCCAAATATGTCCACAAAAAAAAAGACAAACATGCCAACTTTCCATATGATTTGAAATAATCCCAAAAACCGCAAAGTAAAAATATCAAACATGACCACAAATGAAATAAAACGATCCAAATTTCCATATAATTTCAAAAAATCTCCAAATAATTCCAGAAAAAAAAGGAAAAAAATCCAAACTGTTCACAAAAAAAAAATACTTACGGCACAGTTCAAACATATTTGCATATTTCAGCACGGTAAATATTTGAAGTAACTCCAAATTCATTCTATAAAATGATTACAAATGCGAAATTAATATCTACGAAAATAGCCACCCAAATAATATAGAAAAAATGATTAAAAATGCGACAATAATATCTACGAAAATAGACATCCAAAAATATGGAAAATAATATGATTACAAAACAAAACTAATTGCTTATCCAAATCCCCATACGATATTAAAAGTTGTACGTAATGCAGCTAAAAAAAACAAATATTTAAACACGTCAAATATTTGAAATAACTCCAAATTCGTTTCAAACAATGCAACCTAATACATTCAAAGATTTTAACACGGTAAAAATTTGAACCAACTCCAAATTCATATCGTAATAACACATAAAATATTTGAAAGAACTCCAAATTCATTTCAACCAAAACAACCTAACAAATACAAACATTTGAACACAACAAAAATTTCAAACAACTCCAAATTCATAACATACAATGATTAAAAAGTAAATAAAACCTTTGAAAATAACCATCCAACTAATATGGAAAATAATATGATCGCAAAACGTAAAACTAACTGCCTACCCAACTTCCCATACGATTTTTAAAAACACTAAATAATGCAAACTAAAGAAACAAATATGGCCACTACAGAAAATAAATAGCACCAATTTCACACATAACTTCCACACAATTTCAAATAATGCAACCCCATAATATCAAATACGTACAACAAAAGAATAACAAATGTACTAACTTACCGTGTGATTTAAAATAATCCGAAATAACGCAAACTAAAAATTCCAAGCGTGCACATAAAAGAAACAAAAAGATTCAACATTTCATATAATTTTGCAAAAAACTCTAAATACCACAATACAAAAATTTGAACTATGTCCACAAAACAAAATTACAAGTATATTAAACTACTGTAGGAAAAGGAAAGTTAATATACACGATGAAAATTCAAATTACAAATTTCGACGAGCCTTCCAAATTTGCGTACTTCATGGACGTAAAAATAAACTCAAGAAACGTTAGACTATTCGAAAACACGAACAATTTCCAAAATTCCGATGGTTTTTCACTTCAACGGTTTTGCAAACGAATAATTTCAAACAAAATTAGCCCACGGGCGCGGCAAAGCCGCGCTTAGACCCCTAGTATATTTTAAGACAGATAGAGTACCCGTTAAGCCACGTACCAAACTAATGGGACATGGCATTGAAAACATTATTGCTCCATTATATGGAAAATCTTTGTAGATGGCAAATTATGAAACCTATACACCCGTAAGAAGATGGATCTGATCTAGAGGTACGTACTTACGGCCGGCCGTCGCCCTATTTATAGATAGCTAGTAAGCAAATCAATATTCTATGGAGAACTTACCTGTGTAAAGATAGTTAGGAGGGTGGTTGTACCTCCAGCCCACCAGAGTTCAAACCCCAGGTTTGACGCTGCTGTTTCTTATTTAGGCGGAATATTCTTCAGTGGAAGGCGACGTTCCTGTTGACAGCGAGGCGTCCGTGGTGAATTCGTCAATCTCAAGACCCAACCGCCGGCTCAGTCTCTCGAGGTGCTCATAGGGGTAGGGTGTGCGTGCGTGCGTTCATGGGGTGAGTGTATGCGTGTGTATGTGAGCGTCTGTGTTGTACTTTGTTTGTCAAAAAAAATCAATATTCTATGAACCGATTCGCCCTACATGGTAATCGCCGGCGGCGGCAGAGAGGAGGGGCCTCTGCACCAAATAGGGATGCACACAGCCTTTTAGACATGAGTAACAGGATTTTTATCTTGGTTAATAACCAAGACTGGTCCTTAAGATAAATTGCATGAGTATCACGGAGGCCTGGTCCTCAAGTATAAATAGGAAACTAAATTCGCGTCCCTTGGGACTTGAACCTGGGTGTTGAGTTTGTACATCCACTCCCCAACCAGTTGAGCTAAGCATCAAACACTCTATGATCACAATCACAGATAGACTTTTTACCGCCCAAACGAGCGCAGGAGAAACAGGGGACTTAGACCTAGTCAAGTCTTCTTTGAAAGCAACGGAACTAATCAAGGTTTCTATATGAACGAAGCGTGATGCCCATGAACACCTACACCTCAGAGTTCACAAAAGGAAAGACCATCTCTACAACTCAGGTGATATAGAGAGGGTAGCATCTATGAATTTCTTTTGGAAGGATTTAGAAACTGCAGCAGCGAGCAGGGTTGTAAAGGCCACAACAGCAGCAGCTCAATTAAGCTGTTGCCAGATGTGACGCGGCAAGAGACCATGCTATCGGAGTGGTTGCTGCTGGCAATGACGATGCAGCAGCATTGGCAGCTATGGACGCTTCTGTCTGCTGTGCTGCTTCTTGTTTGGAAGCTCTAGAAGCCGCTGCCCGTTGTGAAGCAGTAGCTGTAGAAGCTCCTGAAAACTTTCGCACAGCTGCAACTTTTGCCGCTCGAGATGCTGCTGCTCGCTGTGATGCGGATGGTGGTGCCGTTGCTGCATCTCACGCAGCAAATTGTTTTGCTGACGGCTGTGTTGCGGCGTGCGACGACGCAGCAGCACTGTCAGTGGCCGCTCGAGAGGCTGCCGCCCGCTGTATTCTGGCACGTGATGATGCGGCAACAGCAGCGTTGGTGGTTCGAAAGACTCGTTTGAGGTTTGCTGTGTCAATAGCAACACAGGCCGCACATCGTACGGCATCTCGAGAATCTGCTCAAGGCCATAAGAAAGCACGTAAAGGTGCGGCCGCAGCAGCGTTGGCGGCTCGAGAAGCCGCGGTCTGCTGTGCTGCGGCAAGTCGCCGTGCTGTATCTGCGGCTTCGGTAGCTCGAGAAGCTGCTTCCCGCTGTGATGCAGCCGGTGGTGATGTAGCAGCGGCGGTGTCGGCGGCTCGAGAAGCTGCTCACCGTTGTGACCATGTGGTCTCGCGTGCTGATGTAGCAGCAGTGGAAGCTAGAGAAGCTGCTGCCAGTTGTGATGCGGCAGTTGCCGATCCAGTAGCATTTGCTGATATCGAGTTTGTAGACAAGATGCGTGGTTGGCTAATGACGGTAGCAACCCTCTTTGTGGGCATCGCATTTCAGGCAATCCTGCAACCACCGAATGGTACGAGAGTATGCTCGATGCTGAAGACGGTAGCTGACGAGTTTGGTGCTCCAACTCCTGCAGCAACTGCGGACAATAGTCGGACGACGTGTCTATACTTCACTCTCAACACGTGGACTATGGTAGTCGGACTGACCATGCTGGTACTGCTGCTAACCATGAAAAAAGGCAAGTCTGGATTAACGCTTTTATACATACAATTTATGGTGGTAGCCCTCACCTTCCTAGTTGCCGGTTCCTTCGTCACCGGTACATATGGGGAAGAAACGGGCATTCAAGCGGTTCTTCCATCCGGTCTTATATATGCCACTGCCATTGCAGCTGGTTATGGTGTTACGCGTGTAATAGACATGTACAATTGAAACTTTAGCTACAACCTCGGCCGCGTAGGGTGCGGTACCGTGGTGAGCGTCAATACATGACGAGATCATCTGGCCAGAAATAAAAAGAAACGACCAAGTTTTTTTTTCCTAACGAAAATGCAAAAAGTTTTGTGTTTTGGTTCATTGATAGAAAGAATGTTGATTGCAGGCCTAAATCTACAGCTAAATGAACCTAAATGAAAATAATAACAGCTGGGTGGTGATACCTGACAACATCAGCTGGAATGCATACGCACAAATGCCTGACGGCATCAGCTTGGGATGGTGAACTGCATCAGTACTTCCTAAATGCCGACGTAAACAGAGAGCCTGGCAGTAGACATTATGATAGCCAGCTAGCAAGGCGCAGAAAAAGCATAAGCAACAGCACTATGCAGCTAAAAATAAGTAAGATTGGACAGTGCTACCAACCAAGATTGGACAGTGCTACCAACCAAGATTAGTACAAAGTCAGATGGCGTCATTACAACATCGATCAAGCAAACTAATAAACTTCTTAGAGAGAACTAATTTACTCAAAGCAACCATGTAGGACAAAAAAGAGTTTCATGCATGCGAAGCAGTAACTACTCAGGTTTTTTAAACAGAAGATTGATCATCAGATTCTAAATTGGAAGGTACATAATTGGGAAGCAGAACATGACATTGCTCACGTCCGAGTAAGCTACATAAGTAAATTTATAGTTCAAAAATTCCATGGTATTAAGTTCCAGTAACAAAATACATCTCCAAAAACTGCTGAGAAAAAGGTTGATGCAAAAGAAACAATATTTGATATGCCAAAAACAACAAAAGATAATGAGAAGGATGTGGTAAACTTAAACTGCAGGCAACGGGATACAGGTGAAACTCTACTAGTAAAAACAAAGGAGATGATGATGTGATAAACCTGTACAAGAGGCAACATGCTACAGGATGTGTTAAACATGTATTGGTAATAAGTTCCAGTTAAATGTTACATCTCCAAAATTTGCTCAAAGTCGATACATGTTAAACCGTATGAAAAACTTAAGTACGCTAGTCTCCAGGAAGAATGACATTAAGGTTAAATATTAAGTGTGTGCTAATTTCCTACCTAACCAGTGCCTGCAAGGAGATAAAAATAACTGCATAGTACAATAATTCTTTCCAAGTAGATAGATATAAGCATGTCTGCATTGTGTGGAGTCTCCAAACCTTACTAGATGCTACTGATTCATGAAGAAAAGTTAACTATGATGCAAACAACAAAGTTAGGAAAAGTGCCCCACGTTCTTCTAAAAATCAGTTACAACTTTGACGTCAACAAATACGACAGTTTGCCACATTTCATCGTCAGCTAGAACAAAAGATAGAACCATGGAACACATATAAATTGATAGAAACTAAGCAAGAAGACAGGTACACTATCTCCAGAAAGAAACAAGACATAGATAAAGTGGCAAAGTCAATTGTTCAGGTCAAGAAACAGAAGTTCAGCTAGAACAACAGTGAGAGCTTCTTGGTCATAACTTCATCTGCATCGTCAACAAGAAAAAAGCCAGCTCATAGTTGTAGATCATGAGGGAGCATATCTTAATAAGCAGCAGCAGCTCACGCACTCAACAACATTCAGATGAAAGGCGAAGCATTGACAACATAACCCTCTAGTGCCGGAAAGAAGGTATGTTGCACAAGAGTTTGTCGGAGCCGAAGTTGAGTAGTCCTGAGTAATTCGCGATGGGAACTAGCAAGCAGCTTGCCATCGGTGTCAAACTGAAGTAGCCTTTGACTAGAACGAGCACATCACCATCCCTAGATGGAACCACCACAGCAGATTTAAATTGGAACCTCCCAAACTGCAGCGTGATCTGCGCAACCGGCAATTGAACCCTGTGCTTGAATGCCCAGGCCTCGCTTCTGTAATCGGGCATCACCCAAATATCCATGTTCGCCGCTCCATCATCAAGGCTGGAGACGCCAAGCATGCCACCAGTCTCGAACAGGCAAGCTCGCCTAGAAGCAACCGGAGAGCGCATCGGCCGGAACGACTCGGCCGTGGTGTCGAACACAACCATCCTTTGGCATTTGCACCAGTGCAGGCTACCGTGGAGCAGTAGAGGTTTGGTGTGAAATATCCAGCCCTGCTCCGCATCATCGGGCCACCCTTCCCCGATGTACGTCGGCGGCTGGCCGGAGCCTAATGTGAAGACATAGAAGGCGTCTAGAGCGTCAGGTACAGACTCGTCCGGTGCAGGGTACAGCAGCAGGCGGTGCTCGCCGGTAGGAGTGTGCTCCTTTCTGTAAACACCTGATGCCTATGCGTGAGTGTTGTCTGAACCTGCATGCGTTTCTGGCTGCTTCTTTGTACCGAAAACACATGGACATGTTCAGGCAACAAAGTGCACATGCTACTATCTTTTTTTTTAGAAAGAAGGCAAAAGCTTTGCCTTTTATATTGATGCACATGCTACTATCGTTTGATGCCAAATATTCTCGCAACATTTCACAGCTTGAGACCGTCAACCCGGCCGTCATCAGTTCCACCTGACGGCAAAAAAATACATTTTGATTTCGGGTTGACAAAATATATATATGCTTCATGATTTGAAAAGAAAACATTTCAGAACTATGGCTGAGCCTGACCTGAAAATGCTTCATGATAAACTGTCTGAAAGGCCGGGTACAAGCTAGGCGCAGCTAACTCCGGCAGAATAACAACAGCAAACCCAGAAGAAATTCCACACGCACCCCACACAACGACATGCATTGTGGGAAGTCGATTTTATAACACACACACACATTACACGTAGTACAGTCTTGGCACAAATGAAGCGCAGCGACCTTCATTTTACAAAACAAATTAAGAAAAAAACCAAAGTGCCTGACGTTACATTCACCAGTACGGCCAACATTTCGACAGTTTCCCACAGCGACGACACACTTTTCAAATCACAGCTGAGAAGAACAAAAGTATATGAAGAGGAGGGCATGCATGACTTGTTCCGAAAGGCCTTGGCGTGGCTCTTGAGCTTGTCCTCAACGGCTAATAATTTTGGTCGTTCCAAATTTTGACATGTACCATGCAGACTCTTTGGATCACACAGAAAATAATTATTGATGATAAAAAAGTGTATAAATAGACTTGTAACATCTCAATATACAATTCAGCTTCAGCTCACAAGTTCATCCAACTCAAGACGAATGCAACAAATATTACACAATGTGCACATTATTACAAGTTCCGATTCGACTGCTGAATATTACAACAACTCATTCAAAGGGTATTCCAGTGACCAAAGCACCTAGAGACGGTATAGACCAGGCCGCGCCGTCCTAGACGCCGCCGCCACGTCACCCCTGCTGCACCAGACCCAAGCGGCGGAACCTGCAGATAACAGAAACCACATTATTATTATTATTATTATTATTATTATTATTATTATTATTATTAACATACTTGTGCACTAATGAGAGATGATATGGAGGCTTGGACAGTCTTTGGACCGATTTTCTCATAGGAAATGGGTGAGGCTTCACCATGTCAAAGTAGGTGTACAAATAAACGAGTAGCTATGCAGCAGCCACATAAGTTCCCAGGTCTGTGTAGATAGCTTGCTTTAGAGCACGCCCAGCTCAAGACAAAATCAAATGGAGCTAGCTAATTAATCGATGGAATCGATCGATGGAGGGGGCCAGTGTTGCATATTTAGGCTTTAGGTGGAGTAGCATAAATAAAGAGGCCAGTGTTGCAATATTTAGGCTATAGGGGCCTGATCGACGGAGCTAGCTATATAAAGGAAATGCTGAAACTAGTAATAATTAATTAATGGAGTTGGCTAGTAATGACTGAACGTGAAGCTGAGAACAAAACAAGGAAAGAGCAATGAACAACTGGGCAGATGATGGGAATACAAGCTTCGTGTGCGGCTAGTGTGTACGCACCTTTCCTCATCACACATCACAGTTGGGCGAAACATCGAAATATACAATTCAGCTCCGACTCACAAGTCCAATTAACGACGAATGCAAGTTTACAACAAATATTACAAAATGTGCAAATTATTACAAGTTCGAATTATTTATAACCTCTCAAGCTGAATATTTTCACGATGAAAACCTGGCTTACTTGTATCAGCTGTATCATATCTTCAGAAACAAACATATAACTACCAAATGAAACGTTTTCATAAGGTATATAATAGGGATGCTGTTCCACTCACCTGCCGTGATTTCGGGCTGATTTTTTCAGACTTCAAAGTTTTCCTTACACGGATGACACATACTGTTGATAACCAATAAATCATGAAATTACACTGAAAATTCACTTATATGTAAACATGACCACCAAGTTTGAATACAAAATCTGATGAAAATATCAATCTTTTAAGCCTGTCACGATCACATGAGGTGCTAGTCTCTCCAGCGAGCCCTCCCTTGTTCTTGAGCACAGCTTTCACCGATCAATACATGGAGCTTTGGCACGACAAGACCTCGTGCTGCAACCTCAATGCGGAGTTCGAGGTATCCCTCGCCTCTCAGTAACCTCATTAATTAGTTTGTCGCTAAAAAAAAGTAACCTCATTAATTGCCGCTTCCACCATCACTCGTAAATCCGACATGGCGGATCACACATGGTCACCGGACGATGCGGCAAGTCATCAAAGTACGTCTTTTTTTTTTCCACCTAAAGCTGAGAACAAAACATGGAAAGAGCAATGAACAACTGGGAGAATGTACAGATGATGGGAATACAAGCTTCATGTGTGTGTACGCACCTTTCCTCATCATGTATCGCTCACCACAGAGCACAGTTGGGACGGTTGGGATGGTCCTGCGCTGCGAGCCGCACGGCAGCCTTTGCTCTTTCCAACTCTGCATCGCTGGCTTCCCCCTGCCCAACGTGACAGTTGACTCGCTCGAGGGAAGGGAGGTGGCGCATGCCCAAATCAAAGTCTTCACGGGAGGCCCACTTAGCAGGGAAGACAAAACCCAGGCATTTAAGCCTTGGCGCTGCTCCTCGTGGAAACGTAGAAGGCAACACACCATAACGAGTGAACCTGCAGTGTGTAAGCCACGGGAATGCGCCAGAAGAAAGGACAGGCACTTCCACGTCCACATGCCCTCGTGAGAACTCACGACCACCCTGATCTAGCCAGAGATAACAAAGAGCAGGCATCATCCCAAGAAGCCGGATGTCCTCCGGTCGCACTTCCTCCACAGATATAAACAAATAGGAGAGGAGAGAAAGCGATGAAGGATTAATCCATGACGGCACTGTCTTGATCCAACCGTCAATGGACTGCATCGACAATCTACGGAGTTGTGGAGGAGGCACCCAGCCTTCGCTCATGAAATTGACGCGGGCGCCACTGCCGCACCATATTTTTAGACTTTCCAGTTTGCACAAATTACCTAGGGATTCCTCTAAAGCTTTGTCCACGCTCTCATCAGAGCCAAAGTAATCAATAGAGAGCACCCTGAGCTTGGTCAGATGGCCCAACCCTTTCACAACATCGAGGTCCTCGTCAAACTCTCCCAGATCCATTAGAACTTCTAGGGAAGTCAGGTTACATATACCAGATGACAGCTTCATATCGTCTCTAATATACAGGCACATCAGACGTCTTAGTTGAGCAACACTCGACGGCAGTACTTTTATCTCAGTGCCTCTTATGTCCAAGGTAATCAAAAACTGTAGCTTTCCTATTTCCACGGGAAGGTCCTTGACATGGGTATCTTTAACCCTAAGTACCTCAGATGTATCAGATTCTCCACATACCCAATATCCGAGATATCACAACCTTCCAAATCCAACACACGCAGAACTCGAAAACATGAAATGTCCAACACTTTCCCAGCAACATTATGTGTGCAAATGGTAACAGATCTCACATGCTCCATCCTGCTGGTATCCACATCTATCTTGCAGTTTTGGATAGACAATCTGCGAACCTTGCTTTCCGAGTTAGGCATTCTTCTTCCGTGCCATCCAATATTGTGACAAAGTTTTCTTCACTTGACAATGAGCATATGAGGTCGAGCACCATGTCATGTACACGGCAAGCTTCTACATTTTCTTTATCTTTGCCTATTGGCTGGATCATACTTCTGTTGACTAGTTCATTGAAGTAGCTATCACCGAGCTCATATAAGCTAGTTTCTTGTTTTTCACTATAAACAAAGCCTTCTGATATCCATCTCCAAATTAATCTGCTTTTCATAATCTCGTGATCTTCTGGGAAGATGCTAAGATATAACAAGCAAGGTTTCAGATACGAAGGTAGATCATAGTAGCTGAATAATAATATCTTTTTCATCTGCTCCAAACTGCGATCTTCTGTGAGTCCATGACCAATGGAATTGAGCAAAGCATACCATTGGTCCTTTCTTTTTATCTGATGCTTATTAGCTAGAATACTTGCTATAGTAATAATAGCTAATGGTATGCCGCCGCATTTCTTCAAAATGTCTTTGGATACTTGTAGCAATTCTTGAGGACACCCTTCCTCATGAGAAAATACTCTTTTACAGAAGAGTGTTCTTGATACATCATCAGAAAGGGGTTCCATTCTGTAAATATCATCCCCAGAAGAGCAACATGCTTCAGAGACACTAACAATGCGGGTTGTCGTGATTAGTCGGCTTCCGGGACTCTTCTTGGGAAAGCACACTGAATGAACTCCCACGCTTTTCCACTCCATATATCATCAATTACGATGAGGTACCTTTACAAATACATTTAATAGTTAGTTAAAAATCAATACAATGAAGATATATAAAATAAGATATTACTACATCAGTTACTTCTAAGCAATCTCGACCAAAGTGCATAATCTGAGACCTGGATCCCCTCCCCACCCACACACCCGCACACACACATAGTTAAGATCGTCGACTTAGAATAAGAATTTCTCAGTCGCCTTAAAAATATGCACTTCCTAATTGTTAAATGATGGGTTATGCAGTAACTATAGGAATTTACACGAAACGTATAAATTAACAATATGCTATGAAGAATTAAGATGCACATGCACTAGTACAAAACAATGTCATTATTATTTTACTAGAGCAAATGAAAATTTCCGTAAAAGAAACAAAAACGCATATGTATGTACCTCTTGTCATTAAGGTATTCAATGATATCGTCAATGAGAAGCTTTTCGTCCATTGCTGCATTATGGATGTTTCCATACTTGAACTTGTCAAGTCCATAGAGAATATCCTTGAGAACCTTTTTCATTTCAGGGTTTTGCGAAACCGAGACAAAAGCACAACAATCAAATTGCACTTTGATCTTGTCATATGCTGCTTTGGCAAGAGTTGTCTTGCCTAACCCACCAAATCCAACAATAGAGATCGTCTTCAACGGATGCTTCTTCCAATCATCACCTTCAGTCAACATGTTGATCAACTTGTCTCGTGTTTCTTCAATGCCGACGAGCTCTGTCACATCTGTGTATAGGGCCATCATGCGAGGGTCAACACTAGCACCAACGCGGTGTCCCGCATCTCATGCTCGTACCTTTGACGTAGCTCGGCCAACTGCTTAGCTTGATGGACCGCTTCTTCCAAAGCATCAGAGATCCGATGGAGATGCTTGCCATTCTTGAATAACATCTTTACCTTCTTGAGCATCTTCTTGACTCTGTTCTTCGGGTTGGCAGGTTCGCCACCATCCTCCACGCGTACCATGAAAGCATCAACGATGTCCTCCATTTGGTAGGACAACTCCTTGACGTTTCCTGCCCAGATCTTGACGCCCTCATCAAGCTGGTCCGCCGGCACTTTCGCCACCTTGCGGAGGGCAGCATGCATCAGCGTCAGCTCTGTCTTGAGGACTCAATGCCTTTCCTCACTTTCTTCTCCATGGCGAGCTCGCCGATGAGCAGCTCGCCGAGCTTCGGGAGGAGAGGGCCAATAGCCCCCATAGCGATCTCCATGCCTCTGACCTCTAGTGGTATTTTGGGTAAGCTAGCACTATGCGGTTGCTTCGAAGGCTCTCTGCATAATGATCGTGTCCTAGGGAGGAAATTAGCCAAGGTATAGGAACCAGCTAGCGTTGTGGGTTACAAATTTTCTTAATACTAATTTAGCGACGAACCGGGATTGGGTACACAGATCATGTGCACATACTGCCTGTCCTGCGGGCCTGTGGATAGCGAGGCTCCATGTATCAGCGGTCATGGTAGGAATACTAGTGGACAGTGTGAAGATCAGATGCGATCTTGAGATGGGAGAAAATGGCCTCGGACTTAGCGTAAGCAGAGCTGCCATGTGACATAGTTGAAAAATTAGAGAGATTCCTGCTGCTCCCTAGATCGATCCATGTGACCATGTCTAGCAAAGCGCTAGAATAAGCGTATGGCCGCCCCGTCCTTTGGTACTTGCCGACGTTGATGCCTCTGCGTAATTAATACTATAGCTATTCTATGAACCTAGCCAATCTAATCACGTTGATAAAGAGAACCCATGTTTGGTGGGTTGAACCACGCGGCCACATGCACAAAGCTCGGCCTCCAATGGCGTTGTTCCCTCCCACGGGTTCACTGTGCGGTGGTTGTTCGGGTTTGGCCGCACCTATACTGTGCCGCTGACCGGGACAGCGCCACCCCTTGTCCATGCCGCGACACCGAAATCACCTATAGTGCATTTCGTGACACTTATTCTCACACCCCGCTCGAGCTGGAGAACTCGAGCTGGAGAAGCATGGCGGATCGGTGCGGGAGGGAGGTGTCACCAGAAGGGACGCTGGAGGCGGCGGGGCGGCTGGTGAGACATGTGAGGTGGGTGGCGGAGCGCGAGGGACCACTGCTGGCGCATCCGGTGTTAGCGTTGCCTTCACCGGTATTCTTCTATCTAAAATATTAGAATTAATTTTGCTGATTTATTTATTGCTATATCCAATTTATGGAATTGATACACCATTTAATTGATATCATTTAGCAAAATGAAACACAGCATATGCATCCATCTTTCGGCTCGAGAATTTCACGGGATAGAGATATGGTATAAGAAATAGGCTATTAAGTAACTCGAAATGAATTGTGGACCCCCAAGGCGGCGCCCGATGGTGGCGTTACCGGCGTCACCGTATCCTCGGTGGGGGGAGGAGGGGGGGGGGGGGGGGGTTACGCCCGAAGGAGCAACTGGTGTGATTCAGTACGAGACTCGACCCGGCGTGCAAGATTCCAGCGGAGAGGCTGCAGGATATGGCGGCGGTCAAAATAAAAATAATATTTTTATGGTAAATTTCCAATCATCAACTAAAATTATCATTTCGAATAGCTTCGTAGTGTATTTAGAGCAGAATTAAAGACGTTGCCCGCGCAACTGCGGGCCACTGTGCTAGTTGGATTAATATGACGCATGCAGCTTTCTGGGTCGTACATCTTAAATAAGGCCTGCGAGGTATATATATGCAGACATTACATGTCCGTGCCATTTTCAGGAGTGATGCAGCAGCAAGGAAAATCCGTAAATCTTATGACACACATTTTTTCAGTTCATTTCATATCGCTAACTCCCTACGGATGCTATGCTAGCTTAAGCCTAAGCCTGGCTTGCCAACATCACAAACAGCAACAAGAAGCAGCACCAATTCCGTCAGGTCTGAATCAAAACTCATCTGGGCTCAAGTTCTGTGATGGACATATCATTTGACGACGCTTCCACTGGCGGGATTTCTTCCGAAATCGAGTTGGCACCAATCTCCTGGGTGCAGAAGGCTGGCCTGGACAGAGAAGGGAGACGCACAGTGCTGCTGCTAAGCAGGACATTCACCGCTGACATCAACGGCCTGTCTGCAGGTTTTTGCTGGACACACAATAGGCCTATGTGAATGTACTTGAGCAACTGGTCAATGGGGCAATGGTTCCTCAAGGATGGATCTATCAACTCGACGCCTCTTTCCTTTGTCCAGTGTTCCCATACCTGCACCAAATTGGTACTAAATTCTTCAGAACTTTAGAAGAGAAGTTTCCTTTTCGAAATTTTATAATAGTGAGAGCGAACGCGTCAATAACGCGATGGTAACACCTCCTGTAGTGGGGTGGCCGACCCGGGTTCAAGATCTGGGTCTCGCATAAAATAACCCCCTCGCAGGCACGCGCAGCGTTTTTTTTACTATAATAGTGAGAGGTTAGCTGCCACTCTGCCAGGAACAGTCTATATACTCACAAAGTTTATGAGATCAGCATCTTGCTCCGAGTCATAGGGTCCATAGCTTGTTCTTCCAGTGACGATCTCCAAAATTAAAACACCGAGGCTGAATACATCTGACTTGATGGAATACTGACCACGCATTGCGTATTCCGGCGACATGTACCCACTGAAACAAGAGGGTAGCTTTTTAGTGTGACGGACTTTTGCTATCCGCTCGAAAATATAATTGACAGATTAGTATGCTATCGCAGACCATACGTACTATGTTCCAGCAATGCGATGAGTGACAATATGTGATCGATCCCCTCCAAATATCTTTGCTAAGCCGAAGTCAGAGATCTTAGGATTGTAATCAGAGTCTAAAAGGATATTGCTTGCTTTGAGGTCCCGGTGAACTATCTTCAGTTGTGAATCTTCATGAAGATATTGTAAGCCCCGAATGATTCCATTTATAATCTTGTACCTCTTCCCCCAATCTAGCTCCTTGGATTTCTCAGCATCTATCACTCAAACAAGAAACATCAATTATCATAGCGTTGTAGCTTAGATTTGATAGCACTAAACGCTATCCTAGTAGTGGATGTTTTTCTTTATGAAAACAGAACGCAATGAGAAAATATTACCAAATAGAATGGTATCAAGACTTCTATTTGGCATGTACTCATACACAAGTATTTTCTCATGTTCCTCCAAGCAAACACCAATGAGCCTGACAAGATTCTTGTGGTGCAGCTTAGCAACCACAAGCAGCTCAGTTTTCAGCTCTTCTATTCCTTGTCTGGAAGTCTGTGAGAGCCTCTTTACCGCTATTTCTTGACCATCAGGTAGGTCTCCCTGCACAGCGGTGAAAAAGGAAAATTCAAGGGCTTTTTTGGATAGTGGTATTTTCTTGAACGCTTTTGACATTAGAACTAATTAAATGCCAACACCTTAAAAAGAAACACCACTCATCCAAACACGCTCTAACAAACGGATATCAATCCATAGAAAAAATCCATACGGCGAGACCTATACCTTGTAAACTACACCGAAACCTCCCTCACCAAGCCTTTGGTGTTCAGCAAAATCGTCTGTAGCAGCTTTTAGTGTTGATAGATCAAGGAGTAAAGACTCGATATTGCGAACGTCATCCGAGCTTGTTGATTCTGTCGGAAGAGACAAGTAAACAAAAAGGGCAACAATAAAAGTTACTAGGGAATACGTAGGGTCAAACTGAAAATTGATAAAGATCTTCCCTTTTCTTGTAGGTACATGTTGATACTAACACTTTTTACAAGAATTAGGTTATATAAAAAGAATCAACGTATGGCCTTAAAACCACTATTCTCTTCCCTGCCGGTAAGGTGATTCATTACGTACTTGCGGTGCTAAAATTTAATAATTCGAAATGGTTAAGAGGATTTACTTGGTTCTAATGTTTTTGCTGCTCGTCTCCTCCTCCTCCTCCAAATATAATACCATGCTACAATGACAGCGAGTGGTGCAGCACTCGTAAGCACAGCAATCGATACTACTAGAGCTGTACTTATCTCATGTTTCGGTCCTTCTGCAAATGTATATAAAATTTGTAAGTGCCGAAACAAGTAAAATATACCTCCATGCGTAACTGGTGATGTTGTAGAAAGCAGGTAGTCAAAAACTCCTTTACATTTAATTATTGATCTCGAGAAATTCACTTTGACAATTTAAATTTTTCTTTTGCTTCACCACTAGCCCTGGCCAGGCATGCCAACACTGACACACAACTGATATGTAGACCACCAACGGTCCAATAATGTAACACCCCAAAAATCAGGTTAAGATTTTTGTGCTATTTTTTAGCTCTTATATTTTTATTTTTATTTAATTGGATCTTATTTGGACTTTTTCATGGATGTGGATGTGTGTCGGTGTTTTGATACGGCAGTAAGAAACATGGGGCAACCTACGCGTAGCAGATCTAGGTGGGTGCACATGGGACACGGAGTTTATACAGGTTCAGGCCCTCGGGAGGTGGTAATACCTTACTTCCTGTTTTAGTGGATTGTATTGCTTGTATTGCCGTATGAAGGATCTCAATGCTCGAGAGAGGTTCTTGAGTATGAGGTTGGGTGTCTATGAATGTATGAGGATCTACCTTGGGAAATCTTTTGTCTTCGCTCGGGGGATCCCTGCCCCGCCTTATATAGGTGGTCTGTGAGGCAGGGTTACGGGAGCCCGGATCCGTCTACAAGATGGAGTCTTAGTCGGTTACAGATAGATTGCCTATTCGGTTACAACTAGGATCCAATATATCGGGTATATACTTGTCTTGTTAGTATGACTGATATTGTGGCGGATACAAACTCGTTGTGAGTGAGAATTGGATCAGCTGCCGTGTGGCTCATAGGAAGACTCTCAGTGCACGCCTTGTGTAGTACATTCCAATGTAAAACATATTATTGTGGACCAATATTATATATAAGCTACTGGAATACATATATTTGATACGTTGTTTGATGATGTGGATATCTATACATACATATACTTACGTACAAGCTACGCTATTGAAGAGATACCCTTACACCGGTGCCCTCAGCTCCGTGAGAACACATATGTTGTGTTTGGCATTGTGGTAGATTATCATAATCCTATTTGTCCAACCAAATTTTTCCTATTTTATTATTTGTTTGGCCTTTTTTATCTACTCCCGAATGCATGCAGGGATTTCACGGTGATTAAACCAACATGTATTTTCTGGCAGCGCGCACCCACCGGGGCAATTTCGTCCAGCCACTCCCTAATTTAACCCCTCCGAAGCCTTCATTGGTACTCCCTCCGTGTCAAAATACAAGACGTGCTATTTTGAAGGTGGTCTTTGACGCTCAACTTTGACCACCATTATATAACAAAATATATTGAATGAGAACGTATATATGGTACTGTTAGATTCGTCTTACAAAATTCTTTAATTTCATATATCTTTATAATAATTTTGAGTACATATTATAAGTACAAATCATGGTCAAAATTACATGGTGTTGACCAGCGAAATTAAAGGACGCCTTATATTTTGAGACGGAGGGAGTATCTGTGTTTTGCCCAGGACGCAAACTATATGTGAACGGAGA
Organism: Poa pratensis; assembly: GCA_947311845.1. NCBI lineage: Eukaryota > Viridiplantae > Streptophyta > Magnoliopsida > Poales > Poaceae > Poa > Poa pratensis. The sequence goes on from CAMZMU010000021.1 coordinate 952,269, forward strand.
GAGTATAACTTAGCATAGCAATAGGCAATCATTTGAACAAACGGGTTGTCAAATAAAATTGGCTTCTGCAACACACCTGTGTTCCCTGCTGGCGCTGGTGCGGGCGACAGTCGAAGCTGCGTCGAAAAGAAAGGATACATCTCAAACCTGAAGCTGCACCGCACGCCGAAGACTCTCCCTCCGGCGTGCCCGGCAATATATGTGGGCGTCATCTCAACATTTATACCATCCAGGCAACTCCGGCATTCGTTCGCCGTCATGTCCGGGGTGCACTGCGCCAGCGAGTACATTTTGGGATAAGTATCGTCGAAATTGAATACCTCCTCCCACGTGCCGAACCGCCTGACCGGGTCCGCCGCCGCGACATCGGCGGCTGCGCGGACGAGGCGGAGAGAGACGGCTTCCAGCACCTCCGCCTCCTGCTGGCTGACGTTTTTATTGTGCCAGGCGACAAACATTCCGCTGTTGTCGGTGACGTCAGCGAGAAAGTCCTGGTCGGAGTAGCGGAGGATGCAGGGATCGTCGAAAATGGTGGCGTGCCTGTTGAAGGCGCAGAGCTGCTGCGCGTTCCGGAAGGCGGCGGCGACGCAGGCCGCGCAGGAGGAGGCGTTGGTGTCGCCGCGGCAGATCGCGAGGGCGTAGACGGCGTCAGCCGCCATGCCGGCGGCGCTCTTGGCGAAGAGCGACGGGGAGGAGGAGGCGTTCTTGGGGAGCGTGCTGGCGAGGACGCGTATGTTAGCCTGGTAGGTGCTGCCCTCCGTGTAGTTACTGGCGTTTGTGTCGCAGAGCGTCCACGGGAGCGGTTGCGCGGCAGCGGGCGGCGGGTGGAGGAAGGCGAGGAGGATGATTACGGCGGTGAAGTAGTCGGAAAGAGTAACATGGCGCCGGATGGGCATCGTCGCCATGGTGGTGGTCAGGTGGTGTGCGGAGGATGAGCCACGGCACGACGAGTTCAGCAGATGTACTCCGTACTCGTACTAATGTAGTCAGGTGGTCAGGTGGGGGACTTTTTTTCAGGGTAGCCAAATATTTTGTTTTTTAAAAGACGTTGTAAGTAACGTGTAATGATCTAGGCCATGCATGCAAGAAACTCCCGAGTCCAAGTTCCACCTACAACGGACTAATTCCCTTATTTCCTTCACTCCTTTCCCTATCGGTAGCGTTGGCTGCAACGACAATTTTGGCAGTCTGGAATAGTAAGTCGCTGTCAAAAAGAAAACGATGCTCTGTATAGTAGTACGTGTACATCTCGTGAACTCGTCGTGGCGTGGCTCATCCTCCGATCGATATTGGAGAGAATTGGTTATTTGACACTAACTTGGGTTCCCTAGAAACTTTTTCTTCCCTATTTGACACTTTGCGCAAACTTTTTGTCTAATATGACACTCTAATTCATTTTGTGCACTAACGGTGTTAAATAGGAACATAAAAAGACGCTTTTGCCCCTAGTGCATTATGTTACCAAAAATTTGTAGAAGACAAAAGCAACGGGTGCTGTGACATATTTTGGCATGGATAGATGACAAAATGAGACATGTACATTTGCTCACGGAAACCGACTTTAATTGTAAAACTTGGTATGTGATTTTAACACGAAAATTGAAAAATTGGGCAGGACCTCCCCTATAATTTGATGCCATATTCCTCCACACCGTTCATATATACAATCAGGTTCACACAACATCTACAAATTTCATAAACATTCAGATTCACACATATATCACATCCAGGTTCACACATATATCACATCCAGGTTCACATTTCGGCACATACATCACTACTAGTTCACATAGAACACATACAAGTTCACATAAATCACATGGATGAGCTCAAGTCAGACATACATCACATGAGCAGCAGCACAACCGTTCCTCCAAAAGTAGAGATCTCCCAAAATTAACCATGACATGAAGAGAATCACAAACTAAGCCGTATTTTGCTTCTTGTACTCATTGCTGGGCTAGCGGGGTTAATTTTTTTGCTTCTTGTACCCATTGTAGGGCTATGAAGTGGCACCATAGGAATCTTTTCAGCAAGCTCTTTCTTCTTCCTCTTGGCCCTTACCTTCACGGGAACAATTGTTTTCTCGCTCAGCATAGCAAACTCAATGGAAATTTGCTCTTGTTGATTTGAGCCGGTTCTTGATCTGCACTTATGCATGTGTTTGGCAACAACAATTAAGAGCATAAACAATACATTTATATGGCAGCATGTATATGGCAGCAGCAATTAAGCACATGAACATAAATCATTATAAGGCAGCGACAATTAAGAACATAAACAATACATTTATATGGCTGCATGTATACAGCAGCAATTAAGCACATGAACATAAATATTTATATGGCAGCATCAATTAAGAACATGAACAGAAAAAAAATACCGCTTTGATCCTCCAGATTCAGAGTTGCCTCTTTTTCCCTTTTTGTTACTTGTATTCTCCATGCATTGGCTATGGTCAAAAGGAGCAATTAGAATATAAAACAAGTTTGAATTTAATTTAATCATAAGCATAAGTGAAAATTGCCAACCTTGGTGGAAAACACATCCTTGTTGGTGCTCCATCCTCACAAGGCACAATGGATGATTGGGCTGTTTTGGTGGTCTTTGTCCTCTTTTTTGGTGGTTCTCTGCATGAGCAATAAGAAAATAGTTATAAGGTATAGTTGGTTACAAAAATAATATTGCAAGAATGAGTAAATCTATATTACCTCACAGCCATCATTGCAGTAATGTCATTGGGGTTGCCCTTCTTACAATTGTGCCAATGATGCCCATAGTCTTTGCAAATAGGGCACAAGTGCTGGCCCTTTTTCCTTTTCTCACCGCAGCCTTTATACCTCTCAGTTTTCGGCCTACTAGCTGTGGCTTTTAATAGTGGCAGCTGCATGAAGAACCCATGGTCAGATTTAGGCCACTGTGTCTTGTCAGGCATAGCAGGGATTAGTTGGGCATAAGCTGCTCTAAATTTGTCAACGGAGTAATACAAGTCAACATAGTTCTTTGTATGTGCATTGCTTAGAGATGTGCTGAATGCAAGAGCATGTTTGCAAGGAAGGCCAGAAACTTGCCATTGTGTACAAGAACATGTCCTCTCTTGCAAGTTGACAACAAACCTAAAGCCACTGCCTCCCAATGCGGTCACGTCACCCACTTCTTCGGAGCATTCTACCACCCCCAAGTTTAATTCTCTAGTCATTGCTTTCAACTTCTTAATTATGTGGGGCAGAATCAACCCATCTAACGTCTTTGCTACTTTTCTCCTTTCGTTCCACTTGATCATAATCAACTGCCTCGCCTTATCCATGAAGTCGTCCAAGTTCAAGGACTTCTGGTGCTTAATCCAATTGTTAAAGCACTCAGTCAAGTTGTTTGTTACATAGTCCACCTTGCACGTGGTCGAGAATTGACTCCTGGACCACAACCTATTGTGCCACTTCCTCAGATATGAAGTTGCGACTGGCTTTGCTGCCTCCATTGCAACCCAATGTTTGTCAAATAAATATGGGTTCCATGAGTATGTGGCAGCCCAAAGATGGTCATCAAACACCTTCCCATGAAACTTTTTCTCGAAGTTGCTCACCAAGTGTAATATACATTGCCGATGTTCTGCCCCTGGGAACACTTCCTTCACCCCTGTCATCATTGCCTGGCCTGCATCAGTGCATATAGCCAAACCTGAGGACGATCCTATGGCCTGTCTAAGCATTTGCATGAACCAGATCCAATTCTCATTAGTTTCAGAGTCAAAAAGTCCAAAACAAACCGGATACATCCAATTATGGCCATCAACAACGGTAGCACTAGCTAGCTTCCCCTTTAACTTGTCTGTCAAGAATGTGCTGTCTATTGCCAAATATGGTCTGCAACCAATACGGAACCCCTCTATGCAAGGTTTCAAAGCAACAAAAATTCTTCTAAACCTGATTTTTTCATTTATTGTATGATGGTCGATCTGCACTATGCTACCAGGGCAACAACTTTCAACTTGTGCCTTAAACCTAAACAAATTATCAAAGTTGCTATCCCAATCAACATACAGTTGCTTCAAGGCTAGCAGCTTACCCATATATACTCTTTTGTAGTAGATTTTGACCATAGCCAATGACCGCCGCAAAAGAAGGGAAATTCTCTATCATGGCGGCGGTTAAGGAACAACACTACTTCCGAGAATATTGTGTGCATGTTGAGTTCCGAGAACTTTTTCAGATGTACAATCAACGTGCTCTCGACAAATCTATCATCAGCTGCTATTGTCTGTAAGTAATTTATTCGTGTAATTTAATTATTTATAGTTATAAGCTCTTGTTCATTGCTTGTAATTATCCTCACAAAATTCTTTTGTACGCTAATTATGCAGAATGAAGATACGTGAATGCAGACTCGGAGGAATCTGGGACATTGGTTTCATTGACCCGGATAAAGTTCATGTCAAGACCGTGCAAGAAAATCCCGTGAACACTGAGGAAGTTCTGCTAACGTTTTTTAAGCGACAAAGTACCAAAAAGGAAATACTTTTTCCTTACAACTTCGGGTGAGTTTTACCGTCTTGTACACATTCTATTTGGCTTCCCTGATATTAAGTGTAATCGATAAGTTCTGAATACCTGCGTATATAAATGTGCGTAGGTACCACTACATTCTGCTAATCATTAGACTCGAGAAAGGAGAAGTTGAAGTCTGGGACTCACTAAGGAGAGATCAAGATGAATACAAAAGCGTGCGTCTAATGCTCAAGAGGTAATTTCAATCACACTATATCAGCCTCTTTTGTTCATTTCCGGATATCAAAAGTATAAATAATAACTACTCAATTTATTTTCTTTTTCGGACAGGGTTTACAGAAAGTTCAAAGAGGAAGAACACGGTGAATGGCCAGATAAGTTGGAGTTCAAGTCTAACAAAGTAAGTACTACTATGTGTATCTTTCTAATACCATTATTATTCTCTTGATTATTATTTGATTAAATTATATTCTTGTATATATAGTGGTGTCTGCGACAACAACAGGGGACAGAACTATGTGGATACTATGTTTGCGAGTACATTCACATGAAGGTCAATGAGAGAGTCAACAGTGTAATAAATCAAGAGGTACGTAAACATCATACACAACTTTTATTTTGCCACCATCAATTGTGTTTAGTGGAAATCATAGCTGATTTGATTTCCTTCTTTTAAAGATGTCAAACAAGCAGAACCGCCTCCTACCACACAACCGCGTAAAAGCTATTGCGGAGGAATTGGCGGGATTCTTACTTACGCATGTCATAGATGAACTCGGTGAATTCTACTTTGACGACAGACCCCCTCCACCCCCTGCAGTCGATGCTACAAGGGATCCCCCTGCAGTCGATGCTACAAGGGAACCCCCTGCAGTCGATGCTACAAAGGAACAGGCTCCATTGTAATTAATTAGGTGTACTTAAATTTATATGTGACGAGAGTACTTTGTATGTGTATAATGACTACTTTATATGTGTAGTGAGTACTTTATACGCGATCTCCTCCGAAACCCTGAAAAATGAGCGAAAAGGAAAAAACAGAAACCCTAAACCCGAAAAATAATCGAAAAGAAAAAAAACCAAAACCCCCCTGAAAATATAAGCAGAAAAAGCAGGAACCTTTAGTCCCGGTTTGTATTACAAACTGGGACTAAAGGTGCTCAGGGTCGCGCTCGCCTGTTCGCCCACGTGGAGACCCTTTAGTACCGATTTTATTTTTTTGCCGGTACTAAAGGGTTACCCCTTTAGTGTCGACCTTTTAGTACCGGTTGTGCGACCGGTACTAAAGGCCATCTAAAACCGGTACTAAAGGTATGTTCTCTACTAGTGTAACCTCATCATCAATACAAATCAGACAAGCAGGAGTAGGGTGTTACACTCCGGGGGCCTGAACCTGGGTAAATCGCCTTCTCCTTGTTAGCCGACGATACTACCAGAGTGATATTCGCCTCACATTAAAACCCGATATACTCACCGATGGATACTGCCATGTTAACCCCATGACATCTGCCTCCTGCAGCTTCTCATCATGCAGCTCCTCGTCATCCTCGCTCTCATCGTCGCTATCCTCTTCACTCTCATCCTCAGGAACATAGTCTTTGTCCTTCTCTTTATCAGAAAAAACCACATTTAGAGGTATAGGTTCTTTCTCCAAATACATATTCTCCTCGTCAATACCAACATGCTCATTCTTGGGTATTGGGTTCTGAAGATAACTATCCTCATCTTGTTCTGCACTGTTGCTAGGTTGGATATGCAAATCACTATAATACTCAGTGCTGGGCTTGTATGGTTCAGAGGGATCATAATATGCAATGAACATCTGCACAAACTTTGTCTTAGAGTGTTTTTCAAACATAGACATCAACTCTTGGTCAGATTTTATTTCAGGGAATGTTTTCATAACATCATCATAGTATTGAAGATGTGCAACTTGCAAGTAACGTGGCGGGTACTTCTCTACGATTGATTCAACCAAATCATTATAATTTGTCACATCACTGCCAATAACCTTCTCAAAACAAAAAGAGCTGATATCCTTTCTAGCTTTTTTCGGGTTGCCAAGCAATCTTATTTTCAGCAAATAACTTGAATTTGGATCCATCCTATAAACGAAACAGACATTGATGCATAAGTACTACTACTGGATATGAGGCGCCAATAGGTTGATAAATTGCTTAGACCACTACTAGCAATCAGACAAGCACCAGTAACACCACGGGAGCAATCAGAAAAAATGCTATCTACTCCTAGTGCATTTGGAGAGCAATTGGTCAAGCAACTCACCCTTCTGGCCACGCCGATGATACCGCAGCTGAGGCCGAGCCCGTAGTCGCGCCGTGGCCGAACCGTACAGTCGAGCCTGTAGCCACGCCGTGGCCCAACCCTGCAGCTGAGCCCGAGATCGAGCCCACATCCGTGCCCAAACTTACAACCACGCCCGCAGCTGAGCTCGCCGAAGGAAGCACGACATCCGCGGCTTCTCCCTCCACTGTCGTGCCTTCTGCCGCCGTGCACGGGTCGCCGTCTGGATCGCTGACTTGGTCCCCTCCGCCGCCATGTCTGGGCCGACTTGCACAGCCCCGCCGTCCGGGTCGCCGCCCATAGCTAGGGCCCCTGTCGCCGCCGCCGCACAACGCTAGGGCTAGCTGCCGCCGCCGCTCCTGTTTGGTTCGGACTGGGAGGGAGAGGACGATAGTGGGGTGGGTACAGAGAGGGACGGGTCGGGCTGGTGCCAAAATTTTTGGCCTTTTTTCCAGTTTCCGTATCGATTGAAGCCGAGGTAAATTAGTCCAAAAAAATAAAAGTAACGGCAGTGGCTAACGGAAATGATGGCAGTGGCATATAGGGAATAAAGAAATGAAGATGCAAAGTCAAATAGGGAAGAAAATATTTCTCAGGGCCAAATAAGGAATTGAAACTTTAAGTAGTGTCGAATAAGGAATTCGCTCCCGATATTGCGAGGTATATTGATGTGGATGGCCCCAAAACCGAGCTAGTAGTACACCAAATTAAGTTAAATAATTTGGTCCCGCAAAATTGACTCCATCAGTCCCATTCATCCAACTTCCAACCAGCATATAAATCTAGATGGCTCTGCCTCTATCAATAAAGATGGATGGCTACAAAACCAATCTACACAAAACAATGCTGCCATGGCAGTATTCTAAGCCAAACGGCTCATTTTTTTTATGCCATGGCAGCATTTCTGAGCCAAAAGGGTCATTTATGCTCCCATGACAGCATTTTGAGCCAAACGGCTCATTTATGCTCACGTGGCAGCATGTCTGAGCTATGGCAACATTTTGGAGCTAAAAGAATCATTTATACTTCCATGGTAGCCGTTCTAATTTGTATGTCATTATTTTGAACTTATTCTGCATTTTCAACTTCATTTTATAGGTTTGCATCGCGGATGCTGTCGATGGTAGATCTAGAAGTTGCCGGTGATGACGAGACTTCGACCTTCTTCTCCCCATGTTGTTTGTCGTCGATGGTTGGTGATGTTGTTTGTGTACTTGTTATTTTCTTCTTTGTGAACACTTGTGAACCTTGCGACACTAGTGAACTTTGTGGACTTGTTATGTACTTTATGGACTTGTTATGTACTTGTGAACATATGTGTATCATATTGCTTGCGACAATTGTGATGATATGTGTATGATATTATTTGTCTCGAATATTTGAATTGCATAAATTGTCAGAAATATTATAATTGCAGAGATTTTTATAAATATAAACAAAACAAACATGTTGTTACCAGCATTCTGTGTGTTACACTCGGCAAAGAGAGGTATGCCAAGTGTTACACTCGGCAATTAGGACACGTGGCAGCGTTTCGTAGATTTTGGGGTTTGTGGACACTCCTGGCAGGGTGTTTGCCGTGTCATATTCAAGACACCGGCAAACATGCCGACAAGGGACCCACTTGGCACGTGCTTTGCCGAGTGCCAACTGCACGGCACTCGGCAAACCCGACGCTTTGCCGAGGGCCACCTTCACGACACACAGAGGCTGTTTGCCGAGTGTCATATTCAAGACACTCGGCAAACACGCCGACAAGTGACCCACATGGCAGGCTATTTGCCAAGTGCCACCTGCACAACACTTGGAAAACCCTGATGCCACGTGGCACGCCATCTCCATCTCCGGTCCGTCTGTTTATTTTTTCTTTTTCGGTGTACCCGTATTTGACACTCGGCAAACTGTTTGCCGAGTGCGGGACAATGTACACTCGGCAAACGTCCGTTTACCGGTCGGTGTCTGCCGAGGCCCTTTGCCGAGAAGTGACACTTGGCAAAGCCTTTGCCGAGTGTCCAGGACACATGGCAAAGGACACGGATGTTTCATCGTGCATTTAGCCATTCGATGCATGTTACGGCATGGATCATGGGCAGCTAGGCCTCCTGGGCGTCGAGCACGGCGTTTATTGCACTTATATATACTCCCTCCGATCCATATTAATGGACTTAACTTTGTCTAGATACGAATGCATCTAGTTAAGTGTTTAGACTAGATGCATTCGTATCTAGACAAAGTTAAGTCTATTAATATGGATCGGAGTGAGTACATATATTGATTATTGTTTTGATATTTATAATAAGGGGTCCTGTGTTCTAGTTTCGCACTGGGCTCTGAAATGTCAGGACCGACATTGGTTAGATCCGGCAATGACGGCACATGCGCGTCATTAACTTCTTAGAGGGCATTAATTGTTTTGGAGGATTAATTTCGTAGTGCAGGTGTCGTGAACGACGGGAAATAAAAGCTGTAGGCCGGACTTGTAGCTGTAGACCGTGTCGCCATGCTCGTGTCGCCCTGCCGTGCGAAGACCCTTATAAATTCCCAACTGCAAACTGCTCTGAGAAAGTGATAAGCCAAATATTTTGAAGGCGAGTCAAGCGACTACAATTTGGCTTATCAGGCAATGAAGGCGAGTCAAGCGACTACGATCGAACGATGGATGCACCTGTGGCCAGAAGAGGACGAATTCCTGCAAAAAAAAACCCTTATAAATTCCCAACTGCTCCCACTCTGAGAAAGTGATAAGCCAAATATTTTGACAATATTTTTTTTTTAAAGAAGTTGTATGTAACGTGAAATGATCTAATCGGTAATTAGGGCCGGAAATGCATGATCTAGGTCATGCAAGATACTCCCGAGTCAAGTGTCCAAACAGTACGTAGTAGTAGCACAGTTTTTGGAGAAGGGCCCAACACAGAGGCTGTATCTCAACAGCTCAGCACCGGAAGACTTGGACTTGGCAGGTCTCCCTAAGACCCATCACTGACGGAGTTTCAACGGTGAGTAAATCATAGTACTAATTTTCTTCTCCCATTAGCCGGATGTGGCTTTCTTGTGTGAGGCACATCTGTCGAAAGCGAAGGCAGGGAAATTTTTTGTGACAAACTGGGTTCCAACACATGCTTTTTGATGGAAGACTGGCTCAAGGCGCTACCTCCATCGTCATACGACTCATGGAATCACTTCCGCAGAGACTTCATCAAGAACTTCGAACCTCTGTGCGAGCGACCGAAAACATTCGAAGAACTGAGAGCCTGCACTCAACGTTCAGACGAAACGTTGAGATCATACATACGGCGATGGATCACCATACGCAACTCAGTCGGCGCGATATCGGAAGATAGAGCCATGGATGCCTTCATCATGGGACTCGCCAGGAGGGATTTCAAAGAAGCACTTGGTCGAGAAAAGCCAACCTCCATGGCTAACCTCATAAAAATCGCGACTGAGTGGGCAGATGGAGAAGACTCGGTACGAGCAACCCGCGCTTCTTCACCACGTGACAACCGCGACAGCGGCAGTCGCGGCAACAGGGACACATACAGAGATGATCGGAGGCGCAAACGTTCCAAACGTCATTACGACGACGACAGACCCGAGTTCATAGCGGCTGGATTCACGCAACCCCGTGACGACCAAGATAGAAGCGACCGGAGGACAGATGATCGCCGGGACAGTCGAGACCGCGAGCAACGAAGTAGCAACTACAAAACGAACGCTCGTTCGATGACAGGATGGACGATTATTGCAGATTCCACCTGTACAAAGGGGAATATGGAAAATTGCGGTCCAATCACTCGTTAAAGAACTGTAGAGAATTCGACAAATTGACGTCTGAATACATGCATCTCAGAAAGGCACCTGCCGCAATCACACCTCAGCCAAACGTTGTACCTGCTCTGATGGCGCCACCTCCACCACCACAGCCTGCCACAGGCGGACATGTTGCAGGTGCCATACACCCCGTACCTCGGGTCGAGGAGGACCGGTACCCACAGCCCCACGGGCAGGTGAACATGATACAAAAGGGTCGCTCCTCCAATAGGCAGCAAAAACTACGCACTCGACAGGTGAACATGGCTGTCATGGCACCGCCTGCTGTTCCTGAATTCTTGAAGGGATCCGAAACTGCCATAAACTTCAGCCGGGAGGACCACCCCCTAGCTGTGGTTCGACCAGGGCACGCAGCTCTGGTACTCGACGCGCAAATTGGAGGCTACGCTATGACTAAGGTCTTCATGGATGGAGGCAGCGGCATCAACATCATCTTCACGGATACACTCCGCAAAATGAACAGGTCAGTCGAAAATCTACCAAAGTCTACAAATACCTTCCACGGTATCGTCCCTGGCAAAGCTGTCAACCCAGAAGGCACAATACAACTCGATGTCACGTTCGGGAGCCCAAATCACTTCAGGACGGAATCGATTGAGTTCGAGGTCGTCGACTGGAAGTCACAATATCACGCCATACTGGGACGGCCAACGTTCGCTCGATTCATGGCAGTGACACATTATGCATACCTCAAGCTCAAGATGCCAGGGCCAAAAGGAGTCATCACCGTCACTGGAAACTTTCAAACGTCCGATTCTTGTGACCGCGAGTTCAGCAAAATCTCTGAGACGTTCGGCGTGGAAGAGACACTCGCCGATGTCGCGACTTCCAACGACCGCACGCTCATGTAGGAACGCAAAAAACTGGCAGTCGACAGATCGTTCAGCGTAACAAATGACACAAGGTCACATCAGGTGCACCCGACTGATCCGTCTAAGACGGTCAATGTATCATCGAGTTTGCCTATCGCATAGGAAAGCGCGCTCATCGAATTCCTCCGTGAGAACTGGGAGATATTTGCATGGTGTCCAGCCGACATGCCAGGTATCCCCAGGGAATTCGCCGAGCACTCTCTCCAACTATTTCCAGATGCAAAGCCAGTCAAACAAACAATGCGCCGCATTTCCGGTCCAAAACGAGCCGCCTGCTGGTGTTATACCTATCAGGGGTATCACTAACATGGCTCAATCCGGCTTGTCCAGGGTGGCTAACTAGGCGGCAAAGGCTTTTGCCGGCTAGGCGGCCCAGATGGCTGGCCCACAAGGCGGACAAAGGACGACAAGATGGCGGCCCAAGACCGAACCCCATGACGCCTGAAGGTTCTAGATGGAAGGCGGTAGATTGTCGGTCAGGTTTAGGACTTCGTATACTTGTCGGATACGTTCCCACCTTGTAACCCTAGGTCCTGCCACCTATATAAGCAGGACCTCGGGGCGCCTTTAGGGCAACTCTTTCTACGATCTAGCAACATCATAGCTCACTGTAACTTGTTCACGGCGATATTGCCTTATAGTGAGTTATAGCAGCACGTAGGGCACCGCCACCGCCGTGGTGCCTGACGCTGGGTAAACGATGTGTTCAATCCCGACCTTGACGACGTCCACCTTCTTGCCCTACGTTCTACATCGACTAGAAGGACCCCGTGTATGATCCCAGATGTCGATACCACGACAGTTGGCGCCCACCCTGGGGCATAAGGCATCAGGCGTCATGTTCCAGGCGGGAACTCTTGGCGGCATCGACGAAACCATCGCCGTTGGCCGCGCGATGCGCTACGGCGACAACCACTACATCAGCTGCGACGAGTCTTACATCCCCACCGATGACTATGTTGTCGGATGCGGCGTTGTACCGTTTGGTGGCGTCGATGTGTTCATTGGCTACACATCTGAGGCATATGGGTTGCCGCGAATTTATTCGCCATCCCACCCGCCCTACAATCAAGAAGCGTGGAGCCAAGACGAATCTGGATCCGCCTCCTCTGAGGAGTCCGCAGATCCAGATCTACACTTTGTCGGCATGACAACTCTAGGAGGCGCACCCCAGCTTGCCGACAATGATCCCGAATCGATCATACCTGCTTTGCTAGACATGGCGATGTCGGATGCCGGATCAACCTCTACGGCTCAAGTAAACGTAGATGAAGATTCCGATGGAGACTCTACCAGCATGTTTGAGCAAAGGATCAAGAGGTGCTTTAATACACCCGAGCCGCCGCCTTCCACGGCGGTGACAGGCTCGTCCGCCAACATGCAGCAGGCTTTCGTGGCAGAAGTCACCGGGGCAGCTATGGCTCAGGCGGAGGTCGCCAACGCTGAAACCCCTGCATCTGACCCACAACTACAGGAGCCCCCGCCGGCTCCAAAGAAGAAGAGGATTATCGAAACTGGCGAAACAAGCAAAACCAACGAGAAGACAAATCCAGCTGATCTGGAGAAACTTCGAGCTTACTTGGTGGAACAAGCCGAAAACCTCAACAGCAAGCAAGCGCGGGTGGAGGCCTTGATCGAAGAAGCCAAGGAGGAGCACGCCAAGATCGCCTCCAAGTTGGACCCTAAGCGCAACCTCTTCACCACGACTCCAGTGCTCAAGATAGCAGGAGCTGTGGCCGACAAGAACAGCAAGAAGGGCAGCGACAAATTCAAGTCTCCTGCCCAAAGGCTTGGGTTCGATTGGGGTATGCACCGCAGCGTAAAGACAGGAACGGGGACATCGTCCTCTGCTCACCTGTCCTCAACACTGCGGCCGCCTTAGACATCCTCAACAACAAAGACTACACCAAGGACGAGAAGATCTACTATGCTTCGATCCTTGCACACAAAGCTCTAGAGCAGCAGGCCCGTGCTAATTCTCGTGCCGACATGGCGGACGCAAGGGGAGGAAACTTGGAATCAAAATCCAACGCGTGCAAAGCTGCAGCTGGTGGTCATCCTGAAGATCCGTCCGGCTCCAGCAGCCACGGCCAAGGAAAAGACAAGGACAAAGAGCCGCGGAAGTCGTCTCCTCCAAGGGCGCACCGTGACGAACCGTCCCACGCCGGCAAGAAGCGCGAACCAGCGCTCCCTCCTCCACCGCCTAGATGGGACGATTGCGGAAGCAGGGGCAACAGGCAGCCGCCAAGGAGTGGTGGCAACCGCGACAACGCCCCGCCACCAAGAAGAAGCCGGGAACACACAAGGTCCCCACCGGCAGTGCCCAGGCACGAAGGCGGAGGCCAGGGACGCAATGAAGAACCTAGGCCAAGCCGGACAGCGCGGGACGAGCCTAGCGTTGGCAAACCCAAGAGCAGACTCAACCCGGATGACGCAAGGCATCGTCTTGATGACATCAGGGCAGGAAAGCAGGACGCCTACCTCGGCCCCGCATGCTTTGGCCCAGCCATCCGCAAAGTTCAGATTCCTCGAGATATGACATCAGTGTCAAAAACTCATCAGAGGTACAACGGAGCGAACAAGCCAAACTCCTGGTTGTCGGATTACACACTAGCAGTTGAAATTGCCGGCGGCAACGGCCTAGTTGGCGCACGCTTCCTTCCCCTCATGCTTGAGGGGACAGCCCGAAGCTGGATCGAGAACTTGCCGGAGAAGAGCATTCATAGCTGGCATGATATGGAGAAAGTGTTTACACAACATTTCCAAGGCACGTACAAGCGACCAAATACATACACGGATTTGTCTCGTTGTGTGCAAAAGCCAGATGAAACAGCAACAAGCTTCCTAGCAAGGTGGATCCAAACAAAGGCAAGCTGCGAGGGCGTAGACGACAATCAAGCAATCCATGCCACTACAACAGGACCCCCCCTACAGCACCGCACGGATCCGTATCTAAATGATCATATAAGCCTTGCTAGCACCTTTACCAACGGTTTCGGTATGCGTTGCCTTATTGGGCGTTGCAAACATTTAAGGCAACAGATATACGTACGTTGGTAATAGGGAGGTAAGGCGTTGCAAAGTGACAACAGATGTGAAGCTACAATTGTATCCGTTGGTACATAACCTATGTGGATTAAATAATTTTATTCCAAAATAAATACTCCCTCCGACCCGAATTAATGGGCGGGAGCGTGTTTTATTTTTATTTTACAAAAACCCCCCGCAACTTTGAAATCGTTACAAATCAGTCCTCCAGCACTGTCTTCCTCGCGCGGGGCGGATCGCCGCCGTCCTCAGCTCGCCGGTGAGCAGGATTCCGCGGCGGCTCCGCCCGCAGTTGGGAGGCTTCCTCGGAGGGCTCCCGCCGCCGGCCAATTCCCCTGACATCGCGGACCGCTGCCGTCCGCAGCTCGCCGGAGAGAGCTAGCCCAGACGCAGCTCGCCCGACCTCTGCCGCCCGCGGAGACTGCGCAAGCACCGGCCGCCCTCCCGCGGAGGTGGCGCAGGAGCCGCAAGCCTCCTGCGCATCGAGCTCGGCCGCATCAGCTCCTCAGCAGCCGCCGCTCCACCTCGTCCTCCTCCGCAGCCTTTGCCGCAGCGCCACCAGAGAGAGCCGGCGCCGCCGCTGGCAGCCGAATTACCGGCGAGCCGAGCCAGCAGCTGGCAGCCGCGGCGGAGCGCGGGCTGCAGCCGTCCGCGGCGGAGCAGGTCCGGTCCAGCAACCGGTGGAGCAGGTCCGTGTGATTCAGTCCTGCTGCATTTCCTGGATATGATGAAACTGAATTTAGTGTTCATAGTCTAGTTAGTGTTCATAGTCTAGTTTGTATAATCAACTACTCCACAGGAATATAAGAGGCACACACCTCACAACGTATGTCAGAAATTGCTTTCAGGATCAGTAATCGAGTCGCTGGCTCAAGGTCCTTGTATATTTCAATTTCAGCCGAGGAATTACTTGGGTACAGAACTCACCCATGTGAGGCAACGATTGGTAGATTGCCTTCTGCAACCTGAATACAAGTCCTTTTTTAGCTCATCAACCAAATGCAGTACTAGCCCTAGTATAAAAAATATCACTAGAATATGCTAATCATACTCCTGTCAGATTTGACAAATAAGCAGTGTGAAATGGAGAAATCTTACAGTACTGCAAGTAGCTGCTGCTGCATAGTGGACCTCCCTGGTACTCAGTAAAAACAGTGGTACTCCCTGGAGTATATTCATGAAACGTGATTGAAATAAACAGAGACATACCCCTGTCACTCTAGATATAGATCAAATGCAGAAAGAATTCAACTGAGGATTTAGGCATGAAATAGTCCAGCAGGTGTGTTATTAAGTTGTATTAACAGAGCATCAACAATAAGATATAGATCATGCACTTATGTCCACAGTATTGCTTACATCAGAGAAATAAAATTCAGAATCTGTAATATTCCAGTGCTGCATTTGATATCAATGAACTGTAAAATTCAGATATACCTTCATGATCAGTGCTGCATTACCTTCCACATGGAACTGTTTTTTCATGCATTACCTTCCACCATTTCCTGCAAAACATTGAACAAGTAATTATTAGCAGCAGCCCATAAAACAAGGCACATTCTACTTTACACTTTCTTGCACAAACCATTACATCATGACTGAAACTAAATAATTTTACTGATGCAATATTGTGGTTATGCTGCCTATATTAATTTCAGAGAAACTAAATTATCCTCAATTGCATTTCTGCAGGTTGCCCAGTCCACCATAGGACAAGATGGTCCTCTTTGATATAAACTTAACTCCTCCACAAGAGCTGGATCTCAACTTCAGTCCAAATACTCCACAAGAACAAGAACAAGCTGCTCATGTTCAAGAAGAAGAAGAAGAAGCTGCTCATGTTCCAGAAGAAGAAGAACAAGAACATGCTGTGCAAAGACATGATGTGCCGGAGAGTTATAAATTTGCAGCATATATTGCACTCAAAGCTCTTGGAAAAGATAGACCCGTGGTGAAGGCAGATAAGGAAAATGTGGCTCAACTTTTGGGAATAAGTCTCAGATCTGTCGAGAAGCTATGGAAGAATGCCATAGATCAAGAGGGCAGAAATGAAGTGCCTGATTTCTCAAATAAGCGGAAGGACAGGTGCGGAAGAAAGAGGAGAGAGCTTGAACTCGATGAAAGGGTGCCTCAAGTTCCCTTGAACAAAAGGGGTACATTGAGGTCGCTGGCTAGGTATGAAGATACCTTAAAGCTAATAGCCGACTATGAGAAACAACTAGTGGAGCAAGAGGAGGAGAAGATGAAGGATAAACAAGCAAAGAAAGCATCAAAGAGAAAAGGAAGGTCCGAAGTAATCCTGGATTATGACTCAATGATCGCAGGAAAAGAATATGCCACATGGTTGAAGGACCATTCAAGCATTGTCCGTCCACGTCGTCGAGTGAAGAGTGTATGTTATTGCTTGTAATTATCTGTTTTAAGATACTCCTCTTTCTCCACTGTATGTCAATGTTTTATGACGACACAATTTTATTTTTACTATTTCCAGAAACTTGATTTCATCCGGGAAGCACAAATAGGTGAATTCGAAGCTGCAATACAACCAATAATACAAGAGAAGCCTGAGGAGAAGAAGAGGAAGGGAAAACTACCAATAATAGAAGAGAAGCGTGAGGAGAAGAAGAGGAAGGGAAAACAACCAATAATACAAGAGAAGCATGAGGAGAAGAAGAGGAAGGGAAAACTACCAATAATACAAGAGAAGCATGAGGAGAAGAAAAGGAAGGGAAAACTACCAATAATAGAAGAGAAGCATGAGGAGAAGAAGAAGATCAAGAGGAGAAGAGGGGGAGAAGAAGAAGGGCAATACAAGAAGGCCAGGAAGGGACAAGCAAGCATGAGGCCTGGTTCACATGAGGACTGAAGCAAACAACACAAAACAAACATCTAGTCATCCTAAATTAGCTTGCGTGTAATACTAGAGCAAAACAATTGTGGAGTATATTATGTTGTAAATTATAAGTGTTCAAGAGGTTGTGTATATTGTGCTACTGCACACACACTATATGTTGTGTATATTGTGCTACTGCACACACTTGTTGGAGTATCAAGTTCAGTTAAGCATATGAGCATTAGCATTGCAGCTAAGAACTCAAGTATAGTTCAGTTAAGTAGTACAGGGTACCTAGCTTAGCATTGCAACTAACACTAGTGGAAAAAGGACCTTTGGTGGAGAGGGGTGTTGGGCTCTAGTACCGGGCGTGGTTCGACCCCGGACTAGAGGGGGGTACTAGTACCGGGCCGGCTGCTCTGGCGCTGCGCAGCTCGGGTCCCGGGTCGTAGGGCACCTCTAGTTCCGGGCCGTGATACCACCCGGGACCGAGGCAGTCAGCGGCAGGGTGGAGACAGGGGGTGGACCTTTCGTCCCGGGCCGTGGTACAGCCCGGGACTAGAGGTCCCGCTATATCATCTCCCACCCCGGGCCAGCCACCATTTTTGAACTCTCAAGCTCATCCATTGTTTCCTCTCTCAAGCTCAAGTGTAGCCCCATTTTTTCCAAGATTTGTCAAGATAGACGGCACCCATCTCTCCAAGGGTTAGCAACACTTGATCCTTTCACCCGGCGGCCGAATTTTAGCCATTTCCATACAAGTTTAGCTCATTTCATTTTTATAGTGCTACCTAGGTGTTTGATGAAATGCCTAAGCTAGGTAGTTCATTTTTTTATGTATTTTGAGCTCAAATTAATTTATTATTTGTGGATTTTAGTGTCGTCTCGGTCCTCACCGCCGTCGATAGCCCCCGCCATCCCGTGACCGGCACCACCTCGGTGAGCCTCTTCTTTTATCTTTATTTTACAAAATTACTTGTATGATTTGAATGCATAATTATTTTTCTTGTATAATTTTCTTATGTTTTTTATGTATAGTGTCATGGTTTTGATATCCGTCCCCGTCGCCCTCGTCCGGTCTATGATTCGGATGTGGTATATTTTTATCACTATTTATTTTGTTTCGTGTTTATAACAATCATGCCGACCAAATTGACATAGATATATTTTTATTTAGGAGGTAGTTGAACCGGAAATTCCAGCCGACCCTATTGTAGAGTTTTTTAAAAAAGAAAACAACGATTTGAAAGCAAAATTGAAGATAAGTGAAGATCTTCGTCTCCAATGCCTAGAAGAGAAGATGGTATTGGACTTGAAGATTGCCGACATCGTTGATGCTCACGGGGTCGAGCTTACCGACGTCGTCGCTGTTCACGAGATGAAGATGGATGCAATGCGCTTGAAGCTTAGAAAGATTAGAAAATATGTCATTAGTCAAGAGGCTTGGTATCATTATGCTGTTGGTTCAATAGTTACCTTAGTTGCGATTCTGATCGCATTTGTTGTTGGATTTAAATTCTTTAGATAGTTGTATTCTAGTTTCAATTAATTTATGTTTTATGAGAACTATGTATTACATTTGGTCACTACTATACTTTGGTTTTAATGTGATGAACTTGTATTAATGAATATGTATGTTTCCTATTATGTTGGTTTATCGTAATGGGTTTTAGCGGTGATTTGCAGATGAGTCATCCATGGATGTACGCTGACCGACGCTCTAAAGAGTACATGGATGGCGTGCAATCTTTTCTCAATGTGGCTAAGGATAACAAGGGGCCAATGGTTTTATGTGTTGTCCATGCAAGAAATGTCGGAATGAGAAGGATTACCCTAACACAGACAGAATTCACCTCCACCTGATAACTGGTTTCATGGGCTATAATTGTTGGACCAAGCACGGAGAAAAAGGGGTTATGATGGAAGAACGAAGAAGAAGAGAACGATGACAACTACATGTACCCTGAATACGTTGGTAACCCAACAGGGGAAGCTGATGATGAAGAGGTACCAGATGATCCCATCATACATGATGATTTACGTGGGGTCATCGTTGATGCACATACCCTAGCAGAAACTACACTTGAGAAGTTGAAGTTGGAGCGCATGTTAGAGGATCACAAAACAAAGTTGTACCCAACTTGCGAAGATGGCAACACAAAGCTCGGTACCACACTGGAATTATTGCAATGGAAGGCAGCGAATGGTTTATCTGACAAGGGATTTGGGAGTTTACTGAAAATAGTGAAGGACAAGCTGCCGGCTGGTAACGAATTGCCCGAGAGTGCGTATGAAGCAAAGAAGATTATCTGCCCTCTAGGATTAGATGTGCAGAAGATACATGCATGCATTAATGACTGCATCCTCTACCGCGGTGAGAAGTATGAGAATTTGAATGAATGCCCGGTATGCGGTGCATTGCGGTATAAGATCAGAGCAGATGACCCTGGCGATGTTGAGGGTGCCCGCCAGGAAGAAGGTTCCTGCCAAGGTGATGTGGTACGCTCCTATAATACCACGGTTGAAACGTTTGTTCAGAAACAAAGAGCATGCCAAGTTGTTGCGATGGCACAAAGAAGACCGCAAGAGCGACGAGATGTTGAGACACCCGGCTGATGGGTCGCAGTGGAGAAAAATCGATACAGAGTACAAGGAATTTGCACGTGACCCAAGGAACTTAAGGTTTGGTCTTAGCACGGATGGCTTTAATCCTTTTGGGGAGCAGAGCAGCAGTCATAGCACCTGGCCTGTGACTCTATGTATCTATAACCTTCCTCCTTGGTTGTGCATGAAGCGGAAGTTCATTATGATGCCAGTGCTCATCCAAGGCCCGAAGCAACCCGGTAACAACATTGATGTCTACCTGAGGCCATTAGTTGATGAACTTTTACAGTTGTGGCGTGATGAAGGGGTACCTGTGTGGGATGAGTACAAACAAGCGGAATTTAACCTACGAGGGTTGTTGTTTGTAACCATCAATGATTGGCCTGCTCTTAGTAACATTTCAGGACAGTCGAACAAGGGATACAATGCATGCACACTGTTTAGATAGCACTGAAAGTAAATATATATGTAGGTAACAAGAATGTGTACCCGGGTCATCGTCGATTTCTTACAACTCAGCATCCCCTAAGAAAGAAAAGCAAGCAGCAGCATTTCAAAGGTGAGGAAGATCCGCCGAAGCCACCCCTCCAAAGTGGTGAAGATATATATGATGCGGTCAAGGATTTAGATGTAATCTTTGGAAAGGGTCCTGGCGGACAGTCTGTTCCGAAGGACGCTAACAACCACGTTCCCCTGTGGAAGAAGAAGTCTATATTTTGGGAACTACCCTATTGGAAAATCCTAAAGGTCCGCTCTGCAATCGACGTGATGCACGTGACGAAGAATGTTTGCGTGAACCTGCTAGGCTTCTTGGGCGTGTATGGGAAGGCAAAAGATACTCCGGAAGCACGAGAGGACCAGCAACTTTTGAAAGACCCAAAGAACCTGCATCCAATGAGGACGGATAAAGGACGTCTACGTCCTGCTAGCTACGTTCTTACCAAGAGAAGGAGATATTTTTTGAAGTCCTGAGCAGTATGAAGGTCCCGTCTGGCTTCTCGTCGAATATAAAGGGAATAATAAATATGGCAGAGAAAAAGTTCCAGAACCTAAAGTCTCATGACTGCCACGTGCTGATGACTCAACTGCTTCCGGTTGCATTGCGGGGGCTTCTACCGGAAAATGTTCGAGTATCCATTGTTCAGCTATGTGCGTTCCTCAATGCAATTTCGCAGAAGTCAATCAGCCCAACCACTCTATTAAGGTTACAGAAGGATGTGGCTCAATGTCTCGTTAGTTTTGAGTTGGTGTTCCCACCATCCTTCTTCACTATTATGACACATCTCCTAGTACACCTGGTCGACGAGATTCACATTCTGGGTCCTGTATTTCTACACAATATGTTCCCCTTTGAGAGGTTCATGTTGAAGAAGTATGCCTAAGAAGGAAGCATCTCCAAAGGGTATGGAACAGAGGAGGTCATTGAGTTTTGTGTTGACTTTATTCCCGGCATTAAGTCGATTGGTCTTCCTGAATCGCGACATGAGGGGAGACTAAGTGGAAAGGCACTCTAGGAAAGAAATCATACATATGCAGGGACGGGTATTCTTTCACAAAAGCACACTACACAGTTCTGCATAATTCCACTTTGGTGGCTCCGTATATCCAGATGCACAAGGATATTGTACGCTCTAACAACCCGGGGATGGATGACTCCGCCATTGCAAAGGAACACATGGAGAATTTTGGCGGTTGGTTGGAAACGCATCTGAACAACAACAACACAGTCTCAGATGAGCTGTTCTTGTTGTCTAAGGGGCCATCTTCGACTATTTGGACTTTCCAAGGGTATGAGATAAACGGGAATACATTTTACACGAACGCCCAAGATAAAAAGAGCACCAACCAAAATAGTGGTGTCCGCTTTGATGATAAGAGCACGAATGAGGCCACGGTCACATATTATGGTTGCATAGAGCAGATATGGGAACTTGACTATGGACCTTCTTTGAAGGTCCCTTTGTTCTGGTGCAAATGGTTCAACCTGAGAGGCGGGGGGTAAAGGAAGACCCATTGTACGGAATGACTACAGTGGATCTCACGAATGTTGCGTACGACAACGAACCATTCGTTCTAGCCAAGGATGTGGCTCAGGTTTTCTATGTGAAGGACATGTCTACCAAGCCAAAAAAAAAAAAGATAAGGAAGTGAATACATCAGCCGATGAGCCAAAGCGCCACATAGTTCTTTCAGGGAAAAGAACCATCGTGGGAGTGGAGGACAAGACAGACATGTCAGAAGATTACGACAAGTTTCATGAAATTCCGCCCTTCAAAGTGACCACTGACCCAAGTCTCAAGTTATATGCAGACCCTTGTCCATGGTTACGGAGCGATCAGAAGAAAGGGTCTCACAAAAAGAAAAAGCGAAGACTAAATAGGGATGTTGTTCATGATGTGTAATAATTTATTAAACTTTTATATAATTTATAGTATGGAGGACAAGACAGACATGTCAATGAAATCAAGCGTATGGCGGTGGCGGAATGTAGTACTTAATTTATAAATTTTTGATGTAGCATCAAACTTTGTGATGTGAATGATCCACTGCGCATGTAGTACTTGATTTATAAATTTTTGAATTGATTTTAAATTAAGCGTATGTAGTACTTAATTTAAACCAAGCGCATGTGATACTTCATTTTAAACCAAAACAGAAAACAGGAAAATGAAACAATTTTTACTTAACTAGTCATTAACCCGTGCCACTGCACGGGCTAGCAATTTTTGAGCATAGAAATATTGTATGTTCTCAAGATACTCCTATGTTCTAATGTACTTTTAAGAAGAAAAAAGTTGAAAAATTGTATAAACTACAATATTTGTTCTAAAACATGTGATAATTATCATTTGTAGTTTACAGGGGAGACCTGATTCATATTCCGACAATTACTTCTAACACAGTCACATTTATAATTCCTATACCTCGACGAATTTCGGTTCGAGATTCCATATCTTACATTTTGGAGTTTCCTATACACTTACATGGTCAAACATAAATATATGTACATGACGTACGTTCAAACTGATCTTCCCTGAATCTGCATGTACTAAAAATAACAATATCAGGTATAATGTGAACCTGAAATTAAAAAAAAAAAGATTACTTCCTTATAAGTAAGTGTGACATTCATAAGTTAAAATATCAAATAATATTATAGGGCACACTAATATTGAGTGGAATTTATTACATCCATTTTCCCCTCTGAAGAAAGAAAACTTGAGGACCCAATTGGTTGATCTTTGCACAATTCAGTTTACCTATTTTATTCATCCTTAAGTATCAACATATGACATAACTATTAGGTGCAATTATCGAAACAATTTATAGAAGATAAGAAGAAGAAAATTATGAAGCTACACTTGTATGTATAAGAGTTCAAAGAATATGCAAAGAAATTATTTTGGGAATCTAAGAAGGTATATCATGTATACACTATATACACAAATACTTGAGGGTCCAGACTAATTACCTTCAGGAGTTTGCCAGGTAAAGAGAAAACACCTTGGCAGCATGATCTTATTTATCACTGCAGTGTAAAAGTTTACAAAAATCCAGGTTTTTAGACGTAAGGCATATTTCCTTTGCAAGCAACATAGTATGAAAGCAAATGCTCATACACGCTGTCAAGAAGCAGTATCATTGCACTTCAGAAAACATAATATATATCTACAGGGGTTAAAGGGAATTAGGCAATGAACTCAATCTCACTATTTAAATTCATAAGGGCATAGGAGGGGCTAGATCATAACTACAAAATACTCACTGAAGTACATCGCTAATCTCTCTGAAATCAGGACCAAATCGACTGCACAGATGTTACTACCTTGGTGATATTTTCTGCACTCGGTCTGCATAATAATACAGACATCGCGATCGCTCAGCATAACAGAACTTAAAATTTAATCCAGATGATTATGTGTCAACCTGTTTAAAATAATAACTGAAAACAACCATATACATGTGGACATGAGTTAGACAGTCAAAGGTCAAGATAGTTTTTCCAGGTATTATCACCATATAAAAGGTACCTCTCTCATAAAGCATTGGAAAACAAAGTACAAAGTATGTCGATATAGCTATCTGGCATATTAAGGCTGTAGGATACAATCAATTTTTCTGAAAATATTCACATTGATCAGATAAAATTGGGGTCCAGCGTATATGTTTGCAACTACATTGTTTGTTTTAATGATTAGAGATAGTACAGAGATGGAAAACCATAGAACATCCCAACCTTGTCTACTGTGCAAGGTTTAGCATTCAGAGGTTAGGTTACGATTGACAGATCCCCATGTACCTACAAAAATTATGCTTCTTTGTTTGGATAGTTGGAAATCAGAAGCACGCATTAGCCTTTTAATGCCCGTAAATAGATTTTGAGAGCATCTATCATTGTATTCATATGTAGCATGTTGAAGTCATTACCAGAGATAAGCATCTTGTTTGCTAATGCAATTTCAGAAAACCTGAAGAATATCAATAAAGATTCAGCCTGTTCATGTCTAAACCTGAAAAAACAATTGACTAATAAATAGGTTTATTCCTTTCACCAAATCATATAATGAAGAGCACTATAAATGATGAGTATCCTTTGTTCGCTTGCAACTATGAAATTGATTAAAATTTGAATATTTCAGCATTGGATAAAACTCTTATGGATTACTCCTCCTTATTAATTTAGTACTCATGGAAAAAATATCTGTAGAGATGTCAACCTAATTTAGTTATGCCCGGTAAAAGTAATTCATACAGGAGATTTGTTCTGATTATGGCCATAGAAGCAGCTTCAAAAGTTGAAACGAAAGTTTCTTCTCAGGATCGATCAGTGTGAGAAGGCCCGTTGGATTCACTCATAAGGGCGCTGCAAAAACAGAAATTTTAGGGATACCAAGTTACTTGTGTACTGAGTGCGCGTCAGGAGCGACAGGCAACAATATCGAATTGTGTGTGGAGATGAGCAGCCCGCGCCACGGGTCGTCCCTAGTTCTTTGTCTCGGCAACCTCCACCGACTGATGCCTTGCAACGATAAGAAATTGCAGATAGCATCTTGTAAAAAGAACTGCACACAACAGAAGCTACTATTACTTAGAAAGAATAATATGTAATGCACTTGTATCATAAATTCAGGAGTTTTAGCGTTGCTTCAATGGACATATTTTAGATTCGTATATCCTTCTATCCTTTACAACTAAGATCTCAATAATCAGCCGGAAGAAAATACCATAGAGTAGATATATTCTGTAAAGATTACTTCAAACATATGGCGATCAGCTCAGGAAAGAATGATGATTGGAGTAGGGCAGAGTAAAGGGTCATGCTGAAACGATAATTCTGTTGCGTTGGAACTTGGAAGGAGTATCGATCTAGCGAATCCACGGCAAAGTCAGCGTGCTATAGTATTTGATTGAGGCACATGCATAATCGGCGTCCGGCCGTGGTCGCGGGCGGCGGGCCTCAATCTTTCCCTTGCAGGCTGCAACAGTATCGTACCTTGATGAACCTTTATGCCACACTACTTTCAGATCAAAATCATTCCGTGTACATGGCCGTCATCCAAGCCTCTGGCGGATGTTTCGGCCGCTGATTCCGTGCGCGGAGGCGGATGAGCACGGGAAGACTGGTGTAGATGGATTACGGCCTTCTAGGCCAGATCAAATCAGAGGCAGGAGGCGAAAGATTAGATGCGATTTCTTTATGAGCTATTGAAAAGAGATTAGATGCGATCTTTTTTTCGTTTCTACATATTTTTTAGACAGCAAAATAAAGGATTTTGCTAGGAGTCGAACCCACGATCTTGAAGTCTATTACCGAAGGAGATCGTGAGGTCTAGCGGAGGTTATTTAACGGCTGTCAAAGAATGATTAGTCAAATCGGACGGATGAAATCATCTAACCTCTAGGATTAACGTGGAGACTTCTACGGTGCCTCCAATTAGTAAATATAAGATTTAGGCAAGTAAATCAAAAGATATAAAAAAAGTAAGAAACGAGAAAGTTTAAAAAATCAAACTCTAGTACCGGGCCGTGGCTCCACCGGTACTACAGGTCCACTAGGCTTGCCGCGCAAATTTTCGCGGCCCTGAGGGACCTCTAGTACCGGGTGGAGCCACGGCCCGGTACTACAGAGTCTCTAGTACCGGGTGGAGCCACGGACCGGCACTAGAGGCCCTTTTGGCGCTAGATTTTAAGTGGCTCGGGCCGAAAATTTGCCCAAGTCCAGCAAATCGACGTTCCGCCTCCGGGCTCCAGACGACGCTGCCCCTGCGCCGCCAGGCTGCCCGATTTCGTCCCCGCCGCCGCCGCCGACCCGGCCGTCGTCGCCTTCTTCTTCTCCGGCCCCGGCCCTCGCCGCTCTCTTCTAGATCGGCCCCGACCAAAGATCGTCCCCGTCCCGTTCAAAGATCGTCCCCAGCCCGGATCGAGGGAGCAAGATCGGGCAAGCAAGCTCGGCCCCGACCCAAGGTGAGCTCGTCCCCTCTCCCTCTCTCAGATCTAGCGCGCGGCGGCGGCGGCGGCGCGGCGGACCCTAACAAAACCACGGGGCCGGCGCCGCGCCGGAGTTGGAAGCAAATCAAGAACACAATATAGTTGGAGAGGTCCATTACATTAGGGGGTGGCCATAAGGGCCATTACATTAGGGGGGGGGCCATAAGGGCCATTACATTAGGGGGGGGGTGGCCATAAGGGCCCAGAGGGTCGTCGTCGCCGGCGCCGCGCCTAGTCGTCGTCGTCCAGGACGATGTACGGTGGCGCGTCCAGAGGTGCGCAGGCACCTCCTCCTCCTGCGGCGCCTGCGGTGGCGGTGGCGGTGGCGTGGCTGGTCCTCCTCCCGGGGCTGATCCGGCGACCAGGACCCGCCGGTCCACACCCAGGACTGCCCAACGACACCGTCGGGCAGAGGAGGCGGTGGGAGTCCTGCTCCTGCTCGCGTGCCATGGCGTAGTGCCATGGCTCGACCTCGTCCGGTCGACGTACGGCGGCGGCGGCGGCATCAGGGCCCTTGCCGCTGCGGCCGCATCAGCCCGGCCCTGGGCCTTCGCGGCCTCCCAGCACCTGATCTGTTCCTCGACGTAGGAGCGGTTGGAGGCCTCGTAGGCGGCCCGCATTTCCGGGTCGTCGTCGTCCTCGGCGACCTCCTCCTCCAACCACAGCGCGTCGTCCTCGGGCAGCGCTGGGTAGGCGGCTTCGACGGCGCTGGGCGGCCGGGCCGAAGTAGGAGTGGCGGCGGTCCTCGTGCTCGTCCTTGAGCCACCCCTCCCAGTACGGGGAGTCCGCCGCGTACGCGGGGTCGTTGTAGAGCGCGGGCGGGAGGAGGCGGCGCCGGCGCGCGATCTCCGCCGCCAGTTCCCGCCCAGGGAGCGGGACCTTCGGCACCGGAATCCTCTGCGGGTTCAGGTGCCAGCCCTCGCGGAGATGGACGTCGCCCCACGCCAGGGTGCGCGCGTGGTTCCAGTGCCACTGGCACTCCAACTCCGGCACGTAGCGCCGGCGCCGGATCTTCCTCCCTCCGGCCGTGGTGATGGTGGTCCGTGGTGGCGCGGGGGGTGCGGAGGCATGCCGCAGCGGTGGCGCGATCCTCCGCACTCCCTGCGGAAGGATGCCGATGGCCATCGGCGGTGGAGGCGGTGGAGGGGCGCCGCGGCGACGGCCGGAGGCCTCGCCGGTGTCGATCATCGGGCCCTTCCCCAGCGCGACATGGCGGCGAGGGGCACTGGAGTGGGAGCGGGGATGGAGTGGAACCGTCGGGGAGCGGGAGGGAGCGCAGTGTCTCCATCTGCACGGGCGCGTCCCTTTTTAAAGACCGGGGACGAGAACCGTCGCGGGGAGGGGAACCGTCTAGTGGGCCCCGTCTGGAGGGGAACCGCCCCGAGTCGCTGGCAAGTGGGCCAGGAGCATTGACTGCGGGCGGGCGGGGCCGTTTGGTGGTCAGCATTGACCACGGGCCGTGAAGGCGAGGCGGCCGGGTGGGAAGCCGAGGCGGGGACGTGAAGCCGAGGCGGGGCGAACACGAGGCGGGGCGGCGGGGGTCAGAACTGGGCCGCTGGCAGGTGGCCAGGATATTGACCAGGCGTGGCACGTGGCGGGTGCGGCGGTGCGGCGGCGGGCGCTGGCAGGTGACCACGCGTGGCCAGGGTCACACGTGGCGGTGGGGCGGGGGGCGCTGGCAGGTGGGCCAGCGATGACCACGCTGGCCACCTTTCACCAGGTCGTTCTGGCCCAGATTTGGGCTGGGCTGGGATTGGGACATCCTACTTTTTTTTTGAAAGATTTTTTCTTTAGATGCAAATACTAAACTGTTTTTTTTGCATATTTGTATACTTTGAATTATTGCACTAATGCTATTATTATTTTATCTTTTTTTTTGTATTAGTTACAATGGATGACGATGCTCCCTTCGCAACGAGACAAGGGGAAGAAGAGTTGTTTTCCTACATTAGGGAACCCGGGCAATTTCGGCATCCCGCGGAAGGAGCTGAAGGATTTGCAGATGAGGACTCGGAAATTGGTATTATGCAGAATGAAGAGCGATGAATGTGACAGAAAGGGCATCTTTGGCTTTGGGTTCGTTAACCCAGTACGAGTTAATGAAAAGACAATACGATACCAATTGAAGGACACGGAGAAGAACTTTTTAAATGCCATAATGAAGCAACATTTCAAGGGGTAGATAATGTTTCCTTACTACTTCAGGTAAGAGAGTGTTACTCGCTTGTATAAATTAAGTGTAACTGATGAGTTACTGACGTGTATATAATCATGCGCAGCGAGCATTACATTCTGGTAGTCATTGAAGTTGATAGATCAACAGTTGAAGTCTACGACTCATTGGACTGGGCTGAGGAGAGGTACCAAAGCATTCTAGATACGCTCCAAAGGTAATTTCAAACATTATCCCACTATATCAGTCTCTCCTACTGATTTCAGAGATATCAAGCAACTAATAACTCATTTATTCTTTTTTTTGGCCGGCAGGGTTTGGAAACAATTCAAAGCGAGGATAAAGGGTTCAGGTTCATTTGAAGAAGAGCTGACTTTTATTCACCCACAGGTAGGTAGTACGGTCTAACTAGGTTCGGCATCTCTTTATTTATAACTTTCAATTAGTTGACTATGATTTGATTGAATTCTATTCTCGTAAAGTGGATCGAGAGGCAACCACAGGGGACCAATTTATGTGGATATTTCGTTTGCGAGTGGATTCGTCGTGCGGTCACTGAGCGGGACGCAAAGAAATATTTAGACGTACGTGAACAATCATATTCATCAATTGATCTCCAGTGTCATTCATAATTTTTGATAGTCATGATTAATAATCGTATTGATCTCCTTCTTTTATAGGCAGAGCCAATGCGCAAGAATATGCCACTAAAGAAGCGCTTTCAAGCACTAGCAGAGGAACTTGCGGGGTTTCTGCTCAGCGATGTCATATCTACAAAAGGAACATACCATGGAGAATATCGGTGAAGTCCCGGTTATGCTCTCCCGTGTAACCGAATAGACGGGCTCTAGTCCCGGTTATGATTTCCACACACGTGTAATCGAATAGACGGGCTCTAGTCCCGGTTATGAGCAAGTCCATGTAATCGGATAGACGTGAACATATTTTTATTTATGAACATTTTGATATGTTATATGTAGTTTCTGTTTTTAATTAATTAACCGCATATTTTTTGCACCATTTCAATATTTAAATTGGGAGGAAAAACAAATATATACTAGCTGCCCCGTGCTGGCCCGTGCTGCCCCGTGTCAGATCCTGCGTCCCGGGTCGTATGACCAACCGGGACTAGAGGTCCTCCACCACGCCCGCGCCTCGGCGGCCACGTGGGAGCCTGTTGTTCCGGGTCGTAACGGACCCGGTACTAGAGGGGGGGGGCTCTAGTGTCGCCTGGCTAGTCCCGGGTGGACACCCGGTACTAGAGGCCCTTACGACCCGGGACCAGTGGCCCTGTTTCCACTAGTGTAAGAACTCAGTTCTATATTTGAACAACAGCTACTCCAATATTGACAGAACAATCTGTTCATGCATCACCAATATTGACAGCAGTTATGCTACTCAAGTTAATGAACAAGCCTTAAACCATCATCAACTCATAAAGATTCGAATTACTCCTACTGCCTAACAGATAACACACAGCTGAATAGTAAGCAGAAGGAGGGATCCTACTGCCATAATATTGATGTCCCTCGGATCTCATAGCTAACTGCCTAAATTTTATCTTCACTGGGACATGACCGGCATACACACTATAATTACTCCTTGGAGTACAAAATGCAGTGCAACTAAAACAGAGAAAATACTCCTTGGAGCTAAAACAAGCTATCAATCATCTTTGGACCTGGATTTTATCTTCACTAGGACATCAGCTGCATAGTACTGGAAAGCTGATTATACCTGGCGGGAGTGACTGCTTGAGCTTGTTGGCCTTGTATTGGTCGAAGACGCACCTTGAGCTTGACGGCGTCCTTGGTCCTTGTGCGCGTCGGAGATGAGGCCGTTGTGGTCGGCGTCGTACATCCGGAACGCCTCCTTGAGCTCGGCCTCGGACGCGGCCTCCTGCTCCTTGGCGGCGCCGCCCTGACTGCAGGGGCCGCAGTGGAAGGCGGCGAACTCGCGGAGGTCGACGAAGCCGTCCCAGTCGGCGTCCATCTCCTCCGTCATGCTCTGCACATCCCCGGGGCCCGGCGGCACGCCCAGCACGCACAGCACGGACGCCAGCTCGTCCGCCGACCCGTATCCGCCGCCGCCGCCGGGAAAGTTCGGATCTTGAGGGGAAAAGGAGTCAACTTCGTCTTCGATCTCCGCAGCGGGAGGGGCGTGAGGAGGCGGAGCGGGAGGGGTAGAGCAGCGGCGCCGGAGGGGCGGAGGAGGCGGAGCGGGAGGGTCGGAGCAGCGGCGCGGGAGGGGCGGAGCATCGGCGCGGGAGGGGCGGAGAAGGCGGCGCACCGCGAGCAGAGCACGACGAGGCTGCGGGAGGGTTTCTTTCTTCAGGTGAAAAATTCCAGGGGGGGTTTTGCAAAAACTACGGCGCGACTACTAATTCGGATCGGAGGGAGTATTATTTTCTGGATTGGGTGATCGCTTCAATGATGGTAGTATTTGTTTCCTCGTCCTGAGATATATACACTATATACATATAGACACAGAAATTGCAGAATTTAAATGCATTGCATGAAGGAAAACAATACTTTTATTGATTATTAAAATCACCATCCATACATGAAAATATTCTTCAGAGTGTACATATTACAATTTTTGCATCAGAATATGATATTCTAACTAATCCTATATTTATATTTCTTGAGATGCTCTTCCTTCTAATGTAGAAATCTGAATGTAGCGGTCCTTGTTGATCTTTCCGTCCTGCAAAATGAAAGTTCCAATTTTCATGACGTATGTATATCCCCATGAGAGCCTCATCAGAACAATCTTCCATTTTTGCAGGTGCATGAGAATCATACTGCTCCATAAAATCAAAATAGTGTCAGGTTTTCTCATTTTCACTATAAGCACAACTACATAAGAGAAGATGTTGTCCATACGTCGAATACATCACAACATTCCTCCCTTGTCGATTTGATGGTGCATAATTCTTTTTGCAGATAAGCTATTTCCCTGCAAAGTGAACTAGTTGCTTATAACATAGATTTCAACAAACAAAAAGCAAGCGAGCACTTATGTATGTGACAATACAATTACCTTGCAGCTCATTCTTGCAGGTTTCCAACTCTTGACAGGTCCTTCTCAACTGAAAATGAATTGAGAAACAGAGAAAGAGCAACATCAGTTTGTAAATGGCATCAACATATATGGCATGCTTGGCCATCGCAGTTTCAGTCTTGAAGATAAAACATATTCTCTTGAGGGGAAAAAGTACCTGCATAGTGAAAGTTTCAGGCTCAGGCACTAAACTAGAGGGAAGTTGTTCTGTGTCCTGAAAATGTAAATAAAAAACTATAAGCCAGTCTGTCAGAAAAATAAAGGAAGCAGAAAAGCTAATCAGGAGTTAAACCTCAAACTTGGCTGAAATGTAATTTTGCTGCTCAGTCAGTATCTCTGTGGAGTTGTTGTGATGTATAAGCCATCCACGTCCTTGGCTTTCGTGGCAGAAATTAGACCACCGTGGGAGCCGTGTGTCACTGTGGAGTTGTATGCCTCCTCAATCTTGGGAGTTGTGTGCCGTCCGTGCACGGACGAACGAAGGCTGAACGCCCCTTCCTCCACTCCAGGGCGGATCTTGCCTGCATCATGCGTAACTATGGAGGTGCAGTCGAAGCCTCGATTCAGTCGATCTGAGGGAGAGAAGAATAGAGTTAGAGGAGAGCCCAGATCCGACCAGTCGAGAGGGGCGAGGCCAGCAGGAAGTGGATGGATGTTCAACGAATTGGTTCTTGGCGGCGCTTTGGTCGTGGTGCGATGCGGCTAGGGTTAAGGTGCGGTGGGGAGAATGGGGATCGGGAGTTGGAATTGGGCTGGGGAGGTGGGAGATAGATTTTTTTAGAGGTGGGGCGTGGCCGTGTGGGTTATCAAGAAAAAAATACGGCGTGGGGACGTGGGACTGTAGATACGCATGTGATCACCGTTGCAGAGTATCTGTTGCAGTAGGGCTATTCGTGTTGTAGTGTGCCTTCACAACGGGACTCCTGAAGGGCTCGAGTCTCAGACACAAGCTCATACGCATGCAAGTCAAAGACCTCGGAGTCATGCTTGAAGTAGCATCCATGTACGCGCGGGCAGATGATGACGCTCGCGATGGAGAATGCGTCCTTGACATGGCGCCAAGCAGGCGAGCAAGCAACAAGCGCAAGGCACCCCAGGACGACAAAACCAGACCATCAAATGAGGTTGCGGCCGCCTTCGAGGGTAAAGGCGGCAAAAGCAAGTGGAAAGGCAAGGGTAAACAAGGCAGCTCCAGCAAGCAACGCCTGATCTACGATCAGGCAAAATCCTTACCTTGCCCAATCCATGCATCTCTAGGGAAGGTTAACCACACTCTGGGGGAATGCCGGTTCATGGAGGACTTCAAGAAGGATCCCGAGGTTGGCTGGAAGTCAAAAAAGAGCAAGCAATCTGAGAAGACAAGGAAGGAAGACGATGGTGGGCAGATGTCCATGTCGGAGGATGAGGACCCCAAGCCACCACGCCAGGAGAAAAAGTATCCCAAAGTCCACGGCCAATTGGTCTGCTTTCTGGGCACTCCTTCGGCAAAGGAAGAAAAGGCGGCATTGCGCGAGCTAAATGCCACAGTGCCTGATGTTCCTCAGTACTTGGATTGGTCCGACAAGGCAATCACCTGGGATCAAGATGATCACCTAGACCACGTGCCTCACCCCGGCAAGTACGCTCTTGTCGTCGACCCAATTTTCGACAACTTCAGACTCACCAAGGTGTTGATGGATGGCGGCAGCAGCCTAAACATCATATATGAAGACATGCTGAAGCGCATGAACTTGTCGGAGAGCCAGCTTGATTATAGCAAGGTCAAGTTCCATAGCATCGTTCCGGGAAAGCAAGCCAAGTCAATGGGAAGCATCAAGCTTGAGGTTACTTTTGGGCCTGAGACAAACTATCGTTCAGAGTTTCTCAGGTTCGAAGTAGTCCCCTTCAAGAGTGCCTACCATGCCATATTTGGTCGGCCAGCTTTCGCCAAGTTCATGGCTAGGCCGTGTTACGTCTACTGCAAATTGAAGCTACCTGGCCCCAATGGTACCATTACCATCAATGGTGACTTCAAGAAAGCAAAAGAGTGCGAACGTGGCAACGCCGCCTTCGCTGAGGCAGTTTGATACGTCTCAAACGTATCTATAATTTCTGATGTTTCATGCTTGTTTTATGTATCATTGTCACATGTTTTATATGCATTATATATCATTATTATATATTTTCTGGGACTAACCTATTAACAAGATGCCACAGTGCCAGTTCCTGTTTTCTGCTGTTTTTGGTTCCAGAAAAGCTGTTCGGGCAATATTCTCGGAATTCGACGAAACAAAAGCCAAACCTCCTATTTTTCCGAGGGACACACGGAGCCAGAAGGGCAAGCCAGGGGGAGGCCCACGGCCTCCTCCCCATGGGCCGGCGCGGCCAAGAGGGGGGCGGCGCCGCCATATGGGGTGGGCCCCTCGGTCACCCCCTCGCGTCGCCCTTTCGCCTATATATTCCTTCCGACGCGAAAACCCTAAAAGATCTATCATACTCCAGAAAGACTCCCGGAGCGCCGCCGCCATCGCGAAACCTAGTTTCGGGGGTCAGAAGTTCCTGTTTCGGCACCCTGCCGGGACGGGGATCGACCCCCGGAGCCTTCTCCATCGACGCTACCGCCTCCATCATGCTCCGTGAGTAGTTCCCCCATGGACTACGGGTTCTAGCAGTAGCTAGTTGGTACTCTCTCTCTGACGAGGGGTGTCCTCGTCAAATCCCATGGTTAGGTACCTAGGGTTGATTGTGTGGTAGAGAACGCGTAGTACTGGTGGACACGACGGCTGACAAGCGAGAGTTTACCCAGGTTCGGGGCCCTCGATTGAGATAAAACCCTTACTCCTGCTTGTCTGGATTTAATCTTGTGAATATGCGGTTACAGGGGGTCCGGCGAGTTGTTGATCTCGTCGGGATTGTGAGGGCTATGAATCGCTTAATCTAATCGGTCACCCTCCTGGCCTTTATATAGGAGGCCAGGTCCTGGATACGTAACCGACTAGATTTACATGTATGGAAAGTTCTAACCGACTATGACTACTCTAATTAGGAATCCCCTCCTCGTCTGGCTTCTTTCTTCTTGGGCTTCTTTTATTCTGGGCCTTCTTGGGCTTCGCCTGTACCAGGTATCCTCATGCCAGGGTACCCGAAGGGTATATCCTCGTCAGTAGCCCCCGAGTGCTTGCTTGATTACAAAGAATCATGGATGCACTACCTCCAACATATGCAATCCTTATCTCTTTTAGTGAGTATGTGTGTTTTTATGCAATCTTGGGGACAATAGCATAGCAAGCCCAGAATACTCCAGACTGGAATTCATTCGAAACAACTTTTGCCTAGGGATCATAGCTTGGCAGGCCTGACTCACTCGATAAAGATCAAGCTCAGTTAACTACACATTCGGGTAAAACCATGCCAACTTTCAATCAAACTCGAGTCCCCGGGCTCGAATCTGGAACATTTCTGATACGACTTTTGCCTAGGGATTTTGACTTAGTAGGCCTGAACTTACTCGAATCAACGATGTCAGTTAACTGCTCATTAGGGCAACACCATACTAGCCTTCAATCAGATTCGAGTCCCCGGACTCGAACCTGGAACACACTGGACAGATTCGACTCAGGCCGCTCGGGGTCTTACTGATTCGTTCTGCAGATCACATTTGCTACCCAACGCGTCCGTCGGGATTTTCATCATGTCTGCTGACACGGAAAAACATAAGGGAAAAACACTGCCGGAGTGCCCCTTAGCCCAGCTCGATTGAATCGGCAGGTCTTACCTTTGCATTTGCGTATGCAGCATCCGAGACTTTTTTCGATTGACATAGTCCGGGAATTTTATGAATTATGTTTGTAATAACAAGAATTTTTCCAAATATGATCAATCGAATATGTCTTTATCGGGTGAGTGGTCTGTTACCTTTTAGGAATCTTTCTATGGGAGCGCGACAGCGCTCCCATGGGAGTAGCCCCCGAGATTGTGGTTTATTGTTCGCAATAGAGGACAATCTTAAATTCATCATATCTCTGAATCGAAGAAAATTTTTATGTATGCTCCCATGGGAGTATGCCTGTTTGACTTTTGCTCGCAATCGATAAAGGAATCCACTCGATATATGAATCCAATCGAATAATGCTTATGGTACTGCTTTTGTGTGTTTGACGTCATGCGTGACAGCTCCGGCGTGCCTGACATATGATAAGACGCGACCTTGTGGGCCCGCTGTCAGGGTTTTGACCACCAGGAGACGCTACTTCTGTTCCGATTTGACCGGGCGTGGCGAAATTTACGCAGGATAATAATGGCTTCCTTGTTTTGCGTGCGTAGTGGGCGTCGTGGGCGACGACGGTTGCCCTCCATGGATGACACGTGCCCTCTGGATTTGGCTCGGACGGCTGTGATTCTTTTGCGTGGCACAGTAAATACGGAATCTGTTCCTTCGAGATTTTTACCCTGCCATTTGCCTCTTCTTCCTCCGCGCACATCGCCCACCATTGCGCTGCGCTCGAGCTTTGCTTGCGCCCGTTCCTTTCCCATGGCTCCCAAGAAGACCAAGCGTACTGCCGCCGCCGAAGCTAGCGAGAAGGGGAAGGCCGTGAGTGCTGCTGGCGGCGCCACCCTCGCCCGCACCAAGCCTCCAGGCGATTGGTCGCGATCCACCATCAACGAAGACCATCTCGGGGAGTTTCGTCAGAAGGGCTGGCTACCTCCTTCTGAACAAGTTGCTGCGCGCGCCGCCGGTCTAGAGGTACGCCCTGAGCCTCGCGCCGGCGAGCGTGTGTGTTTTGCGGAGTTTCTTCCTCGCGGCCTCTCTTTTCCCCTGCATAGCTTTGTGCGGGGGCTGCTGTATGCCTATGGCATACAGCTGCATGACCTGACCCCCAACGGAGTACTGCACATTAGTTGCTTCATTGTACTATGTGAGTGCTTCCTGGGGGTATCCCCTAGCTGGCCATTGTGGAAGCATCTCTTCCAGGTGCGCCCAAACTGCAGAGGAGGACGCCCCTGCCCTATTGGAGGCTTCAATATCCAAGCTTTGAGCGGGTCGAATTACTTCGACCTGCAAGCAGTCGATTCAGCGCAAGGCTGGAGGACCAGGTGGTTTTATGTGCCAATCGACCAGACGGTTCTGCCCGCCTTCTCGATTGATGCTCAGCCATCCAAGACAGCTGCTTGGGACCATCTGGTGTCTAAAGCTGAGTCGAAAGAAGTTGCTCCTTTGCTCCAAAAGCTGCCTGATCTGCTGACCACCGTGCCTGGACTTCAACTGATTGCAACTTATATGGGGAGGCAAGTGTGGCCCCTGCGTCTTCGTGCCCATCCTATGTGGCAATATGAAGGGCCACACGATTCGACCAGAATGAGTCAAGTGGAGCTTTCTGAGAAGGAGCTTAGTGCTCAGGTGAAGAAGATCACCACCATCAAGAATGCTACCAAGATTAACTTCTCCTTCAAGGTGCTACCTTACGGGCCGGGCAACGCGCTACCTGAGGTACGTATGTCTGTAATACCATTCGATGTATTATGCGTATATGAATCATCATCTTTATTTGCTTTTGCACTTTTGAATTATGATGACAGGGTCACTCGACTGCATCTTCCCTGCCACCTCTACCCGAAGATGGGCCTACATCGGAGACGGCGATGCTGGAGGAAAACCAGCCTCCCCTTGTTGACCCTGCATCTGCCCACTCGACTGCTCAAGATAGTCGTGAAGAGGACACAGGGGAAGAGGTGCAACAGGTGATACCAGATTCTGCAGTCGATTCTGACGCTGAGCAAGTCCCAGTGAAGACCAAGCGCCGGCGCCTCAATCTTCCGGAAGATTCGAGTACCGATTCCAAGGAAGAGGAACAAGAGGACACCGCACAATCGCCAGCAAAGAGCCACCCTTTGAATGTTCCTCCACTCGCGCCTCGTTCATCCGCTGCTTCGAGTGGAGTACCCCGTCTGGGATGTTTTGCTCTTGGTGCCGATCC
This sequence comes from Poa pratensis, assembly GCA_947311845.1. Classification (NCBI taxonomy): domain Eukaryota; kingdom Viridiplantae; phylum Streptophyta; class Magnoliopsida; order Poales; family Poaceae; genus Poa; species Poa pratensis. Next base: position 989,948 of record CAMZMU010000021.1, read on the forward strand.
AGAATCGGATGAAGAGGAGGAACAAAGGTTCACTCTATGATCTATTTCTTGCAATGATTTTCTTTTACGTTTTGTGCTTTTTCGATTGATCTGTCTTTGTTTAATCCTTACAGCGACAAAACGCAATCCTCTCCTCCAGCCGCAAATACATCTGCTATGGAACAACCACCTTCTTCTCCAAAAACAGCACCAGGTCCTACCCCTGCAGCAGCCCAAGGTACTACCATGGTTGTTGCTACTGAATCGAACAAAGAGAAAGCTGTTGCGTCTGCGGATGTTGTGGCTTCTGCTTCTGCTTCGAGCACTTGGACTGACCATGTGAGTGTGATTATCTTGATTCTCTTTGTGTGCCTTTCTTGTTTGATGCTTTTATGCTGACAGCGCGAATGTGCTATTTCCAGCCAATGTTTGCAGCCGTAGCTCCTTGGATTCAGTCGTTTGTTCGGGTGGAGAGCGAGAGGGATTCTCTGCAATCGACCTCGTCAGAGCTTTCGAGTGAGTAACTTTTGCTGGGAACTGCGCCTCTTTTTGATAGTATGGAACTTAATCGAACATATATTTCAACCATTACAGAAGCCAAACAGTCTGCTGACGAACAAGTGGAGAACCTGCAAAAACAAGTCAAGGACTTGCAAGAGAAGCTCTCCTCCCAGCAGTCTGAATCCAAGAAAGCACTTGAGGATGCCCAGAAGGCTGCCACTCGCCGCGAAAAAGACTTTGCCGCACGCCTGTCGAGCCTCACTCGCGCGGCCAAAGGTGAGTGACTCGACTGCATATCGCTACATTCTTTATGCAATTTTTTGCTTATGGCTTTTTATGTGAATTCTGCAGCCTCTGAAGGTACGTCGACCTCCACTGAACCATCGAGTGACTCGGTGTCACTTGACAGTGCGATAGCCGAACTGGAAGCAATGGTGTCCAAGACCCAAGGGGATCTTGCTGTTGCAACCAGCACCCTTGGAAATCTGCACGCGGGGATGTGTCCTTCAGCCCCAGCACCATCGACTGCGGAAGGGCTTGCTGCAGCATTTGGAGAAGGGTCCTCGATTGTGGCGGACTTTGCGCGTGATCTCACGGTACGCGGCTCGGAGTACACTCTCAAGCTCTTGCTAGGCAACGGTGTAGAGGCTGACCTTGAGTCTGCTTTATCGGATTTCCCGAAAAAGCACGATGGAAAACCACTATCACTCCGGGGTGTTTCCGAGCCTTCTGCACGACTGAGCGAGCTTTGCATCCGCACCATGGAGCGCCGAGCCGAGGCTGTCAAGGCTCAGTCACGAAAAAATAGGGCAGAGTCCGTGTCGCAAGTCTAGGAGATATTTGTTATGTAGTTAGGGAACTCGAATTTGGCCTGTATGCCTTTTGCTACTTATGCTTAGTACTCTGTTAAATGCTTTTGAAGTTTGAATGAAGTATGTTGATTTGCCTGAATTTTGCGTCTTCATTTGCCTTTGTGCCTGAATTTATGCTTTGTGCACCAGCCACAGGAACCCGAGTGCCCTGGATCACCTCCCGCACCTACTCGAACACCTGCTCAACTAAAAAATGATGCGAGGGTACTAGCTTATGCCAAAAATCGAGTGCGGGAGTTAGAGCAAGAGCTCAAGAGCACTCGAGCCGAGCTGCAGCTACTGCGTTCTATGCCAAGTTTCGCTACTCAACGCGAACAATATGTACTTGGCGAGATGGATATCATAAATAGACAGCTCGAGTGTGAGTTTATGACCTTCCCTTTATTTTGCTTTTGACTGCGCTTTTATGATCTGGACCCATGAACTTGGCTTTTTTGCAGGTTTTGTGCCTGACTTCAAGCAGGAAGATGTGCGGATCAATCGTATTCTTAACAATGCTACGGAGACTCCTACGACTGGCAGGCAGCACCTTATCTTGGATAAGGTACATGCCCGTACTCTTCTTACACTGAAGGATCGAGTGTGGCGAAACGCCCAAGTACTTGAAATGTGCAGGCGCACCTTCGCTCAGCTAAACAGCGCGCTTTTTCCGTCGGGTCCTCAACCACAAGGGCTATTTCGATTGATGGATATCTTTCGGATGACAAGCTCAATCAAGGAGTCTTTAATGCAGCTTGCCATTTTGGGATCTAATGCGACTATGGCGCACATCCGTAGCCGTAAGCCAGATTTTGCGATTCGTCCTCCTGCAGCTGGCGCACTTATACCTCAATCGCGTTTGATGGAGACACGTGCTGCTGCTGAGGACTTTATCGATCGCTGCAAAGATCAACTTTTTGGTCCCGTGTAAGATATCAAGGATGAGCCAAACTCTTAACTTGTAGTCTTGTATTTGCAATTACTAACATATTTCGAGTGTAAATATGTAATGATCTGTGTATGAAGGAAATATGCGCATATTTATGACAGTCCTTTATTGCGTATGTTAGTGCGACCCAGCCCCCGAGCGTGTCGAGTGGGGTTTTGGGCTTATGTATATGACCCAGCCCCCGAGCGTGTCGAGTGGGGTTTTGGGCTTATGTATATGACCCAGCCCCCGAGCGTGTCGAGTGGGGTTTTGGGCTTATGTATATGACCCAGCCCCCGAGCGTGTCGAGTGGGGTTTTGGGTTTATGTATATGACCCAGCCCCCGAGCGTGTCGAGTGGGGTTTTGGGTTTATGTATTTGACCCAGCCCCCGAGTATATCGAGTGGGGTTTTTTCGTTATTTCTATAGATGTGTATTTTCGACTGTTACTTGGCAGAAATATGAAATATTGCTAGACAGATATGGATGAACATATGACTTTATTTCCTCTTATGATATTCGACCAGCAGGCCGCCTCATTAAAAACCTTCCAGTCCCCTTAGGTACCCTGGTAAGGAAAAGAGCGCGTCTGAAACCTGCTGGTTCTTCCGACATGTCGAGTAAATACATATAAGACTGTGGGGCCTAAGCATAGAATCGACGCAAGTGCGCCACATTCCATGGATTTGATACTTCTTCTCCAGTCTTGGCGTTCTTCAATCGATAGGCTCCTCCATCGCTAATAACTTCGGTGACGATATAGGGTCCTTCCCATGGTGATGCTAACTTGTGAACCTTCTTTTGCTTCTCGCGTAACACCAAGTCTCCCACCATGAAGGATCGTGTGCGCAATCGACGACTATGGTAGTTGCGAAGGTCTTGTTGATATACTGCTGTTCGCGCCAAAGCGGTGTTGCGTGCTTCTTCCAAGAGGTCGTCTGCATCCTCGAGTGCCTTGTTGGCATCAGTTTCTTCGTATGCTTCCACTCGCGGTGCATTAAACTTGACGTCGGAAGGTAGCACTGCTTCTGATCCGTAGACCATGAAAAATGGTGTGTACTGGGTAGAGGCGTTTGGCGTAGTGCGCAGGCTCCATAATACCGCGTCGAGTTCTTCAACCCATGCACCTGCAGCTCTTTTTAATGGTACCAGCAGGCGCTTCTTGATGCCGCTGCACACGAGACCATTGGCTTTCTCGACCTGTCCATTCGATTGCGGATGCGCGACTGAAGCATAGTGTAGTTTGACGCCTTGATCCTTGCAAAACGATTGGAATTCTTCTGCTGTGAAGTTGGTTCCATTGTCCGTGATGGTACTATCCATTACGCCAAACCGATACATGATCGATTGGATAAAACTAACCGCCGTAGACGCTGTCGAGCTTGTGATAGGGGTGGCTTCAATCCACTTTGTGAATTTGTCGACTGCAACGAGCAGGTGAGTGTGACCTCCTTTGGATGATCTTTTGAGTGGCCCTACCATGTCGAGACCCCACTGGGCGAAAGGCCATGCCAGTGGTATGGTTTTGAGAGCTGATGCGGGTGCATGAGGCCGGGAGACAAACTTCTGGCACCCGATGCACCTTTTGACAATATCTTCTGCGTCGCTTAGCGCTGTTGGCCAGTAAAACCCTGCTCGGAAGGCTTTGGCTACGATGGATCGACTGCCTGCATGATGCCCGCAAGTGCCTGCATGAATATCTCGAAGGAGATCTTTGCCATCTTCGAATGCAATGCAGCGTTGGAACATACCTGAAGTGCTGCGTTTGTACAGCTCACCGTTAATGATGGTGTATGATTTTGCTCGTCGTATGATGCGTCTGGATTCGTTTATATCTTCGGGTAGTTCATTGCGAAGCATGTATGCGAGGAAAGGTTGAGTCCATGTAGGTTCAAGAAGTAATACCTCGATTGGAGGGTTTTTTGTGCTTGGAATATTACCTTTACTCGTGGCGGGTGCCGATGTAGATGGTCGTTTGTCGATTGACCTATGCTCGATTCTTTCGAAGAAAACACCTGGCGGTATTGGAGCTTTTGTGGATGCGATGTTTGCGAGTTTGTCCGCCTCTTCGTTACTTTCCCTTCCTATGTGCCGCAACTCGCATCCTTCAAAGCTTCCCTCCATGATATTGTAGAGATCGTGGTAGAGTGTCATGTTATCTGCGATTGAGTCGCAGGCCTTCATTGTTTGCTGCACCACCAGTTTGGAATCGCCATAAATCATTAGTCGAGTACATCCCATTGCTTTTGCCATGCGCATGCCATGAATTAGAGCTTCATATTCTGCCTCATTGTTTGATGGGAACTCGAACCCCATTTGTAGCACGTAGCGTAGTTTGTCTCCCTTTGGTGAGATTAGCACCACTCCTGCTCCTGCTCCTTCATTCTTCTTGGATCCATCAAAATACATCGTCCATGAGTTGGAGACGTCGGGTACCCCTGGAAGTTGGGCTTCAATCCACTCGGTGTGGAAATCTGGCAAGACTTGTGATTTGATAGCCTTCGGGTGTTCATATTTGATGCCAAGTGGCCCTAGCTCAACGAGCCATTTTGCTACTCGACCTGTTGCATTCGGGTTTGTGAGGACTTCCCCGATTGCTGATTTGCTGACCACGGTAATTGGGTGTTCCGAGAAGTAATGTGCTAGCTTCCTGGAAGTCATGAACACAGCGTATGCTAATTTCTGGTACTGCGGGTAGCGTTGCTTGCATGGGGAGAGGATTTCACTTACGTAATAGACTGGCCGCTGTATGCTTTGACTATGCCCTTCTTCCATGCGATCAACTACCAGCACTGTACTTACCACTCGATTGGTAGCCGAGACGTAGAGCTAGAGTGGTTCATGTTTTCTAGGTGCCACCAGAATTGGAGGGCTTGTGAGCATCTTTTTCAGGTCTTGCAGAGCTGTTTCTGCTTCGTCCGTCCACTCGAATTTGTCCGCCTTCTTCATCAGTTTGTAAAACGGAAGTGCTTTTTCGCCTAGCTTACTGATGAACCTGCTAAGTGCTGCCACTCGACCAGCCAGTTGTTGTACTTCATGAAGCTTAGTAGGTCTTTTCATCGTGATAATGGCCTGGATCTTCTCAGGATCTGCTTCTATCCCTCGCGCTGACACCAGATAACCGAGGAGCTGACCAGCTGGCACACCAAAAGTGCACTTCTTCGGGTTGAGTTTGATGTGATATCGATTGAGGTTATTGAATGTTTCCTGGAGGTCCTTGATCAGAGTGTCTTCTTTCTGAGTTTTGATGACGATATCGTCCACATAGACCTGGACGTTCTTCCCAATTTGCTCAGCCAGGCAGTTTTGCATCATACGCTGGTACGTTGCACCCGCGTTCTTGAGACCAAATGGCATTGTCGTGTAGCAGTAGACTCCGAGTGGAGTTATGAATGCTGTTTTCTCTTCATCTTCCTTTTTCATCCTGATCTGGTGATAACCAGAGTATGCATCCAAGAACGACAATCGTGCGCACCCTGCTGTCGAGTCGATAATCTGGTCGATTCGAGGCAATGGGAAGTGATCTTTCGGGCAGCATTTGTTCAGGGATGTGAAATCCACACACATTCGCTTGATCTCTGAGTTCTTTTTGTCGACCAAAACGGGATTGGCTATCCAGTCTGCTTTTTTGAGCTCTCGTATGAATTTGGCTGCAAGCAACCTGTCAACTTCTGCTTCGATTGCATCTCTTTTTGGATCAGAAAAACGGCGCATAGTTTGCTTGATTGGCTTGAACCCTGGTTTGATTTGTAGAGAGTGCTCGGCAAATTCCCTGGGAACACCTGGCATGTCAGATGGAGACCATGCAAATATTTCCCAGTTCTCACGGAGGAATTTGACGAGTGCGCTTTCCTATGCGTCAGTAAGGCTTGATGACACATTGACCGTCTTGGAGGGGTCCGTCGGGTGGACCTGATGCGGTCGTGTGTCGTTTGTTGCGTCGAACTCTCTGTCGGTTGCCAATCGTTTATGCTCTGGCAGAAGTGTGCGATCGTTGGAGATCTCGAGGTCGGCGAGTGTCTGCTCCGCTCCGTACATCTCGGAGATTTTGCTGAATTCGCGATCGCATGAATCTGATCTTTGGAAGTTGCCATTGACTGTGATTACCCCTTTTGGCCCTGGCATCTTTAGCTTGAGATAAGCGTAGTGTGGAACAGCCATGAATCTTGCGAACGTCGGACGCCCAAGTATGGCGTGATATTGTGACTTCCAATCGACTACTTCGAACTCAATCGATTCTGTTCTGAAATGCTCTGGGGTTCCAAACGTGACGTCAAGTTGGATTGTACCTTTCGGGTGGACTGCTCTGCCTGGGACAATGCCATGGAAGGTGCTTGTCGATTCTGGAAGATTGTCGACTGCCTTGTTCATCCGTCGTAGGGTATCCGTGAATATTATGTTGAGGCCACTGCCTCCATCCATGAAGACCTTGGTCATGGCGTAGTTGCCAATTTGCGCGTCGAGTACCAGGGCTGCGTGCCCTGGGCGGTACACTGCTGGCGGGTGATCATCTCGGGTGAAGGTGATTGGAACTTCGGATCCTTTTAAAAATTCTGGAATTGCTGGGGGTGCCATGACTGCCATGTTGACGTGTCGTGTGTGCAGCTTCTGTTGTCGATTGGATGGTCTCCCTTTTTGGATCATGTTTACTTGGCCTCGAGTGGGAGGGTATTGCTGTTCCTCTCCCTGTGGTACTTGATGTATGGCTGCTGCCACTTGTGCTCCTCCGTTAGGTTGTGCGGGCACCATGTATACCGGCGCTGGTTGCATTTGCTGTTGCGTTGGGTATGCCTGAGTAGGCTGTGCTTGCTGTGGAACAGAGTACATTTGATTATGTTATATTTGTTGCGGTGCAGAATATACCTTGGCTTGTTGTACATGCTGTGGCGCAGAGTAGACTTGAGCTGATGCCGCCTGCGTGTGAGTTGCTGCGATTGGTTGGGCTTGCGTCAGTTTCGGCGGAGCGCGTCCCTCCTTCTGTAGTTGCAATACGTACTCGATTGCCAACTGGTCGAATTCCCTGCAGTGCTTCAACGAATGATTAGAGCGTAGCCTACCGTCGTCTCCTTTGTATAAGTGGAATCTGCAGTGATCGTCCATTCTTTCTTCGACTGAGCGCTCCGGCTCCTTATCTGTTCGCCTGCGCCACTCGGGTCTTTTGTAACTGTCTCGATTATCACGCCCTCGATAATTGTCGCGGCGGTCGTCTGAGCGATGTTCTCGACTGTCTCTGTGCTCGCTGCTACGGTGATCCCGATTATCACGGTTGTCTTCAGGACGTTTGTCAGTTTGGTCTCGAGTGTCGCGCGGCTGGGCGAACCCTGCTCCTACGAAGTTTGGCTTTTCATCGTCATAGTGACGATACTTGCGTTTGCGCCTTCTGTCATCCCTGTAGTTGTCTCGACGATCTCGATTGTCTCTGTCATGGTTGTCGCGTGAAGGCGTGGGTTGATTGCTTCTTACTGAATCTTCTCCATTTGCCCACTTTGTTGCGATTGCCATTAATGCTGCCATTGTTTTTGGGTCTTCTCGACCGAGCATCTCTCTGAAATCTTTCCTCCACAGCCCTTCCTTGAAGGCGTCGATTGCCCTATCTTCTGATACATGTCCTATCGAGTTGCGAATGGTAGTCCATCGCCTTATGTATGATCGTAACGATTCTTCGGGGCCTTGCTTACATGTTTTGAGTTCTTCAAATGTCTTGGGCCTGTCACATAAAGGTCCGAAGTACCTGACGAAGTCGTCGCGGAACTGTTCCCACGAGTTGTAATACGATTCGGGTAACGATTTGAGCCAATCGCGAGCCGCCCTTCCATCATGAGTTGTATGTACTGCATTGCTGTAGTCGTCGTGCCACGCTGACAGCCGACAGCTAGTCTGTAATCTTCTAACCGGCCTGATGGTTCTTGCTTGCAGTTGAATTTTGGCGTTGTTGCGAGTGAGAATTTCTTGGGCATGCGAGCTTCGCGAATCCGTCGAGTGAAACACAACGCCCCACATGGCCCTATGTCAGCCCCTGAATCAGAGCTGCTGCTGTATGACCTTCTGGATCGGCTCCTTTGATGGCGCGAGCTTCTTCGACTGCTTCTTCCCCTGGGGCTTCGACTGCGACGATCCCGTCCTGTTCCCCGTGCGGGAGTAGCTTGTGTTGGCTGTATGGCTCTTGTTGCGATTGCTAGTTGCTTGTATAGCTGAAGGTGATGATCTCTCTTTGGGTCTCCCACTGGGGGTTCGATTGTCTTGAGATAGTTGCCCAACGTCATCAGCGCCCCAACCGGCTCAGTCGGTATGATTATGCCATCGTTATCGACTTCCATAAAAGCTGGATCAAGATTTCGAGTGATTGCCGCTCGGTCTGCTTCTCCCAGGTGGGGCCTGTTTGCAGGATTATTTCCTCCCGTGGAGCCCATGGAAAGTGCCCTTCGCCTGGCGCTTGATATGCTCGCCTGTTTTCTGCGTTCCTCCAACGTCGCTCTGTAATTTTTCAAACGAATATTTTCTTGCCAGTTGAAGTATGCGTAAGTCATCTGTTCTTCCTGAGTTGCGTCGATTGGCATCATCGCGCAATCTTTTATGATTTGATCTACTTTCTGTGCTGTTTCGGCTGTGATGGTCAAGGTGGTTCTTCCATCAGGCATGAGAACTATAGCTGGGAATTGTGTGGGTCGACGACATGCTGCTGCAGCGGATGTTTCTTCGTCGGTTGGTCCTGCGGCGTTTGCTGTGTACACCTGGTAGGATATCACTTGGCCTGCGGTCCCTTTGTCGTTGACACGTGTTATGGACTCGACATCACCATCCAAACTCATGTCCGAGTTGCTCGGTTTGCTGTGGCTTTTGCTGTAGTCGAGTTGATCGTCGATTGTTTTGCTTAGGCTTCTAGCATCACACGTGAAGATCTCGTGGTTGGCCTGCACCTCGGGGCCATTGAGGTCGGCCAGGTAAATGCTGTCGTCAAGGTTCTCCTCGTTTTCTGAGAGGTTTGGGCAATCGAAAGTGCTTCCGAGTGACTCAACCGAGTTGTTTGGACGGAACACAGATTCGATTTCGTTTCCTCCGAAGTTTTTGGCTACTGCTCTGCGAAATTCTTCAATGTCGTCCATCGAAGTTGCAGAGTCACTTGGTGTCTGGAACGGTGCAATCTGTGATGATGCCGCTGCTAAGATCGAAGGTGTCGTAGATGTGGCTTCTAAGCTGTCGAGTATCTCCATGTCGATTGGATCTAACAGATCCTGCACACCATCTTTGTCAACGAAAAAATTGAAATCGCCAACAGTGATATCCAAACCTGATTCTAGGCCAGCAAAGGTCTCTTGAGCTTCAATCGAGTATGGTTTGAGTCTCTTTGGAGAGATTGGCGAGTGTTCACCTTTCGAGTTGGTTCCAGTCGATGGAATCGGCGAGTTGCCGTTTGAGGTCATGATCGGCGATTCGCCGTTTGGCGAGGTGATCAGTAGATTACCTTGTGAAGGAGAGGTTATCGAGTGATCACCTGATGATGAAGCCGGCGAGGCCGTAAATCCAGCACTACCTGTTCCCACAGACGGCGCCAATTGACGAGGGGTGTCCTCGTCAAATCCCATGGTTAGGTACCTAGGGTTGATTGTGTGGTAGAGAACGCGTAGTACTGGTGGACACGACGGCTGACAAGCGAGAGTTTACCCAGGTTCGGGGCCCTCGATTGAGGTAAAACCCTTACTCCTGCTTGTCTGGATTTAATCTTGTGAATATGCGGTTACAGGGGGGTCTGGCGAGTTGTTGATCTCGTCGGGATTGTGAGGGCTATGAATCGCTTAATCTAATCGGTCACCCTCCTGGCCTTTATATAGGAGGCCAGGTCCTGGATACGTAACCGACTAGATTTACATGTATGGAAAGTTCTAACCGACTATGACTACTCTAATTAGGAATCCCCTCCTCGTCTGGCTTCTTTCTTCTTGGGCTTCTTTTATTCTGGGCCTTCTTGGGCTTCGCCTGTACCAGGTATCCTCATGCCAGGGTACCCGAAGGGTATATCCTCGTCACTCTCCCATGTACTTCAATACAATGATCTCATGAGCTGCCTTACATGATTGAGATCCATCTGATGTAATCGGTGTTGTGTTTGTTGGGATCCGATGAATTGTTACATTATGATCAGTCTATCTATAAAGTTTGTGAAGTTATTGTTGCTGCAATCTTGTTGTGTTTAATGCTTGTCACTAGTGCACGAGTGGCATGATCTTAGATTTAAGCTCTATAATTATTGCTTAGATTGTATCTACAAGTTGTTTGCACATGTCCTTGTCTGGAACCCGAGGCCCCAGAGTGACAGCAACTGGGATAACTGGAGGGGATGGCTTAGATATGAGGATCACATGTTTTCACCAAGTGCTAATGCTTTGCTCCGGTGCTCTATTAAAAGGAGTACCTTAATTACCAGTAGTTTCCCTTGAGGCCCCGCTGCAAACGGGCTGGTAGGACAAAAGATGTTGTGCAAGTTTCTCATTGCGAGCACGTATGACTATATATGGAAAACATGCCTACATGATTAATAGACTGGATGTTCTGTCTTAATGCTATTTCAATTCTATCAATTGCCCTACTATAATTTGTTCACCCAACACTTGTTCTTGTAGAGTTACCACTAGTGTAGATAGCTGGGAACCCCGGTCCATCTTTCATCATCAAATACTCACTCGGTCCTATATGCCATTAGAAGTAGTATCAACTATTTTCTGGTGTCATTGCCTCTGTGTTACTGCTACTGCTGTTGTGTTACTGTTACTATTGCTCTCATATTACTGCAGCTTTCACATCACCCCTGTTACTAGTGCTTTTCCAGGTGCAGCTGAATTGACAACTCAGTTGTTAAGACTTATAAGTATTCTTTGTCTCCCCTTGTGTCGAATCAATAAATTTGGGTTTTAATTCCCTCGAAGACTGTTGCGATCCCCTATACTTGTGGGTCATCAAGACTATTTTCTGGCGCCGTTGCCGGGAAGCATAGCTCTACTCATAAGTTCACCTGGGGAGTACACTCTACCTCTCTCTCTATTTTTATTTTATTTTGTTTTGTCTAGTTTACTTTTGTCTAGTTTATTTGTGCTTAGTTTATTTCTGTCTAGTATTATTTTGCTTAGTTTACTTTTGTCTAGTTTATTTTTGTCTTGTTTTATTTTTATATACCCAAAAATCCATAAAAATTTGAAAAACCAAAAATTTAAAAACTGTTGTTATGGAAGAACCCACAACCTATATGGAGCTTATAGAATTATATATGAAGTATAGAGAATCAAGAAAGGGTAAAGTCATGAGTGCTGTGGTAGAAAAGTTGAATACAATTGCTAAAATCTTGCTTAAACACCATGATATAAACTGTTGCTCTAAACAGGATAATAAACATCTTAAATTCCAATGTGGATTTAGTGAAGAAGTTTTAATTGTGAACTATCATTGGAATAACTATATTCATCTTGGGTTCGAAGAAGTAGAACAATTTGTTTTATTTATGGGAGCCTCTGAGATAGAATCTTTCATGGCTAAAAATTATGAAACTTGTATTGCTTTTAAGGACCTTAAAGATTATGTCTCTTCTATCCTTGATTATTGCATAGAACATTACAGCAATAATCCTTATATCATTGATTATAAAGAGAGACTCATTCACGCACAAGAATGCACTCACAATTTGCAGGAACCTGTGGAAGAAGAAATTGCTGAACCTGAAAGCTCATTAGATGAAAAAGAGGAGGAGAGTGATGAACAAAAGGAGGAAAAATGGATTAGCTACCCATGCCAACCTTCTAATGAGAGTAACTCTTCATCTCTTACATTATTTGATTGCCCTCCATGCTTACCAAAGGAGGATGAATGTTATATTCCTGTGGATTCTCTTGAAATATTCCCTATGAGTAAAACTTGTGAAAATAATTATGCTACTGTTATCTATGATAATCCATGCTATTTTGATAAATCTTATGATAATGCTTTATTTGTGCCTGATATCGAAATGCATGGTACTAAAAAGTTTTGCTTAGCAAATGTTTATGATAAAGCTCTAGATGATGGTCCTATGTTACTTGATAATATTAATTGTACTACTAATGAAAATGGGATTGGAGAGGTCTTGACCTTATCTAGGAGTCCCATATCTTTTGAGATTGATCAATCATCTTGTTATAAAATGGTTAAAAGTGGGTATGAAAGTTTTAATCCCACTATTTTTGAGCTTGATAAAAATTATGTGTTTGTAGATCAAGAAAAGCATGCTGTATGTGATAGTTATATTGTTGAGTTTATTCATGATGCTACTGAAAATTATTATGAGAGAGGAAAATAGGGTTGTAGAAATTTTCATGGTATTAAAACACCTCTCTATATGCTGAAAGTTTTGAAGTTGCTCTTGTTTTATCTTCCTATGCTTGTCACTTTGTTCTTTATGAATTTATTTGTGTACAAGATTCCTATGCATAGGAAGTGGGTTAGACTTAAATGAGTTTCGAATTTGCTTCTTGATGCCCCTTTTGCTTCATTTTCTATTTTCATGTGAGCATCATTAAAATCTTCTGCGTCTAGCTGAATGGCGTTAAAGAAAAAGCGCTTATGGGAGACAACCCATTGCTTTATTTCTGTAATTATTCTTTTATTTGAGTCAAGGAGCTTGCTTACTTCTGTAACTACTCCTTTGTATCTTTATTTTATCGCATTGTTGTGCCAAGTAAAGTCTCTAATAGAAAGTTGATGCTAGATTTGGATTTCTGCGCAGGGACAGATTTTTGCTGTCCACCGTTTTGAGCTGTATAAATTCCAGAAAAATTGAAAAATTCTGAAAAAATTCACGCATGATCCTTAGATATGTACGCAACTTTCATTAGTTTTAAGTTTCTGAATTTGAGCAACGGAAGTACCTCGAAAAAATTCATGTTTACTGGCTGTTCTGTTTTGACAGATTCTGTCTCTGTTTTTCCTGCGGGCAGCTAAACCATATATTAGGCGGGTTTTTTTCCAAAATGGGTTATACCCCAGCCTCTGCATCGAGCGATGCACACAACCATTTATTGCCAAGTTTGAGAAGTATCAAGTTTATATTAGGAGTGTAAATCGTGGAAGAGCAGACCTAAGCCAAACAACAGGCCAAACAATCATTTGCTTTTCGTTACTGTTTAGCTGCTAACAGCAGACCCATACAGCTTCTTTTTTTCTTTTTACGAATGACCCATACAGCTTTTTATGGTTCATGCATCCATGTAGGATTTAAGAGCATCTAGTTAAGTGTGACTAGATGCATTCGTATCTAGACAAAGTTGAGTCCATTAATATGGATCGGAGGGAGTACTATGCTTCATTTGAATGTGCATTTTAATTTGATAGCTAGAGAAGCACTAAGGGAGGCCTGCATCATCATCAGCGGTTGTGATTAAATTAGTGTGTGAACATTGCAGACGCACAACGGTCCATGTAATCCCGTACCATCATCGGTTCCTGGTGGGTAGCGGTAGGCTCCTGCGATCATCAGCGATTGTGATTAGCTTAGAGTGTGAACACCGAAGACTTGCTGCGATCCATGATCTGTTATCAGTTGTCTAGGGGTCCATGAGCTGTAAAGTCCAGGTAGTCACTAGACAAAAATAGTACCCTACCCCGCGTCATGCAAGTCTGACCCTGCTGCTGCCTGCCTCGACAGAGTCTCTGTGTAAGATTTTTTTACAAATATGGCCCCCTGCCCAATGTTATTGTCAAAAATGGCCCCCGGCGAAAATTATTGTCAAAACTAGCCCTGGCGGAATGACACGTCGACTTTCCGCCACCTCAGTTGGCGGAAAGTGACTTTCCGCCATACCAATTGGCGTAAAGTGACACGTGTCGCCAGCTCAGTTCGTAGAAGGTCGACTTTCCGCCGACTGGATTGGCGGGAAGTCACTTTCCGCCAGCTGAGCTGGCGGGAAGTCACTTTCCGCCAGCTGAGCTGGCGGGAAGTCGACGTGTCATCCCGCCAGGGGCTAGTTTTGACAATAATTTTCGCGGGGGGCTATTTTTGACAATAACATTGGGCAGGGGGCCATATTTGTAAAAAAATCTCTGTGTAACGTAAAGCCGATGCCACATGTCTCATAATGGTGTACTGTCAGATCACCCACTGTTTCGGAGAAAAGGTGGTACCCTACACTACCGGGCCGTACTCTGGTCGTACAGTACCGTGCTCCGTAGCAGACGTCCCCTCTGACAAATGAATGTGCAAGGTCATCAAGGTTTTGCCTCCCCTAGTTGAGACATTATGTTGGACCAGATCTGTTCCAACGATTGGTTAAGCCTGCATGCATTATTGGAGCACGTCCAATGAGACCCCACGCGTATAGACAACGTTCGGACCAGACACGCTATTAACGTTCACTTTAATGGCGCGCTACCGGTAACTAGTACCGGTAGTTTGCCGTGCTTAAGGACACGCTACCAGTAACTCGGCCCCGGGTAACAAGGGCGCTGTCTGGGCGTTCTTGACTCTGTTGATCCTGCCGCGACGTCGATGATTGACTCGCCGTGCCATCGAGTATTCCTTCCATCACTGTATTTCTTCCACATGATATCAAATCTGAAGGTACCATGTAGTTTGCATTTTGTGTTGATGGATTGCAACCTTTAGTCTTGAAAATTGGTCCACTCAGTCGATTCATCTAAGATAATTAGATTTAGATGCATCTTTCTTTTACCAAGAAGAGATGACTTTCTTTGATAAAACTACATGATCGGTACAGTTGAAAAAAGGAATAGCTCTGATAAGATTATGAAATTGTTTTGTGTTTTGTAATTGTATATCCAAATTTAATCCAGTACAAATGAGGTCCTTCTAACTGCCAATTTTACATATATTTCTATCAATATTTTACCAAGTCTTGATCTAGTGTGATTTTTTTGTTTGTTTCAAAGGAAAAAAAAAATCTACGGTGACGTTTTATCTCAGACTGCCATAGGGCGTGATGTGCAATTTGCACGACCCAATGAAGAATTACAACGTGGCGCGTGACGTCAGCTCCGTGAAAATCCGTTGTTTGCACCGAGATCGCACGGTTGGAATTGGGTTGCGCCGTTTGAAAAAAATTGCCACATTCGCCGCGCGCTACCACTAATTTCTGTCAGTGGGACACGCTGTGGCCACTTACTGGTAGCGTGCCCCCTAGAGGACATGCTACCAGTATTGAGTTACACATTGTCAATTATAGAAGATTCCAGATTTTCAGGTGTTTCAGTTATCATAGATGTCTCAGGTGTCACTTCTTTGTCTATGCTACCACATGATAAATCATTTTCATTACTAGTAGACATTTTAGACAATGGTGAACTAGATAAAACCTTTCCTTTTTTCTTAGGAGCAACAGAAGAAGCAACATTAGGTGAAAAATGTGGCCTACTTGGCAAATCCGTACCTCTGCGAGTAGTGGAAGGACTCACTTCCTTCGGAGTAGTCTTTTCCTTTCCCATGGTTAGGAACAAGCAAAAGCAGCAAAGAGATGATAACATGTTGTCTTACCAATAAAGCTAGGCTCCCCGGCAACGGCGCCAGAAAACGTCTTGATGCCCACAAGTATAGGGGATCGCTGAAGTCTTCGTTGGGAAGTATTACCCAAATTTATAGTTCGACTCGATGGGAACACAAGAATACCGATAAGACCTTGGCAATTGAGGCGTCACTCTCAACCACACCTGTATATCAATAACTTGCAAGAGAAATAGTGATGGCAGTAGTATGATTCAAGTAACAAGCAGAACAGCAGCAGTGAACAAGTGTTTCCCAGTTTTCACCGGAAAAGTGAAAGTGTAACTCAGAGATTTAAAATGTAGGCATGAGGTGATAGCGGGGTGTTGCAAGAATAAGATTGATCATGTAATAAGATAAAGCTAGCAAGGGGATGTATCTCTAACTCCGATATATGCAGGTATGTGTTCCAATTTTAGTTGTGCGTACTAACCAAGAGAATTTGCACAACATCTATTGTCCAACCTGCCCATTTCACCGGGGCCAACTTGGAACTACAGGTAATTAAGGTCTACCCTTTCGAATAGACCGGAACAATGCATTAACACTTCATGAACACATAGAATCCTCAAACTAAAACATCTCCCCCTTGTTTTCCCTATAAGTCACATTTAGGGTTCGCAGATTCAACATAATAGCAGGTAATACACCTTGCAGATAAGTACCAAACTCAAATATATGATGGGGCAATATAAGTTCAGTACTGAAATCATGCCACTCGGGCCCTAGTAGCAAGCATTAAACATAGCAAGAGTGCATTAACACAATACAAAAGTATCCTCAAGATAAAACCCTAGAATCCCGAACAACGGGTGGCATTACATGATCAATCTCATCCAATCCCCATCCACCTCACATGCCTACAGCGGACTACTCACACATGGTGATGCTGAAGGAGCTCATGGTCGATGGAGATGAAGGCGGTGAAGATGGCGGTGAAGACGGCCTCCGGATCCCTCCACCGGAAGAGAAATCCTGGATCAATCTGTCCCCGAAACGAAGATCGTGATGGTGGCGGCGCTCTGTTTCGCGAAAGCTCCTCCTCTTTTAGGGCAAGCACTTTTTCGTATATATGAGGGGGTACGTCGAAGACCGAAGGCGAGGCGGTGCTCGAGGCCCGTTTGGGCATGGCCCACGCGGCCAAGAAAGTGGGCCGCGCGGGGCCCACCCGTTCGGCCCTCGAGCGCCTCCTCGTGTCCATCTTTTGTCCATTGCCCTCCTTTTCCATAAAAAATGACGTGGTAAATTTCCCCGATTTTATTTCCTGCAGAAATAGCCAGAAAAGAGACTTTGCTAAAAACAGCGTCAGATTCAGCAGTTTTATTCAAATATGGGGAGATTCCGGAGCAAATTATGATGCAAAGTGCTTGGAAAAGTAGATGCATTTTGGATGCATCAGTTGGGCACCTGGTGTCACAGCCGGCGCCGGCTCCAGGTGACGGGAGTGCGGGGCCAGAGCCAGACTCGTCGTCTCCATCGTCACCAACACCGGGCTCGCCGACTCCTTCAGCCGGGACTACATCAGCCGGATCCAGATCTGGCTCCCCGTCGTCACCACCATCCGACTCCGAGAAGCCGGCCACAACCCCAGGCGTAGGGTTCGTCACGCCGCCGTCTCGGTACGCAAGTACGCTTGACGCTCAAGATGACCCGGCGGGTGAGCACCGGTTCCGCACGTTGCGGAATCTGCTCGACGCTATCCCGGCTTCTGAGGAGCCGGAGGAAGAGGAAGAAGAGGAACTGCATTTCCTCACCGCTGAGGAGCCGGGCTCGTTCAATGAGGCGAAGGCGGACGCCAACTAGCGCCGTGCTATGCAGGAGGAGATGGACGCCATCGAGGAGAACTCGACGTGGCGCCTAACCACCTTACCACCTGGCCACCGTGCGATCGGCCTGCGGTGGGTCTACAAGGTGAAGAAGGATGCACTTGGCGCAGTCCTTAAGCATAAGGCCCGGCTTGTCGCCAAAGGGTATGTGTAGAGGCACGGGATTGACTATAAAGAAGTTTTCGCCCCCATGGCCCGGCTAGAGTCCGTCCGGCTCCTGCTCGCAGTGGCAGCTGTAGCCGGCTGGCCTGTCCATCACATGGACGTTAAATCCGCCTTCCTCAACGGAGTGTTGTAGGAAGAGGTGTATGCGCAGCAGCCATCCGAGCTTCCAGAGATACCTAGACAATGATGAGGAGTCATCTTTAAGTGCTTTGCCTCCGTTAGATTTATCTAGGACATCTAATTTGAACGATGTTGATTATAAAAAATAAGGCAATCTAATGATTATTTTCACATGCTGCTACTATTATTTGTGGGACTCGGTCCAATTCTTTCTATTTTCAAAGTGCAGTTAGCAGTGGCGTGTCCACCTAGGACCACACTACTAGTAACCGTGCGTGTCTCACATCTCGATTCAAAAAATATTAGTGGACTGTCCTTTGCCCAGCACGCTACTAGTAACCGAGCGGTGTCCAACTGCTGGTCCAAAAAATACTAGTAGCATGTATTTTTGGACAGCACGCTACTAGTAACAGTTACCAGTAGCGTGGCCTTATTTAGCACGGTACTGGTAAATACTAGTAGCGTGCGTTTTTTTATGCATGCTACTAATAACTTTTCACCTATAACCTATTTCCTACACGCATGCAGACCGTGTGCTCGCAGCAGTCGCGGTCACCGACACCTCAGGATGCACGCTTTTGGCCTCATTTCAAAGGTGCCATTGACGCTATAGATTGCTCGCACATTCATGTTGAAGTTCCTGCAGAAGAAGAGGTTAACCACACCGGAAGACATGGTTACACATCACAAAATTTGTTAGCGATATGTGAATTTGATCTCAGATTCACATTTGCTGTTGCCGGATGGCCTGGTTCGGCACATGATAAACGCATTCTGCAACGCAACATTGAGAAGTATCCACTTGAGTTCCCAACCCCTCCTGATGGTAATACTTTATTTTGCATGAGTTACATATGCATGTTGTTTTTCATATTTCATATGTTTTTTTTTCTCGTGTGTGCAGGTACATACTATCTTGTTGATTCTGATTATCCAAATAGAAAGGGGTTTCTAACTCCTTATAAAAAACAATACATACCATTTACCGGATTTCCGCCGAGAAGGGCTACCAACAAAGAAGGAAGAAATTTTCAACTATACGCACTCATCGCTTCGAAATTGTATCGAGCGCATTTTGGGGTCTTGAAGAATAATTGACGCATTTTGAAAGGCACCCCTTCTTACAGCTTGGTTACACAGAAGAGTATTATCCTTCCTTGCATTGCGCTTCATAATTTTATTAGAGACTCCAACTTACGTGATAAGCAGTTTGATCGATGTGATTCGGATGAGAATTACATTCCTAAGATCCAAAGGCAAACAATTACCTTGGCCGGTGATGTTGCTCCGGGTGAACTACACACGAGAAGCATGAACTCAACACGTGACGACATTGCCAACGCGTTGTTCAATGCTAGACAACATTAGAACTATTTGAGTAGGTAGTATGATGTAATGGAAATGTATTTTGGATATAATGGAAATGTATTTTGGAACTATTTGAGTTAGCTAGTATGAGTATGATGTAATGGAAATGTATTATATAGTGATCATTTTATCCTAATTTTAGTGATTCTTATGTTAATTATTACACATAAATCAGCAACAGTACACGTTTCCATGACTCTGAAGGGTGTTTTAGACAATTTCACAAATTAGAGTCAGACAGCAAGCTAGTTGCCAAACACTAAAACTAAGAACAACAGTTTTTCCTGCATAGCAGCACAGCCAGCCACGGCAAGTCCAAACAAACACACGCTTAATTAACTATGTGCATGATCGAAATGAATGCATGCATCCACTGCAGCGGCATGAGACCACGAGGAGCTCATCCCCATCGCATTCCCTTGATAAAAGAAGACCGAAAGCCAAACACATGGCCATGACCTAGGCGAGGAGAAAAGGAGTTAGCAAGGAGGAGAGGAGTTCCGAACCGGAACAAGCCGAGCAAGAAGAGAACCAAGGAAGGCCAGGAGGAAGGGGAGATCGCCATTCCCTACTAATTTTTGGACATCCTCAAGCAGTCTAGGTAAAACTTTTTTACTTGAGGGTACCAATCGTTGGTTTTTCTAATAATGGTTTCCTCGCTTGGTGGTGATGGTTGTTTGTTGGAGAGATGGTCAAAATTTCAAAGGAATTGTTTGCTTGACTGCAAGTGTGTGGTTCGAAATAGGGAGTTCAGTTTAAGTTATCCAGAGTTATGAATCCATATGCAGCAACACCTTTCTTACGATGCATAGAAGAATAATCAGGTTCACAACTTTTTCCATGGCATCTCGTATATATATCTGTAGGAATTAATTAATGTTTAGCAACACAAACACATTTCATGCGAGGACTTCTTTCCATCGAAAGTAGTAGCTGCTAGTGTATATGCATTTGAGTAATGTCCAATCTCTCAAAATACAGTTCACATGTCCTGAGCTTTCCTCTCTACATGACGAACTGAGAGCATCTCCGTCGGCACCCCCAAACCACCCAGCGGAGGCCTCCAAAGGAGCATTGGGACATAAATTTCCATCCACAGGCCTGCACTGCGTCAGTCAAACAGCCCACTCTTTCGTCTCTCACATCCTCTCTCGCAATAGGCCATGGTTGAACCACCGAGGCCATGCCTCTCTCTCCACCTCTCCCTACCTCACTTCCCACCGCCACAGCCTCCATCTGCCGGCAGGGCGACGAGCCAGAGCGCCGGCGACGCGCTCCGCTTCCGCCGTGGGGTCCTGCGAGATAGGATGGTGCACGCATGGTCGCGTCGAGGTCGAGCAGTGGGTCACGTTCAGGCGAAGGGCACAGATGCAGCATCTGGTTCAGGCGAAGGGCGGCCGCGGGCGCGCGTGGCCTCGTACAAGCATCCGGCCTGGACATCCTCGAGGCCATGCTCGAGGGCCTCGGCCTGTCGGCACGGACGCGCTCCAGTCCGGGCGCTCGCCAGGCTCGACGTGATTCGGGCGGTGGTCCGGGCGCTCGCCGTACGGGCCTGCGTGCTGCTGCTTTTCCATCCCATGGCGTGCGGGTACCCGGCCGGCCATCTGGGCACGCGAGCACCGCGGGCGTGCTCCATGGCTGAGCACAAACCATGAAGCTGACCGAGAGCAGCTCGTATGTGCCGGAGGGGGTGCAGCGCAGTTTGAAGAGAGCTCGCCCACAACCTGTTCGTGATAATGAGCGAGAAAAAATAAGGAGAAGATGGGACACTTGCGGGTGCCGCTGGGGGCACTGTCTTCTGTATGAGCGGACATGTGTCCGGCGGACGTTTTTTCAGGGGTGCCGGACACAATTTGGCTAGTCCCGGTGGAGATGCTCTGAACCCAAACCACTTGACTAGGTGTGGGCATGGCTGTTCCTGAACTTTGTTTAGATGTAGTGGTTGTCTATACGTAAATGTCTTGTTGCTTGCTTACGTATCTAAATTTGAAGTCTATCACCTAATTGAGTAGCCATGTTTCAGTACCACAAAATCATGTTCCAGGAAATAGAACTAGTACCTGGCAAACAAACTTCAAGTTTATTTCTTTTAGTCGCTTTTAATAAATTCATTCTTGTTTTTATCTGGAACCAGCTTTATCAAAACACACACTGATTTAATACCTTCTCTTTGCATTGAAAAGAGAGAGAGAAAGAATTTCCAAGATTGTAGCTTTATCAAAACACACTGATTCATTCTTTTTTTTTTGTTTATTCGATGTCTTTTGCATGATTGTAGTTGTTAATTCAAGTCCTTCCTTTGTAAGATATTGGTCTCACCTATTTTCTTGTATAATAGTGGTGGGTGAGTAAACTCACCACCAACTCAACTCCAAACTTTATACTAAGTAGGAGTAGGGAAGATAATAGAAGATTTGTTAAATAGAGTTTGAGGGGATCGAGTGGCACATCCAATTCGGCCCTCCTCTTGACTAAGGTTAACAAGCATTGTTCTTGTATATTATTTGCATTTCAGTGCCCCAAATGGCCGGATGGGCGATGTACCTTTGGAATGAATGGTCGATCCAGATACTGGTCCTCATCAGCTTCACGTTGCAAGTTTTCATCTTCCTCTTCGCCGGGATGCGTCAACGTAACTCCGGCGCATGGCGGCTCCTCCTCTGGCTGGCATACCTATTGGCCGAAACGACGGCGTTATACGCCCTCGGCCACATCTCCAACAGCAAGTTACCTGAACTTCGACCGGCTGCGTTCTGGGCACAGTTCCTGCTGCTCCACCTGGGTGGACCGGACACTATGACTGCCTATGCCCTCCAGGACAACCAACTGTGGCTACGCCACCTGCTCACTCTTGTCTTGCAGGCTCTGGGGGCTGCGTATTTGCTTTACAGACATATCGCCGACAGCGGGACGCTATTGGTCATGGCCGCCGTCTTGGTCTATTTAGTTGGTATTATGAAGTACGGGGAGCGAGTATGGACGCTCAAGTCCTCGGGCCCTGACGGCATCATCAACTTCCTTGTCCGCAACAACCGTGAACTCGTTATAAACGGAAATTATCTCCCTGTGGTCGACACCGAAGATGTTCTGCGGGATGCCCATCAGCTGTTGCATATTTGCATGAGTCAATTCGTGGATTATAAGGTCCTGATGGGTGCTACGCGGTGGCGGATCATCTCCGGGTACTGCAGCAGGGAGAAGGGCGCCAGACTGTTCGAGTTGATTGGGATGCAGCTCTCTCTCATGCATGACATCTTGTACACAAAGGCACTGGTGATCCACACATGGTACGGGTGCTACAGTCGTGCGGTCTCGTTGGTGGCCACGGTCACAGCACTCTTACTTTTCAGATTCAAGGCCGGTAAAGACGGTTACACAAGAGCTGATGTGGCTTTCACTTACACCATGCTGGGCGGGGCCATTGTCCTGGAGATGACATCAATACCGAGGGCAATAGGGTCATCATGGACATGTGTTATCTGTATATTCAGAGAGGAAGAACTGTATGACAGCAATACTGAGGGCAATAGGATATTGGACGGACTCCATAGCGGACTAATGTTTTTCCGTCGGCTGTTCAAGTCGGCAGAGAACTGCAGGAAGTGGTCGGGTTCTGTCGGACAGCATAACTTGCTGGACGCGTTCACCATGAAGCAGGATTTCAGCAGTAGGATAGCAAGAATCGCAGGGCTTGAGAAGTGGCTAAACAAGCTTCGTATGACGGGCACCGTCGACATTTCAGATGATCATAAAAGGTTGATGTTGGAAGAGATAGAGAGAATTGCGAGGGCATGCGAGGGCAACGTGGACATGATGTGGAGCTACCGGGGTCAGTGCGTGCTCCAGGGATGGGAGGGATACTCCAGGGATCCCACCGTCTGGTGCACCGACATTGCTCTCGACCAGAGCATCCTTGCATGGCACTTGCCCACTAATCTCTTCTTATTCACCAATATCTATATGGAGGATCCTGCAGCTGCAGGGTCATCGTCGTCCCAGCAGCTGAAGGATGCAATCAAAGTGCTGTCCAACTACATGATGTTCCTCCTTGTTGAGCATCCTTACATGCTGCCAAGCCCTATTCGCGCCACAAACTACGACTTGGCTTACAGCTGGCTATTGAGACTGGGACGAGAAATTGAACCTACCAGCTCTGGGATCGATCTGGTGACGTCGCTTGTTGATATGACCCTAGAAGGACCACATCCTCCCGTTCCGTCAATCCTATGCCCTGGAGCAACCCTTGCAAAAATGCTGCTCACCAACCGGTCGGGGGACTTGCCGCGAGTGATCCTTGGCGTGTGGGTGGAGATGCTTTGCTACGCGGCAAGCCACTGCAGCCGGGACTCCCATGCTAGGCAACTAAATGGTGGCGCCGAGTTGATCACCATCATCTGGATTCTACAAAGTACCATGTTTAATCATACTAATCCCTCTAGCGTGCATGAAGCAGAAGTAGACGTAGAAGGCAGCCCTTGATCTAGACGTGGGATGGCACGTTGTGCTGGTCAATGGCTGCGTAGTTGGGGTTGTGGCGTGAGTGGCTGTGTGATGGCGCAGCCGTTAAGCTCGGTCCAACACCCGTTTTAAGCTGAGGTTAGTTTGTAACCGAAAGAATAAATAGAAGAGAGGAGAAACAGAAAAATGGTCAGTTGAACACCACGCCAAACACTTTGTCTCTCGTGTGATTTTGTTGTGTGCAGATCATCTCTTCCTCCCTTGGCAACAACACGTGGTATCAGAGCGTCGATCAAGCACTGGTGGCCATGGATGGGGAAGGATCGAGGTCGCCTGCAGGAAGGCAGTCGCAGACTCCACTTTGTCGAAAGGTAGGAAAATGAAAAGTTGGAATGGAACGTGTACCACTGAAATGTTTGATCACTGTGTGGCTGAATGACTTTCTTGGTACGTACATATTTTTCCAGATCACACATGATTTATTGACAAAAAGCATATGTGATGGGCACTTATCGCACATGCTTATGCTGGGAAACAATTGCGTGATATGGGTGCCCTGTTTAAAATAAAGAAGATAGCACGGTGCACGAAAATGCAACTCCACTCTTAGGAGCGCACCCACCCATCCCCTTCGCGTCCGATCCAGTTGGAGATTCGTGCTGCTGGGTTGACCGTTTTGCTGGCGGAATGCAACTAACCGGTTTAATGGGTCGATTTTGTCCAGCGCAAATGTTAACTGAAGGTTATGGAGCGATGGGTAGATTAGGAATACATTTTTCTGACGCCATGGCCCCACAAGACTCCCTAGTCGCGACGCCACTCTTCTTCCTCCTTCCTCCGTTTCTTCCCTCCACCGTCGCTGCTTCTCTTCTCCCTCATTCCTCCTCTGTATTCCCCAACAATGGCGCCAATCCTAGCCAAAGGAAAGGGGAAGGAACACCCACCTACTTCGGCCTCCCAGCTCACTGCATCTCAGGCATCCCCCAGCAGCTTGTGTTCATCCCAGGGCTCGGTCAGATCCGGTGGATTGCCCCTTAGATCTCGATGTGAGATTGGGCCTCTGTCAGAGCCATTAGATGTAGTCACTGGGCACATTCCTCCAGCTGTGCTTCTGTGCGGGTGCGATCAACCAGCCTGCAGCTTCACTTCCTCAACTCCGAACAGTGGAGACAAGATTGCCTTTTGGCAAGACAGGGACAACACCCAGCCATGCTGCTGCACGATCTAATAAAATGCCCCCCCCCCCCCCCCCCCCCCCCTCACTGTGTAGTTCATACAGCCTTCTCAATCCCGGGGGCAGCTCCAGATCTGCGTTGAGTTGGGGATTCAATATCTGCTGGCTCACCAAGGTATGAACAATCTCAATCATTTGATGTTTTGGGTTTGTCTGTGTTTCATGTGGTTCTTCACTTCCACACAACAGATCTAGTATGTACATGCCTTTGTTTCCCGGTTTTCACTGATTAGGTTCCTTTACCCATACATCTTAGTCAGTTCGTTAGCTGTTTTTGCGCTGTGTATCAAAATGATGTACTAAACAAAAGAGATAATGACCCAACCAACCTCTTTGGCTTTTTGTTGTATGCATCTAAATTTACTCTAAGTTGCTGGTTCTTGTGATCCTAACCCGTATTAACCACATGCTAGAACTGATACAATATTACACTCCAAGATGAGGAAGGCAAAACTGATATGTATGAACTCAAGGTTTTGTCTTACACGAATAAAACAAGGCAGAATTGTTAATTTTCGGCAGTGTCAACATTTGTTTCAGATTGGTGTGCCCTAGATTAATGAATTGAGTATTATGCATCTAAATTAACCCCAAGTTGATGGTATATGTGTAGCTTCAGCTTATTAACATTTGTTTCTTGTTCCTCTTCATACATATATAGATATGTAGATAATAGCAGCATCCAAACAATTGAGCATTCGTTATAGATTGTTATTTGTGTTACTTATATTTTGTATTTTACCACAGGGCTATGACAAAAGGGTCCAGCATCAGTCTAGAAGGTGCAAATGCAAATGGTGTTCTGGAAAGCTACTTCGGTTCTGTTAAAGATTTGCCTTTCACCAAGAGTTCATTGCGTACCGTATGTTTCCAGATAGCAAGAGAACAGCTAGACGATGATGTCACGAAAACCCTTGAGGTTTTTACGAAGATGAGGGCTACAGATCCAGACTTTGCATTCAGCGTGAAAACTGACAAACATAACAGGATTCAGACACTTATGTAACACTTGTTGGTACCAAACTCAATTTACATTTGTTTGCTCTTATGTAACACTTCTGAACTGAACCGTTGTTCTGGCAGCTTGTTGTAGTTATTTGTTTTAAAAATACACTTGGGCTATTTATGAGACTTCATCAGATTATACGTTTTCCTGTGCCTTTCGAATTTGGAATTATGGGAACGCCTGGTCTATTTATTATAGCTCCGAGCTGGTTGCGTTTCATATATGCCGCTCATGTTACTGCTGAACCGGGATTCATTGAAGTGTATATTATACACTTTGCTCCCCTAAGGGCAATGTGAACTGCAAAAAATGCACTTGATTAACGCAGGTTACTGCTGAACCGGGATTCATTGAAGTGTATATTATACACTTTGCTCCCCTTTTACATAGATTTTCGGAATATTACAATGCAACAATTCTGTCTTTTCTTCATGCAAATCCAGCTAGATGCAGTCAACTGAACAGAGGCACAAAAAGATGAAATATATTCTTATTTTTTCATCCACAAAGTAGAAACACAGAGCATACACAATCTTCTTGATATTCAGGAATTTCCATTTTGCATTGAGACTACCACAACATTGAAAATATAATTAGAATATTACAAGGCCTAAGAAGTCTGTCTTTTCTTCATGCTAGTTCAGCTAGGGGGAGAACCAATAATCAATACTAGCACCAATCGGGGCTCCAAAGGCTAGAAACTAAAAGATAGACATCACATATGCAGAAAGCAGCACGACTACTATGAAACAAGGACCAAGTTCTTCCTTTTGATCTTGCGCATCTGCATCTGGACGGCACGGCAGTTCAAATCTGCAGCTTGCATCGCATCCTTGTGTGTGGTATCCCGCGCACTGATTTCTTCTCGGAGGCGACGAATCTCTTCATCCTTTTGCGCAGAAACCAACACAGCTGATTGGCGTTGACTGGCCATCTTCTTCTGCACGTATTCCTCAAGGCGATCCTCCCATATCCAAAGGTAGCAACCCTAGGTAAAAACGAAGAAAGAAAAGGTTCATCTCAGGGAAGTAGAGGTACTGAAAATCGGACCTCATATGGTGTACTCGATCAGTGTGTACTCTATATTTAATATGGTATAAAAAGGAACAAGAAACATTACCGCGTTTGCGCACTCGAGTACTTGCATAGAGTGGTACTCGTTCTTGTTGGTGTGGTTTTTCCCATATCTAATTCCAAATCCAACCTCCCATGAATATAGGTTGTAGAAGTTGTGGGCTTCACCAATAGAATCAAACGACATTCCGACAGATGGCTGGAATATGTGTGTACTTTTTCTAGTGGCTGATCTCCTCATAGCAATCTCCGCAGCACCCAGGCCGATTGATTTCCGGCAATTTGGGAACACCATGCCATATGGTTGCCTATCCCTGCAGTTTTTCCCAATTGTTATGATATATTATCTCGATAAAACACTAAGGTATAAAGAAAAAACAATCTGCATTGCCTTGTGATGTGCTATGGAATTTATCAGATCTAGAACCTATTGTTCTTGTTTCTACATACATACGATATATAAGGACTCATTATGTATCCCTGCCAAAACGTTTTCTACCGTTAAAAGCATAAAATGTTCCATTAAACGGGATAAAGGAAAAGTGCATGAGGGTTTCACAAACAGATGCAAAAAAACATCTGTGAATGGCAAAGAGAACAATCGGACATTTGGACCATTTATCTGCCGTCCTGGATGGATAAAAAGAAGTATACTATATGTTAAATAAGATGTGCTGGTTCCACTGAAAAATCACTAAACTATAATTTCACGACGCCGGTCAACAGCCAGCAGCAATAGCTGATAATTTTCTCTAGAACCCAAAAACTGGTGTTACACCAACTCAAACAATATTACATGAAGATCAGTTAGTGTTTCAGAAAATAACCTCTTCTTCTTCAGAGCTTGCTGTTCTTCCAGAGAGGGAGCAACTGGTGACTCTAATGTTGGGTCAATCTCCCTTCAGAGTCTGATATAGCAAACTCGAAATCAAAAAGTTCACCATCTTCACTTGGTAGCACTTCACTAATATCATCTGCTTCATCTGAATCATCCTCATAGCAAAAACCATCCCTGTCGTGGGCAGAAAAATTCATAACAGATAAGATATGAGGTTCTACCAAATAATAAGTTCCCCGAACTATGAAGCCAATGTGCATCCAAAAAAACCAATTTCATACTAATCAAAGCGTCCCTTTAATTCATCTTCACTCACAAGAATCAATTCCTTGTACATTGAAAATTGCGATTGTTATGGGTTCGACCAGTTAACCTATGGCAGGTTCTTATGGTCTACATCTCTCTAAAAGATAATTACAATTTCTTTTCCTTTCCTCAACTAAAAACTTGCTCTCTGGAAAACAAAATGAAATGATCCGGGTAAAAGGCTAGTTTACCTCCCGTCTGCTCCGTCATCTGTGTCAGATGTTCAGGGGTATGATGTGCCTCTTCTTGCCTGATTATTGTATGGTATACAATCAAAGTTCGGGCATGCACAGAAAAATTATAAGTGCAAGGGGGGAGAGCAGTGAAACATGGGATGAAACTGCACAGGAAAGATTGAAATATACGCATGGATAAAATCTACCTATATTCTTTCTCAGCATCAAGATCTCGATTGGGGATAATGAGAACTGGATCTGTGAGAATTGCAGCTGTGCCCTGGTGTCCTCCGAAACTGCACACGTGAGATTTTTTTCGGTTATCTAACAATAAAGAAGTAATACTACAACCTCAGCTAATAAA
The DNA here is from genome assembly GCA_947311845.1 of Poa pratensis. Classification (NCBI taxonomy): domain Eukaryota; kingdom Viridiplantae; phylum Streptophyta; class Magnoliopsida; order Poales; family Poaceae; genus Poa; species Poa pratensis. The sequence goes on from CAMZMU010000021.1 coordinate 1,018,655, forward strand.
TCAAGTGCTTCGAGGGAGGGGGGGAAAGAGGAATCGGTCCATGCCGCGGTTGAAAAAATACCTAGAAAAGCATTGCGATGAACTCCCTCCAACATGAGCGAGGAGCTCGAGAAAAGAAAGATGAGGACCGGCTGGATCTTGAGGGTCCTGCATTTTTGGGCACAATGAGTCTATGAATCGTTGGAATGGATCTTAGATCGCCGCCGCCGAGCTATGGATGACAGCTCCGATCAATCGAGGTCGTCGCGGCGGCGTATGCCCGAACGGCTCCTACCAAGATCCGGCAAAGAGGGGCCTCGGATACTCTGCTGCGAGGGAACGATTGGGTAAGGGGTATTTTCGGCAGAACTTGGAAGCCAGCGCAGAGGTTAACGACGGCACACCATATCCTGTCGCGATTACTGGATTCAGCTGAGTCAAACAACTAACTGCGGGCCCCACAACAGCACGAATCTCCAACTGGAACGGACGGCAACTGGGATGGGTGGGCGCGCTCCTAATAGTGGAATCGCTGCGTTGCACGGTGCACTGAAAATAAACACTTATAGTTGTTTTTAGCAGGGTGCTAGTCGAGGAAAATAGAGCAACAGAACATGGAAGGAGCGACTCACGAGAGTCTCACCCCCTTGGTCGCCCCCCTCCAGGCGACTAGGGGGTGAACCCTACATCGTCGCCGCCACTTCTCTCCCCTCCTCCTTCCTCCCTCCTCACCTCTCCTGGAGGCGGCCACCGACGAAGCCACCTGTCCACCGATGAAGGGGGCGGCGAGGCCTTGTCTCGGTCGTTTCAAGGCCCCTGCATGGCACATGAGTGGAGGCAGTGAGGGTGCTGCACGGGGGTCGACAGCGACAGGCCGCAGGCGGCGTTGGATCCTTGGCCAGCGCTCCGAGATCTTCTCCCCACCGGCAGCGGCCCCCGCGGTTGGGTCGCGTTGGACGGATTTAGGCCATGTGCCCGGATCTGTTCGGCTTGGCACGGCCTTTCCTACTTCGTTGGTGGGCGCCTACGACGAGCATCTTACGCCTCCAGATCTCCTGGTTCACATGACTACCGCCGGGAGAAATCTTGTTTCCGTCTCTGCCATGGCGGATGATGCGGCGACACCTGTGTGCGCCGCTAACCTTCTTGCAGGGCATTGTTATCGTGGCGGTTCCGCCGAGCTCTGAGGGAAACCTCAGGTTTGGCCTGCCGGACTAGATAGTGGCGGCCCGTGGCGTCGTCTACCTCCTTGGAGGCACTGTTTTGGAGCTCATATCCACCGGAGAGATCTTGGATGAGTGGTGGCATTGGGCCACCGCGTAGGCTCGACAGGAAGGGACGTTTGCTCCGAGGGAAACCCCAGATCTGGGTCTCCTAGATCGGATGTTGACGGTGTCCAACGCTGCTCCCCCTCCTGGGGGTATCGTTTTGGAGTAGATGCTAGTTGGAGGGGCCTTGAGGTGGTGCGGCTTGGCTTCTACCACGTCGATGACGGCGGGTCTCGGCGGCATGGCGCAGCGGAGTCTTGGCGGCGGACGCGTGCTGATGTATACGCGCAGGGCGGTGGAGTTGTCTGGCGCCGTGACGGCGTGGACGGCATGCCTGGCAAGGGTCATTGTTTCAATCTGCACCCTAGAGATGGGTTGGTGGAATAAGGTGGAGGCAACTTCTGGAGCGTGCGCATGAGGCGCTCTCTCTTGTTTTGTCTGTGAGCCGATGATGGTTGTGGTCTGGGAACTAGGCCCCGTTTTCTCCCCTATCGTCGTGCTAGTTGGTGGTGCATTGTCACCCTGTTTGACGGTTTCGGTTATTATGTTTGTTGTAAGGTTTTTACCAGTCTTTGTTGAATAAATGAAATAAAGGACATATGTATCACTTCGATACAAGGCCGGGGTACTTCCCCTTTTCGAAAAAAGAGAGTATTGAAACATATGTCTAGTTCCACTCAACCCGTACAGAGGATGAGACGGGAATATTAGTAGGGAAATTAGCCTATTATTTTTTACACCTTTTTTCCTTTTTCTGAGCAAGAACAAGCATCAAGAATGTAAACTCAAAGGTATGTATATGTTGGTATAACCTCCCCTCTAGGATGGTTAAATAAATAATGATGGAAGTAATAAGGGATTTAATTATCACTGATCTGTCTAATCAAGATGGATATGTAGCTGCAGAATATGTGTGGGTTCTCAATTATTGTCTGGAAATATTTTGGCATCTGCAATTCTAAATCTTGCACGTCTGATTAAAATATTTATTATTTCTAGAGAAAACCTTTAACGCTAGGCTACGTTCGAAAGATAATTAACCAGTTCTTTCACTGAGATCGTTTGTTTTCCTCTAGGTAGTTATAAGCAAACTTCATCAGATTCAGTCGCAAAATATCTATGGACAAAGTTAAGAATTGGCGCGTGGACAAGTTTCCGTTTGATGGAGAACTTGCCTGTGGCAATTAAGATGGTTAGGAGGGTGGTTGTACCTCCAGCCCACCAGAGTTTAAATCCCAGGTTTGGCGCTGGTGTTTCCCATTTAGGCGGATTATTCTTCAGTGGGAGGCGACGTTCCCGTCGACAGCGAGTCGTCCGTGGTGACTTCGTCAATCTCAAGACCCAACCGTCGGCTCAGTCTTTCGGAGGTGGTCATAGGGGTAGGGTGTGCGTGTGTGCGTTCATAGGGGTGAGTGTATGCGCGTGTATGTGAGCGTCTGCGTTATACTGTGTTTCTCAAAAAAAAATTCCGTTTGAAGATATATGCATTCGTGAGTCGTATTTTTTTTTAAATAATGGTATAATATATCAACCACAAAATCTTGGTCAACGGATTCCACGTAGACTGCTCACGTCGCTTACGATCGACCATGTGTACTAATCAAACAGTTTACCATCCACATATATCACACTCCCTGCTACCTTAATCCTGAACTACTCCCTCCGTTACTAATTAGAAGATGTTTTAGATATTTCAATGTGGACTACATGCAGAGTGAAATGAGTGAACAAACACAGTAAAATGTGTCTAGATATACGTGAATCTGAAAAAAAGGTAAAACATCTTATATTTAGAAACGGAAGGAGTATTATTTACGGACCGCGCTTCTTCCCACTATACTAATCTAATGCTTCTCCTTCACGACCAAACACCATGTTACATATATATCTTTATTTTTGTTTTTCTTCCTCTAGTTACGCGAGTAGGAATGGAAGGCATCAAAAAGTTTCTAGCAACTCAAGTCAATCTTCAAAGAAATTAGACCAGCGCAGTGTCTCCAATGACTTCATGAAAGTCTTGTAATGCTATTGCTACTAAAATTAATTATTTCTTGTTGAGATGGACTAAGACTGCTACTCTTCAATATCCATGATGTTTTGTATGAGTGCAACATACAAGTGCGGTATTGGTTAGATCAGAAAAGAACCTACTGTTTTTTGCCTTTTCTTTACCAGGTGCATGTAAAAAAATCAAGATGAGATTGGTGGAGCTTGAGAATTTTGATCTATAGTACGTTGATGTAAGTTCAGAGGTTTTGAATTTTCTTTGCTGGTGTCTTATTTTACTTTCTTCGATCAGTTTCAAAGTTTTTACTTAATCTGTACACTCAAAACGTTGGTCTCAGTTTTTCTTGAATTATTATATACCATGTAAAAAGTGCTGCACGCTGCAGCTCTCTCCGTCGCCTTCGCCGGTACGACTACACGACCTCGCGGTCGGCGTTGTACGACTCCATCGACGACGTTCATTGGAACGGAACGCTTTCGGCATTCAAGGGTATGAGTTTCGATTCCCTCCGTTACTTTATATCCGCATAGTAATATCTTGGCTAGTTAGTGGTTCATGTTCGTAGGAAATTTTTTGTTTTCTGTGCACGAACACCTTCAGTTTTTGCTAGGATCCGATGAATTGTGAAGTTATGATCAGATTTTTCATATTTAATAGATTTTTATATAAAGTTCTTGCATGCTGTCCGATGTATGTGGTTACTTTGGCCAAGTGATTTTGCTTAGAACTCTAAGAGAGACTGTTGTGCTAGATGGTAGATTCATGTCTCCTCTCTGTGCCTGGGCACGAGTAACAGAAACGTCTAAGGACGTGGATATGTTGTTGCGACTAAGGGTAAAACAACGATGTTTGTGTCTCCATGATCATGAATATTGCTTACATTATGTATTGTGCTTAATGCATTAGTATGTTGCTTGCAACTTAATACCAGCGGGAGGCAAGCATATAAGCGCTCCCAAGGTGGATTAATAGTCATAGATGCGGCTGGATTATGGTCTACGTATGTTTGACGTAATGCGTACATGAATATCTGCATGAACTTTACTTACCATAATTAGTTTGTTATTCCAATAATATCAATTGCCTAATAATATCAATTGCCTAGCTGTAATTTGTTCACCAGCATGTTTGCCTTTTATCTTTTGGAGAGACACCACTAGTGAAACTATGGCCCCCAGTCCATCTTTTTACATTATTTACAAACTCATTTACTTTCTTTCAATCATCACTTGATCGCTGGTCCGTTTTACTTTTATTGTCATTTCCACCATACACTTTAATCCCTTTGTTTTCAGTAGACCAGGAAGGTTTGACAACCTTCCTGCCATTGGAGCAAAGTGAATTGTTTGTGTTGTGTGCAGGTCTACGCCTCCTGGCACCTTGTTGTACAACTTTGGAGTCCTACTGGTTCGATAAACCTTGGTTCTTGCTGAGAAAAATTTGCTGCTCTGCTACGTCATTCACCTTCCTCTTGGGGGGACCGCCAAGACGAATTTCAAGCACCACCGTAGCCATCAATCGCTCTGCCACTAATTGGAACTGCGCCACCTGATATCCTCAAACATACCGAATCCAAGCTCTGCACCACCACCATGGTGGCAACACAACGCAAAATAAGAACATGCTTTGATATGGTGGCTACAAATTGTTGCATGTCCAAAGCCGCAATCATCTTTGAGGCAAATATAGAAATTGATCTCTCAGAATTTTGAGCACTTGCCTCTATTATACCTCCCAGCAGGATGTGTGGTTGTAATGCACCATCTTCTTCATCTATTCCATACATATCAACCATGAACCAAGTGCAAAAAGGATGTTCCACCCCCGTATGCAGACACCTACAAATGCGTGGTTGTTGAACTGCAAAGGTACATCTTGAAAGTGAGATGGACACCGTCACCTGCGTACAGCCTGCCGAGGTCTTTAAGTTGGCGGCAGCAGGAGGCCGTCCAGGCACGAGGCAGCAGAGGGAAGCACACCCTGGATCAACCTTGACCCACTCTTCTTGCAAGCCGGCCGCTGGAAAAGGCCTGTCTCCATGGCGAGTCCCGCTGGAACTCAAAGCCATGGGAATAGGAGAGAGCATCAGCTTCATGGACATAAGCTCAAGGGCTGAGGAGGAGCAACAGATCGAAACTTGATCTCCTCCTGACGTGGCATCCATGGACAGCAGAGGGACGAAAAAAAAGCATAGAAACCATAGATCTACTTTATTGGGGAAGCTAAGCCTAAAGCTGAAAAGCAGGGAAAAGATTCGAACCTCCCTCCCCTCACCGCCGGCCACCATGGCGGCCGATGACATGGAGGTGAGAGGCCGACATATCGTTCGGAATCGGGGTTCAACGAGGAAGAGGATGGGTTCTCGCCATAGGGGCAGTCTCCACGGGGGCACAAGTGTCAAAGCGATATCAGTACAGACCTCTACATGTGTTTTCGTCATCTCCATCTGAACTCCATTGCCCTTAATTTTTTTGTCGATGCCCTCTCCCACATGCTCTCTTGCGTGGCATCGGCCAGCCATCCAACTTGGTGTGACCAACCTTCAGTATGACGATCATACCACTATAATAAAGAAAATGATGTTCAACTTGCTAACATGAAATTTGTCCTAATTTGCTTTGAGGCCATGTCGAACCTCATCAATAGATATATGATGCCGCCAACTCCTCCACCACATCCAAACCACAAAAATCTTAGAGCATCTTCAACCGGTCCTGCCCCTCCCCCCTAGAGTACCTCTATTTGTCTGGACAGACTGCCCGAACACTTGTTACAAGCAACAGGAAATCAACGATGAAGTTAAGCAAGATCAAACCAACGGGGACACGAGATTTTAACGTGGAAAAACCTCCCCAACAATGGATAAGAAAAAACCACGGGCGCCAGCCAGCAATACTTCACTATTTTGGGGTGAGGTTACAACGCCGGGGATTTACAATATGTGGCTTATCCCAAACCGGCGGCTTACATGATGTATTTATAGGAGCCCTGACCTAACCTAGGTCGGTAACGTGATCTCCAAGTCGAGTACAACTCGAACCGTACACAACTCGTATACAACTCCGGGGCGCTCCGCTCTCCTTCGTCACAAGCTGGCCATTATCAGTATATACGAATTTGGATCACCATAAAATAACACTCCACCTTGAGACAAATTCCATCTTGTAGCATGACACGAACCATCACCCTGTAACAACAAAGAAAACACTTTCAGCGCCAACTAGCCTCTTGGGCTAAACAGTTATACCAACTAAGCTCGAGCAAAGCTCAAACTTAGCAACAGGAACCGGCTTTGTCATCATATCAGCAGGATTATCATGAGTACTAATCTTGCATACCTATAATTTACCTTGAGCTACAACCTCTCGGATGTAATGGTATTTGATGTCAATGTGCTTCGTTCTCTCATGGAACATCTGATCCTTAGTAAGGTATATGGCACTTTGACTGTCACAGAAAAGATCAACACAAGAATTATCTCCACAAAGCTCAGCGTACAAACCTTTCAACCAAACAGATTCTTTGCAAGCTTCTGCAATAACCATATATTCTGCTTCAGTGGTTGATTGAGCAACAACAGCCTGCAATGTTGCCTTCCAGCTAACTGCACAGCTACCAACTGTAAAAACATAACCTGTAAGGGACCATCTCTTATCCAAATCGGCAGCATAATCTGAATCCACATAGCCAACAAGTCCCTTCTCAGTCTTGCCAAACTTCAAACATGCATCACTACTTCCACGTAGGTACCTGAAAACCCACTGAACAGCTTTCCAATGCTCCTTACCAGGATTAGCCATATATCTACTAACCAGACTCATAGCATATGATAAATCTGGACGAGAACAAACCATGGCATACATCAAAGAACCAACAGCACTAGAGTATGGAACTTTGGTCATGTACTCAACATCGTCAACTGAACTAGGACATTGTGAAGATGACAACTTAAAGTGCGGAGCAATTGGAGTACTAACAGATTTAGAATCATGCATGTTGAAACGATGAAGAACTTTCTTAATGTAATTTTGCTGACTAAGAAATAACACACCAGATTTTCTGTCTCTAGTAATTTCCATACCGAGAATCTTCTTAGCAGCTCCAAGATCCTTCATCTCAAATTCTACTCAATTGTTTCTTCAAGGTAGTGATTCTTTCATGCTCTTGGCAGCAATCAACATATCATCAACATATAATAACAAGTATATAGGCGATTCATCAACAAACTTAATGTACACGCAGCTGTCATATTCAGACCTCTTAAAACCACGTGACATCATAAAAGAATCAAACCTTTTATACCATTGTCGAGGGACTGTTTCAACCGTAAAGGGACTTCTTTAACTTGCACACGAAATCCTCCTTACCAGGCACTATGAACCCTTCTGGCTGGTCCATGTATATCTCCTCCTCAAGTTCTCCATGCAAAAACGCAGTCTTTACATCTAACTGCTCAAGCTCAAGATTACGCATAGCAACAATACTAAAGAATGTGCGAATGGAACTATGCTTAACAACTGGGGAGAACACATCATTATAGTCAATACCAGGTATCTGACTAAATCCTTTCGCAACTAACCTTGCCTTGAACCTCGCGGGTTCAGTAGGTGTGAGACCTTCCTTTTTCTTGAAGATCCACTTGAAACGCACGGCCTTTTTCTGCTTGGGCAGACGCACAACTTCCCATGTGCCATTTTCTCAAGTGACTGCATCTCTTCTTGCATTGCGGATATCCACTTCATGCGATCACTGAGCCAATTGCCTCCGTATAAGTGGAAGGCTCATGTTCGTTCTCCACCTGTTCTGCACAACTCAGAGCATAATTAACAATGTTACACTCTTCAATTAAACGGGTAGGTCGAACAATATTTCTCTTGGCCGATCAACAGCAATGGATGGTTGCTGTATAACAGGAGGTGAGGGTGGCACAATTTCCTCCTCATCAATTTCAGGTTCCTCCTCATAGTGCTCCACCTGCACACGAACCTGTGGTTCTTCCTCAACAGCAAAATCTGGCACAATATCAGTAGACAAGCTATCCCAATACATGACAGATTCATTAAAAACAACACTCCTGCTCATGAACGCCTTCTTAGTTTCAGGGTTCCACAACTTATATCCTTTTACTCCAGAACCATAACCAAGAAATAAACACTTAATAGCTCTAGGCTCTAACTTTCCATTATCAACATGAGCATAGGCAGTGCAACCGAAAACTTTCAGTTGTGAATAATCAGCAGTCTCACCAGACCATACCTCAATAGGAGTCTTCTTGTCAAGAGGGATGGATGGTGACCTGTTTATCAAGTAGCAGGCGGTGTTGGCAGCCTCAGCCCAAAAACGCTTGTTCATGCGAGCGTTGGACAACATGCAGCGAGCCTTGGAGATGATCGTCCTGTTCATCCGCTCAGCTACACCATTTTGCTGAGGCGTGTACGGGATGGTGTGATGCCTGACAATGCCTTCCTGCGCACAATAATCATCAAAGTCATGCGAACAAAATTCGCCACCATTGTCAGTACGAAGCAATTTCACCTTCCTCTCAGTTTGCCTTTCAATCATAACTTTCCACTCTTTAAAAGCAGCAAAAGTAGCATCTTTAGTTTTCAGGAAATAAGGCCAAACCTTTCTAGAGTAATCATCAATGATAGTAAGCATATACGAGCACCACCATAAGAGGGCTTACGTGACGGCCCCCATAAATCAGCATGTACATAATCAAGTGTACCTTTCGTGGTATGAACGGAAGCTTGAACTTAACTCGTTTGTGCTTACCAAACACGTAGTGCTCACAGAACGGCAACTTACTCATATTGCAGTCCTTCAGAAGTTCTCTCTTGACTAATTCTGCCATACCAAGTTCACTCATATGTCCAAGTCGCATGTGCCAAAGGTTAGTTTTACTTGGATCATCTTTAGTAACAGCAGCAGCAAAAGTACTAGGCAAAGTGCTACCTCTAAGAACATATAACTTGGCAGAATTCATATCACCTATCATAACAATAAGTGAACCTTTCGATACCTTCAGGCGTTTATTCCCTCCGGTATACTTGTACCCGTCACAGTCAAGGTACTGAGAGACCAAGTTTCTCGTCATGGTGGTATGTGTTTTACTCCATCCAACGTGCGTGTCATGCCATCATGCGTCTTGATCTGTACAGAACCGACGCCAGCAATGTAACATTTGTTATCGTTGCCCACACGCACGAAATCTCCTGCCTGCACAGACTCATAAGAACTGAACCAGTCTTTGTTACAGCAAATATGAAAAGAACATGCAGTATCAAGGATCCATTCATCAGCACGAGTAACACATGCAGAAAACACAGCTAGACAATCACCATCAGAACTTTCACCAGCAACCACATCAGCCTCAGCAGCAACAACATCAGCCTTACCATTACCGTCAGTTTTCTTCGGTTGGTAGGTACCGTTCCTCCTCTCCTTGTTCTGCACTTTCCAACAATCCTCAATAGTATGATTAGTTTTCTTACAATACCTGCAGAACTTATCTCGTCCCTTGGACTTTGAACGGCCTCTGTTGTCCTTGCTCTTATCTCTGTTGTAGTTGTTGTAGTTGTTGTCTCGCTGTTCAGTCCTGCCTCGAACCTGCAATGCATCGCCGCCTTTGGAGGACGACGCGTCAGACTGCACCATACTCTTCATCTTTTCCCTTGTTTGCAGGCCTCATAAACTTCCGCCAGGGTTAGTGTATCACGGCTTAAGAGTATAGTATCTCGCAGATTTGTAAAGGAACTAGGCAGCGAACATAGCAATAGAAGAGCTAAATCTTCATCATCATGTTTTACCTCCATCGACGCTAGGTCGGCCACGATCTCCTTGAAGATCGACAAGTGATTCATTACCGAACCACCTTCTTGCATCTTGTGCGTGAACAACTTCATCTTCACGTGCATCTTGCTGGTTAGATCCTTTGACATGCAGATCGATTCCAGCTTGAGCCACAAAGCTGCGGCGGATTTCTCCTGCAGCACCTCTTGCAAGATATCATTAGATAGATGAAGCTGAATTAATGACAAGCCTTACGATCCTTGCGTTTCTCGTCCGGAGTCCAGTCTCTTTCGGCCTTCTCTCCGAACGCATCTAGCGCCTCATCAAGATCCGATGCTTGCGAGAGGATCGCTCGCATCTTCACTTGCCACAACGAAAATCTCGTCTTGTAGTCCAGCAACGGCAGATCAAACTTCATCGATCCCATCGCAAAACCCTAAGCTGCAAAACCTAGGCTCTGATACCACTTGTTACAAGCAACAGGAAATCAACGATGAAGTTAAGCAAGATCAAACCAACGGGGACACGAGATTTTAACGTGGAAAAACCTCCCCAACAATGGAGAAGAAAAAACCACGGGCGCCAGCCAGCAATACTTCACTATTTTGGGGTGAGGTTACAACGCCGGGGATTTACAATATGTGGCTTATCCCAAACCGGCGGCTTATATGATGTATTTATAGGAGCCCTGACCTAACCTAGGTCGGTAACGTGATCTCCAAGTCGAGTACAACTCGAACCGTACACAACTCGTATACAACTCGTACTTCTGACTCCGGGGCGCTCCGCTCTCCTTCGTCACAAGCTGGCCATTATCAGTATATACGAATTTGGATCACCATAAAATAACAACACTGTCCTGATAGGAGAGAAGAAAATACTCTGCCCAACTAGTACCCCCAAACTCTACCTATGTGTCATGGCTGTCCGACTCTCCCCATAGTGAGCCCATATATAGTCTGAGTATGAGGACGTTCAGGCATGTCCGGATAGTCCGCCGCCACATAGGGCGCTGTCCACCTAGAGCACTTTATTATTTCTTTTGTCCCTATATTTTCACCACATAGGACGCGCGCCCTATCCTTCTCCCACCTACTCCTCGTGACATCTCATTTCCTATCTAGCACGGTCCACTGTCCGTCCGTCCCTCCAGTTGGATCATCATCCTCATCCAATCCAATAGATTGATGAGATCATGAGCCATCGTTGCTCTTCATCTTCCTGGGGGGATTACTGAGATCTTCAAATAGGGTGGACGACTTTGCATTCCTATTCAATTTGAGGCAAAAATGTGCCATGGTGATTTTTTTCAACTTTATGCTACAAGGTGGCGGACAACCCCAGCTAACAAGTACGAATCACTCAAGATAGTGCAATAAAAGCGAAACAAACAGTATAGTTGAGACAACAATGTATAGCAAGCTTTGATGCCAACGCCACTTTGATTCATATTTTGTATTTATGCATAAAAACATCAACACTTGTTCACAGACTCTCGTATGAAGTCCCATCTATGTTGGAGAGAGACCTCGTTGCGCATGGTATAGATTGGATGCGGCACCAACGCAGTTTTTGTGTTCGTGGTAAAGTTGGTGGTTTCAAATATTTTGAGCCCTTTTGCGTGGTTCCACAGATAGGATCTATGATTGTGGTCAACCATGTTTTGCACAACATCTTACCTTTGGTGGGTTGAGTGTGCACTTTCTCTCGCCTTCGTCCCCTTCTTTTTTAGTGTACGATGGTCGCCACTCATCTCATAATTTGGAGGTTATTGACCATCATTCATGTTATCCATCACAAACATCACTACCAGGAAACATGCTATAGACAGCATGCTATTCTGTGGCGCACCACTAAGAGGTGCGCCACAGAATATATTCTGTGGCGCACGGTGTACAATGCGCCACAAAAATTATGTGCCATAGAAAAGTTCTGTGGCGCACCACGAGCACATGCGCCACAGAATCAACACATTCTGTGGCGCACCGCAGCACATGCGCCACAGAAAGTGTGCGGGCCCCACCCCAATCATTGGACCTGGTCCATCTGGATAAATTCTGTGGCGCACCGTGGCCGGTGCGCCACAGAAATTGTATATTCTGTGGCGCATTAGGAGCCGTGCGCCACAGAAATTTTACATTCTGTGGCGCACCGTTAGGGATGCGCCACAGAATCTACTATTTCTGTGGCGCACCAGCTTCGTGCGCCACAGAATTTTTGCCAGATTCCAGAAAAAGGTGGCACACCCACTTTCCCCACATGTGACCTTCTTCATTCTCCCCCTTCATCAGCTCGAGCTCCTCCTCTCTCCTATGCGATTTTGACCATTCTACACTCCATTATATGTTGTGAAATCTCCTTTGTTTGTCATATAATTGGTGAGGACTTGGGGAGAGCCCCCATATATATTCTCCTCCTCTCTTTTTGTCCACTATTTTCTCTCTATCACCACACATCTCTCTCATCGTTCACGGTCACGTCGACTCGGCAATAGATCTAGATCTACTACGTGAGTATTGTTGGATGAGTATGTGTGTGTACATGAAGTTTGTGTGTGTTGTGCCATGTTGTTGCCTTATGTGGTGCATGGATCTAGATCTACTACGTGGTGCATGGATGTTTGCCGAAATGTTGATTCATTTCCATTTCGGTAAATTTTTGCACCACATATGTCCTACTTTAGGGGAAGTCATGCCGATTTTTTTCGTCGAACATCTCCGACTTAATAACACATACTCTATATGTATACCGTGTAGGCGATCATGGTCATAAAGCAGAGCTCCAGTCGAATCAACAAATACAAGGAAGAAGCGAAGGCGGAAATGATTCGGTCCAACAAGAGCCATATACGATGTCCGTGTAGGGATTGCAAATTTGTGAGATGGGTGGACCCTGATTCCGGACAATTGGAGCAACACCTGCTCGTGCGCGGTTTCATAGAAGGCTTCGATGAAGCACCCACAACAAATGTTGCGCCTGAAGACGAGGGCGGGCAAGATGATCGTGACGAAGGAGATGCCGACGGACATGGTCATGATGAAGGAGAAGATGGTGGTGGAGAAGACGCGAACACGCCGCAGAGCTCGCTAATGTCGGCCTTGATGGAGTCTCATGTTCAAGAACTGCTCCTCAAGGAGGCGAGGACCGTTAGAGAGAAAGCCAAGCTGGCGCAAATGGAGATAGACGGGAAGACTCCGTTGTATCCAGGGTGCCGGCCACAGGATACGCGCTTGCAAGTAACGCTTGATGCTCTGGAGATGAAGTCGGGAAACAAATGGACCGACGTGAGCTTCAACAAGAACATGAAATTCTTCCACGAGCGTCTTCCCGAGGGGAACACATTGCCAACTAGTATCGAGGAGGCCAAGAAAGTCGTGTGCCCTCTTGACCTACCGCACGTTAAATACCACGCCTGCATCAATGATTGCGCAATTTATCGGGGCGAGTACGAGGACAGAACCACATGTCCGGTGTGCGGCCAAGGACGGTACAAGCGCCATGGGAAGAAAGTTCCTCAAAAGTGGTATGGTACTTTCCTATCACTCCCCGTCTGCAGCGTTACTTCGTGGACCCTAAGGAAGCAAAGCTCATGCAATGGCACGCGGAAAGGGAGAAGCCGAAGAAGATCCGGAGAAGGGCAGGATCCTTACACACCCTTCAGACGCTAGCCAGTGGCAAGAGTTGGACGCCGTCGGAAATTTCGGAGGCGACGCAAGGAACGTCAGGCTCGGTATGAGCACCGATGGACTCAATCCGTTCGGCAACCAGAGTAGCACGCATAGCACCTGGCCCGTGTTTGTATGGCCTTACAACCTTCCCCCGTGGTTGTGCACGAAGCAAAGGTACATACACATGAGTCTTCTCATTCAGGGGCCGAAACAAGCAGGTGTCCACATACATCTGTATCTCGCGCTGTTGCAAGAGGAGTTAGCCACGTTGTGGGCGACGCCAGCCCGTACGTGGGATGCCTACACTGGAGATTATTTCCCCATGAGAGCCGCATTGCTCACGACGGTGCAGGACTATCCTGGTTGCTCATATGTATCGGCCCAGGTAGGCCACGGATTCTGCGCATGTGTCAGGTGCATGGATAAGACCCCGCATCTCCAGCTACCAAGGAATCGGGTCTTCAAAAACCGTGTTCCCAGGGGCTCGAAGGTGGCTTCGCATGGATCACCCGTGGAGGAAACGCGGTGACCTGTTCAATGGTAAGGAGGAGCCCGAAGAAGCCCCGAGGCCGAGGAGCGGCACAGAAATCGACGAGCTGTTGAAGAATTGGAAGGAGTGCCCTGCGCCGGGAAAGAAACGACCGAAGGTAGATCCGCTGCTGGGTGTATGGAAAGCGAGGGCTGTTTTCCACGACTTGCCCTACTGGAAGGTCCTCAAGACGCCACATAGCCTCGATATGATGCACATTACGAAGAATGTCACCGAGGCTCTGCTTGGCACTCTTTCCAACATGCCGGAAAAGCAAGGATGGGACGAAAGCAAGATACGATCTGAAATGGCTTGGTGTCAGGAAAGATCTTCACGCTCCCGACAGCGATGATGATGATGATGATGATCAGACGGAAGGGACTCAAGGTCGTCGCAAAAGGGTAAAGAAGAACACGTGGTGCTTCCCGCTACATGCTTCACTATGAGTCCGAGGAGCTCGAGCAATTCTACATGTGTCTCCTAGGAGTCAAATTTCCTCATGGTTACGCGGGGCAGATAAGCAGATATCTGGACGGAACGAAGAAGAGGTTTAGCGGGATGAAGTCTCACGACTGTCACGTGCTGTTGACGCAGATACTTCCCGTTGCGATTCGAGGGATAATGGAAGAGCACGTCCGTGATACGCTGCTTGCCCTTTGCAACTTTTTCGACGTCATCAACAGGAAGTCGATCGGCGTGAAGCAGCTCGACAGGCTACAGGAAGAGATCGTGCTGATACTATGCGAGCTCGAGATTTACTTCCCGCCAGCATTCTTTGATATCTGCGTGCATCTCCTTCTCCATGTCGTTGATGACATCAGGCAGCTCGGGCCAATGTTCATGCACTACATGATGCCGTTCGAAAGGATGAACGGTGTCATGAAAGGATACGTCCGCAACAGGTCCCGTCCAGACGCAAGCATGGCCAAGGGCTTTCTAACCTACGAGTGCATCTCCTTCTGCCAGAATTATCTAAGCACCGAGAACCAGGATGTAGGTCTGCCCACGAGGAAACACTTCGGCAGGCTCAATGGATACGGTCACCGAGAGGGCAGCAACTCAATCTTTGTCAGCATGCAGGGTCGAAAGGACGACTACGACAGGGCTCACCGTGTCGCGCTTCAACACTTACAGTTGATCGAAACTTGTGTGGAAGAGCACAAATGCTTACTCGAGCAACATTTCATCAAACTGGGCCGACCGAGGAAGAAGGGAGACGTAACCAGAGAGCACAACTCCAGCTTCACGCGTTGGTTCAAGAAAAAGCAAATGGAGCTAGCACAAAGTAAAGTGCCATCTACAGAAGATGAAAAACTCATATTCTCCTTATCACGCGGTCCCGGTCACAACGTAAAGACCTATCAGACGTACGACATCAACGGCTACAGATTCTGCACCGAGGAAAAGGACAAGAAGTCGGAATATCAAAACTCAGGAGTAACTATGCTATCCTACGGCGATGAGGAGGCTACTGTCAAGGAAAGATACTTCGGAAGGATTGAGGAGATATGGGAGCTCAACTACTGTGGAGAGTTGGTGCCAATGTTCCATGTAAGATGGGCCAAGGACGTCGTCAAAGAAGGCCGGTATTTCACCACCATGGTTATACCCGATGCCAAATCGAAGAACGCCTCCGCGAAAAATGAGCCATGGGTACTCGCTAGCCAAGTTGAGCAATGCTTCTTCATTACCGACCCGTCAAAGCCTAGCCGTGTTGTCGTGAGGAGGGGCAAGAGGAGCATCATCGGAATGGAAGGAGGCGCCACCGAGCAAGAATTGGACAACGAGCCAAAGATCGAGGAGGAATTCGACAAGTTCTTCGACATGCCTACTACTAGTACACAAACAAGGAAGACCTCCTACCTAGATAGGTTGTCCGTTCACGCGAAGAAATCTCAAGGTCACCGGCCTAAAGTTTTCAACCG
This sequence comes from Poa pratensis, assembly GCA_947311845.1. Taxonomy (NCBI): domain Eukaryota; kingdom Viridiplantae; phylum Streptophyta; class Magnoliopsida; order Poales; family Poaceae; genus Poa; species Poa pratensis. The sequence goes on from CAMZMU010000021.1 coordinate 1,034,824, forward strand.
TCAAGAAGGGAAAGAAGAGAAACTAAATATGTATGTGTGTGTGAAAATGCAACTATATATATTTATTCAATGAATATGTATGACATTGTGTGTGAGACAATGCAAGACCATATATATATATATTCAATGAACTAAAATATATGTACCAAATACATTGTGTTTGTGTGTCGCATTGTACCAAGTACTAAAATATATGCAAGACCATTCTAAAACCACTAAGTCTCAGGCCAACTAATTCTGTGGCGCATCTGCCCAAACGATGCGCCACAGAATCTTACTAATTCTGTGGCGCATCTGCCCAAACGATGCGCCACAGAAAGTATGTGCCCACAGACATGTGGGCCCGCCCAGCCCTGCCCCTCTTAATTCTGTGGCGCATCTCCCCTAAGGATGCGCCACAGAATTCTCAAACTTCTGTGGCGCATCCAAGCAGTGGTGCGCCACAGAAATAGTTGATGCCCGCTTACAGGTGGGGCCGGCCCCGCGCGCTGTGTCTTCCTCGCCAAAATTCGTAACCGCACACAGTACTCGCGCTCGAGGAGCCCTTCAAGCCGCCGCCGCACACCTCGCCACCGGCACACCTCGCCCGAGCCCGCCGCCGGTGCATCAACGTGCCCGTGCCCGGCCCTCGACGCGCCCGTGCCCAGCCCTCGACGCGCCCGGCCGTGCCCGCGCGCCTTGCCCCGGCCGTGCCCGTGCCCGAGCCCGACGCCTCGCCGCCCCTCGAGCTCGACACCCGTGCCCGCCTTGCCTCCGGCCCGCCACCTCGACGCCGACGCCGCCCTCGACCTCCTCTTCCTCCCCACGACCATCCCCTTCCCGAGGTGCTGCTCCTTCCATCCCCACTCCCTCCCCTCCACACCCTGCTCACAAGGTGTTTGGTCAAATGCCAAACCCAAATTGTTACAGAATTTGGATGATTTCGTTGTAGATTTCTTGCTGCAAGTAATTGCTGCAAGTAATTGCTGTTTTGACAATGTGTGTGTTAAATGCTAAATCATGGTTTTGTTAATTTATTGCAGCACCACGAGGAGCACCTCCACCACGCCGATCTCGGACCCGAGCCTCCCTTCCCTACCCGAGGTAGTTCCTCTCTCCCTCGATGTGGTGATCTATGTGAATGAGGATATGTGCATGTGGAGATGTCGGCCGGAGATGCCGGCCGAACATTATTTGTGATGCTGTTGCCGGCCAGCTATGCCGGCGGAAATGTGTTGATGTGATGCTGTTGCCGGCCAGCTATGCCGGCCATGATATTTGTGACATGCTTGCAGGTACCCCGTGAGGCCCTTGAGATTGCCGGAACGTCGATTAACTTCCGTTCCGGCAAATTCGGGTACTCCATATGTCCTATTTTTAGCAAAGGTCATGCCAAATTTTTTCGTGAAATTTAGCATGACTTTGCTAAAAATAGGACATATGGGTTATTGCGACTAATGCATGGGCCGGGGTATCTTAGTGCTAAATGAAGTGAGCTCTTGTTATATTTTTGTACTAATTACTTCTCCTCTTTTTAATGCAGTGGAAACATGGACAACGACCAAGCCGGCCCTTCTAAGCAAATGAGCATCTTGACCAAGCTAGAGAACTTAACAAGCCGTTCTGGGGAATGAACGATGAGATGGTGCTGGGGAGGCCGACGCACTGGCTCGTGCCGGCGATAAGGATTTTGTGTTAGAGGAAGGCGAGGAGACCGATTCCACCAGCACCGATGGAGATGCCACCACCACGGAGGGCGGTGGCGACCAGACGGAGGGCGGTGGCGACCGCACGGAGGGCGGTAGTGGTAGTAACCCGCCCGCTAAGAAGCGGAGGAAGTCGACGAGGCCGAGGAAGGACCGGACACCGCAAGTGGTCAGCAATGTCACAGACACCTTCACTGAGGTCTCCCAAAGTGGCAAGCCAAAGCAGCCTAGGATTGTCGCAAAAGGGTACGGCATGCAACTAGGGTGCATCCTCCGGGAAATGACAACGATCAACACGTTTGACCTCAGGAATCCGCAGAATGAGGGTTTGCGCAATGAGCTCCTCAAGAGGGTTCACAAACGATACATTTTCCCGGATGATGTAAAGGAAAAGGTGGTGGACAACTTCGCCATCACGAGGATGAACACCATGTTGAGCAGCTGGAGAAGCCGGGTGAAGAAGAAGATTGAGAAGGGTCAAAGCTGGGAGGAGATACGTGTCAAAGAGCCTTTCATCGAGAAAGAGGACTTCGATATATTCAAGGCGTCCTTGTTATCTCCAGCGGCTGCGGCATGGACCAAGTGGGGGAAGGACTGCGGGCAAAAAACTTAGGTAACCACCGTTTGGGAAGCGGCGGTTACGATGGAAAAAAGCCCATTTGGGCCAAGGAGGATGCCGAGCTTGCAAGACTTGGGCTCCCCAACCAGTGGGATAACATCGCGGACGAGCAAACTAGGAACTTTGTTCGGTCCCGCTACTATCTGAAGCCGGGGACGGGGGAATTCTGTACCGACCATGACGATGTGAGGGATTTCGAGAAAAATCTGGTAAGAAACTTAATTACCGCGTATATCTCAAAGTCCATTTTTTTGATATCTACATGGGTTCACCTTTATTTTCCTTTGTCCGCAGGAGGATGAGTTGAAGTTAGCCCATGAGGCTATGGCCGGCCCGTGGGACACGCCTTTCAACCGGGCGATGAACGTGACCAAGAAGAGGGACAAGTCAAAGCGCCGCCGACGTCAGCTGGCCGTGTGAGCGGGCTGGGTACGAGCGTGAAGTTCACCGAGTACTACAGCACGGACACCGACCAGAGAAAGGAGAGGAGGAGGCCGAATAAAGATAAACTTCAGGTTATCGAGCTAAGGAAGAAGCTGGAGGATATAGAGGCCTCGAAGGTGGACTCCAGCGTGGTGGACAAGCTAGTGGCCGAGAAGGTGGCCGCTCAGCTCAACAGTATGTTCCCCCCTGCATTGGTTGAGGGGATAACTGCTTGGCATGCGGGAGGTCAACGGGGGCCGATACACGTGCCCAGCTTCACCGGCAGCAACTCCAGCAATAACCTGTCGCCGGTCCTGCAGACCCCGCTGGCGCCCCTTACCCTGCAGCACCTTACACCAACGCCGAGAATAATGATAATGCACACGAGCCGGAGGTTGATAGGCCGGCCGTCGGCACCGGCGCCCTTGTCTCGACACTAGCTGACCTCAACGCCGTCACCAAGGTAACTAATTAGTATGTGTGTGTGAAACATATATAATTGTGTGTGAGACTATATATGCCTTATCTCATGGTGCCCGCTAATATGTGTTTGACTCCCAGGACACAGAATGCATACTCTTTCTTAGGGTGGGGTCCGACGGCGAGTTGAAGGAAGCCGCAAGGGCCAAAATCACACAACCTTTGACCCGCGATCTCCACACCGTCAAAATGGATGAGCTCTCGATGAGAGTAATTGTGAACGAGGTACTGCCTGAGTTCCATGACATGGACCCCCCCAAGCAACCTCAGGGAGCCGATAAACACATGAAGCTTGGCGAATGCGGAAGTTGGGTGCTGGAATGGCCGAAGACCCAAATTCGTCTTGGGAATGTTCTTCTTGGGGCTAGGCGCACCGGTGGCGCCACCTCGAGGCCCCAGGCCCCGATCGTTCGGCCCCCGTCGAGGCGGACAAAAAAGATGGTGCGGATGAACCGGCGCCACAAGCAGCCGTCACCAACACCCAGAAGGAACAGACGGTCGCCGCTACCGCCGGCCGGAAACTACCGCCTGTCGTCCCAACCTACGGCCGGAAGCTACCGCCGCCGGTCATCCCCACCACCAACCGCCACGCACAGTTGTTGGGAATGTCTTCAACGCAACCATCCAAGGTTAGTTCTGACTTTCCGAATTCCCCAACTTTCAGACTTTCCCGACCATCAACGGATGTGCTATATATTGTTTATGTTTAGGACAAAGCCGTTGCTCCTCAACTTGTTGACAACGACGACGACGACGACAATGATAAACGTCGCGGACTTTATCAACACGGGCGCCACCTCGGATGATATGTACATGCCTCGAGTGGATGAAGAAGCCTTCCGCGACCACCAATCTCAACCTGCTCGTGATCGTCCAGCTTCATGCACACAGCGCCTGGCCTTCACCGACTTCACGCCTCCGGATGCCGGCGTTGATCAAGCTCAACCAGGTAAAATTTTCAGCCCTAACACATTGCAATCAACTGTTAGAGCGGGGTTCACTGCACCCCCACTATCCCCAGAGGCGAAGAAGCCAAAGAAGCACAGGAAGAGAAAAGGTAGAGCCTCTAATAGCCAGCCAGCTCCTCAGATCCGGGGTCTTGAAGACAAGGTTCCACTCAATGCGGAGGGCTACCCGCGAGTTCATGAAGCTGGCAAACCTATATTGGATGAGGACTCTGCCCGTCTTGCAGAAGGCAAAATGATTGCCTTGCAGAACAGTATCATGTTTCTTGAGGGGAGCTTCTTAATGAGAAGAAGCCGAATTACCCGGCGTTCGCGGTCAAGGTGCCTCCAGAGATGGTGAACTTCGTCCAGCAAGACCCTGCGGAAGTGTTCTTTATAGCGTACGAGGACATCTTCGACCTGTTTCACGAGAAACGGATGGACTATAACTTGGTCCGCCTATTTGCGCTCGATCAGGCGATGAAGATCAGGAGAGATGCTATCCCGCACGTCGCGGTAGTGGATCCCTACTACATGCGCGATAGCCATCTTTCGCCAGGATCAAAGACACGTGAAGCGGCCCTGGAGTACCTCACAAGTTTCTTCCTGGCCAACAAGGACAAGACCGCCCATCTTCTGCCTTTCTTTTTCGAGTAAGTACATATCCGCTAGCCACCGTCCTATCTTATGCCATCTTATACATTTCTTCCATGATCCTTTGCCCAACATTCCACTTCAATTGTGTTGAGCAGGGACAAACACTGCGCACTCGTCCACGTAGGCCCGCAGTGGTCCGTTGCTACTTATTTGGACTCGGGGGATAAAGTCCGACCAAGAGATTACAGCAGATTAAAGGCTCTTCTCGATGACGCTCTCGAGGCCTATGCCAAAAACGGCGGCCACTTCAAAAAGAACTCGCAATTTTTCAAGGACGACAACACACACAAGTTCTTGCATGGGACCGCATTCCATTGCATCAAGCAACGGGATCACAGCGAGAAGGACGCCTGGTACGCCCTCTATCACCTTAAAGGGCTTGTCCGGGATTGCGAGAAATCGAGGCTTGCAACTGGTCTCGCGGAATACACCAAGGACGCGGATGAGATGACCGATTCTGATTATAGAGGCCACTTCCATCGCATCAAGCTGCATTTAACAACGATCATGATGGACGATGTCATTCACTCCTCAGGGTCCTACCACTTGCCCAGAGGTAGGATGTATTATAAGCATTACTAGCTAGTGTGTACTTTTTTGTAGAAGTGCATGTGTAGGGTTACATATTATACTCTATGTATATCACTAACCAATATAGATTCCAAACCATCTTCAGGTTGAGTCAGAGGGAGATACAAGAACGACTAAGGCGCAAGGTGACAAGAGGGAGTGGAGGACGAAAGGGGGCATGTTTCCGTTCCCGTCGCCCCTCAAGAAGAAGACGAAACCATGATCGCCGATGTGTACTAAATTTGATCCTAGTTAGGCGGTGAATACTTGGTTTGTAATGTGTAACGTGAAGTCATGTACTTTTGTTTGTATCGAAACTAATTGTGTAAACATTTGGCACTTTTGTAACTATTGGTATATCTTGGGCACACTAAGTAATATGTGTGATGAAATAGTGATTAATGTGTTTCTGTTTATATATCTGTCAAATATACCAGTATTTCTGTATAAATCCTGTATTTGTACAGCAAAAATAAAAAAAACATGTATTCTACTGTTTCTTAATTCTGTGGCGCACCTTCACTGTTTTTGTGGCGCACCACTTTCTGTGGCGCACCGTGGGGCAGTGCGCCACAGAATTCTCTGTGTGCCCCAGGCAGCCTATTTCTGTGGCGCACCAGAAGCAGTGCGCCACAGAAATAAGGAATTCTGTGGCGCACCACCGTGCGCCACAGAAATAAGCAATTTAGTGGCGCCGATTCTGTGGCGCACCAGGAAATCCTGGTGGTGCGCCACAGAATATTCTGGTGGTGCGCCACTAATAGCCTGTTTCCTGGTAGTGCATGTCGTAAACACGCAATATAATTAAACTACCATCCTAATAAATTGAATCCATAGTGAATTTGAGATAAGGAAAAACTTGCTTATTTTGGTCCATTTTTTGGTCGAATAGTTGGTTGGCACGTCTGGCGGCGGAAATGCCCGACGTTAGTCGTGACCGTTCGTGCCACAGCGAGTCACACACTATGTCCCGGGATGCACCTCACCCTGCAGGAAGCTACCAGGATGCCTACATATTTCTAAGGACGAAGGGTGACATCCTCGGCCGCCGGGTGCGTCGATCCCTCAAGGCGGCGGTTTTTGGTTTGATCACCTAGTCTCCACCTTGTTCAGCCCCATGGACTTTGATGATCCATCCTCCTTTTATTGCAAGTTCCTTCTCCATGTCACGGTGTAGTGGGCGTTAGCTGCTAGGACGGAGGAGGGCAACGGTGTGGAAAATGGAGGGCGGAGGCGGGAGAGTGTGGTCGATTTGGAGAATTTTTGTCAATTAGGGGAATTTAAGGTGAGTCCGCTTGTCGATCGGACGTGGCAGACAAATGCTCAAGCAACCCGAAATTTGCCCCACACATGGACCAAATATGAGGGTTGTCAGAAATAGAGAGTCCGGTTTGGTCGGTCTTTTTGTCGGGGCATGCTGACATATAAGGAGGAAGTGGGGGACTGGCGGACTGCTGTAATAAGTGGTCTAAAATTGTGTTGATATTTTTTTGAACAAAATTGTGTTGCTTTTACACAATGATCCCATAAAATTAGTTGCCGCCACGAAAACCTCCATGTTGCTCCACCAGAAGCTCTGCCCTTCTCCTCGGGCGCCACAAAACCCGCCGGACCACCGCACCATGGCGGCCACCATGGAGGCCCCTGTCAAATCCGATGCTTCCCCCTTATCCCTGCCATCCTCCGACTTTGGCCATGCGTTAGGGCCTTATGGTGTCGTTTGCTCCCTCTCTTGAGGTGTCATTCTAGTCTTGTTGCTACGTCGGTCACACTCCATGCCGTGTTCTGATGGTGATGACCCCTTGTGGCCTGGACAACTTCATCATCATGTAGGTGTAGTTGGTTACGCCCATGAAAACTACGTGATCTGCGGTCGGCCTAGCTAGGAGGGCGTCCACCATGGGGGTGTCAACGATCTCGAACATACAACTACGAGGGTGATCTCTGATGCGGGCTTAAGTTCTAGGCCCATTCTTTTTTTTTTGACGGTGTACGCCTGCAGGCATACATTACTTGTATTCATAGCAAGGATACAAATCTGAGACGCATACAAGCAACATAAAACAAGGAGGATACAAATGGTTGTACTGCTGCCTGCCTTTGCCGCAACTATCAAGCACCCAAATTCTTCGCCATCGCTGGAGAAGAAGAGCACGAAAAGTTGGTCCACATCTTGACACTGAAAAACCCCTAGCCACGAGGCATTGATGAACCGCGATAGTCACCAGCCTCGTAAGACTGGATATAGTTCGCTAAGGAACGTCGGTCGGAGGAGCCCTCCGTGCTTCTTCAACGCCGGATCCGTGGCCAACGCCACCCCGCCCTTCATCAGGCGACCGGATCCTCCACCTTCATCCGCAGATCCACAACATTCAACACAGATGTATTCCAAGAGCAACTCGTCTCCGCCATGACGCCAAGACGCAACGCCAGATCCTAGTCGCTCGAAAAGCTTGGACTCCACAAGCCTCTCGTCGGCGCTAGCAACACCTCCGACGAGCAGGAGCATGGACTGGGAGACCATTATTCCTATTAGCACCATCAGCATCCGCTCCACCATGACGGTGATAGAGGAAACTCAAACACCTAGAAAAAATAGGACGAAAAACACGCACGGACGAGAAACAGGGCTCCCCTCCCCCTCGCGATGCCAAAGAGGCAATCGGAGGGGAAGGGGAGCGAAGGACTCGCCAGCGAGACGCTCAGGAACCGCCGCGGCCTGCAATTCGCGAGAGCGAGTGGTTCGCCTGGACTTCATTGGCCATTCTGACTACATAGAAGTGGTTGGAGATGAGTTGTATGTAAGAGATGGGGACCTGCATATTTTTCAGGGTATCCATATGATGACACTAAAGGAACTTCTTCCGTCGATGAGGACCTTCTACACGACGGTGTTGGTGATTACTGGAGATACGATAAGGGGGGCTGACCTGGGTAGACCAAGTTCTTAAGACAATCATGATGGTTGAAGGAAATTAATTGAACGTTTGCCCAGGACGGCTTGGATGAGCTGGGGCTTAGCGTTTAGGATAGCGTTGCAGGTCGCCTGGACGTCCCGGTTGGAGGCGTACCAAGTAGATCATCTCCACATGTGGTTTACTTCCGAGCAGTGACGGAGCTACATCCTATGACACAAGGTGCCTACCAGGGCACCAAGATAAAAACAATTTTTAGGGGTGCATCTAGGGTGAACATTTGCTATTTTACCAAGAAAAAATTCCTAACCGGGGTCATATGCACCCCCTCGCAACAAGGAGATCCGCCCCTGCTCCCGAGGCTGGCTGATAGTATCCAGCTAAAATGATCATCCCTGTGGACCCATGTTGTCCGACTCCAGGTACATTCTGGTGTCCCAGCTAGACCCAGGAGTTGTTTTGTGGTGGCTCGTCGTGCCTTGGTCCGTTAGGACACTGTTTCACTAGTGGAAAATACGCATTGGTGCGCCTCCCTTTTGTACCGGTTGCACAAAAATCGGTACAAAAGGGGGCATTAGCACCGGCTGGTTTCGAGTGCCAGCCGGGGCCACGCGGCGCGACCCTTTAGTACCGGTTTCTATTAAAAACCGGTACTAAAGACCACCCTTTAGTACCGGTTGTTAATAGAAACCGGTACTAAAGGGGTGGAGGCCCCGCCGGCACATGCGGCCGCGGTCTGTGGCCCCAAGCCTAGACCTTTAGTACCGGTTGCTAATAGCAACCGGTACTAAAGGTCCCGGCCACTATAAGCTTCTTCCACCCCGAGCCACTCCATTTTTAGCTCGAACTCAACTCCATTTTTCCTCTCTCTTTGCTCTCCCAAGCTCAAATTCACCCCATTTTCTCCAACAACTTTCAAGATTGGTGGCACCTACATATATAAGGGTTAGCAACTTCATCTTCTCTTCTGGCATTTCAAGTTTAGCTCATTTTCGTGCAAGTTTAGCAAGTTTGATTTTGGTGGTGCTTGCAAGGTGTTTGATGAAATGCCTAAGTTAGGGATTTCATTTGTTTTATATGCATTTTGAGCTCAAATTAAAGTATAATTTGTGGTTTTATATAGTGTCGTCCCGTCCCCTTCCTCACCGTCGTCGATCGCCCGCGCCGCTCCGTCACCGACACCACCTCGGTGAGCCTCTTTTATTTTAAAAAAATGTTAGTTATATGATTTAAATGCATAATTATTTCTTGTATACTTTTCTTATGTTTTTTAATATGTATAGTGTCATGGTTTTGATATCCGTCCCCGTCGACCCTCGTCCGGTCTATGATTCGGATGTGGTATATTTTTATAACTATTTATTTTGTTTCGTGTTTATAACAATCATGATGACCAACTTGACATAGATATATTTTTATTTAGGAGGTAATTGAACCGGAAATTCCAGCCGACCCTATTGTCGAGTTTTTAAAAAAGAAAACAACGATTTGAAAGCAAAATTGAAGATAAGTGAAGATCTTCGTCTCCAATGCCTGGAAGAGAAGATGGTATTGGACTTGAAGATTGCCGACATCGTTGATGCTCACGGGGTCGTGCTTGCCGACGTCGTCGCTGCTCACAAGATGAAGATGGATGCAATGCGCTTCAAGGTTAAAAAGATTCAAAAATATGTCATTAGTCAAGAGGCTTGGTATCATTATGCTGTTGGTTTAATAGTTACCTTGGTTGCGATTCTGATCGCATTTGTTGTTGGATTTAAATTCTTTAGATAGTTGTATGTTAGCTTCGATTGATGTATGTTTCGTGAGAACTATGTATTACATTTGGGCACTACTCTACTTTGTTTTAATGTGATGAACTTGTATTAATTAACTAATTTGGTCACGTATCTCTATTCATTATTTAGCTGGTGTAATGATTTTTGATGTATTTATGTAATGCAGATGAGCCAAGAATGGATGTACGGTGATCGACGCTGTCCCGAGTTCATTGATGGCATGCATCGTTTTCTCGATGTGGTTAAGTTAAACAAGCTGAGAATGGTTTTATGATTTGTCCATGCGATGAATGTCGGAATAAGAGGAATTACCCGAGCGCAAGAAACTTTCACTCCCACTTGTTGCGACAAGGCTTCATTCCCAATTATTTTTGTTGGACCAAGCATAGAGAGAGAGAGGTTATAATGGAAGACCCTGAAGAAGAGGATGATGAGAACTATCATGTGTTCTCTGAACACGGTGATACTACAATGGGGAAGAAGAAGTTGAGCTCGAGGTCATTGTTGATCAGTCCGATGATGATGATCTTCGTCGGGTCATTTTTGATGAACAGATGAAGTGCGGAAGTGAAAACGAGTGGTCGAAGTTGGAGCGCATGTTAGAGGATCACAAAAAATTGTTGTACCCAAATTGTGAAGATGGCCAGAAAAAGCTGGGTACCACCCTGGAATTGCTGCAGTGGAAGGCAAAGAATGGAATATCTGACAAGGCATTTCAGGAGTTGCTACAAATATTTAAGAAGAGTCTTCCAAGGAATAATGAATTGCCGCACAATACGTACGAAGCAAAGAAGATTGTCTGCCCTCTAGGATTAGAGGTGGAGAAGATACATGCATGCATCAATGACTGCATCCTCTACCGCGGTGAGAAGTACGAGAATTTGAATGCATGCCCGATATGCGGTGCATTGCGGTATAAGATCGGGCGAGATGACCCAGGTGATGTTGAGGGCGAGCCGAGCCCCAGGAAGAGGGTTCCCGTGAAGGTGATGTGGTATGCTCCTATAATACCACGGTTGAAACGTTTGTTCCGAAACAAAGAGCATGCCAAGTTGTTGCGATGGCAAGAAGAAGACCGTAAGGAAGAGAGATGCTGAGACACCCCGCTGATGGGTCTCAGTGGAGAAACATCGACAGTGCGTTTGGAGAATTTGCAGCTGACGCAAGGAACTTAAGGTTTGGTCTAAGTACAGATGGCTTGAATCCGTTAGGGAGCAGAGCAGCAGTCATAGCACCTGGCCCGTGACTCTATGTATCTATAACCTTCCTCCTTGGTTGTGCATGAAGCAAAAGTATATTATGATGCCAGTGCTTATCCAAGGCCCGAAGCAACCGCAACGACATTGATGTGTATCTGAGGCTATTAGTTGACGAACTTTTACAGTTGTGGTCTGACGAAGGTGTACGTGTGTGGGATGAGTACAAACAGGAGGAATTTGGCCTACAAGCGTTGCTGTTTATAACCATCAATGATTGGCCTGCTCTTAGTAACATTTCAGGACAGTCAAACAAGGGATACAATGCATGCCGCATTGTTTAGATAAGACAGACAGTACATATTTTGGGAACAAGAATGTGTACCTGGGGCATCGTTGATTTCTTCCAAACAGGCATCACGTAAGAAACAGAGGCAAGCATTTCAAAGGTGAGGCAGATAACCGGACGAAGCCTACACGCCGTGATGGTGATGTTATATATGACATGGTCAAGGTTTAGAAGTAATCTTTGGAAAGGGTCCTGGCAGTCTATCTGTTCCGAAAGACGCTAACAAGCGCGTACCCTTGTGGAAAAAGAAATCTATATTTTGGGATTTACCCTATTGGAAAATCCTAGAGGTTCGCTCGTGATGCACGTGACGAAAAATATATGCGTGAACTGCTAAGCTTCTTAGGCGTGTATGGGAAGACGAAAGATACACGGATGCACGACTGAACCATCAAATATGCACGAGAAGACGAAAGACGACCTCCTTAATCTAGAGAAGTATCAAGGTCCTGCCAGCTACGCTCTTACCAAAGAAGAGAAGGAGATCTTTTTTCAAGTCCTGAGCAGTATCAAGGTCCCGTCTGGCTACTCGTCGAATATAAAGGGAATAATAAACATGGCAGAGAAAAAGTTCCAAAACCTGAAGTCTCATGACTGCCACGCGATTATGACACAATTACTTCCGGTTGCATTGAGGGGGCTTCTACCGGAAAACGTTCGAGTACCCATTGTGAAGCTATGTGCATTCCTGAATGCATTTTCTCAGAAGGCAATCGATCCAGCAACTCTACCAAGTTTACAGACGGGTGTGGTCCAATGTCTTTTCAGCTTTGAGTTGGTGTTTCCACCATCCTTCTTCAATGTTATGACGCACCTCATAGTTCACCTAGTCGAAGAGATTTCCATTCTCGGTCCAACCGTGCTAGGCCAGAAGGAAGCATGTCCAAGGGCTATGGAACAGAGGAGGTCATTAAGTTTTGTGTTGACTTTATTCCTGATCTTAAGCCGATCGGTGTTCCTCAATCCCGTCATGAGGGGAGACTGCGTGGAAAAGGCACGCTAGGAAAGAAAGTAACAAGAAGTATGGACGGGCATTCTTTCACTCAAGCACACTACACAGTTCTACAAAATTCCAGATTGGTGGCTCCGTATATCGTGAAACACATGGATATTTTACGCTCAGAATACCCGGAGAAGACTAACTTCTGGATTAAAGGAAAACACGTGGATACTTTCGGCAGTTGGTTGCGTACACATCTCATTAATGACAACACTGTTGGACAAGAGCTATACTTGTTGGCCAAGTCACCATCTTTGACTATATTGACTTTCCAATGGTACGAGATAAATGGGAATACATTTTACACTGAAAACCAAGACAAAAAGAGCACTAACCAAAACAGTGGTGTCCGCTTTGATGCAACAAACGACGATGGAACAAAAGACACATATTATGGTTGCATACAGCAGATATGGGAACCTGACTATGGACCTTCTTTTAAGATCCCTTTGTTTCAGTGCAAATGGGTTAACCTGTCATGCGGGGTAGATATAGACCCGCGGTACGGAATGACTACAGTTGATCTCAAAAATCTTGGGTGCCACACCAAGCCATTCTTCCTAGCCAATGATGTGGCTCAGGTTTTCTATGTGAAGGACATGTCTTCCAGACCGAAAAAAAGAAAAGATAAGCAAACCGGTACATCATACGATGAGCCAAAGCGCCACATAGTTCTTTCAGGAAAAAGAAACATCGTGAGAGTGGAGGACAAGACAGACATGTCAGAAGATTACAATAAGTTTGATGAAATTCCGCCCTTCAAAGTGAAAACTGACCCAACCATCGTGTTAAATGATGAAGAATGTCCATGGATACGGCGCAATCAGAAGAAAGGGACACAGAAGAAGAAAAAGTGAATACTAGATATTGATGTTGCTGCTGATGTGTAATAATGTATTAAACCTTTTATGTAACTATGTTCTGAAAACTCAGAAGAGAGATCTAAACACTAATTTTTTGTTTTAAAAACTCCAAAGGCTTACAAGCGCTCGAAAAAGTTGGATCAAAACACACGGCTTCCCCGTCATACAGCCCAACGGTGGCTCGTGAGACGGCAAATCGGCCTTCGATCCAAACAGCGGCAAGACATCTCTGATGATCTGCAACCGTCCTAACAAGTGTTGGAGATGTTGCTAATCATCAGAGATCCTTGCCGCTGCTTGGATCCGACCGAGGGGAGGGTTCACCTTCAGCCTCCGCTCAAGGAACTCCTGCCTCTCAGAAATATTGCTCTCTGCTACCCGTGTACTGCCAAAATGAACTACAATGAGTAGACACTGAGTGCTGAAAATGTCCGGGAGGGGGGCTATATATAGGGTCGTGTGGCTCACAAAGTGGTCGTGATAGTGCTGATCCAACAGCTCACAAGCCCTGCAAAGAAACACACCCCTGATCCAACGGCTCACAAGCGCTTGAAAGAAACACAGGATCCGTGTGCTTCTTTATTTCCGGTTGGTCCGGGACTAAAGGCGGGCTTCGCGGTCACGACTCGTGTCAGACACGTGTCCTACCCCGGCGCTGGGGAGGACACGTGTCCCCCCCTACATATTAACGTCGTTGACAAATATTAGATAATAGATATAAAAACACAATACAAATAGATATATAATTAGTACAATTTTGTGGACAATTAAATTAAATATATATTAAAGAAAAAGAAACTAGAGAAAAAAAATAGAAACCAAATAGATATAAAAAACAGAAAACATAAGAAAGAAAAAATTGTAGATATAAAATACATTTTTTCATTTTACTAGGTTTTAATAAAATAAATAGAAACTAGAGAAAAAAAAACAGAAACAAAATAGAAAAAACAAAACAGAAAGCAAATAGAAAAAACAAAACAGAAACCAAATAAAAAAACAGAAAATAAAAAACCAACAAAAGGCCCATTAGTACCGGTTGTAAATTATAACCGGTACTAAAGGATTGGGCTTCGCGCGCGAAATTTTGCCGTGGCCCAAAACGCACCTTTAGCACCGGTTGTAGACTACAACCAGTGCGAAAGGCTGTTTCATAGCAGTTTCAAAAGGGGAATCGTCCCCAAAATCGACGAAGTCCCCAAATCGACGAAGGCACGCCCCTGCTCCGCACGTACGCCCCTGCTCAGGCCGCCCTCCACCGCACGCCCCTGCTCCTGCCGCCTCCGCCGTGCGCCCACCTCCGGCCGCCTCCGCCCGTGCTGCTCCGGCCGTGCGCCCGGCTCCAGCCGCCTTCCACCGCGCGTCCGTGGTCCGCCGCCTCCACGGCGCCCGTGGTCCGCCGCCTCCGCCGTGCGCCCTCCTCCGGCCGCCTCCGCCCGTGCTGCTCCGGCCGTGTGCCCTGCTCCAGCCGCCTTCCACCGCCTCGCCCGTGGTCCTCCGCCTCCGCTCGTGCGCCATCGCCGGCCTGCACCACCGGCGCCACACACTCGTCCTCCACCACCGGCCCGATGTAAGTTTTTTTGTTTTTATTATTACTGTTTTTTCATTACTGTTTATTGTTTTCTCATTTTGTTAGTCATAGAATTTTTTGCATTTTGTTTAGTTTATTACAATATGAAAACTTAGCAAACTTACAAAATGTAGCAATTTAAAAATGTAGCAATTTGAAATTGTAGCAAACTTACAAAATGAAGTCATTTTGTTATTGTTTAGGTTATTAATGTAACGAAATGTAGCAATTTGCTAAGTTTGAAGTCATTTAGGTTATTATTATAGGTTATCAATTTTTAGTGTAGCAATTTTGAAAGTTAGCATTTTTGAAAGTTAGCAATTTTGAAACTTAGAAATATTGCTAAGTTAGAAATATTGCAAAGTTATTTTATTAGTGTATAAGAAATTTTAGCTAAGTTTGAAAATTTTGCAGTGACATTGAGCTATGGAGGACGACGCCCCCATCATCGACGATGTCCCCCCCCCTTCATCCGAGATTTGGAGGAAGAAGACCGATACCAACAAATAATATTTAACAACGCTGCCGGACCCAATTCCGACGGAGAAGATTCTGATGGAGAAGATTCCGACGAAGAAGACGCCGAAGATTTCAGCGCGAAATGTTTGAACGACTCCGGTGAGGGACTTGAGTTACAAAACTTCAGAGACGATGACGGAGATGAAGAAAACTCCGGGTCACTAGCTGACCATCCCAAGGACACAGAGGACGTTGGGTTCATTGACGCGGATAAAGTTCATTGCAAGACCATAGCTGACCATCCCAAGGACACAGAGGACGTTTTGCTAATGTTTTTTAAGCGACAATGTACCAAAAAGGAAATACTTTTTCCTTACAACTTCAGGTGAGTGTTACTGTCTTGTACACATTTAATTTTGCTTTCCCGATATTAAGTGTAATTGATGAGTTCTGAATACCTGCGTATATAAATGTGCGCAGGTACTACTACATTCTGCTAATCATTAGACTTGAGGAAGGAGAAGTTGAAGTCTGGGACTCATTAAGGAGAGATCAAGATGATTACAAAAGCGTACGTCTAATGCTCAAGAGGTAATTTCTATCGCACTATATCATCCTCTTTCGTTCATTTCTGGATATCAAAAGTATAAGTAATAACTCCTCAATTCATTTTCTTTTCCGGGCAGGGTTTGGAAAAAGTTCATCACGGAAGAACGCGGTGAATGTTAAAATAAGCTGGAGTTCAAGGCTAACAAAGTAAGTACTACTACGTATCTAGGTCTATGTATCTTTCTAATACCATTATCATTCTCTTGATTATTATTTGATTAAATTATATTCTTGTATAGTGGTGTCTGCGATAACCACAGGGGACGGAACTATGTGGATACTACGTTGGCGAGTATATTCACATGAGGGTCAATGAGAGAGTCAATAGTGTAAGAAATTGAGAGGTACGTAAACATCATACACAACTTCTATTTTTTGCTACCATCAATTGTGTTTAGTTTCGATCATAACTGATTTGATCTCCTTCTTTTAAAGATGTCAAAGAAGCGGCAGCAGCTCCTACCACAAAACCGCGTAAAATCTTGCGGAGGAATTGGCGGGATTCATTCTGACGCAGGTCATAGATGAATTCGGTGAATTCCACTTATTCGACAAATAGACTCCCTCCATGCATGTACTAGCTAGCGGTGATCTCCATTGTAATTATGAGTACTTTATATGTAACGAGAGTACTTTATATGTGTAATGAGTACTTTATATGTAGTGAGTACTTTATACGTGATCTACTCTGAAACCCTGAAAAATGAGCGAAAAGGAAAAAAACCGAAACCCTAAACCCCGAAAAATAAGCGAAAAGAATAAAAACCGAAACCCTAAACACCCCTGAAAAAATAGGCGGGAGGGTAAAAAAAGCAGGAACCTTTAGTACCGGTTGGAATTACCAACCGGTACTAAAGGTCCTCAGCTGCCCGCGCGCAGGTTCGCCCACGTGGAGGGCCTTTAGCACCGGTTGTAAATACAACCGGTACTAAAGGGGTACCCCTTTAGTCCCGACCTTTTAGTACCGGTTGCACAACCGGTACTAAAGGCCCAATAAGGCCGGTACTGATGTCCTGTTCTCTACTAGTGTTTGTTCGGAGCAACAAGATTAACCAACACTAGTAGAGAACAGGGCACTAGTCCCGGTTCCAGAGTCGTTTAGTCGCGGTTGGGCAACCGCGACTAAGCAGGCGGGACTAAAGCCCCCACCCTTTAGTCGTGGAGGATTCCGAACCGCGACTGGAGGTCCCTCCACGTGGGCTTTAGGGGGACGTGGGGTGTTGGGACCTTTGGTCCCGGTTGGTAGCACCAACCGGGACCAAAGGGTTTTGTTTTTTTTTCTTTTTCGATTTAATTGCAGGGTTTAGGGTTTATATATGCCGGGTTTGGTTATAGCTAGGTTCCCGTGTCCCGTGGTTTCACTAGTATCCCTTCCCGTAACGGTAACCCTTCCCGTTGCGATGACGGTTACGGTGACGGTAACCGTTACGGTAACGGTGACGGTAACCGTTACGGTAACCGTAACGTTTTCGACGTCGTAACCGTTCCCGTGTCGTATGAAGTCGATGCACATATTTATAACACATACAATTAAATTAAGTAATACTTGAAGATCATAGACAAGAGTTCGTTGATGCGCCAAGAGTTATCGTAGTACAAGAGTTGAAGCAAAACAACAAGTTACTTTAACGATTTCATGCTTTCAGCATCGTAGTACTCTCCTTTCTCCTGTAAGGCCTCTGAAAGGTAAAATCCCGCCAATTCCTCTCCAATTGCTCTGAAGAGGTGGTCGAGTGGTAGCCTGGAGCGCTTTTTTGCCAACTCTGCATCCTTTCTCATATTCCATTTCTCGGTGACTAATACATATATATACTCGCAAACGAAGAATCCACAGTACTCAGTTTCCTTTGGTTGCTCCATGCAGGACTATACAAGAATAGATTTCAGTCAATAATAATGAAGTATGCATGATAAATGTTGTGTGGACGTAGAGGTAGCAGTACTTACTTTGTTTAACTTCCAATCCAGCTTTTGGCGCCACCCACCTTCAGGATCTTCCGCTCGAAACCTTTCCCAAACTCTGCCCGACAAAGAACATTCACAAATGAGTTATTCGTTAATGACTTGACATCAAGATATGAATGACAGAGGCGGTAAGAAATGAATATACCTTCCTAGTAAGTCGAAACAACTCCTGTAAGTGTCAGGATGATACCTCAATGAGTCAAGTGAATGAATAAGTCCTTCGTGATGTCTAATGACAAGAAGAATCCAGTGGTAGCTGTGCACAGTCATGCATAACTCATCAGTTAAACTTAACATCAGGTGAGCAATAGAATGTGTAGAAGACACTAAAACTTACCCGAAGCCGTAAGGCCAATATATAGTACTTTTGTCCTTGTATCGCTTGAACAACCTTAGCAAATCATCCTCTGTGTTCTCATTATACAAGGGATCTACTACGGTTGCTTCGTTATATTTATCCGGGTCAATGAACCCAATGTCATACTGGTTGATCTTCTTGAGCTCGAGTATCTTCATTCTGCATAATATAGCACACAAAAGATTAAAGTGAGAATAATTACAAACAATGAACGAGACTAGGTAAAGACTTAAATAAATCACTTACAGGCAATAGGAACTCATGATAGATTTGTCGAGTGCCCGCAGATTGTATAGCTAAAAAAGTTCGCTAAACGTAACAGTATGATTGTAGTCTTCTAAGAAGTGCTCATCGTCTTCCCTACATTTCAGAACGATAGCAGATGTCTTCTTTGCATTTTTCATGTACCATTGATGCAGAGTACGCATTCTGGTTGGAAGGCCCCTGGTTTGCACCAAAGATTTCCCCGGAACGAAGTTTCTTACTGGTGGAGCTGGTGGTGCAGTCTCAAAATTCAATTTCGAAGCATATTCATCTATAGGCATTTGCGCTTCGGCGGCAAGACGACGGATTACCTCTATGTCAAACATCATCGGCTCTTTAGGGTCAGATTGTACTGGTTGTTTTCCGCGCTGGGGAACTCGACTATCTTTGTTCGTCGGCGGTGGGACAATTAGCGGGGGGACAGAACGTACGGGTTGTTCTCCGAGCTGGGGAACTTGTTTACCTATCTTCGGCGGCGGTGGGACCGATGGTGCTGCTTTTGTAGCTTCCTTCGCCGGCGGGACCGATGGTGCTACTTGTTTAGCTTTCTTCGGCGGCGGGTCCAATGGTGCTGCTTGTTTATTTTTTGCCGGCGGCGGCGGGACTGATTCTGCGGCTTGTTCACCTTTTTTGGCGCCGAGACCTCCATCACCTCGTCATATGAATTCTGAATATAACGCTCATAGTCAGATCGCGGCTTCTCAGGAGGGACATATAAGTTGTCGACGACTCGATTACAAACCTCTGGAGTATAGCCGGCGGTAAATGTTGGCTCAGGCACGTGCACTTTCGGTGCGAAAAATGCTTTATTAATTTCCTTCACGCTGCTTCGTTTTCCTCCGGAGTACTGTCCCAAGGTAACTTCGGCAGAGGCGGCGGCGTTCTGGCCCTTTTAGATCGCCTCCTAACCGGGGAAGACACGTGCTTTTTCCGGAGAAGCTTAACGTGCACTTCCTCACGCGGTGGCGGAGATGGAGATGGACTGTGCTGACTGAGATGGAACTCTACATCAATTTCCGGTGCGGGGTCCCTGTCACGCGGTGCCGGAGATGGAGATGGATGTGTAGTATCATCAATTTGCTGAGTTGGAGTGCTGGAAGGAGGAGTCGGTGGCTTTGACAACTTGATGTATTTCTTGTTCCACTGGACGAATCCACCCTTGACATCGTACAATGTCTCCTCACCGTCACCTCCAGGAATCTCAGGAGCCAATGATTTAGATCCCGGCACAATTTCATCCACCCCGACAACAGCATAGCCAGGAACAATGTCACCATTATGGTAGCTTGCTCCGGCGACACTCGGTAAAGCATAGCCGTCCGCCACCTTCATGGATATGTTAACCACAGGCGCATGTAGCTCACATGGTGTCTGCTCCGTGACATCATCCACAGGGTAGTGAGGATCGAGGTCTATTTGCGTGGAACCCACACTGCTTCTAAGCTGAGATCGACCATCTTGTGGCTGCTGCTGCTGAGACGGTCCTGTCGGACTATTAATTGACGCCATGAGTTGCTGCACCTAGAGTTCCAATTCCGTTAGCCGCTCTTCACCCTTCTTCTTCTTTCTTTCACGGTTTCTATAAGTGTCAGCGTGTTGCGGATACGCTTTCTTAATGGTGACACCGCCGGGCATGCCTCGTAAACGTCCCCAGTGTTCAGGATTCCCTAGGGCCCGTGTCAGCTCGTCGTCCTCTCTATAGGGTTTCTACACACCCCGTTTAACTTCCGCTATTACCGATTCAATCTTCGGGACGATTTCTTCTACTTTTTTCTTGAATTTTTCAACCTTCAGGACAATATACCCTGTGTCCTCGTCCAACGTTGCGCCATGCGCGAACAACCAGAATTTGGACCTTTCGGGCCAGTAGTATGTCTGTGGAGTGATATCTTTAGCAAAGATTTTATCTTCTAAGGCTAGCCACTTAGGAATGGCTGTCCTGTAGCCACCTGTCCCCAAGTTATGGTGGTGAACCTTATTCGCAGCATTTGCCTTATTTTTTTTCGATTGGGCCACAGCCGCATCCGATTTCTTATACGCCTTAAACTCTTCCCAGTGATCTCTTATCTTCACTAGTTTTTCTTCACTGAAATCTGGATCAACTGTTGCATATTTTGCCCATAATGTTTGCTTATATTTCCGAAATGCGTCGGCCATCTTAGAGAGAGTCCACTGCTTGAGTTTCAACTTCGTGGTGGGTTCAGTATCATCCGGGAGGTTAAAATGCTCCAAGAGTGTGTCAAAGCAGTCATCTTTCAAATGCTTGTGGACATAGCAGGGGTCATCCTCGGCAACGCCCGCCGGCTTATTCCATTCTGGTATGTAGATCGGGACCAAGTCCCTAACAATAACTCCAGCTTGACTTATATATTTTTTGCGGTTCTCTGGGGGTTCCACCGGATCGCCCTCTTCATCAATTTCATAGATGGGTTACTTTGCATCTTTGCTCGTCATTCTTTTCGCGCGGCCTCGAGGAGCTTGATTCTTAGCCTTTTTATTCGAGGTGGAGGCCTAAAGTAAGAAATATAATGCGTTAATAAGTGCAATACAAATCAGTTAATGCATTTTGTGATCAACAAAATATAGAATTCATATATATACCTCGAGGCGGAGGGTGTTCGAGGTGGAGTGTGTTATTTCTCCTTCCTCTAAATGACCCTCACCAGAGTCCATTAGAAATTGTGAGGCAAATTCCTCAAAATCATGATCTACACCGGCACCGGCGCCTTCTCCACCGGCGCCTTCTCCACCGGCAGCATCTCTATCGCGATGCTCAAAAATATTCTGCATTAATATGTCTTCATTCTCCTCGTCTCGCACATAGCCAGGCTCCATAGCTCAATGTTCCTACAGTCAATAAAATTTGCATAAATTTGCATTTATAAATTAGCATCTATAATTTGCCAAACGCATTGTTAAATTTGCTAACACATTGTTAAATTTCCAAACACATTGTTAAAAATTGCTAAATTACAAAAATTGTTTTCCTTTGCTTCTGCGGATTTTGAAGTTTAATACTTTGCTCGTCTCGCACACATTGTTAAAAATTGCTAAATTACAAAAGTTGTTTTCCTTTGCTTCTGCGGATTTTGAAGTTTAATACTTTGCTCGTCCCGCACACATTGCACAGGGTTTAGGAGTGGTTTAGGGTTTCGGATGTTTTCCATCGTACGGGGATCACGTCGATGTGCCACAATCGCGTTTTGGTATATATAAAGTATTTCATGAAGAACATGTTGATGCATATATATATATAACACATACATGAAGATCACGTTCGGCACAACAAAATGTAACACTTGTGAAAACTTGATGAAAACCTCATTACATTTATCACTTGAGCACGAGTCAATGTTCTTATTCAAAACAAAAAAAATACGGGCAATCGACAACGCGAAGCAATTTCTATATGTACAACACAATTTCACGGCCACCATATCGCCATAATTCAACACAATTTCATATGAACAACAAATTGCAACAATTTAGCAATAATTCATCACAAAATTGAACAATAATAATCTCCTCTTCTTCCTCTCATTCTCGGCTCTCTCTTCTTCCTCTCATTCAGATGACCAATAATTCAACACAAAATTATTTCTAAGAAATTGCTAACACTTTGCTAACACAAATTACTTCTAACAAATCGCTAACACAAAATTGGTACTGCCAAGCTACAATTGCAAGCAGAGGAGGGGAAGAACAGGGGCGGCAGCGTGGAGAAACCTTGCGGGTGCGCGGCGACCAGAGGAGGGGAAGGATAGGGCGGCGTCGGGGAGGGACGGGCAGCATGGTGGCGGCGTCGGGCCGGGGAGGGGCAGCACGTCGGGGAGGGGCGAGCAGCGTCGGGGAGGGGAGGGGCAAGCAGCTTCGGGGAGGGGCGCGGTGTCGGGGAGGCCGTGGCGACGGCGGCGTCGTGGACGGCGTGCGGCAGGGGGGCGGCGGCTCCTCCGCTCGATTCGCACGGAGCAGCACGACGGTGCCGGAGCAGGAGCGGCGTCGTGGACGCCGTGCGGCAGGGGGGCGTCGTCACGGGAGACCGGAGGCGGAGAGGTGGCAGGGTCGATTTGGGGGAGTTTGCGAAAAATTTCGCAATCTCCCCCACAAAACCGCGCAGAATAGACCTTTAGTCGCGGTTGTTGCCTACAACCGCGACTAAAGCCAACAACCGCGACTAAAGGTCTCCCTGGGCCGCCAAAATTCTGGCGCGAAGCCCAGGGTACCTTTAGTCGCGGTTGGTGGATACAATCGCGACTAGATGGGCTTTTTAATTTGTTTTTCTATTTTTTTTGTTTTTTCTGTTTTCTTTTGTTGCATTTGTTTTCTTTTATATACTTTGATTTAAGTTCTTTTTGAATTGTTTTTGTTTCTAGTTTCTTTTCCTGTTTTGTTTTTGACCTCAACAAAAAAATGATAAACTTTGACCTCAACACAATGAATAGTAACGGCGGCCATTTTGACCGTTTTTTAAAAAAGGCAAAGAAAGTGAAAAAATACTCAAAAAATAAAATCCTTTGGCATGGAGTACTTTCATGTGTACTAGTTGGTAGGATAAATGCTAAACTTGAGTTTTGACATAGTATACGAAAAACTTCTTCTCAAAAAGATCAATCATCAATGAACATGTATAAGTTTCAGGTCAAATGGCCTAGTTATGCTCGTCCCCGTGTCATAGTTTGTCAAAATGTACCCATATTTGACACATAGCTGTATCTTGGTACGACAAACAATGTTGCAGAACTGAGTTTTTTCAAATTACTTATCTGAATATTTTTTTTGGTTTTTCGTTTGTCAAAAATGACATTTTTTGTGAAGCAAGTACAACAAATATGGTGCAAAATGGCACCCATCCAATTATCACACAAAGTAGACCATATTTCATGGATACTACGTAAATATTGGTAATTTTCTCGGTTTCTAGATACTTTCGCCTACTTAAACGACTTTATGCCTATTTTTCGAAAGTAATTCAAATTTGAACTACAAGTGTGTGATGGTTTGCTCTGAAATTTTTTCAAAAATGATTTTAAGGTGCACAAGTAGTGATTATATCACAGAACCGTCGATAGTTTTGGATAATTGGATCCGTTACAATGAATAGTAACGGCGGCCATTTTGACCGTTTTTTAAAAAAAGTCAAAGAAAGTGAAAAAATACTCAAAAAATAAAATCCTTTGGCATGGAGTACTTTCATGTGTACTAGTTGGTAGGATAAATGCTAAACTTGAGTTTTGACATAGTATACGAAAAACTTATTCACAAAAAGGTCAATCATCTATGAATATGTATAAGTTTCAGGTCAAATGGCCTAGTTATGCTCGTCCCCGTGTCATAGTTTGACAAAATGTGCCCATATTTGACACATAGCTGTATCTTGGTATGACAAACAATGTTGCAGAACTGAGTTTTTTCAAATTACTTATCTGAATATTTTTTTTGTTTTTCGTTTGTCAAAAATGACATTTTTTGTGAAGCAAGTACAACAAATATGGTGCAAAATGGCACCCATCCAATTATCACACAAAGTAGACCATATTTCATGGATAATACGTAAATATTGGTAATTTTCTCGGTTTCTAGCTACTTTCGCCTACTTAAAAGACTTTATGCCTATTTTTCGAAAGTAATTCAAATTTGAACTACAAGTGTGTGATGGTTTGCTCTGAATTTTTTTCAAAAATGATTTTAAGGTGCACAAGTAGTGGTTATATCACAGAACCATCGATAGTTTTGGATAATTCGATCCGTTACAATGAATAGTAACGGCGGCCATTTTGACCTTTTTAAAAAAAAGTCAATGAAAGTGAAAAAATAATCAAAAAATAAAATCCTTTGGCATGGAGTACTTTCATGTGTACTAGTTGGTAGGATAAATGCTAAACTTGAGTTTTGACATAGTATACGAAAAACTTATTCACAAAAAGGTCAATCATCTATGAACATGTATAAGTTTCAGGTCAAATGGCCTAGTTATGCTCGTCCCCGTGTCATAGTTTGTCAAAATGTGCCCATATTTGACACATAGTTGTATCTTGGTACGACAAACAATGTTGCAGAACTGAGTTTTTTCAAATTACTTATCTGAATATTTTTTTTTGTTTTTCGTTTGTCAAAAATGACATTTTTTGTGAAGCAAGTACAACAAATATGGTGCAAAATAGCACCCATCCAATTATCATACAAAGTAGACCATATTTCATGGATAATACGTAAATATTGGTAATTTTCTCGGTTTCTAGCAACTTTCGCCTACTTAAACGACTTTATGCCTATTTTTCGAAAGTAATTCAAATTTGAACTACAAGTGTGTGATGGTTTGCATGGAGTACCTTTAGTCCCGGTTCCAGCCACCACCCGGGACTAAAGGGAATCCCACCAATAAGGAAGAAGCACACGGATCGTGTGTTTCTTCCAAGCGCTTGTGAGACGTTTGATCAGGGTGTGTTTCTTTTGAGGGATTGTGAGACGTTGGATCAGGGGTGTGTTACCAACCGGGACTAAAGAAGCACACGTACCCTATATATAGCCCCCTCCCGGACATGTTCAGCACTCAATGTCTACTCATCAGAGATGTCTTGGGCAACCAGCGGCAAGACGTTTCTTTTGACCTGCGACCATTCCAAATGGTTGCAGATCATCAGAGATGTCTTGCCGGACGGTTGTAGATCATCAGAGACAGGTTACTCACTCACACAAAACATTCCAGTGTCACTCGGAGAGGCATCTTTGCGCAACCAGCGGCAAGACGTCTCTGATGACCTGCGACCATTCCAAATGGTTGCAGATCATCAGAGATGTTTTGCCGGACGGTTGTAGATCATCAGAGACGGGTTAATACATATTAATTATTACACATCACCTACAACATCCCTACCTAGCTAGTGTTCACTTGTTCTTCGTGTGTGTCCCTTTCTTCTGATTGCACCGTAGCCATGGACAAACTTCTTCATTTAACGTGATGCTTGGGTCAATTTTCACTTTGAAGGGCGGAATTTCATGAAATTTATTGTAATCTTCTGACATGTCTGTGTGGTCCTCCACTCCCACGATGTTTATTTTACCTGAAAGAACAATGTGGCGCTTTGGCTCATCGTATGATGTACTCGCTTGCTTATCTTTTCTTTTTTTGGTAGGGTAGACATGTCCTTCACATAAAAAACCTGAGCTACTTCACTGGCTAGAATGAATGGTTCGTTCTCGTAATGAAGATTCTTCAAATGCACTGTAGTCATTCCGTACCGTGTGTCTACGGCTACACCGCCATCTAGGTTGAACCATTTGCACTTGAACAAAGGAATCTTAAATGAAGGTCCATAGTCCAGTTCCCATATCTCCTCTATGTAACCATAATATGTTACCTTTTCCCCACTGCAGCCATCTATTGCATCAAAGCGGACACCACTGTTTTGGTTGGTGCTCTTTTTATCTTGGTTGGCCGTGTAAAATGTATTTCCATTTATCTCGTACCCTTTAAAAGTCAATATAGTCGAAGATGGTGACTTGGCCAAATAGTATAGCTGTAGTTCAATTGTGGTGACATTCATCAGAAGTTTCTGTAACCAACCGCCAAAAGTCTTGATGTGTACTCCATCAATCTCATCTTCTGGGTATTTGGAGCGTAAATAATTCTTGTGTTGCTGGATATACGGAGCCACCAAGATGGAATTATGCAGAACTGTAAAGTGTGCTCGAGTGAAAGAATCCACGTCTTTACATATGATTGCTTTCTTTCCAAGCGTGCCTTTTCCACGCAGTCTCCCCTCATGACGCGATTGAGGAACACCAATCGGCTTAAGATCAGGAATAAAGTCAAGACAAAACTCAATGACCTCCTCAGTTCCATAGCCCTTGGAGATGCTTCCTTCTGGCCTAGCACGGTTATGAACGTATTTCTTTAAGACTCCCATAAACCTCTCAAAGGGGAACATGTTGTGTAGAAATACAGGACCGAGAACACGTATCTCTTCCACCAGGTGAACTAGAAGGTGCGTCATAATATTGAAGAAGGTTGGTGGGAACACCAACTCGAAGCTGACAAGACATTGGATCACATCCTTCTCTATATCTTTTAGAGTAAGCGGATTGATAACCTTCTGAGAAATTGCATTCAGTAATGCACATAGATTCACAATGGGTACTCGAACATTTTCTGGTAGAAGTCCCCTCAATGCAACCGGAAGTAATTGTGTCATAATCACGTGACAGTCATGAGACTTCAGGTTCTGAAACTTTTGCTCTGCCATGTTTATTATTTCCTTTATATTCGATAAGAAGCCAGATGGAACCTTCATACTGCGAAGACATTCAAAAAATATTTTCTTCTCTTCTTTCGTAAGAGCGTAGCTCGCAGGACCTTGATGATTATCAGAATGATCGTCGTCTCGTGAATGCATACGTCGATGGGCCTCTCTTGCTTCCGCTGTATCTTTTGACTTTCCATACACGCCCAACAAGTTAAGCAGGTTCAAGCAAAGATTTTTTGTCACGTGCATCACGTCGATTGCAGAGTGAACCTCTAGCATTATCCAATAGGGCAGCTCCCAAAATATAGATTTCTTCTTCCACATGGGAACGTGGTTCTGAGCGTCATTCGAAACAGATAGTGCTCCAGCACCCTTCCCAAATATTACTTTTAAATCCTTGACCATATCATGTATAACAGAACTAGAAGGTCGAGTAGGCTTCCGCCGAATATCTTTCTCACCTTTGTAATGTCGGCCTTCCTTTCTTACTGAATGCCTCGGTACAAGCCATCGACGATGGCCCAGGTACACAATCTTGTTACCTATATGTATACCTTGAGTCTCACCTAAACAATGCGTACATGCATTGTATCCCTTATTTGACTGTCCTGAAATGTTACTAAGAGCAGGCCAATCATTGATGGTTACAAACAAGAGCGCTCGTAGGTCAAATTCCGTTTGTCCGTGCTCATCCCACACACGCACACCTTCATCACTCCACAGCTGTAAAAGTTCTTCCACTAATGGCCTCAGGTACACATCAATGTCGTTGCCAGGTTGCTTCGGGCCTTGGATGAGTGATACGTCCATTTTGCATCACTATTTTATATCATAATTTATTGTTATTCATTGATATATTTCATATTTAGAGATGATACTTATGTTATTTCACCTATTTTGCATGTTTCATGATTATTGGAGAATTACTCACCGGAGTCAGAATTCTGCTGGAAAAAGCACCGTCAGGATACAATATTTCTGAAGATCAACAATTGACGGAAAATATACCGAAGCTCCTATTTTTCCAGATGACGGAGCCAGCCAAAAGGGGAGGCCAAGGTGGGCCACCATGGGCCCACCCCATAGGCCGGCGCGGCCCACAAGGCCGGCGCGCCGCCACGTGGGGTTTGAGCCCTGGCCCACCTCAGCCATCACCCTTTCGCGTACTTCATCGTCCAGAAACCCTAAGGCGGGGGGGATCATCGAGGATAGTCAGAGCCGCCTACTCGAGGCGGAAAACACCAGATAGAAAAGAGCTCTCCGGCAGGCAGAAATCTGGCGGGAAAATTCCCTCCCGGAGGGGGGAAATCGTCGCCATCGTCACCGTCATCGAGCTGGACTTCATTGGGATCATCATCATCATCATCATCATCATCTCCACCACCGACACCGTAATATCCACCGCTACACCTCGTCTCCGCTGTAACATCTAGGGTTGAATCTTGTGTATTTCATAGGAGAAACTCTCCCGGTGTTGATTACTCCTTGTTATTGATGCTATTGAGTGAAACCGTTGAATCAAGGTTTATGGAGGGGGAGAGAGTTGAGCGCTGGTGATCACGACGGCTGACAAGCGAGGCGTTTTACCCAGGTTCAGGCTCCCGGAGGATAACACCCTACTTCCTGCTTGTCTGGTATTGATGGCGTGTTGTGGCTACAATGGCGAGATGGCGATCTCACTAGGGTTTGTGCGGCGGCTATCAGCGTACCCTAGAATGAGGGACCCTCCTAGCCTTTATATGATAGGCTAGGTCTCGGGTGAACGGTGCCGATGGCACTTACAAGATAGATGCGAGCCGCATGACCTAGTCGACTAGCTTGGGCCGCACGTTGTCCTTATTGGGCCTTCCTTGGGCCTTGGCAGTCTTGGCGTGACCCAGGTATCCTCATCGTGGGATAGCCGAAGGATAGCCCCACGTCAGTAGCCCCCGAGTGCTAGGTCGAATCGTAGAGTCGGGCAAAGGACTCCCTTCTCCTGGGCACGCCGTCGGGTTCCTGAAAGAGACAGGTAAAATCGGTCGACTCCGGCTGTTTAGGGCTTATGGAGGTTTTCTTGGTCGATTTGTCGAGTACAGATAGAATTCTGCGAGTGCAGCTTTAGCCGGTGATTTTTCGACTGATGTTGTTCTGAGTCACTCGGGAGCGCGAACAGCGCTCCCGATGGGAGTAGCCCCCGAGATTAAGCTGAATTGCTTGCAATTGAGGTTAAACTCAATTTTCTTCAGTCGAAAAGCCCGCTCCCGATGGGAGTAAAAGAGGGACTCGACATGTCAGAGTCGCGCTTGGCTTTGTGTGACTTACTGTGTTCAGCCTGCAGGCTTACTGGAAATTAATTCACCCAAACGTATGATTCGAGTTACTTGTCATCGCTGTGGCTTGCTGTGGCAATTCGGCTGTGAAGCTTACTTTGTTGCTTGGCACTCGAATGACCTGTTCGAGTTCTCCTTCTGCATTGTGGCTTGCGCAATTCAGCTGTGAAGCTTACTTTGTTAGCTGGCACTCGAATGCTGCGTTCGAGTGCTCCTTCGGCTCTGTGGCTTACTCCATACGCCTTGTGATGCTGACGTCAGCGCTGACGCTTCGTAGCACGCTTCTGCGTTCGATGGGACGTGACGGAGTGGTCCCACTGTCAGCATTTACTGGAGACAGCAGTTACCGCTTTTGACTGGTGGTTCGGCGTGAAATTTTCGCGGAGAAACGATGGTGCCTAAATTCCCGTGCGTAGTGGGCGAAGTGGCCGGCGACGGTTGCTCTCTCCGTGCGACACGTGGACGGTTGGATGAGGACGTGGAGAGCGGTTTCTTCTTGGACGGTCAGGATGGATTGCTCGCGCGGTATAAACTATTCACCGCGGTGGGGAATGGTCCCATCTTCTCCATTCTGCCATCGTCTCCACTGCTCCCGCTCTGCCATTGCTGCGCTGCGCGCTTTCTGTTTCTCCTCCCCCACCATGAGCAAGGTCACGCAGAAGAGGGAAAGCCTGCGGCCAGCGCCGCCGCCGAGGCTAGCGTGATCAAGAAGCCGGAGGGTGACTGGACGAGGTCGTCGGTGAAGAAGGATGATCTCGACGCCCTCCGCGAGCAGGGGCTGCTGCCGCCGACGAGCCAGGCAAAGGTGCGCGCGCCAGGTAAGGATGTGTTCCCCGCCCCTCGCGAGGGGGAACGCGTGTGCTTCGTGGATTTTCTTCCGCGGGGCTTCGGGTTCCCTCTCCACGATTTTGTTCGTGGTCTCTTGTATGCCTATGGGATTCAGATCCATGATCTGACTCCCAATGGCGTCCTGAGCATCGCGAGCTTCATCGTGCTCTGCGAGTGCTTCATGGGGATCGCACCCCACTGGATGGTGTGGAAGTCGCTCTTCATGGTGCGGAAGAACGTCGGGAAGAACGGGTTGGTGTACCCCGTCGGCGGCTTCGGCATCCAGGTACGCGGCGACACCACCTACTTCCAGATGAAGAAGTCGGACTCCGTCCAGGGGTGGCGCAAGAAGTGGTTCTACATCAGGTGCGACCAGGCCGGGCTCCCCGACTTCGAGGCTGACCGCGAGTTGCGGAAGACGAACGCGTGGGCGCACCCGCTGTCGAAGGAGGACAAGGAGGCGACCAAGCCCTTGCTGTCGATTCTGCACGGCCTGCTGAAGACCCTGGGCCGCGAGTCGGGTGGTGTCCATCTGATGGCCACCTTCTTCTCAGCCGCTTCGCGCTCGCGTCCACCCGATGTGGGCGTACGAGGGCATCGGCGACCCTGATCGGACGTCGCCGATCGAACTTGACGATGAAGCTGTGGAGTCGAAGGTGAGGGGCATCACCAGCCTCCGAGCCGTGGACTCCTGCAACGTGAAGTGTCCAGTCGAGTTGTACTCGCCAAACAACCCTGCGCCTGAGGTAAGTTTTTGCTGATCTGGTACTTGTCTTGAATCTATTCCTGTCGAGTCCTGTTGCCTGACCCGACAGCTACTTGTTGACAGGGTCGCTCGTCTTTTGTGAGTCTTCCTCCACTGATGGAGAATGGTCCTCATGATGAGGCTGCGTTCCCTGAGGAGGAGGAGCTTGAAGAGGAAATTCCCTCAGCCGTTTCTCCGAGTGAGGAGTTGGAGGATGACGAAGAGGAGGATGAGCAGCCGCTGCAGAAGCGACCGAGGCACAGACGTTGCAACTCTGCTTCTGCGTCGTCACCCGTGAAGGAGGCAGCCACGGAGGGCGAGGAGGACGGCGGACAATCATCAGGTACGAGGCACCTTGAGGACGTGGCCGACCCGCTGGCAGTGCCTCCCCTTGACTCTGCGCCGCCGACGATGTTTGCACGGATGCCCTCCGTCTCACTGGGCAGCGAGGATGACGGTGACGGTGCCAGGTTAGTCGTGTAACCTTCACCTTGTTTGCAGAGTAGTCTTCCAAGTTTTTCGAGTTCAACTGAGTATGCTTCTCTTCGTTGTTCTAGTGAGCACACTGGTGCTGTGAATTCCCCTCCGCGCGAGATGGAGCACACTTCTGCCCCGTCAGTCGAGCAAGCTGTGCAGGTGACGATGCAGCGTACTCTGGCGACTGAGCCATTGGCCTTGAAGGCTTCGACTTCTTCCGCGCCAGGGAAAGCTGCTGATGCGACTCCAACTGACGCTGAGCTGTTGGAGCACGTAAGTTGTCTGACTTGACTTGTAGATTCCTGTATCGGGTGCGCGGACAGCGCTCCCGATGGGAGTAGCCCCCGAAGGTGTGCGTGACTAGTATAGTCGGGCGCAGCTTGATATACCTTGTGTGTTGCAGCCATACTACCGCCAGCAGATGGAGGCGGCTGCGGCCTTCGTTCGCCTGGAGCAGGAGAGGGACCAACTCCGTTCTGCGCTGGAGGAGTCGAATAGTAAGTGTGAACCTCTGTACTTGAGTGTTGTTTCGACTGTCTCTGTAGCTGACTGTGCTCTGTTGATCCGTGTAGGCGAGAAGGAAAGCGCGAAGAAACGGGTCGCGGAGCTGGAGAAGCTGCTGGGTGATGCGCGGGAGCGTGAACAGACTCGGAGCGACCAGGAGAAGACCCATGTCGACCGCTTGCTCGCACTCGCCAGTGTCCTTGGACGTAAGTGCTTCGGCTTGATGCTTACCTTGATTGTTGATGTCCGGCGGGTGTAACTGTGCTTCTCTGTTGTTCAGAGTTTTGTGGAGGCTCCCCTCCAGAAGGAAGTACGAGTGACACCGTCGACTTCAAGCAAGCTGTGGGCTTTGTCGACCGTGCCTGCGCGTATGTGTCCGCGGCGCTGCAGCAGTCGACGGCGGCGCTGCAGAAGTCGACGGGGGCCTTGGCGACTGTGCACCGGAGCATCTTCCCCAGCAAGCCGCCACCTGATGCTGTCGACGCACTCGTCGCTCCATTTGAAGACGGTGCGACCACGCTGGCGGACTTCACTCGAGCGCAGACGGTACGCGGCTCAGAGTTAACCTTCCAGCTCATCCTTGGTCATCAGGTCGCGGGTGACTTCGAGAAAGTTGTCAGCGACTTCCCTCGAAAGCCCGATGGCAAGACCTTGTCGCTCAGTGGGGTGAAGGCGCAAGCGAGTCACTTGGCAGGGAAGCTGGTCTCCACCTTCGAGAGGAGGATCGCCAAGCTTGCGGAGTTTGCCGCTGCTAGGAAGGGCCGTGCCCAGTCGGAGTCTGTCGCGTAGTCTAGTTTGCCCTGCGGGACTTCTTTCTTTTAGGCCGCCATGTTGTAATGAACAAGTATTGCGAGTCCTTTTGGTCTTGACTGTTATTTCTATGGATGTCGAGTCTTTGTTTCGAGTTGCTCTTGTACTGCTTGATTGTCTTGGGTCTTGACTGCTTGGCTTGACGCTGTCGATTTTGGACAGTCTGAGATGGGCGAGGCTCCGAGGGTCGCCGGAACGGCTGGTGCCGATGAAGAGGAGGATACCTCTTCGGCTGCGCCTGATCGCCGTCGCCGTCAACCTCCTCGAGCTCCTGCGCGAAGTGCGAATGATCAACGGGTGATCACCTTCATGAGGAATAAGGTGGGTGAGCTCGAGTCGAAGCTGAGGGACGCCGAGTTGAGGCTGGAGCGCTTGAGGTCACAGCCGTGTGCTCAGTTCTCCCAGCGAGAAGAGTTTCTGCTGGGCGAAATCGATCTTATCTGTCGGCAGCTGCAAGGTTGGTCTTCTAGCGCTGTGCTTCGACTTCTTTTTCCTTTTGCTGTGCTGAACTTGGGGTCTTGATGCAGACGTCAACCCCGACCTGGATGCTGAGCAAACTCGAGTAGACGAGCGGGTGGAAAGAGAGGCCGTAGGTGACTCGTTCGAAGCGCGCCAATTTTGGTCGAACAAGTCCAAGGCTAAAATACTGGCGTGCATGTTGGATCGCACCTGGCGGGCTGCCGTGCTTCTGGAGGGCTGCAGGAAGACTCTCTGGCAGATCAACCGGGTGTATTTTCCACACAACGAGCAGCCTAACGGACTGGCTGCACTGTTGGAGAGGTTCCGGGAAGGCGCTGCGCTGAAGGAGGTCGTGCATGCTCAACTCGTGGCCGGGGCCAATGTGGCACTGGGTTACGTGCGGATGCGTCGGCCTAACCTTCCACTGCACAAGGTGCTTGACGGCTTGCCTGGTGATGATGACTATGCTGAGACCCTTGCAGCTGCACACCAGATGATTCGTCAAGTTCAGGACTTGAGTGAGCGCCTTGTAGGACCACTTGATGCGCCAAAGGCTGAGCCTGTAGAATAGGAGTAGCTCATTGTTGTTGTATAGCGTTAGTTTGTAAAGGCCAACTTTCCAGGTGGAAGTATGAATGTATATATGCCGAGGTGGGGGTAGCCTCTGAGTGAATGAATTGTATCTTGAAGGCATCTGTAAACCTGTGTGGCGCAACTCCGTGTGGATTGAGTGTGGCCTAAGGTTTTGAGAGTCGAACTCGTAGGGCGTAGCCCCCGAGTGCTTCGAGTGTGGCTAACATTATTTGGGGTCAGGCCTGTACGGCGCAGCCCCCGAGTGGATCGAGTGGCGGCCAAGGTTTTGCGATGGCCTGTACGGCGCAGCCCCCGAGTCGTTCGAGTGGCAGCCTAGGTTTTTGAGAGTCGAACCTGCGCGGCGCAGCACCCGAGTGGGTTCGACTGGCGGCCTAGGTTATGACTTGACCTGTGCGGCGCAGCCCCCGAGTGTGTTCGAGTGGCGGCCTAGGATTTTGACTTAGACCTGTGCGGCGCAGCCCCCGAGTGGGTTCGAGTGGCGGCCTAGGATTTGGAGTTGAACCTGTATGGCGCAGCCCCCGAGTGTATTCGGGTGGCGGCCTAGGTTTTGACTTAGACCTGTATGGCGCAGCTCCCGAGTGGATTCGGGTGGCGGCCTAGGATTTTGAGTTGAACCTGTGCGGCGCAGCCCCCGAGTGGATTCGGGTGGCGGCCTAGGTTTTTGAGTTGAACCTGTGCGGCGCAGCCCCCGAGTGGATTCGGGTGGCGGCCTAGGTTTTGACTTAGACCTGTGCGGCGCAGCCCCCGAGTGGATTCGGGTGGCGGCCTAGGTTTTTGAGTTGAACCTGTGCGGCGCAGCCCCCGAGTGGATTCGGGTGGCGGCCTAGGTTTTGACTTAGACCTTTGCGGCGCAGCCCCCGAGTGGATTCGGGTGGCGGCCTAGGATTTTGAGTTGAACCTATGCGGCGCAGCCCCGAGTGGGTTCGACTGGCGGCCTAGGTTATGACTTGACCTGTGCGGCGCAGCCCCCGAGTGTGTTCGAGTGGCGGCCTAGGTTTTGACTTAGACCTGTGCGGCGCAGCCCCCGAGTGTATTCGAGTGGCGGCCTAGGTTTGATGTTGCTTTTTGACTAAAAAAGTTAAAGGGGAGAGCTTGTTCCACAAAATCACTTTATTGATAGTTGCGAGCAGGCCGCCTCATTAAAACCCTTCCAGTCCCCTCAGGTACCCTGGTAAGGGAAAGAGTGCGTCTGAAACCTGCCGCCTTGACATGCGCGCTTTATTACAGTAGAGGAGCCGACTAGGCGTAGAAGCGGCGCAGCTGTGCGACGTTCCATGGGTTGCTGCAGACTGTTCCTGTCTTCGAGTCTTTCAGGCGGTAGGCTCCGCCGCCAATTGCTTCTATCACGATGTATGGGCCTTCCCATGGGGAGGCTAGCTTGTGCACTTTCTTCTGCTTGAGGCGAAGGACCAGGTCGCCTGGGACGAATGCTCTTGGCCGCAGTCGCCGCCCGTGATAGTTGCGCAGGTCCTGCTGATACACGGCTGAGCGGGTGAGGGCGATGTCGCGCGCTTCGTCCAGGGTGTCCATGTCGTCCTCGAGTGCTTCTTCTGCATCAGATTCATCGTAGGCCACCACTCGTGGTGCGTCAAACTTGATGTCGCAAGGCATGACTGCCTCTGCGCCATAGACCATGAAGAATGGAGTGTACTGGGTGGATCTGTTCGGTGTGGTGCGGAGGCTCCAAAGCACGGATGGCAGCTCTTCGACCCAGGCTCCAGCAGCGCGTCTCAGCGGCACTCGTAGGCGCTTCTTGATGCCTTTGCAAACTAGGCCGTTGGCCTTTTCGACTTGCCCATTGGTTTGCGGGTGCGAGACAGACGCGTAGCTGAGCTTGATACCTTGTTCGGAGCAGAAATCCTTGAACTCTTCGGCTGTGAAATTTGTGCCGTTGTCGGTGATGATGCCGTTTGGCACTCCGAACCTGAAGATGATGGACCTGATGAAGTTGACTGCTGAGGATGCAGTCGAACTTGTGATGGGCACGGCTTCAATCCATTTTGTGAACTTATCGACTGCTACCAGGAGGTGAGTGTGCCCTCCTGGCGAGGATTTCTTGAGCGGGCCCACCATGTCGAGCCCCCACTGAGCGAAGGGCCAGGCGAGTGGTATGGTCTTCAGTGCAGATGCCGGCGCGTGCGGCTTGTTGGCGAATTCTTGGCAGCCGAGGCATTTCCTCACGAGTTCTTCGGCGTCTTGCATTGCAGTTGGCCAGTAGAACCCGGCTCGCAGGGCTTTGGCCACCAAGGCACGACTGCTGGCGTGATGTCCGCAGATGCCAGCATGGATTTCGAGTAAGATAGCTTGGCCGTCGGCTGGATCGACGCACCTTTGGAGGACTCCTGAGATGCTTCTTTTGTAGAGCTCGCCGTTGATGATGGTGAAGCCTTTGGAGCGGCGAATGATGCGCTTGGCCTCGGCTGGGTTGACTGGCAACTTTTGATGCAGTATGTAAGCTAGGTATGGGCTCGTCCATGTGGGCTCGACTAATAGAACCTCCATGGACTCCTTCTCCTTGCTTTGCGGGTCAGTGGTGCTCGTTGACGGTGCAGAGTCTGGCGCGGATCGAAGCTTAACTGACCGCTGAGTTATGCGCTCGAGGAAGACGCCGGGTGGCACCTGCGCCTTGTCTGAGCCCAGGTTGGCGAGGAAGTCGGCTTCTTCGTTGCTTTCGCGGCCGATGTGCCGCAACTCGCAGCCGTCGAAGGTGCCCTCCAGCTGATTGTACAAGTCTCTGTAGGCGATCATGTTGTCGGTGATGGCGTCGCAGGCCTTCATGGTTTGCTGCACGACGAGGTAGGAGTCGCCGTAGATCATGAGGTGGGTGGCGCCGCAGTTCTTGGCCATCCGCATGCCGTGGATGAGGGCCTCCTACTCGGCCTCGTTGTTGGATGGTGTCGGGAAGTCCATCTGCAGCACGTACTTCAGCTTGTCGCCTTTGGGGGAGATGAGGATGACTCCCGCTCCGGCTGACCTGTACTTCTTGGAGCCGTCAAATACATTGTCCATGCGTTGGACAAGTCTGGGACGTCTGGCAGCTGGGCCGCTATCCACTCTGTGGTGAACTCTGGGAGGACTTGGGCCTTGATTGACTTCGGGTGAGCGTATTTCAGCCCCCAGGGTCCTAGCTCGACCACCCACTTAGCGACTCGCCCTGTCGCGCATTGGTTGGTGAGGATGTCGGAGAGCCCTGAGGAGCTTACCACCGTGATCGGGTGCTCGGAGAAGTAGTGGATGACCTTTCGTGAAGTCATGAAGACCCGTAGGCCAGCTTTGGTAATGCGGGTAACGCTGCTTAGACAGGGTGAGAACCTCGCTGAGGTAGTACACTGGTCGCTGGACAGGGTGACTGTGCCCTGCTTCTTCTCGTTCGACTACGAGTACTGTGCTGACCACCCTGTTTGTTGCTGACACGTAGAGGTACAGCGGCTCATTCTCCATTGGTGCGACCAGTACGGGAGAAGTCGTCAAGGTTTTCTTGAGCTGGTCAAATGCATCTTGTGCTTCTTCTGTCCACTCGAATTTGTCCGTCTTCTCCATCAGTTGGTAGAAAGGCAAGGCCTTCTCACCCAACTTACTAATGAACCGGCTGAGAGCTGCGACTCGGCCAGCCAGGCGCTGCACCTCGCGGAGCTTGGTGGTGCTGGCATCGCGAGTATGTTTTGCACCTTCTCGGGGTTTGCTTCGATTCCTCTTGCAGAGACGAGGTACCCTAGTAGTTCTCCGGCTGGCACGCCGAAGACGCACTTGTCTGGGTTCAGCTTGATCTGGTACTCGTCGAGGGCAGCGAAGACCTTGCGGAGGTCGGCGATGAGGGTGTCCTCCTTGCGGGTGGTGATGACGATATCGTCGACGTAGACTTGGACGATTTGCCCGATGAGCCCTTGAGGCATGCTTGCATTGTGCGCTGGTATGTGGCACCAGCGTTCTTCAACCCGAAGGGCATCGTCTGGTAGCAGAAAACACTGTCGGGTGTGATGAATGCTGTCTTCTCTTCATCGTCGACGTTCGGCCTTATCTGCTGGTAGCCTGAGTAGGCGTCCAGGAAAGACAGGCGCTCGCAGCCTGCGGTCGAGTCGATGATCTGATCTATCCGCGAGAGCGGGAAATGGTCTTTGGGACAGCATTTGTTGAGGGCGGTGAAGTCGACGCACATGCGGAGTTTCTTCGTCTTCTTCTTCTCCACCAGGACCGGGTTGGCGACCCAGTCTGAGTCTTTTATCTCTCGGATGAATTTGGCGTGCAGCAGCCTGTCGATTTCTCTGCTGATTTCGTCTCGCTTGGGCCCGAAGAAGCGTCGCATGGTCTGCTTGACGGGCTTGGCGTCTTGTGGACTTTTAAGGAGTCTCGGCGAGGTTCCTGGGTATCCTGGCATGTCAGAGGGTTGCCATGCAAAGATTCGCCAGTTCTCACGTAGAAACTCGACGAGCGCGCCTTCCTATGCAGGAGTCAGGCTCGACGATACTTTGACCGTCTTGGCGGCGTCAGTCGGATGGACCTGGTGGGTGGTTGTATCATCAGTCGCGTTGAAGGCAGCGTCCTTGGCTGGCTTCTTCCGGGCTTTGAAGATGGTCTTGTCGTTGTCGAGTGCCATTGCCTCGAAGTGTTCTTCGACTCCAAAGAACTCGAAGATCTTGCTGAACTCGCGGTCGCAGCTGTTGGAGCGGTCGAAGTCGCCGTGTACCGTGATGACGCCCTTGGGTCCGGGCATCTTGAGCATGAGGTAGGCGTAGTGAGGTACTGCAATGAACCTGGCGAATGTTGGGCGCCCGAGTATCGCGTGGTACTGCGATTTCCAGTCGACGACCTCGAAGTCGATCGACTCCCTCCGGAAGTGCTCGGGTGTGCCGAAGATAACGTCGAGTGTGATCGTTCCCATGGGCGTGATTGCTTGCCCTGGTACTATGCCGTGGAAGGTGGTCTCGGACTCTGGCAAGTTCTCAGTCGACCTTTTTATCCTTCTGAGGGTGTCGGCGAAGATGATGTTAATGCCGCTGCCTCCGTCCATGAACACCTTTTTCAGAGTGTAGTCTCCGATCAGGGCTTCGACTACCAGAGCGGCGTGCCCGGGTCGAGGTATTGCAGGCGGGTGGTCTGCCCTGGAGAATGTGATTGGTGTCTCTGACCCCCGTAGGTAGTCTGGTACCGCGGGTGGACAGGTGATGGCTTGAAAGACTTGGCGGGTGATGAGCCTTTGGGCCCTGTTGGAGGGGCGCCCCTTCTGTATCATATTGAGCTGTCCGCGTGCCGCTGGGTACGCGTCGTGTGCCGCGAGTTGAGCTTCTTGCTGCGGCTGTTGCTGCTGCTGGGGGAAGACCCCTGCCCCCTGTGCTGGGTTAACGGCTGCGGGTGCTGGTGCTGCCTGGATGGCCAGCTGCGCGACTGGCTGCGCTGCGGGTGCCGGAGTGATGATGTGCTGCATGGCTTCGTAGATCTTGCGTGCCTTGCGGCAGTCCTTCAGCAGGTGGTTGGAGCCCCACTTGCCCGTTTCCGGGTTCCGGAACATGTGATGCTTGCAGGTTGCTCCAGTTCTTCGGCTGGGGTCAGTGCGCGCCTCCACTCGCGCTTTTGGCCTCCGTCGCTACGGTAGTTGCTGCCACCGCTTCGATTGTACTGCCCTTGGCTGAACTGGCGACCTTGGTCGCCGCTGCTTCGGCTGTACTGGCGACCTTGGTCGTACTGGCGACTGCTGTCGCGTGCTTCTTCACGGGGGGTTTGGTATCCCGCCGCTACTAACTCGATCGAGTCGAGGTTGTTGTATCGTGGCTTCTTCTTGTGGCGTCCTTCCCGCCAGTTACTTGGTCCGGCTTCGTCCTTCGGGGAGTAATGAGGGTTGTCGCGGACATAGTCCTCTCCTTCTGCCCACTGGTTGGCTATCTTCATAACCTCGATCATGCTTTTCGGCCGGAGCCTACCAAACTCTTCGCGGAGGTCGCGGCGGGAGACGCCGTGCATGAAGGCATCCATCACCCTGTCCTCCGAGACAGTTTCCATGGTGTTGCGGAGCAGGGTCCATCGTTGGATGAACGATCGGAGCGACTCGTCTCGCCCTTGCTTGCAGGCCTGCAACTCGATGTAGGTCGTCGGCCTCGAATATGTCCCGAGGAAGCTCTTGACGAAGGCCTCCTCGAACTCTTCCCAAGTCCTGAAGGAGTTCTTGGGTAGGGTGTTGAGCCACCCGCGTGCCGAGCCCGTGAGCATGAGCTGGATGTACTGCATCGCCGTGGTCGAAGTTCCGCCTTGGCAGGTACAGGCGATGAGGTAGTCTTCGAGCCAGAGCCGCGGGTCTTGTTTTCCGTCGTATTTGGCCGTCTCGGCCGTGAGCTTGAAGCCCTTAGGCATTCGAGTGTCGCGGATGTTGAAGCTGAAGCATGCGGCTCCGCATGGCTCGAAGTCGCCGTCGGCCCGATCGTCTGGGTTCGACGTGCTGATCGTCCTCTGGGTGCGGTGGCGGTCCACCGTTCTTTGCGCGATGACGTTGCGGAGGTCCTCCCCCGGCTGTGGTTGCCTCAGTGGTCTGGCCGCTGAGCCTACGAGTGCTGCAGGCTCGCGGGCGTGGCGGCCTCGATCTTCTCGTGCTGGTTCGGTTGGCGCCTTGTTCGCCAAGGCATCCTCGAGTGCCTTGATGGACATGATTTGCTGTTTGTGGAGGAGGGCACGCGCGTCACCCTCGGGCGGCTGCGTGAGTCGCAGATATGTCTCGACTGCCATGAGCGCGGCGCCGGGTGTCTTGGGGACGGGTATCCCGTTCTCGTCCTCCGTCACGTAAGATGTTTCCAGGTTGCGGGTGATTCTTGTGCGATCAACCTCCGCCATCAGGGGCACGCGGGCTCTGTGGCGTTGTGCTCGTTGGTTGACATCTGTTGAGGAAGTGAAGGAGTAAGCGGCCCTCCTGGCACTCGAAGCGTCGGCTTCCCTTTTGCGCCGGAGCAACTCGGCCTTCTCGGCGCGGAGTCGCTCGCATTCCTTGCGTAGCAAGTACTGGACTGCTAGTTGGTCCTCTCGGGGCGCGTCCGGTGATGGGAACGTGCCGCCGTCGACGTGCTTCATGGCTCTGATCGCCATGTCGCGGGTGATGGTGAGTCGTATCACCTGGCCTGGCATGACCACCTCCAGCGGGTAGTCGGGGTCGTCGTCGTTGTCGTGCGGCGCTGGGCCGACCATGAAGACTTGCGCAGGGTAGATCTGGGCCGCGAGGTGGACGCTGCCACTGCTGCTTCCTTCGTCCGAGCCGTGCTCGGAGTCGAAAATGGCTGCAACGTGGTGGGTACCACAGTCGCTGCCACGGCTCCTTTCCTGGAGTTCCGTGATCCTCGCCGCCGATATGAGGAGCGACGTCGCTGTCGGCGATGCGAGTGCGGTCGGCTCGCTGATGATCTTGTTGGTTGATGGAGACGCGAGTGGCGCGGACGAAGACGGCGCGATCTCGAGCACCCGCAACGGCTCGGTGACGCAGTCGAAGCTGATGCAGGTCTTGGTTTCGCCAGCGGCGCGATCGAGATAGTCGGAGTAGACTCGATCTGCGCAGTGGTCGCCGGGGCGGTCGATGTGGTCGTGGCCGATGGGATCTTCTCAGCAGTCGAAGATGCGGGTGGTGTGGTCGTGGTAGTCGACGCAGGTGCGGTCTCCGTAGTCGCAGCGGATGCGATCTCCGCAGCCGCAGCGGATGACTGCGTGGATGGTGCAGTCGCGGCAGATGCGGGTGCCACCGCCACGCGTGGCGTGATCGCCGTGGATCTGAGTATTCCACAGCTGTCCACAAAGTAGTGCATGGTACCGAAGGTGAGGCACATACCTACGTGCAAATCGGCGTACACCGAGCGGTGGGCCGGCGAGTGGAAGGTGTACTCGAAGGAGCCGAAGCAGACTGGCTCCTTGGTGATGCAGACGTCTGTCTTCAAAGTTGATGGAGCCGGTGCGACCATGATTCCAGCGCTCATTCTTTCCCACAGACGGCGCCAATTGTCGAGGTGTGGACTCGGCAAATCCCAAGGTTATGCACCCCGGGTTGATTGAGGGGGAGAGAGTTGAGCGCTGGTGATCACGACGGCTGACAAGCGAGGCGTTTTACCCAGGTTCAGGCTCCCGGAGGATAACACCCTACTTCCTGCTTGTCTGGTATTGATGGCGTGTTGTGGCTACAATGGCGAGATGGCGATCTCACTAGGGTTTGTGCGGCGGCTATCAGCGTACCCTAGAATGAGGGACCCTCCTAGCCTTTATATGATAGGCTAGGTCTCGGGTGAACGGTGCCGATGGCACTTACAAGATAGATGCGAGCCGCATGACCTAGTCGACTAGCTTGGGCCGCACGTTGTCCTTATTGGGCCTTCCTTGGGCCTTGGTAGTCTTGGCGTGACCCAGTTATCCTCATCGTGGGATAGCCGAAGGATAGCCCCACGTCATCTGTCATCATATCACCTCTGATCATGTTCCATATGATGTCTTGTGAGTAGTTCGTTTAGTTCTTGAGGACATGGGTGAAGTCTAAATGTTAGTAGTGAACTATGTTGAGTAATATTTAATGGTTTGATATTTAAGTTGTGGTGTTATTCTTCTAGTGGTGTCATGTGAACGTCGACTACATGACACTTCACCTTTATGGGCCTAGGGGAATGCATTGTGTATTCGTTTGCTAATTGTGGGGTTGCCGGAGTGACAGCAACCTGAACCCCCGTTGGTATATCGATGCATGAGGGATAGCAGGATCTCAGAGTTTAAGGCTGTGGTTAGATTTATCTTAATTACTTTCTTGTATTTGCGGATGCTTGCAAGGGGTATAATCACAAGTATGTATTAGTCCTAGGAAGGGCGGTGCATTAGCATAGGTTCACCCACACAACACTTATCAAAACAATGAAGATTAATCAACTATATGAAGCGAAAGCACTAGACTAAATTCCCGTGTGTCCTCAAGAACGTTTGGTCATCATAAGTAAACAACCGGCTTGTCCTTTGCTAAAAGGATTGGGCCACTTGCTGCAATTATTATTACTGCATTTTACTTACTTGTATTTTATTTATCTGCTATATCAAAACCCCTAAAAACTTGTCTGTGAGCATTTACAGTGAATCCTTCATCGAAACTGCTTGTCAACACCTTCTGCTCCTCGTTGGGTTCGACACTCTTATTTATCGAAAGTACTACGATACACCCCCTATACTTGTGGGTCATCAAGACTATTTTCTGGCGCCGTTGCCGGGGAGTGAAGCGCTATTGGTAAGTGGAATTGGTAAGGAAAACTTTACTGTACGTGCTGTTTTTATTTCTGCCTGCTGCTATATTTCATTATGGAGATCTTCTCTTGAATTCCTATTTGGAAAATCTACTACTACTGCAAAGGTAGTGGATGAGGCGCCAGGTGAGAAGTAATTCCATATAAAATACCTATGAAAATTATTGAACGTGTTTATAACCGCTATGAAGGGGATGGAACTGTCCATCCTGGAGATCATTTACTGTTTTTACATGAATTATGCGAGTTATTCAAGTGTGCAGGTATTTCTATGGATGAAGTTAAGAAGAAACTATTCTCTATGTCGCTGTCTGGTAAAGCGGCACATTGGTATAAACTGCTGAAGAATGGGCGTTCTCTTGATTGGAAGGAAATTATGCCTCTATTTTATTCTAAATTCTATCCTCCAAGTGAAATTCACAAAGACCGAAACCGCATATATAATTTCTGGCCTCATGATGGAGAGAGTATTGCCCAAGCATGGGGGAGATTGAAGTCATTAATGCTCAAATGCCCCATTCATGAGCTTCCTGGTAATGTCATTATTGATAATTTCTATGCAAGACTTTCTTTTCAAGATAAAACCTTGCTGGATACTACTTGTTCTGGATCATTCACGCGCAACAAAGAAGAGTTTAAATGGGACCTTCTTGATCGGATTCAGGAGAATACTGAAGGATGGGAGAACGACAAAGGTAGAGAGTCAGGTATAAATATGATTATGAATGCATTAAACTTTTATGGATACTGATAAATTTCGAAATATGAGTGCTACTTATGGTCTTGACTCTCAAGTTGTTGCAAATTTTTATAAAGCTTTTGCCTCTCATTTCGAATTGCCTAGGAAGAGTTTTAATAAGTATCATGAACCTTATAAAGATAAAACTGATTCACCTATAGGTAAATGTATTGAAGTTAAAACTGTTGATCACATTCTTCCTGAAGCTTATATTGAAAAAATTCCTTTTCCTGCTAAAGTGAAGGAACATTCTGTTATAACTAGTGTGGTTAACAAAAGTGCAAAGAAACCTATAGAACCTGATGAGCAAATAAATGTTGAACCTGCTGTAGCAATAATTAAGACC
This sequence comes from Poa pratensis, assembly GCA_947311845.1. Taxonomy (NCBI): domain Eukaryota; kingdom Viridiplantae; phylum Streptophyta; class Magnoliopsida; order Poales; family Poaceae; genus Poa; species Poa pratensis. Next base: position 1,078,818 of record CAMZMU010000021.1, read on the forward strand.
TTGTAACTGAAATGTAGAAGAGGTCACATCATTTTCTGTGAAGATGCTTCTAATATTGTTTCACATCCTAGTAAGTCTAGGAAAGCTAGTGTTCCTATGCTTCTGTTAGAATTGGTGATCATTGTTATTATGGTTTATGTGATATTGGTGCAAGTTCCAGTGCTATTCCTTATGAGCTTTACAGGGAAATCATGCATGAAATTGGTTCTTGTGAACTTGAAGATATTGATGTGGTTATTCGGCTAGCTAATAGAGAAACTATCTCTCCTATTGGTATTGTTCGAGATGTGGAAGTTTTATGTGGTAAGATTAAATATCCTGCTGACTTTTTGGTACTTGGTTCTGCTGCTAGTAAACTTGTCCTATCATTTTTGGTAGACCTTTCTAAATACTTGTGGAGCTATTATAGATTGCAAGAAAGAGAAAATTTGACTAAATTTGCTGGTGAATCTTATGAGTTTAATTTCTCTAAATTTGCCAAAACTCCTTATGAAACCGAATTGCCTAATGAGATTTTAGAGTTGAACAGCTTGCATCTATTGCTCTTGCTCCTAATGATCCTTTGCAGCAACATTTGGAGGATCACGAGAGTGAAGTCTTTAGGGAAGAAAGGAATGAGCTTGATGAAATTTTCTTCGTCAACCCATTCTTAAACATAATTACCGTTGAAGATTTAGGTACAACACCACCACCAAAGGAAGATCCTGTTTTTGATTTGAAACCTTTACCTGATAATCTTAAATATGCTTATATTGATGATAAGAAAACATATCCTGTTATTATTAGTTCTAAGCTTTCAGGTTTTGAAGAAGAAAGATTATTGGAAATATTGAAGAAACACCGAGGAGCTATTGGCTACACTCTTGATGACTTGAAGGGGATTTCTCCCTCTATTTGCCAACACGCCATCAACATGGAAGATGATGCAAAGCCTGTTGTTGAACATCAGTCGTCTAATTCCTAAAATGAAGGATGTGGTAAGAATGAGGTATTGAAACTTCTTGAAGCTGGTATTATATATCCTATTGCTGATAGTAATGGGTAAGTCCTGTGCATTGTGTTCCTAAGAAAGGAGGAATTACTGTTGTACCAAATGATAATGATGAGCTCATCCCTCAAAGAGTAGTTGTAGGATATAGAATGTGCATTGATTTTCGAAAGTTAATAAAGTTACTAAGAAAGATCATTACCCTTTACCTTTCATTGATCAAATGCTAGAAAGGTTATCTAAAATACTCATTTTTGCTTTCTTGATGGTTATTCTGGGTTTTCACAAATTGCTGTTAGAGCTAAAGATCAAGAGAAAACTACTTTCACTTGTCCTATGGAACTTATGCTTATAGGCGTATGCCTTTTGGTTTATGTAATGCTCCTGCTACTTTTCAAAGATGCATGTCTGCTATTTTTCATGGCTTTTGTGAAAAGATTGTAGAGGTATTCATGGACGATTTTTCCGTCTATGGGAATTCTTTTGATAATTGTTTGCGAAACCTTGATAAAGTTTTGCAGAGATGTGAAGAAACTAACCTTGTTCTTAATTGGGAGAAATGCCACTTTATGGTTAATGAAGGAATTGTTCTGGACATAAAATTTCTGAGAGAGGTATTGAAGTTGATAGAGCTAAAGTTGAAGCAATTGAGAAATGCCCTATCCCAGGGATGTAAAGGTATTCGTAGTATTCTTGGTCATGCTGGTTTCTATAGAAGGTTTATTAAAGATTTCTCTAAAATTTCAAAGCCTCTTACTAATCTTCTTCAAAAAGATGTACCTTTTGTTTTTGATGATGATTGTAAGGAAGCTTTTGAAACTTAAAAAGCTTTAACACTGCTCCTGTAGTTGAACCACCTGATTGGAATTTACCTTTTGAAATTATGTGTGATGCTAGTGATTTTGCTGTAGGTGCTGTTCTTGGACAGCGAGTAGATAAAAAGTTGAATGTTATTCATTATGCTAGTAAAACTCTTGATGCTGCTCAAAGAAATTATGCTACTACTGAAAAGAGTTTTAGCTGTAGTTTTTGCATGTGACAAGTTTAGACCTTATATTGTTGATTCAAAAGTCACAGTTCATACCGATCATGCTGCAATTAGGTACCTTATGGAAAAGAAAGATGCTAAGCCAAGGCTTATTAGATGGGTGCTTCTTTTACAAGAATTTGATTTACATATTGTAGATAGGAAAGGTGCTGATAATCCTGTTGCTGATAATTTGTCTAGATTGGAAAATATTGCTTATGATCCTGTTCCTGTTAATGATAGTTTTCCAAATGAACAATTGGCTGCAATAAAGGTGAGCTCGCGAGATAGTCCTTGGTATGCTGATTATGCTAACTTTATTGTTTCCAAGTACTTGCCTCCAACCTTTTCAGCTCAGCAAAGAAGGAAATTCTTTTATGACTTGAGGCATTATTTTTGGGATGACCCACACTTATATAAAGAAGGAGTGGATGGCATTATGCGAAGATGTGTCCCTGAATATGAACAACAAGAGATATTGAGTAAATGTCATGGTAGTGTTTATGGAGGTCCTCGGAGCCCCTCTCCCACTCGGTTTCGATCCTGTACCTTCCTTTTGTCGTGAATTTTTTTGCTATATAATCTCCCGGGCCCCCCGAGGTCCGTATATCGTCTTTTCGTCGTGTTTTGTTTCGAGCTGTTTTCTGCCAGGATTTGTTTTCGGATTTAGAAGCACCATGGTCTCCCACAACAACAACAAGGGTAAGGAGCCTTGGGAGGAAGTAAAGGAGATATCATCAAGCAAAGAGGGACCTACTGCTGCAAGATCCGGGGCACACGAGCCAATTTTTGTGGGATCAATTAACCATGGACGTTCTTTTTCTCATAATATGCAGGGACCAATACCACCCGTTCCAGACCTCAGCTCTTTCCCAGCAGTAGAGGAAGCTCTTCGAGTTACCGATGAATTTTGTGATCAATACCGTGCTCTGAGAAGGGAAGTGGAGATACTTCACGAGGAGAACAGCCGACTTCGCAGAATGCTGGAGCGCTTCCTCACTCCCATCATGGTTGTTCCACCATCACCACCGAAGGAGTAATTCATCTTGGGTATTGGCATCCCCTTGGCTTGTTCCAAGCTTGGGGGGAGTGCCGCGGTATCACATCATCACTATCTTTTACCTTTTTATTGTCAAGTAGAGTCATATCATGAGTAGGGAAGTTATCATATAAGATGGTTTGCAGTGTGGAAGTATCCCTCTTTTAGTTGGTTATCTATGTATCCCTTGGTGTGAGTTATCGTTATGGAATATTAATGAGAAGTTTTATCATTTACTTTTTGCACACCTTATTTTAGTTTGCAAATTCTGTTATATGATTGACCTTGTTGTTAGTATTGATATCACTTTGGGAGCATCAAGTAAATCTATTTGGTTTTGGCAAACTTAGCATTGGTCAATAGCAACAATACTTTGAGGCTTAAATAGAAAAGAGGGAAGTACATGTAGATATATTATTTCATTATCTTTCTTCTTGTTAGCTAATGAGCTTAGTATTCTGAAGTTAAAATTGTTTTGTGCTTACAAGGAAGATTGCATGATTGTTTCTATCACATGTATATTTGTTTGTTTCCCTCAACTCTTATGCTTGCTACCCAACCTTGCTAGCCAAAGACCTGTACTGAGAGGGAATGCTTCTCGTGCATCCAAAACCTTTAACCAATCCTATGCCATTTGTGTCCACCATAACTACCTACTATGTGGTATTTTCTGCCATTCCAAGTAAATACTTCATGTGCTACCGTTAAATTATTCAAAAGTTATTATCTCTTATTTGTGTCAATGTTTTATAGCTCATGAGGAAGTATGTGGTGTTTTTATCTTTCAACCTTGTCATTTACTCCTGACAGACTTTCACCAATGGACTAGTGGCATATACATCCGCTTATCCAATAATTTTGCAAAAAGAGCTGGCAACGGGGTGCCCAGCCCCAATTAATTACAACTTTCATTAATAATTCTCTTCACATGTTTTGCCCTGATTTATCAGTAAGCAACTTAATTTGCAATAGACACTCCTCCATGGTATGTGAAATGTTGGAAGGCACCCGAGGATTCGGTTAGCCATGGCTTGTGAAAGCAAAGGTTGGGAGGAGTGTCATCTATAAATAAAACTAAAGTACATGTGTAAACAAAAGAGAAGAGGGATGATCTACCTTGCTGATAGAGATAACGTCCTTCTCGGGAGCCGCTCTTGAAAGTCTGGTTGACAAGGGGGTTAGAGTGCCCACTACCATTCGTTGACAACAACAAACACCTCTCAAAACTTTATTTTTATACTCTCCTTATGATTTCAAAAACTTGAAAAGCTCTAGCACATGATTTAATCCCTGCTTCCCTCTCCGAAGGGCCTATCTTTTACTTTTATGTTGAGTCAGTAAACCTATTTCCCTCTATCTCAAGCAAGCATTTGAGTTGTTGTGATCCAACCATCTATATGTTGATTTATTCAATCATGTCTTTTATTCTTCCTTGTTTAGTACAAATTTTATCTAATGAATATGACTTTGAAGGTTATCAATGATTGTGAGGAGATTGTTATGATTGAGCATGTAAGTTCTGCAATATAATCTCTAATATAAAGGCTCTGCTCGAAAGATAAGTACAATCTGTTAATTGTTCCTTGACCAAGAACGAAGTTTGCCATCACCAATTATGATTTCCTGTATGCACCTTCATTGTGATTTCCTTTACTTGTTTCAAGTTGCTTTATATGAGAGGAAGTTGCTTACTAGAATGTTTTGTGTGAATTAATGAATGTGATGCCTCTTGTCCGTATTTTATTTATCGACTCTTCACTCCATAAACATGTGGTCTTGTTTACTGAGCTCAGTTTTCGCTTGGGGACAAGCGAGTTCTAAGCTTGGGGGGAGTTGATACGTCCATTTTGCATCACTATTTTATATCATAATTTTCTGTTATTCATTGATATATTTCATATTTAGAGATGACACTTATGTTATTTCACCTATTTTGCATGTTTCATGATTATTGGAGAATTACTCACCGGAGTCAGAATTCTGCTGGAAAAAGCACCGTCAGGATACAATATTTCTGAAGATCAACAATTGACGGAAAATATACCGAAGCTCCTATTTTTCCAGATGACGGAGCCAGCCAAAAGGGGAGGCCGAGGTGGGCCACCATGGGCCCACCCCATAGGCCGGCGCGGCCCACAAGGCCGGCGCGCCGCCACGTGGGGTGGGAGCCCTGGCCCACCTCAGTCATCGCCCTTTCGCGTACTTCATCGTCCAGAAACCCTAAGGCGGGGGGGATCATCGAGGATAGTCAGAGCCGCCTCCTCGAGGCGGAAAACACTAGAGAGAAAGAGCTCTCCGGCAGGCAGAAATCTGCCGGGGAAATTCCCTCCCGGAGGGGGGAAATTGTCGCCATCGTCACCGTCATCGAGCTGGACTTCATTGGGATCATCATCATCATCATCTCCACCACCGACACCGTCATCTCCACCGCTGCACCTCTTCTCCGCTGTAACATCTAGGGTTGAATCTTGTGTATTTCATAGGAGAAACTCTCCGGTGTTGATTACTCCTTGTTATTGATGCTATTGAGTGAAACCGTTGAATCAAGGTTTATGTTCAGATTGTTATCCGTCATCATATCACCTCTGATCATGTTCCATATGATGTCTTGTGAGTAGTTCGTTTAGTTCTTGAGGACATGGGTGAAGTCTAAATGTTAGTAGTGAACTATGTTGAGTAATATTTAATGTTTTGATATTTAAGTTGTGGTGTTATTCTTCTAGTGGTCTCATGTGAACGTCGACTACATGATACTTCACCTTTATGGGCCTAGGGGAATGCATCTTGTATTCGTTTGCTAATTGTGGGGTTGCCGGAGTGACAGCAACCTGAACCCCCGTTGGTATATCGATGCATGAGGGATAGCAGGATCTCAGAGTTTAAGGCTGTGGTTAGATTTATCTTAATTACTTTCTTGTATTTGCGGATGCTTGCAAGGGGTATAATCACAAGTATGTATTAGTCCTAGGAAGGGCGGTGCATTAGCATAGGTTCACCCACACAACACTTATCAAAACAATGAAGATTAATCAACTATATGAAGCGAAAGCACTAGACTAAATTCCCGTGTGTCCTCAAGAACGTTTGGTCATCATAAGTAAACAAACCGGCTTGTCCTTTGTGCTAAAAAGGATTGGGCCACTTGCTGCAATTATTATTCTCGCATTTTACTTACTTGTATTTTATTTATCTGCTATATCAAAACCTCCTGAAAACTTGTCCGTGAGCATTTACAGTGAATCCTTCATCGAAACTGCTTGTCAACACCTTCTGCTCCTCGTTGGGTTTGACACTCTTATTTATCGAAAGTACTACGATACACCCCCTATACTTGTGGGTCATCAATGAGCACTGGCATCATAATGAACTTCCGCTTCATGCACAACCAGGGAGGAAGGTTATATATACATAGAGTCACAGGCCAAGTGCTATGACTGGAGCTCTGCTCTCCAAATGGATTAAAGCCATCTGTACTTAGACCAAATCTTAAGTTCCTAGCGTCATCCGAAAATTTCGTGAACACTCTGTCGATTTTTCTCCACTGGGACCCATCAGCGGGGTGTCTCATCATCATGTCTTTTTTACGTTCTTCTTTGTGCCAGCGCAACAACTTGGCATGCTCTTTGTTTTGGAACAAACGTTTCAGACGTGGTATTATAGGAGCATACACATCACCTTGGTAGGAATCCTCTTCCTTGGACAACCTTGCTCGCCCTCAACTTCACCTGGGTCATCTCGCCCAATCTTAAACCGCAATGCACCGCATACAGGACAAGCATTTAAATTTTCGTGCTCGCCGCGGTAGAGGATGCAGTCATTAATGCATGCATGTATCTTCTGCACCTCTAATCCTAGAGGGCAGACAACCTTCTTTGCTTCGTACGTACTAGAGGGCAATTCGTTTTCATTTGGAAGCATCTTCTTAACTATTTTCAGCAAACTTTCAAAGTGCTTGTCGGTAGTACCACTCTCTGCATTCCATTGTAGCATTTCCAGTATGGTACCGAGCTTTTTCTGGCCATCTGTACAAGTTGGGTACAACAATTTGCTGTGATCGGCTAACATGCGCTCCAACTTCAACCTCTCGTTTTCACTTCCACAGTCCATTTGTGCATCATGAATGGCCTGACGAAGATCATCGTCGGGCTCATCAAAGATGGCATCCTCTTCAAATTCGTCTTCCCCCATTGTAGTATCAGCGTGTTCATTGAACAGAGGATAGTTGTCATTATCCTCTTCTTCTTCATTCTCTTCCATTATAACCCCGCTTTCTCCATGCTTGGTCCAACAATAATAACCAAGCATGAAACCATTTCGTAACAGGTGTTCGTGAAGCCTGTCTGAGGAAGAGTATGTATACTTATTCATACAGATACTGCATGGACAACACATAAAACCATCCTTTCGCTTGCTTGTCTCAGCCACATGGAGAAAATTATGCATGCCAGTAATGAATTCGGCAGAAACTTGGTCACCGTACATCCATTGACGTCTCATCTACATTATATAAAGTATATCAAAAAAATTATGCATGCCAGTAATGAATAGATAAGTGACCATAATAATTCAATCAAAGTAGAGTGGCGACAAATGTAATACATTGTAGCATTAAATATTCATTAATTTAAACTAACATGAACTATTTAAAGAATTTAAGTCCAACAACAAATGCGATCAGAATCGCAACTAAGATGACTATTGAACCAACAGCATAATGATACCAAGCCTCTTGACTAATGACATATTTTCTAATCTTTTTAAGCTTCAAGCGCATTGCCTCCATCTTCATCTCGTGAGCAGCGACGACGACCCCGTGAGCATCATCGAGGTCGGCAATCTTCAAGTCCAATACCATCTTCTCTTCTAGGTATTGGAGACAAAGATCTTCGCTTATCTTCAATTTTGCTTTCAAATCATCGTTTTCTTTTTTAAAATACTCAACAATATGGTCGACTGGAATTTCCGGTTCAACTACCTCCTAAATAAAAATATAACTACGTCAAGTTGGTCGGCATGATTGTTATAAACACGAAACAAAATAATTAGTGATAAAAATATATCACATCCGAATCATAGACCGGCCGAGGGCCGACGGGGACGGATATCAAAACCATGACACTATACAAATAAAAAAACATAAGGCAATTGTAAAAGAAATGACTATGCATTTAAATGATACAAGTAATTTAAAATAAAATATTTAAAAAAGAAACTCACCGAGATGACGGGACGGCGCGGGCTATCGACGGCGGAGAGGACGGGGACGGGCCGACACTAAAACCCACAAATCATAATTTAGTTTTGTGCTCAAATTACATATAGAAAAAATGAAATCTCTAACTTAGACATTTCATCAAACACCTAGCTAGCACTAAAAATACTCAATGAGCTACATGAGTTAAACAAGCAACGAAACGAGCGCCGGAAGAAATAGTTTGCAGTGCTCACCCTTGGATAGATGCACCACCGTCAATCTTAACAAATGGTGCAAAAAACCGTGGAAGAAATCGAGCTCGGTGGAGAGAAAATGAAGATGAAACTCGAGCTCAAAATGGCCATGGCTGGCTCGGGGTGGAATATATGTAGGTGACGGTCCTTCAGTCGCGGTTCTAGCCACGAACCGCGACTAAAGGGGGACCTTTAGTCGCGGTTGCAGCCACCAACCGCGACTAAAGGTACTCGCGCGACCTTTAGTCGCGGTTGGTGGCTGCAACCGCGACTAAAGGTCCCGCACCAACCGGGCCCCTGTCCTAGCCGTTGGAGATGTCGGAGCCGGAGCCCTCTAGTCGCGCTTCGGAAAGGAACCGTGACTAAAGGTCCGGCTCTATTGCCTCTTTTCTACTAGTGCAACTAGGGAGGTGGCTTCTTTCCTTCTTTGGTAGCCTTGTCTACGTCCTGCATCTAGCGCATCCATGGGAGGCGGTTTCGCGGAGGTCGCACCAGTTGTCCATTGTTCGTTCTCCTAGGGGTATTCATCTCCTCAAGGAGGCTTGTCAGAGCTCCTTGGTTGTACGTCTAAGGAACCACCATTGTTGTTGCGGCTGCATGTTGGCTATGACTGAGGGGGCTACCGAGAACTTCCGACGAAGGCACGTTCCGACCGGAGCCTGCCCAACCCAGATTGGGCCGAAAGTCATAGATCTGGGCCTGCAAGCCCGTGCCACCTGAACCTAAACCACCCCACACCGAGGACCGTCGCCTCCACTAGCAGCCTCTCGCTGCTGGACCTTGCCTCCATCGACACCGCACGGGGTTTAGCCCGATGGCAGATGAGAGGGACGAGGACCTTGGGGAGAGGGGTCGTTCGTGCGCCGGGCGGGGGGACAAAGCGGGAGGGGAACGTTACCGGTTGTTGCCACGGCAGCCGTGCCTTTATATGTCCACACGTGCATACGAATTTTGTTACGGATCTCACGTTTAATAAACACTAATCACGGAAATTAATAATAGTACCTAGTATTATTATTTTTGCCTCTGCATTCCTATGCGACGGAGCCATCCATGGCCCCGAACTCCCATTCTGCCCGCCCGGGGATGTGCTCCCTCCATGGCTGGGCGGCGATCCGGCCAAGCAGCGGGAGAGTTGCTTTTTTTTTCCCCAAAATCGTGGAGCTGCGCTGCGCTCCTCGGAAGGGAAAGGGGATTCCCGGAGCCGAAGACGAAGCAAGCGGAGGTCATTTTTTATCAGCGGATGCACGACCAGGAGTTGACTCTGCTCAACCATACAGGGACGGATTCAGGGGGGGACGAGCGGGGGCGACGCCCCCCCTAACGATGTGCTTTTTACTTGACAGCGATTAGTTATATCGCTAATTCACCAGGTGCGTGAGTGATTTCGCCCCCTCCCCCTAAGTGCTGAGCCCAACGTGCTACTAGCTCTCTAAAGAAGCCCATGGACAGCAGATCGAATACGAAAAGAAGCCCACCTAGTACGGGCCAACCATTGGAACACGAGAGGTCATTTTCTTCTAAATCGCTAAGAGCCTCGATCAGATTTTTGCTGCCGCCGAGTCGATACCTAGGGCAGTTTTACGGCGCAGAATCCTCTCGTCTAGGTCCGATCGAGATTCTCAACTGCACGAGTGAAGGTTGGTCCTGCATCCCCCGATCTGTAATTCACGGTTTAGTTCAACCGTGCTTTTTTTCTTTTCCATTCAGATTTTATCAGTTGCTTCCGATGTGCTAGATTCTAGGATTTGGTATTATAGTAGGAGGATAGGCTATTTGAGTGTCGTTGTGCTGCAGACTAGGTGCGTTGTGGAGTAGTTTCTTCTCGTGTGAAGTGCCTTTTCATCTTTATTAGTTATTAGCTTTGTGATTGTTTCTGATTTTTTTTAAAAACTTTGACTCAGCTTAAGTAAATATTGTCAACATTTTGGGCAGCGGCGAACTTCGCCCCCCCCTATGTCGGAATCCTGGCTCCGTCCCTGCAACCATATACACTCCTCCCCCTAGCCTTCAGCCGCTAGGCAGCTTGGCCCTAGATCGGTTGTGGCATGGGGAGTGACGGAGCTACTGCCACTGCCAGGACCGGCGGCGGTGCCATGGATGGTGGCTCCGGAATGGGTGTTGCTTCAGAGACTGGCAGAATACATGGAAATGGTTTGCCATCCTCATTCTCGTCTGTGTGATCTACTCTGAGCATTTTCTTTTTAAGCTGATTTCTCGTTTATCTGATCTACCCTGTGCATTAATTTCCCCGCTGCATTTTGTTTGTGATTTTTCGTTTGTCAGATCTACTCTGTGCGTCGCTATTTTCCTAGCAAATTCTCAGTTACTCCTACAAACTATTGTTCGTTACAGTGCATCCTTAGATGCGACCCAGTAGCACTGTTCATTACAGTCCATACATTATATGTAAGCTACGTGTGAAAATTGGAATCGTTATTTTGAATGTGAATCCACCTTTTGGTCTATATAACCACCCTCGTACGTATCTGTGGTTGGCCAAACTCAATTTTTGGAATGCATAGTGCTCTTTTAAAGAGAGGTAGTATTCACTAAGGATAGATATACTACATGGTCTTTCCTATTATTTCCTTAGTATGTGCACATGGGTTGCTATGGATCGATGCATACATAAATGATACTGAAACAGATGAACTGGTTTTACTCTGTCTTCTTCAACTTCACCCTGATCATTTTACACTCTTCTATAGAGAGAAACTTGGTCAGTTGTTTATATTCTAACCATTCTGCCGACATAAAGGTTAAATGTTCAAAACAAAATGCAGTGTCCGTGGACGGTAACCTGATGGGCTGTCGAGATGCCCTGCTGTTGGAGAGGACGACCACAGATACCACTCGGGAGGTCATAAATCCACTGCTGCTGGCATCAGCATGCTTTGGCTCGTGGAAGGCATTGGATTTTCTTCTCGTCAGGGAAGACGCACAAAAGCCCCCAATGGTGATGCAGACTCGGGCATTTATTCACTTGCTGATGGGTGATGACGGCTCAGCGCACCAGGCACTCGAGGATGACGTCGAAGAGGGCGTCGATCAGCTTGCTTCGCCTGCTGCTGCTGCTGCTGCGTGTGCGCCGCTCCTCCTCGACGGCGTCACGGTTGATGGGGATACCGCGCTGCACGCGGTTGCCAGCCATGGGGACGACATGGATTACTTGAAATGTGCCAGCATCATCTACGACAGATCCAAGCACCTCCTTTTTGTCCCAAATCGCAAGGGTGACACGCCCTTCCATTGTGCTGCTAGAGCTGGGAAACCAAAGTTGGTTTCGCAACTCCTTAACCTAGTTACAGGTGAGGACGGAGAATGGGCGTAAGGAAACGGCCTTGCATGATGCTGTCCGCATTGGGGACGGTCATATAGTCGACCTGCTAATGGCGGCAGACTCACTACTGGCTAACTACCCTAGCGAAAGCATTTCCCCGTTGTACCTTGCCATCTTGCTGGAGGAAGACACCATTGCAATGGCGCTTTACGAGACAAGTGAAGGAAACCTCTCCTACTCTGGACCAAATGGACAAAATGCGTTGCACGCTGCGATTCGTCGGAGCAGAGGTATGATGCGTATATACTTTTATACATCCGTGCTTGTCAAATGTCAACCATTTCTCTAGAAGAGCACTTTTACAACTTGATCTTGCTTCAATAGCTAGGGTATTTCTTCATTTTAGCTAAATTGCTAAAATATTACACCAAATTACTTCAAAATGTAGAAATACCCAATCTAAACCAACTTGCTTTCTCATATCCGGTTGATCAACCCCTTAGGGCACCTCCAACGGCCTGGCGCATACGGACCAGCCCGGTCCGTTTTTGTCCGAACGGACAATGGAGGTGCTCCAACGGCCTGGCGCATGCTGCCTGGTGTCCGGGCGGACACCATTTCTCGACCCAAACGCGGCCCAAATTTGGGCTGGCTTTGGGGCGAGACGGACAGGCGCTCGGTCCGCCTGTATGTCCTCCCTGTCCGCGTCGGGCCCAACAGGCAGCCACACATCACCCTCTCCCCCAAACCCTTGCGGCCGCGATTCCCCTCCCCAGCCGCCGTCCCCGCCCTGCCGCGCCCCTCCCCAGCCGCCGTCCCCGCCCCGCCGGCCCCCTCCCCCCCCCGCCGCCCATGGAGGACGGGCTGTCCAGATCGACGGCCGCCGCCGGCGCCGCCCTCATCCAGGTGAAGAAGGAGCCGAAGCCCGACTCCATCAAGAGGCAAAACCGCCGGGTGCGGATTCGCTCCAAGAAGGCCGACGAGAAGGCGGCCGTGGAGGCGGCCATGGAGAGGGAGAGGCTGGCCGCCATCGCGAGGCAGACCAACGCCGACCTCATCGCCGCCCAGGCCGCCGCCCGAGCCGTCCTTCTCCTCAAAGGTGAGGTATTTGCAGGGTCCTATGCAGCGGCGTCCACCCTCTCCCCCGAGCTGACCCCGTCCGTGGAGAGCTCGGTCTCCTCCGCCAAGGGCAGGCCCCCGACGACCGCGTCCCCTGGCCTGTCGACTCCGTCGCCGGCCGCCGCCAACCACCCGGTGTCGCGGCTTGGGTCCCGCGAGGACTCGCCGGAGATTTCGTCCCTCCCGGGCGAGCCGAAGTCCCTCGACCTCAACCTGACCCCGTCGGGCCTGGTTGGCCGGCATGGCAAGTCCAAGCCGGTGGCGGGTGGCAAGTTGCGGATGCCCGAGGCCCGTGCCCTCATGTTCGAGGGGTGCGACGGGATCGAGGTCCCGCCGACGACGCCTGCGGACCCGGCGTACTTCGCCAAGTCCGCCATGGACGACATGATCAACGGACGCGGCCCCTTCGATCCTGCCGAGGTGGAGACACAAGAGGCCAACACCTACTTCGACCCGGCCTTCGTCGACACCGAAGAGCCCGACGCGACCATGCCCGAGACGGAGCGCGATGTCGTCGACATTGACGAGGAGCCACTCGATGTCGACGAGGAGCATGCCCACATCGCGGCAAGCCTCAAGCGGAGGAACATCCGCACGGCCTCCTACACGGACAAGGAGGACAAGGTGCTTTGCGAGTCATGGATGATTTGCGGGCAAAATGCACAGTGGGGTGCCCAACAAAGGGGCATCGCATTTTGGTTTAGGGTGCACAAGCACTTCCATGACACAAGGAAGTTGCCACCCTACCGAATTGAGAGTGATCGCAACGAAGGATCACTCACAAAGAGGTGGCAACACATCTCCGCCGAGTGTTTCAAGTTTCAAGCGGCATGGGAGCATGTCAAGAACCGGCCGGTGAGCGGCTACGGGGTCGAGGACAAGATGAACCAAGCCTTGGTGTACTTCAAGGTGGCCTTCAAGACCAAGTTCAACTTGGGCCATTGTTGGGACATGATCAAGTCATGTCCCAAATGGGTGGAGAGCTACAACTCCATGAAGAAAGGGGGTCTTGAAGGCTCGAAGAAGAGGGCGAACGATGACTCCAACGATGATGGCAATCCCGGTCAAAGCTCGGGTGGCCGGGCTGTGCGGCCTAGAGGACACAAGTCCTCGGCGCAAGACATGAAGCGCGAGGCGGCGCAAGCCCAATTGGAGGAGACCTTGAAGACGTTGATCGCCGGCAAGGAGGAGTCCACCGCCGCTAGATACGAGGAGAAGCGCAAGGACAAGGAGGAAGCTTTGGCGAGGTACGTGGAGATGCTAAAGAAGAAGCTCGAGATCGAGCAAGAGAAGATTAAGGCGGAGGAGAATCGCGTGAAGCTTGCGGTTCTCGCCGAAGAGAACCGGATCATGATGGCCGACTTGAGCATTATGGACCCGGAGCAACGGGCATGGATCCTCAAGAAGCAAAGGATGATCCGTGAACGCGAGGACATGTGATGTCCTTTTTGTTTTTATTTTTTATCTGCTGAACTATTTGTCTTTTTATCTGTCAAACTTTTGTATATTTATCTGTTCAACTATTTGCTATGTTTTATTTTTTTATGTTTATGTTTTTCAAAAGGCCACATTTGCGCCACGCCGTTGGGGGCACCTCCACCCCAAACGGACAAAGGCCCAAAATGTGTCCGCTGTCCGCCCCCAAACGGACAAAAGCGGACCATTTTGGCGGTCCGTTTGGGCCAGGCCGTTGGAGGTGCCCTTATGTAAGTGGTCTCCTTCCTGTCGTTTTTTTTCAAACGACATAGCACGAGCTCTCTGCTGATCCAGTCATACAGTTTTGTATTGTACAGATGGTTTATCATAGTTTCTTTGTTTAACTCCTTAGACCAAGATATAAAGAGCTCATCTGCAGGTATGACCGAAAAGCTACTGACATGGAACAAGAGTCTTACAACACAAGCGGACAAAAATGGGAGTACGCCTCTTCACTTCGCTTCAGATCAGTTTGATGACCATAATTTAAGTGAGAAGCAGCAGACCCTCGTGATCACTCTATTCCCTTGGGCTCGTCACTTCTATGGTTCCCAAATTCTGGAGCAAGTATTCAAAGCTAACCTAGCTCCACTGTATCAACCAGACAAATGTGGATTATGCCCCATACATATAGCGGCATCCATAGGCGCCCAAAGTGCTATAGCCATTTTTACTGAGAGCTGTCCTAATAGCGCCAGTACTTTGCGTGACGCAAGTGGGAGGACATTTCTTCACGTTGCTGTTGAGAAAAATATGGGCAATATAGTCTCATTTGTTTGTCGAAATTCATCTCTAGCTTGGACTTTAAATTTGCAAGACAATGAGGGAAACACGGCACGGCACCTAGCTGCCCGAGCCAGGAGTTTTTGGTTGTTTTGTTCCCTATTCGGGAATCCAAGAACGCTCCTAAATTTAACAAACAACAATGGACACACTCCTCTCGATGTGAAAATAAATAGCACCGATTTTCAGGTAATCTACTCTATTCACTCACTTCCATGCACGCTAGTTAGAAATGTAGTCCAAGATACTACTCCCTCCGTATCATAATATAAGATGTTTTACGTTTTTACATCCGTATCTAGTCTGAATGAAAATAGCTAAAATATCTTATATTGTGATACGGAGGGCGTAGGTGATAATTGTGATTCACGTATGTAGGTAATTTTCTACTATAATATTATCTTTTTTTTTTCTGTAGCTTTTTGCGGTTATAGAAGACGAGATATGTGTGACTCTCAGACAGGCTGGCGGTAAGAGAGGCGTTTGGCACTCAGATCACTTTGATGACAAGTACAAACTGAAACAATCAGAGTCGCTGAAAGCTTTAGCACAAAGTACAGGCATCGGTGCAACTTTCGCTCTACCCGGAGGTTACATAGTGGATGATCACACTAATGGTGGCATACCAACCCTTGCTGGGAGGTATGTGTTCAGTGCATTCCTGATAGCCAACACATTAGCTTTTGTTTCCTCCTCAATAGCAACGGTCGGTATCATGCACGGTGGAAATCCTACAAATAAGATGTCAGACCGTATAGGCCACTTCGCGGCATCCTCCTTCTTTGCACACGGATCAGTGACAAACCTAAGTGTTGCCTTTGCACTTGGCATATATTCTGTGATAGCTCCCGTTGCACCCAAGACTGCCGTTGCCGTCTGTTTAATGAGTTCCCTTGTATCGTTATACAATGAAGTTGGAGCTCTGTTGAGACTGGTTCTTGTCACACATTCTGTTCGTAAGAGACGGGGGTTAGCTAGAGCAATGGAATGCGGCATTTGGTGTGCCATTGGCATAATATTAAGGGGATTTTGGCAATTTATAATCATTTTTATTTGGCTCGCATATGTCAGTAAAACTCAGCGCCATTAACGACTTCAACGGTAACATGTGGCCAGATGATGATTTTTACTGTGGATGTAATATGTCTGACATGTCCTAAAGATAACTATGGGGACTATTTGTACTATATTTATTTTTACAAACTTTTGAATAATGCTTACTACCACTGATCCGAAATACATGTCGCTAGCTGTGCCTAGAAATCATACCTGGTTAGTTCAATCCTTACGACACTAAAATCGGATCGGTGGGAGTAGTATTTTCTTGGTGAAACTGTTTATTCTTGGTATGATGTTCTATAAATATCTGTGTTGTTATATCAGTACTTGGGATGCTTACAGATTTTGAGTGCTTTTAAAAGGGAATGCACACCATTCATTAGTTGTAATATCCCAAGGGTTAGAATCGTTTCGACTACAGAAATTGACCCTTGATCGTGTTTACCTTAGGAGGAAAAAATAAAACTATTTCCTTCACTAGCAGACAGATGAATACAAGGTAGCAGACAGACGAATCTTAACTAGCACAAGTTTAATTTCATAAGTAACAAGGATGAGAAGAAGCTTTTTTTTTAAAAAAACTCACACCACAAGCATGTTACAGTACACACACACTAGTACACGAGCTAAGACCTGCAGACTACACACCCACGCGTTTTTAGACTACTATTGTTGTGGCACGAACGCACGTAGAGGGACGCACCGGCGATTTTATTAGGTGCGCAGAGCACATCGGTGAGTTACACAAACAAGTAGAATGATCAGCACACAGGAGTCATTCCTGATGCGAAGTTCAAGTAGAGACATGACATAAATGATTCCAGCGTCCATTCAGAGACATTTTGTAAACAAAAAAGGCAAACAACAATAAGAATGAACCTGACGCTATTGACAGCTTAGACGAGCATAAACAAGAGAGAGCTGTATCCAATTCCTTCACATACATAGCACAATGGATCCTTGCCTCAGATGGTTACATTCCCCGATTAAGAAAATAGCTGTAATAATTTTTCATATATCCTCAAGCTGAATAGCTTGATCTAGTTTACAGGTATCAGACTATCAGTTGCATCATATCTTCAACATCAAACATAACTACCAAATGAACACATTTTCAAAGGGTATATAATAAAGATGCGATTCGACACAACATCCATGATTGCAGGCAGATTTACAGGCTTAACCTTGACCTACATGGCTGATATACTGTTGGTAACTAACAAATCATGAAATTACGCTGAAATCCACTTACATTTCACAACATGACCCAACAAGTTTGAATACAAATCTGAACAACATTCACATGCGGTGCTAGTCTCTCGGTGGAATCTTCAGATTCTGCCTGATTATAAGCATTAATCTATGTACACTATCTATAGGGAGGTTCAAGGAGGAACTGACAAAAAAAATGTAATGTGAAACCTACATCCATATATCACATGCTACAATCCCTTATGCGTCATACAATCCGGATATAATCTGTGAAGTACTGCCATTCTTCACTCCCAGTAGCAATGGATGAGAGCTCTACAACAAGCAGAGCATCATGCTGTTCAGACGATTATACTTGTAGCGCAATCACTAGTAGTGTGAAACGAGAGTTTTCTGATGGCTGGGATTCAGAGTCAGAAGTATATATCATTGATCATCTTCGGTCTCTTCAACTCTCTTCATAATCTTACAATTCATCAAGTTATTTCCTTGCTTGTCCGAGGAGAGTGCCTTCCCTGCTGCTAGGAGATCAATCAACTAGCTAGCTCATTTTCCAAATCCTTTTTCTTCGGACTTTCCCAAACCTTGTTGAGGTCGATCCCTGCCTTTCTTTGTGATGGCGTCGAGTCCTCTTGTGGTTGACGAACTACTGCTTCTTGGTCTTGTGGTTGGAGAAGGACACCTTGTTGGCGTGGTTTGTCCTCTTGTCCAGGAAGGGGCAGATCCGGCCTGAAACCAGAGATCATTCAGTTCAAGTGGTGCAAGTAAAGACGAATCGATCGGCACAGAGAACTGGCTAAACTATTGTACCACCGGTCCCTGTTTGCCACTGTTACTAGTGCAGTAGGATATGAACAAAAAACATCTATTTTGTTCCTTTTTTCCATATTGTTCTTGCTACTAGTATGTTAATAAAACACATAGTGGAACAGCCGGTGAGATGGTTCTTTTTTTTAAAGATGAGATGGTTCTTGATTTCGGCAATCAGAACCTGCGGTGCCGCCGAAGAACTGACAATTCAATAGTGACTAGAGTATGTCGACAACTGGACAAGATAGATGCACAGGAACTCCACAGGTTAAGAGAAATGAAGCTGTAGCCAGTGAAATTTTAGTCTCCATTTTCACAGCATGCCAAGTATCAACGCATGTCAATGTGGTTGCTGAACTGAATCTAATAGAGTAGAGCTGTAAAATGTGAAGAAAGTTTCCCGTACGAAATACACACCACTCACGAGGTTTCAAGCTGGTGCAAAGAAAATCAGACAGAGCAGCACACAAGCATCTCTGTCTGTATGGTTAAACTATTTCATCACGGGTTCTGTTTGCCATTGCTGGCACTACAATGTTAGCAATAACATACACGGTTCTAACAGTTCTTGATTTCGGACAATCATAATCTGTGGTGATAATGCAGTGTGACTAGAGGCTGTGGACAGTTGGACAAGACAGATGTGCAGCAATTGCGCGCTGCCGGCTATCATGCATGTACTAGGAGCATGCTCCGAAATCGACCACGGGTTGAGAGAAATCAGTGTGTAGTCACTAGTTAGTGAAGATTCAGTTTTCCAGTTGCAGAGCTTTGTAACGAACAATGCGTAGCTGCTGGACTGATTCTACTGGAGTAAGGTGGGGATATGAACAGTACTTGCTCATCTACCATCTGCCCACCGTCGCCAATATAGAGCTGCACACGAGTATGTCTATCTGTATGCATGTACACAGAGCAACCAAGACTGACGGAAGCAAACGCAATGCGATACAATCGGAGCCTGGCGGAGATACGATACAAGCAATATGACAATGAAATCGGGGAGAACTGACGGAAATAAACAAAATGAGGGAGGAGCGGATATCGTACGGGCGACGATGGTGTTCTTGGCGGAGAGGGGGAGGGGGACGGCGGCGGTGGCGGTGAGGCCGAGGCTGAGGCCGACGAGCTGCGAGGTGGCGAAGCCGATGGAGGTGGAGGCGGAGTGGGCGTTGGCGCGGAGGAGCGGCGCCCAGGTGGCGGGGGGCATGGAGTAGGAGCAGAGCATGGACGCCATGGATGGAGCGGGAGTGGATTTCTGACTAGAGTGACTGAAACGCGATGTATAGCCAGGAGATCAATCAACTAGCAGCTGTCTCATTTCTTGTTGAGGTCGATGCCTGCCTTAATGGCGACGGCGTCGAGGCCGTTCCTCTCGATGGCCTTGAGGGCCTTGGTGGAGAGGCGCAGCTTGACGTAGCGCTTGCCGGCCTCCCACCAGAGCTTCTTGTACTGCAGGTTGACGAACTGCTGCTTCTTGGTCTTGTGGTTGGAGAAGGACACCTTGTTGGCCCGGTTCGTCCTCTGTTATTTTGTGGTGTTCCAAATTCCTAGAAGAAATAAAGATAAAGGCAACTTCGGCCCGAGCGGAGCGAGGCCCGTCGATGAAGGATCAAGAGCAAGAAAGAAAGAAATTACCCAAGAGCAAGAAAAAAATCACTACATTGAAAAAAGAGCGAGGCCCGGTTCGTCCTCTGTTATATGTTGATGATATGTTAATTGCTGCCAAGAGTAAGAAAGAAATCACTACATTGAAAAAATTTGTTGAGTAGTGAGTTTGAGATGAAGGATCTTGGTGCTGCTAAGAAGATCTTAGGTATGGAAATTACCCGAGACAGAAATTCTGGTTTGTTGTTTCTTAGTCAGCAAGGTTACATTAATAAGTTCTTCATCGTTTTAACATGCATGATGCAAAGCCTGTTAGTACTCCCATTGCTCCTCATTTTAAATTGTCTGCTGTACAATGTGCTAGTACGGATGAGGATTTTGAGTACATGTCAAGAGTTCCATATTCTAGTGCTGTTGGTTCTTTGATGTATGCCATGGTTTGCTCTCGCCCTGATTTATCATATGCTATGAGTTTGGTTAGTAGATACATGGCTAATCCTGGTAAAGAACATTGGAAAGCTGTTCAGTGGATTTTCAGGTACCTACGTGGCACATCCAATGCTTGCTTGAAGTTTGGCAAGACTGATGAGGGACTCGTTGGCTATGTGGATTCAGATTATGCTGCCGATTTGGATAAGAGGAGGTCCCTCACAGGTTATGTGTTCACGGTAGGTGGTTGTGCCGTGAGTTGGAGGGCAACGTTGCAAGCTGTTGTTGCCCAGTCTACCACTGAAGCAGAGTACATGGCTATTGCTGAAGCATGCAAAGAATCTGTTTGGTTGAAAGGTTTGTTTGCTGAGCTTTGTGGAGGTGATACTTGCATTAACCTGTTTTGTGATAGTCAGAGTGCCATTTACCTTACTAAGAATCAGATGTTACATGAGAGAACAAAGCACATTGACGTCAAATACCATTATGTGCGTGATGTTGTTGCACAAGGTAAGCTGAAGGTATGCAAAATCAGCACTCATGATAATCCTGCTGATATGATGACAAAGCCAGTTCCTGTTGCTAAGTTTGAGCTTTGCTCGAGCTTAGTTGGTATTACTGTTTAGCCCAAGTGGCTAGTTGGCGCCGAAAGTGTTTTCTTTGTTGTTTCAGGGTGAAGATTCTCGTTCATGCTACAAGAGGGAATTTGGCTCAAGGTGGAGTGTTATTTTGTGGTGTTCCAAATTCCTAGAAGAAATAAAGATAAAGGCAATTTCGGCCCGAGCGGAGCGAGGCCCGTCGCCGGAGGCTTGGGCCTCGCGAACTGGCCTAGGGTTCACCGATATAAATACCTCTTGTAAGCCGCCGGTTGGGATAAGTTGCATTGTAAATCCCCCGGCGTTTGTAACCTCTCCCGCGATATAGTGAAGTGCTTGCTGGCTGGCGCCCGTGGTTTTTCCCTTCTATGTTGGAAGGGTTTTCCACGTTAAAATCTTGTGTCCCCGTTGGTTTGATCTCTTTGTTCATCGTGGTTTTGTGCTATCGCTTGTAACAGTCCTCTTGTCCAGGAAGGGGCAGATCCGGCCTGAAACCAGAGATCATTCAGTTCAAATGGTGCAAGGAAAGACAAATCGATTGGCACAGAGAACTGGCTAAACTATTGTACCACCGGTTCCTGTTCGCCAATGTTACTAGTGTAGTCATCGAACTGATTTTAGTAGGCACTGGTTCCTTTTTGCCATCTTGTTGTTGCTACTAGTATGTTAATAACACGCACAGTTGAACAGCTGATGAGATGGTTCTTTTTATTTCAGAAAGATGAGATGGCTCTTGATTTCGGCAATCAGAACATGAAGAAGTGACAATTCAATAGTGACTAGAGGATGTCGATTACTGGACAAGATAGATGCACAGGAACTGCACAGGTTATAAGAAATCAAGCTGTAGCCAGTGAAATCTTAGTGTCCATTGTCGGAGCATGTCAAGCAGCAACGCTAATGTGGTCGCTGAACTGAATCTACTAGAGTAGAGGTGTAAAATGTGAAGAAAGTTTTGCCCGTACGGAATACACAGGACGCATAACGTTTTAAATATGATGTCTGTCTGTATGCGGCGGAGGTGATGCCGAGGCTGAGGCCGGCGAGCTGCGAGGTGGCGAAGCCGAGCGAGGTGGTGGCGGCGTGGGCGTTGGCGCGGAGGAGCGGGGCCCTGGCGGCGGTCATGGAGTAGGAGTAGGAGCAGAGCATGGACGCCATGGATGGAGCGGGAGTGGATTTCTGACGAGAGTGACTGAACCTGAAGAGGATAAGACGCAGGCGCACGGACACAAGGGGATTGAAGAGGATAACAACGCGGGCCAACAAGCCCTTGACTGGATCCAGCCCGGCACAGCCCAGTGGGCGACGCGTCTCGCGTACGAGGTTTTTTTAGAAAGGATCCGATTTCATAAAACAAGAACACAGTACACATTACAACGAGGTCCAGAAAAGAAAGAAAAAAACAAAAGGACCCTGCAACATGCAAAGAACCCCCTGAGCCGCCGGAAGAAATCGCAATCGGATCCAGCACCAGCCCCAAGCGCCTAGCCGTCGCCGGAGTCGCCGTACCACCTGCCGCCGGTGAAGACGCGCCTCCACCTTGTAGAAGACCGCTGAGCCGTCTGCCGCAAGCGACGGAAACCAAAGACGTTGAAAGAGCACGGCCACAGCACCATCTCCACCGCTCCACCCATCATCCCGCCGACCCGGCTCCGCCCTCGACCACCGTCAGCAACCCATCCACCTCCGACGGCCGCTCCCCTCGCCACCACGGCCGGCCAGAGCAACCTCGCCGAAGAAGACCACCACCACCAGCACCAAAAGCAGATCGCCAACACCCGCCTCTCCCCCTGCCACCACGGCCAGCCAGAGAAGGGAGGAAAGAGGAGGCGACCCGACGAACCTTCACAGCCTCCCCGGCGACGAGGCCGGAACGGGGACAGCAGGGGAAGGACCACGCCCGACATGCCGACACCATCGCCACCGTCTTCGACGCCATCGACTAGGCACACACATCTAGGCTACTATCTACAGGCCGGAGACGCAGGACCGGGGTTCCCCTACTCTCCCGCCACCGAGGCGGCAGGCGGAGAGGGAGGGAACCACCGGCCTGGCCGGCGGCGAGAAGGAGAAAAGGGGATCGCCTTCTTATCGCCTGCGGGGAACTGTAGCAGGGGATAAGGAAGACGACTTTCGCGTACGAGGTTTTTTTCTCGCGTACCAGTCATTTTGAGGATCTTCCGCGAACTGCTGCTTCTTGGTCTTGTGGATGGAGATCAGCTAAGCAACTCCATGAAGCAGAAGATGAACGCCTCACATTTGATACATTTAAAATGCCCGCTGAGTTCCATATGGAAAACACATTTGATACACGCACAAATGAACATTACTGTCAACACTTGTTTACACTAGTTGGCATGTACGTGCAACGCACGTCTTCATAATTTAAAGGCAATTTACAAGTAGAAAAGACCGTATCAGGGTCTACATAGATTACTTCTTTTACACTTTTCATTCGGTTTAAAATAGCAACCATGGGGTTTGTGAAATCAGTATAACTTAGTGACACTAAGGTAAGACACAGTAGAATTAATATGGCTATGAAGAACGTAGGTTCAGATGATAACAACTGCAGCTTGAGAGCCTGGGCCTCGTGCGATTACTTCCAATCAAAAATCGATGTCTATTGAAGAAAAAGCTACGAAGATGTCTTCTCGACGAACTGCCGCTTCCACCGCTCCACGACACCAGTACACCACCACTCTCGCTCCTCTATGCAATGGCCGGTCACCGGCGCCTCCTGCTCTGCCTCCTCTTGCTCACCCGGACGCAGTCACAAACCGTGCTCGGCACCAGCAGCGGCGCTGGCGGCCATCAGATGAAGACGTACATCTTCCGCGTCGACCACCACCAGGTCGCCGCAGTTCATGGGCCTCGGCCTCTGTTCCCTCGACTACTACGGCTCCGACTTCATATTCGTGGTGCTCGACAACGGCGTCTGGCCCGAGCGCCGGAGCCTGCCAGATTGAAAACTCCCGCCCGTGCCCGCGCGGCGGCTGCGACGCGGGGCTCGCGTTCTTGGCGTCCTCCTGCAACAGGAAGCTCGTCGGCGCGCGGTTCTTCTCGCAGGGCTACGCCGCGCACTACGGCAGCGCCGCCGCGGCCACGACGTCCAAAGGTTCGGTCGAGTACATGTCGCCGCGCGACGCCGACGGGCACGGGACGCAAACCGCCACCACGGCGGCTGGCACCGTGGCCTACGGTGTCAACATGGAGGGGTACGCCGGAGGGCGTCGCGCCCAAGGCCAGCCAGGGTGGCCTTGTACAAGGTGTGCTGGAAGGACGGCGGGCGGCGGCTGCCTCGACTCAGACATCCTCGCCGGCTTCGACCGCGCCTTCGCGGACGGCGTTGACGCCATCCCGTATCCATAGGCAGCGGCAACCGCGGGGCGTCGCATTGGAGCTAGATGCAGACGCGAGGGTGTCGGTCAAGAGTTTTCTTTTCTTTTTAGCGGTGGCAATCCTTTGTAATTTACCGCAAAACGAAAAGGTGGTGGTAATTTGGTCATATTATGTGATTGGTGGGAGGGCAAAACAGTCCAAAACGGACAATGTTGAGTTGTCAAACATTGGGATGATCTGGATCGTTTGATCAGATATTGAACGGTCCAGATTTAAAGTATCCTAACAACACAAGTTTGCTCTTTTAATAGTAGTATAGATATACATACAAACGATGCAAGCACAGAGAATAAAATACCGAAATTTCCTGATCGTTGCATTCCACAGTACAACAAACATAACTACAAAAGCAGATGGTTTAACCGCATTCGCTCTTCTAAGATGCTGGTTATTAACGCCCATCATCACAAACTCCCCACCAGCAGCTTGGCTTCACATTTGAACCACAAGCTTGAACCTGAGACCTTCTCCTCCTCCTTCACTATCTGGCGACGCCTACATCCTATTGATCTGCCTTGTTGAGACGCCAAGTAGTACAGCCGATGGATTAACAAAGGTAAGTAGAGTTAGTAGCAGGTCGTCGATATAGTGTTTACACATACAAAATGGATAAACAACGCAGCAAAGGGGGTTACAGTCTTACGTGCTGCATCATCGCTTTTTTTGTAGGGATGTGCTCAATCTTTTGCCAATTTGGATGTCCCACTGTTTGACAAGACTCCGTGAACTCAATATTGCAGTCAGCGACTGAAAACTCCTCAAGAGAAAGGGGCAATGATGGAAGAGACTGGATATTATTGCATGCAAAGATCGACAGTTTCTTCAGCGATGTGACGTACTCTATATTGTCTGGTAAGGTGACCCAGCTACAGCCAATAAACCCGAGCACACGAAGGTGAGGGAAAGCCTCAGCAAGTACAAAAGCAGGTCCCGGTTGGGTGCAGTTCCAAAGACAAAGTTCTTGCAGGTCCTTTGGGCTACCGCTGTGCTTACCCACCATCCAATCTGGGTACCTCCAGCCTACAAAGTTGTTGAGCCGTAGTATTTTAAGCCCCACGGGAGGGCATAGGCCCTCAAGTACATCCGCTGCAACTTCTGGACTGCACCTACCATAACCCCACCGCAGTGACAGTTTGGTGAGCCGTTTGGCAGCTAGATTTGCTTCAAGAGCTTGCCCCTTGCTTTCAACATTTTGAATGTCAGAGATACATAGTCCACCTCGAAGCTTGTTTAGGTCCCTCAGCTCTTTCAACTCACAACCTTGTTCATTACTCACTGTAAAGCCCGGTAATGTTTGGAGTGATCTCAACCTGCCTACGTAAGGAAGCTTCACAACTGGCCAGCAGATTATGTGTCGCAAGTTGACAAGTTCAGCAAATGTAAATTCAGAAATATCGCCATAACCGAAATCTAGGATCTGGATATGCTGAAGGTTATTGAGTGTGCTTGGTAAAGTTATCTCGTAAGAGCGGCGTGTTCTGAAAGCAAGATAACGTAGGTACTTTAACTGACTAATAACTCTGGGACCGAGAACTTATTGGGTTGCTCGATTTGATCATGATTCTGGCTGAAAGCAATGGCCAGTACCCGTAATTTCGGCAGGCTCTTGCATATACTCTCAAAGACTTTTTCCTCAATTGGTGTGTCCTTTCCGACAACATACACAATCAGAGTGCGTAAGTATTCCAACCCAATGATCGTCTTAGTAATCAATTTTTCATCATAATTCTGAATAAGAAGATGCTGGATATGTCGAGGGACATCTCCTTCCCAACCTTCTCCTTCATGGCTGCTTGCATTCTCGATTCTGAAGCAATTACCAACGACCTTGTCCAATATATCATGCAGCACATCATGAACCGTAAAGCAATCAGTATCAGACCTAGTTTCGATTGGTTGAAGAAATGAGCATGACACTAACTCTTGAATGTATCCCCTTGCTATATCTTCCAAGTCCTCTGTTGCACATCTTGTCTTTACAAACCCTTGCGCTGTCCATAGGCGAACTAACTCGTCCTTTCTCAAGTTGGACCCTTTCGGGAAAATACTGCAAAATTCGAAGCATCGCCTTGTATCCGGATTAAGACTATGCATGGTCTCATAGAACTTGTCAAGGCTTGCGGTGTATTCGTCCATAGTTTCTATTCCATTCAGTCTATTAATTATATATTGTGTATCCGGTCTTTTCGCTGGATTTGAGTTGGTGCACGTTATTCCAATCTCAGCACATACTCGAACCTGCTTTAGTTGTTTATCCCTCTCCGATTTCTCCAACAGGTTACTCCAGCTTTCACAACCTACAAATTGAATCTGTGAGTTAGGAAAGAAGCAATTCTGCACGTGAAACTAAAGTATGCACTACTACATACTAGCCTCTTACACAAAAACCACATCAATTAAGACTTCAAAATAATATAAAATTTCCCCAAATACTTAATTAGGGTGGGCCCCAGTTTTCTCACATATCCGAAGAAACTAGGTATCAATTCAATAGAGAATAAATATGCATCCAAGTTCAGGTTGGAGATAAGTTAGACATGCATTATGATTGTACAAACACTCTCCCACATACATAAGCTTGCATTTATTTCTGCTCTTTGACACAGGGCCATGTAAATCTGAATTTTCTCATTCATAAAACAAAATATGACATATTTTTTCTAAAAATAGTACTCATCTACCTATATGCCATTTATTTCCATTTTCAATATTTTCCAAAGAAAGACCGAAATTATTCTTACATTGTCAACAACGTGATACTCCTCCTTTCTGGTGAGTATCTCCATGATTACTACACCAAGACTGTAGATATCAAGACAATATGAATGTCGGCGCGTGATTTGAGCATTATGTTCAAGAGATTCTGGTGCCGAATATCCGCTGCATAAATATATATTAATGTGATTGGTTAATGAGCAAGCTAACACAATTTTGTTATAATTCATAGTAGAGACTAAACCTAGCAAACTTACAGTGTTCCACCTATCTTACTGATAACCCGGCTCTCAGTTTCACCGGTAAAGCACCTTGATAGACCGAAATCAGCAATTTTTGCCACCAAATTATAATCCAACAATATATTTTTAGGCTTTAGATCAAAGTGGACAATATTTTTCTTGTGAAGATAATGTAACCCTTGACTAATTCCTGTGATAATTTGATAGCATTCTCTCCACCGAGGTTCTCGAGACTTATCTAGAAGGGGACAGGGTAAAGGAAGTTTAGTATCATTTGATATACTCCAACTCTGTAATATCTGAACATATATAAAGGGTGCATACTCTATGTGGGCTACAAACCACAGATCTTTAGCAAAGAAAATAGCGGTGAAAAGAAAACTGGCGTTCAAGATTATCCTACCATTGATATACTCATGAAGACTCCCTCTGGGATGAAACTCGAAGCAGAGCAACCTTTGGTGTACATCCGCCGGGACCAGACGTCCTTCGTATTTCTCCATATGCATTTGTCTATCAGCACAATATCCAAGAAACCGTACCACATTTTTGTGCTTTGCTATCATGAGGCTTATAATTCTCGTTCGAACTCCTTCTCATATTTATAAGGAACTAACAGCTTCTTCACAGCCACAGTCCTATTCTCAAGCTTCCCCTGCGGTAAGAAGATGCCTTGTCAGCAATTACTTCAGTTTTGAGATGATCTTTGATCATGACACCTTGACAGCTCAGAGTTATTGTACCTTATAAACCACCGCGAACCCACCGCTACCAATTTGCTGCTCATCAGAGAAACCATTTGTGATTTCTTTTAGAAGGGATAGCGGCAAGGCCTGTGGCTCTGCGCAGTTTCATCACGTAGCATGCACTCTAGGTCCTTGGGTGTAATATAAGATCGGGGATCTTTCGTGGAGCTAACAATTGCTGAAGTTTTCTTGTTAGATAATAGAAGGCGTAGATACACAAAAATAAGGCACCAATAAGTTTTAGTAACAGAAAAGATTGTGTAGCATCAATCCTATCGTCAGGCATCTTGTCTGGACTGCAACGATACCCCTGAAACCAGCTGGACGAATCACTGTCTTTCCTGGATCACCAGTTCTGCAGCTGTTCAGCGTTAAAAAAACGGCTCTTAGCATCAATCCTATCGTTCGTTGATTGGTAGAAGAAGACACAAATCACCTCCCTGTATACAGGTGATTGAGCGTCACTACGGGAGAACTTACCTGTGCCGACGGTATTTTACCGTCGGCAAAGATACGATACCCGTCGATACAGGCCTATGCCGACGGTGACCGTCGGCACAGGGTCGTCGGCGTAGGTACCCGTAGGCACAGCCTAGAAAGCCGTCGGCATAGGTCGGCACAGAGCCGTCGGCATATTTTTTTTTTTAAAAATCCAAATTTTTTTATTTTTTAAAAAAATATATTTTTTATTTTGTAGGCTGTGCCGATGGGAAAACCGTCGGCATAGGTTTCCAAAATTATTTTTTCAAAATTAATTTTTTTTATTTTATATTTTTATTTTACACTGAAATTTCGAATTTTTGATTTTTTATTTCAAAATTTCCCAATTAGCCACACACATTATCTCTAATTACATATTAAACACAATCTAAGGTCAATGTACTTACCCCGGTCAAACTTTCCGTTCGGTCACCCATCCTCAAATTGCTCCGGCCCAAGCACGCTTAACTTTTGAATTCCTTTCAAACCAGCTTCCAGATGAGATGTTAGAACTTACTGATATTAGTATCTTATCAACCATATTAACCCTGGGTCATGATGTTACACTTTTATTGTTTAAATTTTGAAAATTTAGTTGAATAAATAACAATGATTATGTAATAATAATATTTGAATAACTCATATCTTTAAATCATATTTTCAACCATATTCTCCTTTTTACATTTAATATGGAATAATTTATATCTTTAAATCCGTAAATCAAAATTTAACAAATAAAATGTCTAAATAAATTAGAAAAATGAGAGGAATCCAAATATGATATCCATATCATATTTTTCATCATGTATATAACTTTTTGCAACATATTTTAGAAAAATGACTTTATGCCTATTTTCCGAAAGTAATTGAATTTTATGTGAAAAAATAGTCAAAAAATGAAATACTTTGGCATGGAGTACTTTTATGTATACTAGTTGCTAGCATAAATTATAAACTTGAGTTTTGATAAAGTTTACAAAAAAATTCTTCACAAAAAGGTTAATCATCTATAAACATGTATTAGTTTTGGGTCAAATAACCAAGTTATGATCATCCCCGTGCCATAGTTTGTGATAATGTACCCATATTTGAGACATGGGTGTGTCTTTGTATAGCAAACATTGTTGCCAAAAACAATTTTTAAAATATTATTATAAATATCATTTTTCATTTATTAAGTGTCAAAAATGACTTTTTTATTAAGCAAGTACCAAAAACATGTTGCAAAAAGTCATATATATGATGAAAAAGATGATATGGATGTTATATTTGGATTCCTCTCATTTTTCTAATCGATTTAGACATTTTATTTTTTAAATTTCGATTTACGGATTTAAAGATATGAATTTTTCCATATTAGATGAAAATAGGAAAAAAACATAGCTGTGCCGACGGTTTTTCCAAAATTATTTTTTCCAAAATTTTTATTTTAAAAAAATAGTTTTTTTATTTTTCGGAACCGTCGGCACAGGTTTCCAAAATTATTTTTTCCAAAAAAAAAATTTAATTTTTTTTCATATTAGATGAAAAATAGGAAAAAAAACATAGCTGTGCCGACGGTTTTACCGTCGGCACAGCCTTGCGTCAAATCTATGCCGACGGCTTTACCTATGCCCACGGCCAGGACGACGGGACGGCCTCGTCGGCCCTGTGCCGACGGCCCCGACAAAAAACTGTCGGCATAGGATTTGGCCGTCGGCACAGCTAAGCTCTCCCGTAGTGCGTAGGCAACTAGAACAAAAGAATGATATTTTTTGTAAATATTACCTGTCGAAGCACGGCTGAAGCTTGAGATAATCTGGACGACGGATCAGCTCTGGAGAGAGAAAACCGTAATGAGAGGTGAGGAGGCCAGAAATGACGGGGAGACTTATAGCAAAGCAGCGTCTCCTCTGTGGGCCAGTGAGCATGTATATTTTTCTTCCTAGCTCGTTGAGCCACTGAAACCTACAAGCCTTATCTGCGTCCTTTTCCCTGCCCATGTGTGTTCCTCTCTATTATTTTTTCTTTGACGGATTCGTGTCCATGCGCGCATTCAGTTTCTTCGTTCTGCATTGTTGACTAGTGACGTCTGAGGTAGAGACTTGATGACTAGCGATATTCTACTGCCTCGTAGCTACCATTTTTTCTCACTACTTCTAGTTTTGCAGCCTGATGTTTCTTCAATCATGTGTTCCTCTCAATTATTTCTCTTTGACCGACTCATGGCCAGGCAATTCCGTTTCTTCGTTCCGCATCGTTGAACCTTGTGTTTGATAAAATGTGCCCAATGTGTGTACGCATGTAGAGGGTGAGATATCGAAAGTAAAATGTATCAATCTAGCTCCAGATATGCCTCACAAAAGGACAATAAATAAAGAAGTGGTCAACGGACAAAAAACACACCGCTTACAACCCCTCCAATGACACTTTATCATGTTGTCCTTACGGAGTAAAACTTTCCTACTCAAAAACCACTTGAAGATTTCGATTTTGAGGGGAACTTTCAGTTTCGAGAGGTACTTACGCAAATGTGGGGTGTGTCCATTCATAAGATAAAGATACATCGATTTAACAGTGAGCGATCCATTCGTTGTTAAATCCCACTCGAAGCGATCAACCTCATCTGATAAATTGATCTGTTTGACGAAATATGAAAGAAGTACTAGTAGGAAAACCCTACCGCCGGCTTACAGGAATCAGCTACCACTACAACTTGCAGGTGGCATGTGAGGGTGAGGCTATGGTGAATGTACCTAAATGAATACATTTACTATCACACAATTTCTACGTTTTGCTGTGATGTCATGTAGCGATGTGCTTATGAAATTTAATTATTTAAAATAAAAATTACGTATGGCGAGCTCAGGAATCGGTGGGAATAGGTTGGGGTCACCTTTTTGAGCTTCGATAGGGTTCCGGTGAGCCGTATTCGTGCTGGGACAATGAATCAGTGAGATTGGGGCCGTCATGGACAATGGTACGTGTAAATTTTTCGTGGAATTTTCCAATGTTGCGTGCTTCCTTTCAAATTGTAACAAAATCATATGAGTTTTGTTGCGAAAGCGCACACAAGATGTTGTAAGGTTTTCTGATCGTTTGGTACAAGTTTGTTTTTCCTCAGATTTGTTCGATGTTACATGCGAGCTTTGCAAAGGTAACGAACTTTCTTGAATTTGATGTGATAACACATGCGAGATGTTTGAACATTTTTTAGGCATTTGCTACATGTTTTTTGTGGAATTTTCCAATGTTGCGTGCTTCCTTTCTAATTGTAACAAACTCGTATGAGTTTTGTTGCGAAAGCACACACAAGATGTTTTAAGGTTTTCTGATCGTTTGGTACAAGTTTGTTTTTCCTCAGATTTGTTCGATGTTACATGCGGGCTTTGCAAATGTAACGAACTTTTTTGAATTTTGATGTGATAACACATGCGAGATGTTTGAACATTTTCTAGGCATTTGCGACATGCTTTTTCACGAAATTTTACAATGTTGCATGCTTGCTTTCAAATTGTAACAAACTAGCATGAGCTTTGTTGCAAAAGCACATACAAGATGTTGTAAGGTTTTCTGATCATTTGGTACAAGTTTGTCTTTCCTCAGATATGTTCGATGTTGCATGCGGGCTTTGAAAATGTAACAAACTTTTTTGAACAGCTATGCTAGAGGAGATGGAGGCACTTGATAAAAATAATACTTGGGTACCTACTTCTCTTCCTCCAAATAAGAAAGTGGCAGGGTGCAAATGGGTATTTGCAGTGAAACAAAATTCAGACGGTAAGATAGAGAGGTACAAGGCCAGATTAGTGGCCAAAGGATATTGCCAAACTTACGGGGTGGATTATGATGAGACTTTTGCACCCGTGGCAAAAATGAATACAATTAGAACCTTAATCTCAATAGCTGCCAATTACAGTTGGATTGCTCCAGTTAGATGTTAAAAATGCATTTCTTCATGGAGACCTTGAGGAGGAGGTGTATATGGAAACCCCCAGGTTTTAGTAGAAAAGAAACCGAGGGGAAGGTATGCAGACTAAGAAAGTCACTTTATGGACTCAAGTAGTCACCACGAGCTTGGTTTGGAAGATTCCGAAAGGAGATTTGCTCAATGGGTTACAAACAAAGCAATGCCGATCATACTCTTTTCTTTAAACATTGTCATGGTAAAATTACACAGTTGGTTGTCTATGTTGATGATATAGTCATTACAGGTAATGACGAGGAGGAGATGTCACGTCGTAAGAAGATGTTTTCAAGATCATTTGAGGTCAAGGATCTAGGAAACCTTCATTACTTTCTGGGAATTGAAGTAGCCTACAGTGCTCAAGGAATTTATCTATCACAACGGAAGTATGTGCGTGATTTTACTTGCAGAAATAGGGATGCCAAATTGTAGACCTGCATCCACACCCATAGAACAAAATCATCGCACTATCACAGAATCTGGTGACCCCGTAGACAAATATATATATCAAAGACTTGTAGGACGGCTGATATATCTATCACACACTAGACCGGACATTGCATATTATGTAAGTGTTGTCAGCCGGTATATGCATGATCCTCGTACTAGCCATCTAGATGTCGTGAATCAAATCCTAAAATATCTTAAGAGTTGTCCTGGAAAGGGGATTCTATTCTCTAGAAATAGAAATTTGAATATAGAAGGGTATACGGATGCAGACTAGGCTGGTTGTTTAGACGACCGAAAATCTACATCAGGTTACTACATTTTTCTGTGTGGCAATCTTGTTAGCTGGAGGAGTAAGAAACAAAGCGTCGTGGCAAGATCAATTGCAGACGCCGAATTTAGGTCCATGGCATCTGGGTTATGTGAACTGATGTGGCTAAGGATATTGCTGATGGAGCTTAGATTGTTTAATAATTCTCCTCTTCGGTTATATTGTGACAATCAAGACACAATCAACATTGTGAATAACCCTGTTCATCATGATAGAACTAAGCACATCGAGATAGACCGGCACTTCATTAAAGAAAAAATAGAAGGAGGAGTAATTCAAGTCTTTTTGTTAAATCTAGAGATCAACTATAGCTGATGTACTGACAAAAGGGGTTTGTAATATTACTTTTATGAGAATCTGTTGCAAGATGGGGATTATAGATATTTTCGCCCCATCTTGAGGGGGAGTGTTGGAGTCCTTGTTTGTAAACTTAGAAACGTGTAAGGACTGAACTGTAACTTGCCTTGTATTTATCAGATATGGTAGAAGGGAATAGAATTGTAGAGCTTCCAGAAAATTCCCCAATTAACAACTTTCTACAACCGTGTCCTTGATATAGTATGCCCTTTTTTCTTTTGTGTAGCCTACAGTTTGTCAAGATCAAGCGGAGACTGACTAGCTATTGCTAAATTAGCGTCTGCTAGAAGTAGCGCTGCAGGTGCTACTCGATTAAATTTATTGGCACATGTGTGATCGATCTGCACGTATGAGCTATATATTATTAATCTTGTATTTCTCTGTGACATGTACGAACTATTATGGTCAACCAAATACCAAGTTAGGTATTGCCTGTATTTGCTTCCATATTCTCAAACCAACTGAGTATTGCTGTGTTTGGGGATTAGTCATGCAGACAGCGATATCCACAGAATTCTGATCATGATCACTAATTCACTAATGCATCAACAATCTATGGTCACAATCACAGATAGACTTTTGACCGCGCAAACGCGGAGGAGAAATGGGGGACTTTGACCTAGTCAAGTCTTATTTGATAGCAACGCAACTAATCAAGGTTTCTATATGAACGAAGCGTGATGCCCATGAACACCTACAGCTGAGAGAATTCACAAAAGGAAAGACCATCAACAACCCAACTGATATAGAGAGGGTAGCATCTATGAATTTCTTTTGGAAGGATTTAGACACTCCAGTAGCGAGCAGGGTTGTAAAGGCCACAACAGCAGCAGCTCAAGCTGTTGCCAGATGTGACGCGGCAAGAGACCATGCTATCGGAGTGGTTGCTGCTGGCAATGACGATGCAGCAGCATTGGCAGCTCTGGACGCTTCTGTCTGCTGTGCTGCTTCTTCTTTGGAAGCTCTAGAAGCCGCTGCCCGATGTGAAGCAGTAGCAGTAGAAGCTCCTGAAAACTATCGCACAGCAGCAACTTTTGCCGCTCGAGAAGCTCGAGATGCTGCTGCTCGCTGTGATGCGGATGGTGGTGCCGTTGCTGCATCTCATGCAGCAAATTGTTTTGCTGACGGCTGTGTTGCGGCGTGTGGCGATGCAGAAGCACTATCAGTGGCGGCTCGAGAGGCCGCCGCCCGCTGTGTTCTGGCACGTGATGATGCGGCAACAGCAGCGTTGGTGGTTCGAAAGACTCGTTTAAGGTTTGCTGTGGCAATAGCAACACAGGCCGCACATCGGAAGGCATCTCGAGAATCTGCTCAAGGCCATAAGAAAGCACGTAAAGATGCAGCCGCAGCAGCGTTGGCGGCTCGAGAAGCCGCGGTCCGCTGTGCTGCGGCAAGTCGCCGTGCTGTATCAGCAGCGTCGGTAGCTCGAGAAGCTGCTTCCCGCTGTGATGCAGCCGGTGGTGATGTAGCGTCGGCGGCTCGAGAAGCTGCTCACCGTTGTGACCATGTGGTGTCGCGTGTTGATGTAGCAGCAGTGGAAGCTAGAGAAGCTGCTGCTAGTTGTGATGCGGCAGTTGCCGATCCAGTAGCATTGGCTGATATCGAGTTTGTAGACAAGATGCGTGGTTGGCTAATGACGGTGGCAACCCTCTTTGTGGGCATCGCATTCCAGGCAATCCTGCAACCTCCGAATGGGATGTCCATCAGCAACTGCCTCGACTTCCTCGACTTCGTACCTGACGATTTTGGTGCTCCAACTCCTGCAGCAACTGCGGACAATAGTCGGACGGCGTGTCTATACTTCAATCTCAACGCATTTACTATGGTAGTAGGACTGACCATGCTGGTACTGCTGCTAACCATGAAAAAAGTCAAGTCTGGGTTAACGCTTTTATACATACAATTTATGGTGGTAGTCCTTACCTTCCTAGTTGCCGGTTCCTTCGTCACCGGTACATATGGGGAAGAAA
This sequence comes from Poa pratensis, assembly GCA_947311845.1. NCBI lineage: Eukaryota > Viridiplantae > Streptophyta > Magnoliopsida > Poales > Poaceae > Poa > Poa pratensis. The sequence continues at coordinate 1,114,331 of CAMZMU010000021.1, forward strand.
CGGGCATTCAAGCGGTTCTTCCATCCTGTCTTATGTACGCCACTGCCATTGCAGCCGGTTATGGTGTTACGCGTGTAATAGACATGTACAATTGAAACTTCAGCTATAATCTCGGCTGTATAGGGTGTGGTAGCGTGGTGGGCGTCAGTACATGACGATATCGTCTGGCCAGAAATAAAAAGAAACGAACAAGTTTTTTTCCTAACGAAAATGCAAAAAGTTTTGTGTTTTGGTTCATTGATAGAAAGAATGTTGATTGCAGGCCTAACACCCATCTCTCTAGATAAGAAATGACCGACGACCGCTAGACGAACATTACAACACAGTTGTGAATACCCATCACTAGATAAGTTGTGAACAGAGCTCACGCTTCTTGGCATTATTTTCCTAACCGAAGAACAAACGACACTGCTTTTTTTTGGAATAAGAAGGTAGAGACATCTCTACCTTATATATACTCAAACACAGACCTCTGGAAGTTCAGAGAAACACGGGGGCAAGCAAATAAAGGACATCAAGAAGAAAACGACACTGCTTGATAACTGATGGAACTGAATTTGAACCTACAGTTTGTCATACAGGAAATCAGACAGTATCTGCATTGACTGGTGCAAGGCCAACTCACTGACTGACATTTAGAAACTGCAAAAGTCAGTCCAGGTACAAGTATAGCAGGAGGAGCAATATTGCATTGTAATGCCTGAGCTGAAGTGGGCGACTAAAGAAAACAACTAACAAGGAGCACACTTGCCATGTGCTATGTGCTACAGGAGTGCTCAATAAACCTGAATGAAAATTTTAACAGATGGGTTCTGATACCTGACAACATCAGCTGGAATGCATACACACAAATGCCTGACGGCATCAGCTTGGGATGGTGAACTGCATCAGTACTACCTAAATGCCGATAACGTAAACAGAGAGCCTGGCAGCAGACATTATGGTAGCTAGCTAGCAAGGCGCAGAAAGAGCATAAGCAGCAGCACACGGTACCAGAAATCAGAAGATTGGACAGTGTTACCAACCAACAAAGTCAGATGGCGTCATTACAACATCGATCAAGAAAACTAATAAACTTCTTAGAGAGAACTAATTTACTTAGCAAAGAAACCATGTAGGACAAAAAAAAAGTTTCATGCATGCGAAGCGGTAACTACTCAGGTTTTGTAAACAGAAGATTGATCATCAGATTCTAAATTGGAAGGTACATAATTGGGAAGCAGAACATAACATTGCTCACGTCCGAGTAGTCTCCAGGAAGAATAACATTAAGGTTAAATAGTAACTGTGTGCTAATTTCCCAGTCTCCAGGAACAACATTCAGATGATGAAAGGCGAAGCATTGACAACATAACCCTCTAGTGCCGGAAAGAAGGTATGCTGCACGTACAAGAGTTTGTCGGAGCCGAAGCTGAGTAGTCCTGAGAAATTCCCGATGGAAACTGGCAACCAGCTTGCCATTGGTGTCAAACTGAAGTAGCCAATCACCAAATTTGACTAGAGCGAGCACATCACCATCCCTAGATGGAACCACCACAGCAGATTTAAACTGGAACCTCCCAAACTACGCCGTGAGCTGCGCAACCGGCAATTCAACCAGGTGCTTGAATGCCCAGGCCTCGCTTCCGTAATCCAGCATCACCCAAATATCCATGTTCGCCGCTCCATCATCAAGGTTGGAGATGCCAAGCATGCCAGCAGTCTCAAACAGGCGAGCTCTCCTAGAAGCAACCGGAGAGCGCATCCGCCGGAACGACTCGGCCGTGGTGTCGAATGCAATCATCCTTTGGCATCTGCACCAGTGCAGGCTACCATGGAGCAGTAGAGGTTTGGTGAGAAATATCCAGCCATGCTCCGCATCATCGGGACACCCCTTCCCGGATGTACCTCGGCGGCTGGCCGGAGCCTAATGTGAAGACGTAGAAGGCGTCTAGAGCGTCAGGTACAAACTCGTCCGGTACAGAGTAGAGCAGTAGGCGGTACTCGCCGGTAGGAGTGTGCAGGTACATTCCAGTGAAGCTGAAGTCATTAAGCTGCGGGAGAGGAGCATACTGACGAGTGGCCGGGTTGCAGGTGCATAAGCGCATGCGGGGTCTGGAGAAGAGGAGGAGACCGTCGCAGGAGGCCTCAGGATAAAATTTGGCTGGGCTAAGTCGAGCGACGGATTGCAGCTGGTCCGTCAATTCCGTTCTTGGCGACGGCGACGGCGTCAAGTCCGTTCCTCTCGATGGTCTTGAGGGCCTTGGTGGAGAGGCGCAGCTTGACGTAGCGCTTGCCGGCCTCCCACCAGAGCTTCTTGTACTGCAGGTTGACGAACTGCTGCTTCTTGGTCTTGTGGTTGGAGAAGGACACCTTGTTGGCCCGGTTCGTCCGCTTGTCCAGGAAGGGGCAGATCCGGCCTGGAACCAGAGACCATTCATGAGTCTTGAACATTCAATTCAACTGATACATATCCTTTCTTTTGGGAAGAAAGCGCGTGATGTAAGCAAGCTACGGCAAAGTAATTCCCACATAGAACTGGCTAAACTATTCTCACCACCAGTGCCGCTTGACATTGGTGGTAGTTGTACTACAATGTGAATAACAACATACACGGTTCTAACAGCTGCTGAAATGGTTCTTGATTTCTGGCAAACAGAATCTGTTGTGCCACCGAAGAGGCGATAATGCAGTGTGACTAGAGGTCGTCGACAGTTGGGCAAGATAGATCCACAGCAATCGCCTGCTGCCGGCTATCATGTAGGAGTATGCTCAATAATCCACAGGTTGAAAGAAATCAATGCATGCTACCAATGTAGTTACTGGACTGAATCTAGCAGAGTATAATGGGATATGAGCAACACATTCTCATCTACCATCTGCCGACCGCACTCTATCTCAAGATAGTTACACAAACACACATAACGTTTACTGTTGGTCTGAAGAAAACCTGTGCGTACGTTACAGTACACACGGCGAATGCAAGGCAGAGTACAGAACCGACATGACAATGCAATCCAGGAGAATTCATACGCAAATAAAAAAAATGAGGGAGGAGGGGATTCCGTACGGGCGACGATGGTGTTCTTGGTGGAGAGGGGGGCGGCGGCGGCGGTGGCGGTGAGGCCGAGGCCGGCTAGCTGCGAGGTGGCGAAGCCGATGGAGGTGGAGGCGGCGTGGGCGTTGGCGCGGAGGAGCGGCGCCCTGGTGGCGGGCATGGAGTAGGAGTAGGAGCAGAGCATGGATGCCATGGATGGATTGGGAGTGGATTACTGACGAGACTGACTAAAACTGAAAGCACAGCAATAGGAGGGGAAGAAGAGGATAAGGCGCAGCCGCACGGAGTAACGGAATGGATGAAGAGGACAACAACGCGGGCCAACAAGCCCATGACTGGTTCCGGCCCGGCCCATCCAGAGCTAAATATCGCACCCGTTACTACAATATTGTATTTCAAAAAGTTAAAATTCTTAAAACATACTCACTCCGTTCCAAATTAGATGTCATCCAACGGATGAAGTAGGATATACGCCCGGATATTCTATGTCAGTGACAAAAAGCACGGACAAATGAATTTTTTTTTTGGTTTCCTGTGTATAAAAGACAAATTTCGATGCTCTAAAAATAATTTTCACAAAACTTTTATTTGTCTTTTTACACAAGACACACATATTTATTTTCTTCGTGATTTTTCTGTATAAATACAGAATGTTAGGATGTACACCCGACATTTTTATTTGAATTTTTTTACATTTTCATTTTTTTAGTAATGTGTACCACTTCACCTAAAAGTCAAAACATCTTGTGTGAACTTTACTTGTTCCCTCGCACACACACCACAATCAGGGATAACACAATTTTCTTTTAACATTGAACACTTGCATTTTATTAAATCGCCGGTCACCAATGGTTACAAAATTAGGATATCTCATTATCTCAACGAACTAAAAGAATTGTCAATATTTTTAAATAGGGAAAGGGTCCCGAAGCTCTCCATTTGGAGGGAGAGGATCAGGGGTGGACGAGACGGGGGCCGCCTTAGCATCAGCAATATGTGTTAGCGCCAGCGGTGATATTGAGAATTTCGCAAATTTTGAGCATGGACGGTTCTAAGCTTGAGCTGCCGAAATGGTTCTTGAATTCTGGCAATCAGAATCTGTGGTGCCATCGAACAAGTGAAAAATGCAGTGTGACTAGAGGCCGCCCACAGTTGGACAAGATAGATGCACATCAATTGCCTGCTGCCGGCTATCACGTAGGAGTATGCTCCAAAATCTACAGGGGTCGGCTATCATGTAGGAGTATGCTCCAAAAATCCACAGGTTGAAAGAAAAATCAATGTGTAGTCAGTGAAAATTTAGTTTTCCAGTTAGAGAGCTCTGTAATGAACAATGCATTTTTTTACTGGACTGAACCTACAAGAGTAAAGTGGGGATATGAATATACCTGCACACATAGCATTTTAAATACGACGCACAAAATTTTAAGTATGTTGTGAAGAAAATCACATAGAGCAGCACACAAGTATGTCTGTCTGTATGCATGGTACATGTACACAGAGCAACCAACGGAAATGCAATGGGATACAATCGGAGCCTGGCGGCGATACAATAGAAGCAATATGACAATGCAATCCCGGGAGAACTTATCAAGAAAATAAACAAAAGGAGGGAGGAGGGGATATCGTACGGGCAACGATGGTGTTCTTGGTGGAGACGGGGAGCGGGGCTGCGGCGGTGGCGGTGAGGCCGAGGCTGAGGCCCGCGAGCTGTGACGTGGCGAAGCCGAGCGAGGTGGAGGCGGCGTGGGCGTTGGCGCGGAGGAGAGGGGCCCTGGCGGCGGCGGGCATGGAGTAGGAGCAGAGCATGGACGCCATGGATGGAAGGGGTGTGGATTACTGACCGACTGAAACTGACTCGCTCGCTCTCGTGGGAGGAAGGAAGAAGAGGATAAGACGCAGGCGCACGCACGGAAGGGATGAAGAAGAGGATAACAGCGCCAGATGGCCCATGACAGGCTCCGGCCCAGTCCAGCAAGAGAACGTCAGCGACAAAAGGCATGGCCTCTTTGTAGGGCCAACTTATTTCAAAGATGGATTTCAAGGAGGTGGTACGGAGTGATGGCAGAAGTGGTGGTTTGCTATTACTTTGGAAAAAGGAGTTTCTAATTACTTTGCGTCACAAAACACACAATTATATTGATGTTTTTGTAGGTAATAACCAACAAGATGTGTGGCGTTTTACTGGTTTCTACGGAGAGCCTAAATGGCAAGATAAACACCAAACTTGGCAATGTCTTCGAGAGCTGCATGCTGCAGTAAATCTTCCGTGGCTCATAATGGGAGATATAAATGAAATTCTTTTTTCCTTTGAGAAGGAGGGAGGAAATCCAAGACCTCATCATTTCATGCAGTCGTTCCGTGATGCTCTGGATGATTGCAACTTGTCTGATTTTGGCTATGTCGGAGACAAATTCACAAGGCATAGGGGATGCATACGGGAGAGACTAGATAGAGCACTAACTAATGAAGCTTGGAACCAAAAGTTTGGAGGAGCAGTGTTGCAAAATATGGAGTACAGTAAGTCAGACCATAGGCCAATAATGATGACTCTGGAAATGGAGAATAATGAGCAAGTTAATGGGCCGGCAGTCCTGCGCTTTGAGGCCAAATGGCTAAAAGAGGCCCGGTTTCGCCAAGTCGTTGAGGAGGCCTGGGAGCAGGCCGGCTCGAGAGTTCAAACTGGGTCACTGGCGGGAAAACTTGCAGTAGTCCATGATCAGTTACACAAGTGGGATCGATCAATTCTTCAGAAAAGGAAAAGAAAAATTCGGAATAAGCAGATTTTGATGGACAAAGTTGCTACAGGTATTCTAAATGATGAGACGGTCGAACTACAGAGAGAGCTTGCAAAAGAAATAGAGGACCTTCTCGAGCAGGAGGAGATTCATTGGGCACAACGTAGCCGCATCAATTGGCTGCAACAAGGAGATAAAAACACCTCTTATTTCCACAACTTTGCAAATGAGAGAAGGAAGCGGAATTTAATCAAGAAACTGAAGGATGATAATGGAGCTTGGCTGGAGGATACATTTTTCTTAACCCGTTGATCTCTGATTATTTTGCAGGGCTCTTTACTACTGAAATAGATGAACCAGATCCGGATTTGATATCCAAAGTGACCCCGAAAGTCTCTGAACAAATGAATGAACAGTTACTGAAGCCTTATTCGGAAGAAGAGGTAAAAAAAGCTTTGTTCTCGATTGGGGATATGAAGGCCCCGGGGCCCGACGGTTTACATGCAATCTTTTTTAAGAAGTGTTGGAATATACTCGGTGATGCACTAACAAAGGAAGTTCTTGACGCCATAAATAATAAAATCATTCCTTCTGGTTGGAATGAAACAGTAATTGTATTGATTCCGAAGGTTGAAGCTCCGGAGCTGATTACTCAATATCGGCCGATAAGCCTTTGCAACGTGCTCTACAAGGTGATCTCGAAGATGATTGCATTGCGGCTTAAACAGGTACTTGATGAAATTATATCTCCTGTTCAAAGTGCTTTTGTACCTGGGAGACTGATAACAGACAATATTTTATTGGCCTATGAAAGTATACATACTATTAAGAACAAAAAGAAAGGCAAATGGGGATATTGTGCTGTTAAATTGGATATGCATAAAGCTTATGACAGGGTCGAGTGGGCTTTTCTGGAACATATGATGTTGAAGCTAGGTTTTGCTAGCAATTTTGTGGAGCTACTAATGTCTTGCATTCGGTCAGTCACTTATAAAGTAAGGTTTAATAATCAGGAGACAACGGGGTTCTCTCCTTCGAGAGGGCTTCGCCAAGGGGACCCACTGTCCCCTTATTTATTTTTGCTCTGTGCGGAAGGTTTATCAAGTCTCTTGGCTCATAGAGAGGAGGTTCGTGGCATGGAAGGAGTTAGGGTCTGCAGAAATGCACCATCAGTATCTCATTTACTTTTCGCTGATGATTCCCTTATCCTTATGAAAGCTAATATGTTGAATGCAACCTCATTGAGACAGGTTCTTGATCAATACTGTGCTAGCTCTGGGCAATTGGTTAGTGAAGCAAAATGTAGCATCTTCTTCAGTCCGAATGTGGATCCTGATGTGAGGGCTCAAATCTGCACCGAATTGAATATAATGACTGAAGCTCTCTCAGATAAATACCTCGGTTTACCAGCGATGGTTGGAGTTGACCGAAGTGACAGCTTTATCCATCTTCTTGAAAGGATTATTAAGAGATTAGAAGGGTGGAAGGAAAAATTTCTGAGTATGGGTGGTAAGGAGATTCTTTTGAAAGCTGTAATTCAATCCATCCCTGTCTATGCCATGTCTGTTTTTAAAATCCCCAAGAAACTATGTAAAGAGATAACAGATGCAATGGCGGGATTCTGGTGAGGAGATTCCGAAGTTCAAAAAAGGATGCACTGGATGGCATGGTGGAAAATGTGTGTCCCCAAGAAAAATGGGGGAATGGGTTTTCGTGATCTTCATGCTTTCAACTTGGCAATGTTGGCAAAACAGTGTTGGAGGCTAATCACGAACCCCAACTCATTATGTGCGCAGGTTTTAAGAGCTAAATATTATCCGCATGGAGATCTCTTGAAAGCAGGACCAAAGAGTGGCTCATCTTTTACTTGGCAGAGTATTATTGCGGGTCTTAGTACTTTCAAGAGGGGACTGATTTGGCGCGTGGGTTCAGGAAGTAATATTAATATTTGGGAAGATTCATGGGTTCCGACAAGCCCTTCACGTAAAATTGAAACTAGAAGAGGTAATATACTTCTCAAAACAGTGGATGAATTAATTGATCCGATTACTGGGCTTTGGGATGAAAGGTTGATTAAGGATAATTTTCATCCTCTCGATATGCGAAGAATTCTTAAGATTCCTCTGAGTGCTCACATGCAGGAGGACTTTGTGGCGTGGCATCTGACGAGTTCATATAGATTTACTGTTCGGTCAGCTTACTATGCTGAGTGGGATCATCAGAATGGCCATAAAATCTCCCGTGCAGATGGACAAGGTACTTCTCTTCATAATCCGGTGTGGGATATTATGTGGAAATTAAATGTGCCAAGCAAAGTTAAGATTTTCTTGTGGAAAGCTCTTCATGGTATAGTTCCGGGAATGTCTATTCTTGCTAATAGGCATATACCAGTTTCTGCTCAATGTCCGAGATGCTCTATTGATGCTGAAGATATCAAACACCTAATGTTTACTTGCCCTCGAGCAAAGGAGATCTGGAGTGAGCTGGGTGTTCTACATATAATTGATGAGTTTACCGAAGTGGAAAGATCGGGATCGGTTATTCTAGAGGAAATGCTCCGAAGCAATTTAGTCACACCTCAACATTTGAATCATGTGGAAATAAAAGAAGTGCTTGCTGTAGGATCTTGGTATATTTGGTGGCAACGGAGACAATCAATTAAGGGTGAAAAAATTGCCCCTCCGAAAAGTACAAGCTTCGCTATACAAGCTTTAACGCTGAATTTAAAGGGGCAGCCGAAGGAGCTGAAGTACATGAAATACGTTGGGCAAAGCCAAGCCCAGGTACGTACAAATTAAATATTGATGCCTGCTTCTTTCCCAATGGTACAGGAGCTTTTGGTGCTGTGATTAGAAATAATAAGGGGGAGGCGATCGCTGGTTCTGGTGATGTTCTTATAAACTTACAAGACGCGGCAACAGCGGAAGCGATGGCTATGAAGAATGGCTTAATATTGCTTGAAAACCTGGGATGTGTTCCGGTTAATGTCGAAACTGATTCAACCGGACTGGCTGATGTTATGAATGGAGTTGCTGAGATATGGAGTCCACATACGGCTATTATCCTAGAATGTGTCGAGATTGCACAAAGAATTGGTCAAATAAAGTTCCAGCACTGTCCTCGTGAAGCAAATAGAGTGGCACATAGAATAGCTAGGTTTGCTTATGAGTCTGATGCTCCTGTAGTTTGGGATGGTGATCCTCCTAGCTTTATCATTTCAGATGTAATAAACGATGTATCAATGTTTGTTTGAGGCGGCAAGTTTCAGACGCGCTCTTTTCCTTCCAGGGTACCTACGGGGACTGGAAGGTTTTTAATGAGGCGGCTTGCTGACCTAATATATGGTGGTTGAAAATTCAAAAAAAAAAAAATCATATATACACGACACGATTGTTTTTTATATCAGGGCGTTAGCATGTAGCTCTAGGGATGAGCGAAAGGCACGGCCTCTTTGAAGGACCCTAAATCTACATTACTCACGGTGTCCATACAACTACATCAAGGACCCGAAAATAAAAGCAGACCACAATCGGCCCCTCGCACTTCCAGAGGAAGCACCCCAAACCAGGTGAAAAAACGCACACGAGGCCTCCATCACCACCGACGTCGAAGGACCTCAAGGAAGAGGGTCCGCCTTGTCCCCGGGGACAAAATCACTTAGGGCATCTCCAGTCGTTGGAGGCCCCCCAGGATCCAAAACCGGCGCAAAATCACTTCGCCGGCGCAAATCGGCGCAAAAACGAAACGTGGGGAGGCCAGTTTACCAGCCACACCCGCACCCAGGGTGCAAAGATGGGATGAAAAGAAAAATAAAAAGACAGCTCTGCATCGCGAGTTCGCGACCATGCCGATGCCGCCCACGGGGACGCCACGGGCGAACGCCTCAGACGCCCCGGCCGCACGAGCTCCACCCCGGCGAGGGACGCGAGGGCCAGCCCTGGCCCCGGCCGTGCGAGCTCCGGCCGCGAGGGCCAGCCTGGCGACGGCCGCGCGAGCTCCACCCGGCGAGGACGCGAGCGCCAACCCCGGCCCCGGCCGTGCGAGCTCCGGCCGCGAGGGCCAGCCCCGGCCCCAGCCCCGACGCGGTGTTGTGCATCACATCACTAGCACCATTCGTGGGTCAACCTCGTACCCAGCTCGGGAGCGGGGATTGATCGATCGAGTCCATGGCCGCCCCCGACGCGCTCCAGTCCAGGGCGGAGCTCGAGTAGGGCGGAGCCGGGCGGCCGGCCGAGCTAGGCGGAGGAGGGCGGAGCGGGGCGTCCGCGCGACCTCGCGATGGGCAGAGGAGAGGCGGCGCGACCATGGCCGGCACGAGGAGGGCCGGAGCTGGCCGTCGTCCGGTCCGGCGCGAGGAAGGTCGCCGCGAGTTCGAGCAGGTGCGGAAAAAAGTCGCCGTGCCGGCTGGAGGTGGCCGGAGGTGCGCCACGACGGCTGGAGGTGGCGGGGGCCGGACGTAGGTGAGGAGGGGATGGCCGGCATGGAGGAGAAGTTGGGGAAGAAAAGGAGGAGAGAAGAGCGGTGTGTGCGGGGAGAAAAAGGAAGGAGAGAGAGCGCCACCAGTGGATGACAGTGGGCCTCCTTGCATGCAACTGCCCCCCAGGCCGAACCCAGACTGCTGGGTTTGGCCTGGGTGCGCCGGCGCTAAAACGGCGTATTTTCATGTTCTGGGGGGGCTGGCTGGTGGAATTTCGGCGCTATTCGGCATATTTTGGCTAAAAAGTGGCGTATTTTGGCCCTGGGGGGGCTCCTGGGGGGCACGGCTGGAGATGCCCTTAGTACAAGGGGCGAGCAATGCCGGACCGAGATCAAGGAAGATCCCCTGTAGCGGCTTCGTAGCATGGAGGAAGAAGGACCCTCTTGGCACCTTTCGAGTCAGATGAGGTCAAGGCCTCTGTGTTCGCCATGGACTGCAACAGCGCCCCCGCTCCTGATGGGCTTGGGAAGCTTCTACCGCGCCGCCTGGCCCATGGTTTCAAACAGCATGCTGCGCGCTTTTGCCGCCGTCCACGAGAGGAAATCTGATTTGGGGGCAATTAAGCGTGCACACATCAGTCGGTTGCCAAAAAAAGAAGGGATCTTGCAGCCCGGCTCCTACCGCCCTGTGCCGCTGCAAAACCGCTCCATCAAGATCATTTGCAAGACCCTCACCTCACGTCTGCAGTCTCATATCGGGGGATTGATTGATGAAAACCAGTCGGGGTTCCTCTCGGGCTGGAGCATCTCTGAAAACTTTGTGTTTGCGGCGGAAATGGTTCAGTGTTGCCACAAACGCCGTGCCCCACTCTGGTTCTGAAGTTGGATTTCGCCAAGGTATTTGACTCCATTAACTGGCAGAGCTTGCGGAAGATCATGCTCGCGATCTGCGGTTCTTCTCAATGGGATCCCCGGGCGTTGGATTGACTGCAAGCGCGGCCTGCGTCAGTGGGATCCGCTCTCGCCTTACCTGTTCTTGCTCGTGGCCGATGTGCTGCAACAGCTCATCAGACAGATCCCCTCCTTCAGCACCCCCTGGTTGATGGCGTCCCCTGCCCCATTCTGCAGTATGCCGACGACACTCTTATCATCATGCGAGCGGGCGTGGCTGCGGCGAAACGGCTGCGGCTGCTTCTTGACCAATTCGTTGATGCCACCGGTCTAGTGATCAATTTCCACAAGAGTACCCTTGTCCCCCTCCATGTTGCTGATGACGAGCTGGCTGAGATTCAGAGGTCCCTCGGTTGCCGGGTGGAAGGATTCCCGCAGACGTACTTGGGGCTGCCGCTCTCCTGCGACAAGCCCTCCCTTGCTGCGTTCGCCCCGCTGATCGCCAAGGTGGACAAATACTTGTCGGGGTGGAGCGCAATTCTGATGTCTGCCAGGGGGAGGATCGTGCTGCTCAACGCCGTGCTCGACGCCATTCCCACCTTCGCTATGTGTGCGATTGACCTGCCACCCAGGCTCCTAATAAACATGGATACCCTAATGCTTGGTTTACATGCATGGCTGACACTGTACGTCGGATGAGCGGCAGCCTAATAATCAATTGGATGAAAAATCTGGTCGGTAAATGCATGAGACCTGCAGTTAACTGATGATGCGCTTGTATGCAGGCCTGCTGCATGCATGACGATGAGAGGTGTCACACCCGACGCAACACCTTAGAAGTGGGCCAGCGTCGTCAGACAGATAAGGCGACGCTGTGTGAGTTGGTGTGTGTGTGACAGGTGGGCCTGCGTGCCAGCGTTGTGTGTTTGGTGAGACAGCCGTGCGGGGTGGGCGTGGTTATAAGCCGGCGTTGTACTCGTGATAATTATGACTGAACTGAGAAGAGGAAACTCTGAATCTTTCCTCCTATTTCTCTCCTCTGCTATTTCTTCTTCCTCACGAAGGTCATCCGTGGTTGTGTGTCTCACGCTACCCATCATAGTAGCTAGGGGATAGTACAATTGGTATCAGATTCATCCGATCCTCGGCAGCGACTCCGAAGCGCGACCGATCCAAAGGTTTCTAGCTGTAAAATCCCGAGTCTGGTCAGGGAATCGATCGCAGTTGCTTGCAACTCGATCGGATATCCTGTTCTCGGTTTCCTAGCCTTCAGATCTTGCAGTGACGGCACCCGTAAAGCCATCGGCGCAGACCCAGTTATTTCTGGCTACGATGGCGGATACGGCGGCGCTAAGGGATGCAGAATTCGCAAAACTCCACTCGGCCCTCGATCTCCTTCATGGAGCGGTGGCGCGGATCGACACGACGCAGCAGCAGATGCGGGCGCAGATCGACGCCCAAGCAGAGGCGTCACAGGAGAGCGCGCGCCTCCACAACGACACGGCGCGCGCCCTTCTCAAGTTCACGGAGCGGCTGGACGCCTTCGAGCCCGGCTTCATCAACGCGCCGCCGCACGTCGAGGACGACCCCGATCCAGAAGCGACGGGTGAAAGTGACCACTGGGGTCTAATCAACACTGTGCAGATGTCACGTCCGTTGTACTCTTGTCACCTCACAGGCATTGTGCATGCATCATGGGGATGGGCCTGGCACGTCGTGTCTGTACCTGTCGAGGAAGTAGCTGGGATGTTGGAGGGGTGGAGATACCGGGATAGTGCTGTGATGACGGCAAAGCACACGTCCGTTGGGAACCCCAAGAGGAAAGTATGATGAGTACGCAGCAAGTTTTCCCTCAGTAAGAAACCAAGGTTTAATCGGACTAGTAGGAGATGAAGATCACGTGAAGGTTGTTGGTGAAGGAGTGTAGTGCGGCGCAACACCAGGGATTCCGGTGCCAACGTGGAACCTGCACAACACAATCAAACTACTTTGCCCCAACTTAACAGTGAGGTTGTCAATCTCACCGGCTTGCTGAAAACAAAGGATTAAACGTATGGTGTAGAAAATGATGTTTGTTTGCAGAGAATGTAAAAGAACAGTGATTGCAGTAGGTTGTATTTCAGATGTAAAAGAATGGACCGGGGTCCACAGTTCACTAGTGGTGTCTCTCCATAAAAGATAAATAACATGCTGGGTAAATAAATTACAGTTGGGCAATTGACAAATAGAGAAGGCATAACAATGCACATACATATCATGATGACTACTATGAGTTTTACTTAGGGCATTACGACAAAGAACATAGACCGCCATCCAGCATGCATCTATGCCTAAAAAGTCCACCTTCGGGTTAGCATCCGCACCCCTTCCAGTATTAAGTTGCAAGCAACAGACAATTGCATTTAGTACTGTGCGTAATGTAAACAACACAAATATCCTTAGACAAAGCATTGATGTTTTATCCCTAGTGGCAACAGCACATCCATAAACTTAGAACTTTCTGTCACTGTCCCAGATTCAATGGAGGCATGAACCCACTATCTAGCATAAATACCCTCTCTTGGAGTTACAAGTATCAACTTGGCCAGAGCCTCTACTAGCAACGGAGAGCATGCAAGATCATGAACAACACATATATGATAGATCAATAATCAACTTGACATAGTATTCCATATTCATCGGATCCCAACAAACACAACATTAGCATTACAATAGATGATATTGATCATGATAGGCAGCTCACAAGATCTAAACATGAAAGTACAAGTGGAGAAGACAACCATCTAGCTACTGCTATGGACCCGTAGTCCAAGGATGAACTACTCACGCATCAGTCCGGAGGCGGGCATGGTGATGTAGAGCCCTCCGGTGATGATTCCCCTCTCCGGCAGGGTGCCGGAGGAGAACTTCTGAACCCCCGAGTTAGTGTTGACGCAGCGGCGTCTCTGAAACTTTTCTGGATATTTGGCTCTCGGTGCTAGGGTTTTCGCGACCGAGGGAATAAATAGGCGAAGGGGCAACGTCGGTGGAGGCAGTGGGCTCCCTCCCCACATGGTGGCGCGGCCATGGGCCCCACCGCGCCACCACATGGGGAGGGGCCCATGGGCCTCCCTGGTGAGTGCCCTCCTGGCTCCGTGGACTTCCTGGAAAAATAGCAGCGTGGCAATTTGTTTCGTCCAATTCCGAGAATATTTGCAAAACAGATTTTCTGAAACAAAAACAGCAGAAAACAGGACTGGCACTGTGGCATCTTGTTAATAGGTTAGTCCCAAAAAATGCATGAAAATACTATAAAGTGTAAATAAAACATGTAGGTATTGACATAAAACTAGCATGGAACATAAGAAATTATAGATACGTTGGAGACGTATCATGCTGTCCCGTGGAGGCTGCCGAGGCTGGAGTCCAGCCGAGGTACACAAACCTTGGTCCGATCCGAGACTGGGCGACGTCGGTCCGTCCGAGGTGACGAGTGGAAGCGAGAACTTGATCCGAGATGTGGCCCAGTCCGAGGTAAGGCGGGGAAGCAACCCAACCGTGGTTGCCTAACCTCGGCCCGCCCGAGGTGAGATCCTTGCTCGACAGAGGCTGGAAGTCAAGCGCAGCCCATCCGAGGCTCCAGCGACGGCCTGCCTGAGCCTGCGTGCGAGGCCCGTCCGGAGCTGGCTGGAGAGCCCGGCCCGAGGCTAGGCAAATCCGGCACAGTCGAGTATGCGCTAACCCGGCCCAGCCGAGACATAGGCAACTCGGCCTGACAACAGGTATGCCGGTCTGGGCCATGCATATCTCGGCCCAGTTCTGCTTTTTTCTGCCCTTTCCTCTATCTTTTATTGCTTCACCTCTTTTATTAATACAACAGTACCACTAACTCTGGGGTACCCGGGGTTACATCCCCGACATTAGTCCCCGAGGCTGCGAGGGACTCGCAGAGTCACGCGCAGTCTTACAAAAACAAAAGACAGTAGCGAAATCTCCATGTAAACAATATCCTGCCCGCATGGGCATCATCATATGTCGGTTTTCAGCCACTCTGGGCACTACCGAAGGCACATGTCGCCAGCATTAGCCTGACCGACATAAACCTGCACGGTCATATCTCATATGTCTCGGAGCATATGTCTGCACGGACAAATCTCATATGCCTCGGAGCATATGTCTGTACGGACATATCTCATATGTCTCGGTACCTCGGCCTCTGTAGGCATATCGCATATCTCTCGGTACCTCGGCCTCTCTAGGCATATGATGCATGTAAAATGCATACATCAACTTTGCACTTTAATTTCTTATATTCCAATCATATTTGCATCATATGAGGGTTATATCAATGTTTTATAATGATATTTGGGAATATTCAATTATTTCCTATTTCTATGGAATTAACCCTGCACAGGCAGAAAACCCTGTTTTCGTATTTTATTATTCCAGGGACCCAAACGTCAACGAAAAATCCTGGAAATTTACGGGCGTCAATATTTGGAAGGAAGAAGACCTACGGAAAAAGGAAGCGAGCGAACGGAGGCCCAAGGGCCAAACGAGACAGGCCCACGCGGCCCAAGATCTTGGCCGCGTGGGACCCACTCGTTTGGGCCTCGTGGCTCGTTGCCGTCGATCTTTGCTCCACCGACATAGTCTTGACCTAAAAACGCCTATAAAAAAGGTCCCCCGACGTTCTCTGGAAGGAGCGTCGCACAAACACAGAAACACCGAAACGGAGATCTGGAGCTGCAGATTGGAGGGGGAAAACTCCGGCGGGGCGCTGCCGGCATGGTCTCCATCTTCTCCATCGACCTCTCCACCGTCTCCATGATGAAGAGGGAGTAGTCCACCTCTGGACTATGGGTTTGTGGAAGTAACTTATGTATCTCTCCTCTCTTGAGCTTCACTAATTAGTACCGTATGAGCTGCTGAACATGATTACGGTCATCGTTGTAATACCTTTGTGGTGGAGAGGTCCGTCCGAGGTGACGAGTGGAAGCGAGAGCTTGATCCGAGACGTGGCCCAGTCCGAGGTAGCAGCGCCGACCTGGCCCTCCGAGGTAAGGCGAGGAAGTGACCCAACCGAGGTTGCCTAACCTCGTCCCGCCCGAGGTGAGATCCTTGCTCGACAGAGGCTGGAAGTCAAGCGCAGCCCATCCGAGGCTCCAGCGACGGCCTGCCTGAATTGACTGTGGTACGTGAAGAAACGGGGGCTGCTGCAGGTGCAGAAGGAGAACAGGGAAGCCCTGGTGATACGAGGGTTGTTATTGATTGGAATTCAGTAGAAATAGCTGAACGGACAGATTTGGTCATTGCACCAATAGATGACACTAAGATGGCCGAAATGTTTGGAATTCCAGTTGATGAGAAAGTTAAGCCGAAGGATGACAGTAATTTGCCTGCTGGTGGTAACACAAATTCAGTCCCTCGACAAGTGGATGGAGAGTTGATGTTAGAGGCTGCAGATGATGTAGATGATGCACATGATGATGAGCTGGTGTGTTTGAATGAAAAAGAGAACCCTGCCACTGCGGTGGGGAAGATGTGGCCAAACATGGATGAGTTTAGGATGTCTTTCAAGACCTATGCAGTGAGACATGAGTTTGAGGCCAGGACTATGTAGACTGATCGAAAGAAATTTTATGCTAGGTGCAAAGGTTTTGAAGGAGATGGTAAGACCCCTGCAAGTGGTACATATCTGCTAGACGACAGCCCGATGGGCATACAATCAGGGAAATCAAATCCCACATGAGCATACATGTATGAGCAGTTCACAGTTTGTTTCAAACATGACATCACACAAAAGATTACTCCTATTTTAACCAAGACACCAAACACAACAGCAAAAAAACTTAAACTTGACCTGGAATTGATGTATCCCATTAAGCTGAAATATACCACAGTGTGGAAGGCAAAACAAAGGGCAATGAAAACATTATATGGTGATTGGGCAAATACATTTAGGATGTTGTATAGTTTTAAAGCAGAGGTGGAGAAGAGGTCACCTGGCAGTGTGGTGGAGATAGATACTGAGATAAAGGAGGATGGCAAGGTTTATTTCAGCAAAAAATTATGTGTTTAAAGCCTTGCGTTGATGGATTTAAAGCTGGGTGTCGTCCATATTTGAGCATTGATTCATCGTTTTTGACTGGAAAGTGGAATGGTCAGTTGGTAGCATGCAATGCTCTTGGTGGACACAACTGGATGTTTCCTATTGCCATTGGATTGTTTCAGTCAGAGACAGAGGCATCATGGACATGGTTCATGATGCAGTTGAAACGATGCCTAGGGCCAGTATCACCTTTGGCCATCCACACAGATGCATGTAAAGGGCTAGAAAAGACAGTGAAGATTGTTTTTCCTCACGCTGAGCAGAGGGTGTTCTTTGGCCATATGTGGATGAATTTGATAAAAAAATACAGAGGAGAAGAATTTGGGCGCATGTGACCAGCAGCAAGAGCTTACACCCCACAGACACATTCCTATCACCTTGGTAGATTATGGCAGCATGTGCTGAGAATGATTTTGCTTCATGGTTGAAAGCCCACCATTCTCTGTTATGGTATAGGTCAGGCTTTAATACTGCAATCAAGTGCGATCATATCAACAACAACTTGGCAGAAAGTTTCAACAACAGGATCAAGGAGATGAAAGACTTGCCTGTGCATGACATGGTGGACCAAATCAGGGTCATGATCATGCGCTTGTTTGAATTGAGAAAAAGAATTGGTGACATTTTGGAAGGGGATAAGCTTCCGGCAGTGGTCCAACAAGTGGTCAACAGGAGCAGAAAGCTTTCACATCTATCTGTTGAGAAATCTTCATTGTGGGGTGCTGAAGTTGGAGATACAAAGAGTGGCAAGAGGCATGTTGTTGACACTGATTTGCGTGAATGTACCTGCATAGAGTGGCAACACACTGGGAAACCATGTGAGCATGCCATAATTTTTTTGGCATCTAAACCCAGGTTAAATATGCACCCATATTTGGATGATTATTACTCTTTTGAAAAGTTCAAGGCTGCATATGCAAATCCAATTCCACCACTGACAGACCAAACGCAGTGGCCTGAGGAGGACTTTGAATTTTCTATGTGTCCACCCCTCACTAAAAGAAAGGCTGGAAGGCCCAAAGCAAGCAGATTCAAAGCTTGGTTTGAGAAAGGTGGAAGTAGTAAGAAAAAGAAAAATGATGACAAGCCGAAAAGGCCTCAGAAAGGTAACAAAAACAAATGCAAGAGGTATGAGGTACTTGGGCATAGAGAAGGTTCCAGTCAATGCCTCTATGCCGAGCCAAAGCCAAGGTAAGTTAATTTTGTTGGTTTTTGTTTTTGCTGCTTGTTTCATTCTAACCAAGTAATATGATTTATTTTTCAGAAAGAAGCGGCAGCAAAAGGCCCACCTATTGTTGTTGAACCATCCTGGCCACAGAAGAAAACAAGAGCCGGTGGTAGCAGAACAAAGAGAAGAACTGAACCTGTTTTGGATGAACCTGAGCAAACTGAACCTGTTCTGGATGCACAGGTCCAAACTGAACCTGTTCTGGATGCACAGGTCCAAACTGAACCTGTTTTGGATGAACATGAGCAATCTGAACCTGTTCTGGATGACCAGGTGCAAACTGAACCTGTTCTGGATGACCAGGTGCAAACTGAACCTCTTCTGGATGCACAGGACCAAACTGAACCTCTTGGCCGTGCTTATGGTAGGCCTAGTGGTGTTGGCAAGAAAAGAAGGAGTATCAACAAGATGATTGCTGTACTTGACAAAGAGAAGATATCCGGTGGTGCCCTTGGTAATTGATACGTCTCCAACGTATCTATAATTTCTTATGTTCCATGCTAGTTTTATGTCAATACCTACATGTTTTATTCACACTTTACAATGTTTTTATGCATTTTCTGGGACTAACCTATTAACAAGATGCCACAGTGCCAGTCCCTGTTTTCTGCTGTTTTTGATTTCAGAAAAGTTGTTTTACAAATATTCTCGGAATTGGACGAAACAAAAGCACACGGGCCTATTTTCCACGGACTGTTCCAGAAGTCCGAAGAGGAGACGAAGGGGGGCACCGAGGCGCCGTCCCCACCCCGTGGCTCGGCCGGGCCCACAGGCGCGCCGCCACGTGGGGAGCGGGCCTCGGGCCTCCACCGATGCTGCCCCTTCGCCTATTTATTCCTTCGTCCCCGAAAACCCTAGTACCGAGAGCCAAAATAACAGAACAGTTCCAGAGACGCCGCCGCCGTCAACCCTAACTCGGGGGGTTCAGAAGATCTCATCCGGCACCCTGCCGGAGAGGAATCATCACCGGAGAGCTCTACATCACCATGCCCGCATCCGGACTAATGCGTGAGTAGTTCATCCTTGGACTACGGGTCCATAGCAGTAGCTAGATGGTTGTCTTCTCCACTTGTACTTTCATGTTTAGATCTTGTGAGCTGCCTATCATGATCAAGATCATCTATTTGTAATGCTACATGTTGTGTTTGTTGGGATCCGATGAATATGGAATACTATGTCAAGTTGATTATTGATCTATCATATATGTGTTGTTTATGATCTTGCATGCTCTCCGTTGCTAGTAGAGGCTCTGGCCAAGTTGATACTTGTAACTCCAAGAGGGGGTATTTATGCTAGATAGTGGGTTCATGCTCCATTGAATCTGGGACAGTGACAGAAAGTTCTAAGGTTATGGATGTGCTGTTGCCACTAGGGATAAAACATCAATGCTTTGTCTAAGGATATTTGTGTTGTTTACATTACGCACAGTACTTAATGCAATTGTCTGTTGCTTGCAACTTAATACTGGAAGGGGTGCGGATGCTAACCCGAAGGTGGACTTTTTAGGCATAGATGCATGCTGGATGGCGGTCTATGTTCTTTGTCGTAATGCCCTAAGTAAAACTCATAGTAGTCATCATGATATGTATGTGCATTGTTATGCCTTCTCTATTTGTCAATTGCCCAACTGTAATTTGTTTACCCAGCATGTTATTTATCTTATTGGAGAGACACCACTAGTGAACTGTGGACCCCGGTCCATTCTTTTACATCTGAAATACAACCTACTGCAATCATTGTTCTCGTTCATTCTCTGCAAACAAACATCATTTTCCACACCATACGTTTAACCCTTTGTTTTCAGCAAGCCGGTGAGATTGACAACCTCACTGAATCGTTGGGACAAAGTAGTTTGATTGTGTTGTGCAGATTCCAAGTCAACTACAACACCAGCACTTTTTCTGGCGCCGTTGACACCTTCGTAGATTCGAGATTTCCTACTGGTTCGATAACCTTGGTTTCATACTGAGGGAAAACTTGCTGCTGCACTCATCATACCTTCCTCTTGGGGTTCCCGACGGACGTGTGACTTTACACGCATCAAGCACTTTTTCTGGCGCTGTTGCCGGGGAAGTATAGTTGCTTCTGCAAGGGGAGTCTCTCACACCCAATCTCTTTACTTGGTTTATTGTCTTGCTTTATTTTATTTTCTGTCTTGTTTGCTTTCTTTATATCAAAAACACAAAAAAAATTAGTTACTTGTTTACTTTTGTTATTTCGGTTTTTGCCTTGTTTATTTTTATTATTGCTAAAATGAGTAGTCCTGAAGTTGAAGTTCGTTCGTTTAAGCAACAAGGGGAGAAAGTTTTAGAGATGCTTGGTATAGAATTAGTGATGCTCATCATAGGTGTACTAAGAAACATTCCACTACAATCCTTGTTAGGAACTTTTATGTTGGTATCTCTAGCTGGAATAGGTATGTTCTTGATACTCTTACAGGGGGTAATTTTCTAGGTACTCCTGCTTTAGAAGCTAGTTACATCATTGAGAGTCTAGTTGGAATACCACCTGTTAATGAAACTAAAACTGAAATCTCTCTTGAGATGTCATGAAAAAGTTGGAGGCCATAGAGAAAAATCTTCCTAGTGTTGAGACTAAATTGGGAATATTACTTGATAATACTGATAAACTTGATAAATCCCTAGGAGGAATTAATGAAAGAGTTGCTGTTTTAGAAACTTGTGCTATCCGTGATAATCAAACCCATAGAATTGGTGAACTTGAAGAAGCTATGGGAACCTTGAGTTCAACTTTTTCTTCTCTTAAGTTTAAGGAGAAAGCTTATGTGGGTAAGGAGCAAAAGTTCATGTATGTCCCTAAGATGCCAAAGCCAAAGAATCATTATGAGCTTAAAATTGATAAAACCCTTAGTACCACTATGGGAAATTTAGATAATGGAGCATCTAAGATACCTTTTGCGACAAGTTGTGTTTTTAAGGAAAATTATGATGTTGATGCTTCTTCTCTTGATGTTACTTGATTTTCACTTTCTGCGCCTAGCTGAAAGGCGTTAAAGAAAAGCGCTTATGGGAGACAACCCATTATTTTATTTCCGTAATTTTTATTTTATTTTTGAGTCAAGGTAATGCCTACTACTGTAGCAATACCTTTGTATCTTTATTTTCTTGCATTGTTGTGCCAAGTAAAGTCTTTGATAAGAAAGTTGATACTAGATTTGGATTTCTGCGCAGAAACAGATTTTTAGCTGTCACGGTTTTTAGCTTTTCTCTCTGCAGAAAAATCGTAAACTCCTGAAAAAATTTATGAGTAATCCTAAGATATGTACGCAACTTTCATTCAACTGGAGCTTTTCCATCTGAGCATGTTAAGTGCCTCAAAAAATTCGTCTTTACGGACTGTTCTGTTTTTGACAGATTCTGCCTTTTATTTCGCATTGCCTCTTTTACTGTGTTTGAGTGGATTTCTTTGCTCCGTTAAATTTCAGTAGCCTTGGGTAATGTCCAGAAGTGTTGGGAATGATTGTGTCCTTGCTGAACATGTGAATTTTTGATTATGCACTAACCCTCTAATGAGATTGCTTTGAGTTTGGTGTGAAGGAAGTTTTCAAGGATCAAGAGAGGAGGATGATATAATATGATCAAGAAGAGTGAAAAGTCTAAGCTTGGGGATGCCCCCGTGGTTCATCCCTTCATATTTCAAGAAGACTCAAGCGTCTAAGCTTGGGGATGCCCAAGGCATCCCCTTATTCATCAACAACTTATCAGGTCACCTCTAGTGAAACTATATTTTAATTCCGTCACATCTTATGTGCTTTACTTGGAGCGTCCGTGTGCTTTTATTTTCGTTTTGTTATTTTAGTTTTCTGAATAAATCGGATCCTAACATGCTTGTGTGGGAGAGAGACACGCTCCGCTTTTTCATTTGAACACTTGTGTTCTTCATTTTATTTTTAATGTTCATGGCGAAAGCTGAAAGCCTCAGCATTTATTTTTCATGTTCATGGCGAAAGCTAAAGCCTCAGCATTTATTTTTCATGTTCATGGCGAAAGCTGAAAGCTCAGCACTTATTGTTTATGTTTATGGCGAAAGCTGAAAGCCGCAGCACTTACTTATTGTTATTTGGTTGGAAACAGAAAATGCTTCATGTGGTAGTTGGTATATTGTCTTGAATAATTTGATGCTTGGCAATTGTTTTGAGCTCTCAAGTAGATCATGTTTAAGCTCTTGCATCATGTAGTTTAAGCCTATTAGTGGAGAACTACCGTAGAGCTTGTTGAAATTTGGTTTGCATGATTGGTCTCTCTAAGGTCTAGATATTTTCTGGTAAAAGTGTTTGAGTAACAAGGAAGACAGTGTAGAGTCTTATAATGCTTGCAATATGTTCTTATGTAAGTTTGCTGTATCGGTTTATACTTGTGTTTGCTTCAAACAACCTTGCTCGCCAAAGCCTTGTACTGAGAGGGAATGCTTCTCGTGCATCCAAAACCTTGAGCCAAAACCTATGCCATTTGTGTCCACCATAACTACCTATTATGTGGTATTTTTCTGCCATTCCAAGTAAATACTTCATGTGCTACCTTTAAACAATTCAAAAGTTACTATCTCTTATTTGTGTCAATGTTTTATAGCTCATGAGGAAGTATGTGGTGTTTTTATCTTTCAACCTTGTCATTTACTTCGGACAGACTTTCACCAATGGAGTAGTGGCATATACATCCGCTTATCCAATAATTTTGCAAAAAGAGCTGGCAACGGGGTGCCCAGCCCCAATTAATCAATTTCATTAATAATTCTCTTCACATGTTTTGCCCTGATTTATCAGTAAGCAACTTAATTTTGCAATAGACACTCCTCCATGGTATGTGAAATGTTGGAAGGCACCCGAGGATTCGGTTAGCCATGGCTTGTGAAAGCAAAGGTTGGGAGGAGTGTCATCTATAAATAAAACTAAAATACATGTGTAAACAAAAGAGAAGAGGGATGATCTACCTTGCTGGTAGAGATAACGTCCTTCATGGGAGCCGCTCTTGAAAGTCTGGTTGACAAGGGGGTTAGAGTGCCCACTACCATTCGTTGACAACAACAAACACCTCTCAAAACTTTATTTTTATGCTCTCTATATGATTTCAAAAACTTGAAAAGCTCTAGCACATGATTTAATCCCTGCTTCCCTCTGCGAAGGGCCTTTCTTTTACTTATGTTGAGTCAGTTTACCTACTCCTTTCTGTCTTAGAAGCAAACACTTGTGTCAACTTTGTGTGCATTGATTCTTACATGCTTGCTTATTGCACTTATTATATTACTTTGTGTTGACAATTATCCATGAGATATGCATGTTGAAAGTTGAAAGCAATTGCTGAAACTTAAATCTTCCTTCGTGTTGCTTCAAAACCTTTTATTAAGAATCTATTGCTTGATGAGTTAACTCTTATGCAAAACTTTTTGATGCTTGTCTTGAAAGTACTATTCATGAAAAGTTTTTGCTATATGATTCAGTTGTTTAGTCATTATCTATTTGTTAGCAAACTATAGACCATTGCTTTGAGTCACTTCATTCATCTCATATGCTTTACAATAGTATTGATCAAGATTATGTTGGTAGCATGTCACTTCAGAAATTATTCTTTTTATCGTTTACCTACTCGAGGGCGAGTAGGAACTAAGCTTGGGGATGCTTGATACGTCTCCAACGTATCTATAATTTCTTATGTTCCATGCTAGTTTTATGTCAATACCTACATGTTTTATTCACACTTTATAATGTTTTTATGCATTTTCTGGGACTAACCTATTAACAAGATGCCACAGTGCCAGTCCCTGTTTTCTGCTGTTTTTGATTTCAGAAAAGTTGTTTTACAAATATTCTCGGAATTGGACGAAACAAACGCCCACGGGCCTATTTTCCACGGAGTGTTCCAGAAGTCCGAAGAGGAGACGAAGGGGGGCACCGAGGCGCCGTCCCACCCCGTGGCGCTGCCGGGCCCACAGGCGCGCCGCCACGTGGGGAGCGGGCCTCGGCCTCCACCGACGCTGCCCCTTCGCCTATTTATTCCTTCGTCCCGAAAACTCTAGTACCGAGAGCCAAAATACCAGAACAGTTCCAGAGACGCCGCCGCCGTCAACCCTAACTCGGGGGGTTCAGAAGATCTCCTCCGGCACCCTGCGGAGAGGGGAATCATCACCGGAGGGCTCTACATCACCATGCCCGCCTCCGGACTGATGCGTGAGTAGTTCATCCTTGGACTACGGGTCCATAGCAGTAGCTAGATGGTTGTCTTCTCCACTTGTACTTTCATGTTTAGATCTTGTGAGCTGCCTATCATGATCAAGATCATCTATTTGTAATGCTACATGTTGTGTTTGTTGGGATCCGATGAATATGGAATACTATGTCAAGTTGATTATTGATCTATCATATATGTGTTGTTCATGATCTTGCATGCTCTCCGTTGCTAGTAGAGGCTCTGGCCAAGTTGATACTTGTAACTCCAAGAGAGGGTATTTATGCTAGATAGTGGGTTCATGCCTCCATTGAATCTGGGACAGTGACAGAAAGTTCTAAGTTTATGGATGTGCTGTTGCCACTAGGGATAAAACATCAATGCTTTGTCTAAGGATATTTGTGTTGTTTACATTACGCACAGTACTAATGCAATTGTCTGTTGCTTGCAACTTAATACTGGAAGGGGTGCGGATGCTAACCCGAAGGTGGACTTTTTAGGCATAGATGCATGCTGGATGGCGGTCTATGTTCTTTGTCGTAATGCCCTAAGTAAAACTCATAGTAGTCATCATGATATGTATGTGCATTGTTATGCCTTCTCTATTTGTCAATTGCCCAACTGCAATTTGTTTACCCAGCATGTTATTTATCTTATTGGAGAGACACCACTAGTGAACTGTGGACCCCGGTCCATTCTTTTACATCTGAAATACAACCTACTGCAATCATTGTTCTCTTTCATTCTCTGCAAACAAACATCATTTTCCACACCATACGTTTAACCCTTTGTTTTCAGCAAGCCGGTGAGATTGACAACCTCACTGAATCGTTGGGACAAAGTAGATTGATTGTGTTGTGCAGATTCCAAGTCAACTACAACACCAGCACTTTTTCTGGCGCCGTTGACACCTTCGTAGCTTCGAGATTTCCTACTGGTTCGATAACCTTGGTTTCATACTGAGGGAAAACTTGCTGCTGCACTCATCATACCTTCCTCTTGGGGTTCCCAACGGACGTGTGACTTTACACGCATCAGTAATAAGAGGAAAAACAAATAGAGTGATGTTGTAATAAACTTGATTTGATTTGTTGTAATAAGTTGGAGTGATGTCGTTGTATGAATTCAAACATTTGTGGCACTTGTGTTATGCTAAGATTGGATGTTGCAATGATTTCACACTGTTATGCACTTTGTTTGATATAAATGGTCATCAATCCGTGTCATGTTGCTCACTCCTGAAAATGTGCTAGAAAGGAGCTCCAAAGGTAGGGCAAACGGCCCCATTTCTAAGCAAGTTTTTCGACATGAAATTTTCCTAAAACTCACCAAAGCTTCATTTTGGAGTGACTAAGAAGGATCCAGGCTTACTTTTTCATTTTCATGTTTGAAACTTGTTTAAATTTTGGTCAAAGTTAGGGTTGACCGAATTCAAAATAATGGTAAAATATTCAAAAAACATCAAAAAAATGAAAAACCAATGCACATGTTCTTAGTTTGTCATACACTAACAACTCCAATTGATAAACAAGGTCTAGATACATTCAAACAAAATATGCTTGAATGTGGTGTGAAATCTCAAATCTCAAACTATGAACTCTCTTGTGTGAAGAGATGTGGTCTTGGATTTTCAACATGAAATTTTCCAAAAACTCACCAAAGCTTCATTTTGGAGTGACTAAGAAGGATCCAGGCTTACCTTTTCATTTTTATGTTTGAAACTTGTTTAAATCTTGGTCAAAGTTAGGGTTGACCAAATTCAAAATAATCATAAAATATTCAAAAAACATCAAAAAAATGAAAAACCAGTGCACATGTTCTTAGTTTGTCATATACTAACAACTCTAATTGATAAACAAGGTCTAGATACATTCGAACAAAATATGCTTGAATGTGGTGTGAAATCTCAAATCTCAAATCTTGGTCAAAGTTAGGGTTTTGGCCGTTTTGGCCGTTGGCCGTTGGATCGACGCCTTCTAGAAGGAATCTAGCACGGACGGTTGCGATCGGCTTAGCCATGGCGATCCGCGAGACTCGTGTTCTGCACTCTGATTGGCTGGCCTGTTTTCTGTTTTCCAACACGCATAGGGTTCGGGGGTGGGCAGTTGGGGAATGGATTGGTTGACTATGTGAGCACGAATTTGAGTCACTGGATCGTGGAGCCCACCGTGTATAGGGTCCACATGTCATTAGCACAGTCTAGCCTTTCCATGCATGGTGGGCCGTCTCAGTGTTCGTGCTACGCGCCCGTCTAGCCTCTCCATGCATGCGTGACCTAGTGCCTCCTTCCACGTCGCACGGCAGCAATTTCGGCCGCCGATTCAGACGCACGTCCCGCTAACCACTGAGCCGTCGCACCGCAGCAATTAAACGCGTCAGACTTTGATTCAGACTCAAAAACCGAGCTCTTTTCAGACTTTGACCCAGCAATTATACACGGGAGAGTAATCGCACGCCGATACACATGCCAACCCTCTTCTCTCTATTTATACATCTCTCTTCCTCTCGCCCCTCCACACAAGACACAGCCAGATCCATCTCCTCTCTTCTTCCTCTACCTCTCTCGAAGCACAAGCCAGATGGAATTCACCGGAGTCACGTACCGGCCGCCGCGCACGTACCCGGAGGAACTCTACCCCCCGGCGTGTTCGTGGAGAACAGACTCCGCGTCTGGGTGATCTCGAGGTGGAGGTCCCCGTTCGAGCTCGTCCGCGAGTTCCTCGCCTCCGGCTGTCGCTACCTCAACCGCCCAGCGGGCATGCGGCCCATGTTTAGCCTCGACGAAACCCGTGACAACCTCGACAACGTCGTGATGCTCACGGCCACCTTCGCCAACTCGTTCGACGCCCGCTTCCTCCTCGGGACCGTCTGGTGGTGCGGCTGTGAGTTCATCGCATTCACGATGAGCAACATCTACACCAACTACGATGCGGCCTTCCCTACCCCCCGCCATGTGCACAGGCTCCCCTACAACATCAACGACGAGGAGTGAGCAAGAAGGGGCGCCCGATCGAGCAAGAAGAGGGTGCCTGGAGTGAAGGGGCCCGGAGTGAAGATGGTGGCATATATGCCTCTATTTAGTTTATTTTCAGTTTATTTACTTTCCCTTGTCGTACTTGGGCATATATGCCCCTATCTAGTATATTTTCATGTAAGATGATGCCTCTATTATCTGGCTCTATTTTCTATGTATGCGCTATATCTATGTATCCATGTTTGTTCGTGCTTATATAAAATATTAGTGTTTGCTCGTACCAAAATATAACTATGTTTGAATTAATTACCAATTTTTTGAACATAAGTTAACCTCCAACTTCGATCTCTAGCTTCACATTCACAAATGTGCTCCAAAGCTAGGGAAATGACCCCATTTCTAAGCAACTTTTTTTCGACCATCTCCAAATCAGCCAAATAATTTTCCTTAGCATCTATTCTAAATATATTGTATCAATACGAAGTCTCACTATATTTTGAATTAATCTTCATATTATAATTAAAGGGTGGGCAGATTGAGATGCTAAGGAAATTTTTAAACCAAAACTTATTCAGTATTAACATGCTGTAAGATGATACAAGGAAATAATAAAATAACAAGAAGAGAGGGCAGAGGGAGACGCTAAGGAAATAATGAAATAAACTATTATATGTGTGAAATAACAAAAGTTGAATGAAAAACAAGAGACAGAGGTGAATTCGTTGTCCATTGGGCCTGCCTAGGTTTATTGGGCCTAGAGTGTGCACGTATGTTTTTTTCCGGACGAACACTTCTTTAAACATTCGGCCTGGCTAGGTTTTACTTGGGCCTGCCTTTTCTCCTACTCGTTGTTTTTTTTTTCTTCTACTGAACTGAAAATTGCATACATCTGCACACTGTCATACAAACTAGAAACAAACCAAATAAAGGGTGGATTCGTGATGCATTTTTTCAAGTCTTAGCCATACAGAAATTGTCCATTTCAAGCTAGGTGCAACACTAATTACATTGTTTAATGGCTAATGATCAGCACATAGACAACTCCAAGAGCAATTGCACATAAATAAAAAATTGCAGCCATCAGATTGCCCTGCTTCTTCAGATCGAAAAGTTTCTTTAGCTGTTTGTTCATCTTCTTCAACTCGGCCTTCACTTCCCCAAGCCCATCCGCATTCTGCACCCCATTCTGCACCGTAGCAACCCCCGTAGCAGATCCCAATTGCTCCACCGCCGGCGGCAAATTGGGCTCCAGGGATGTGCCCGCCTTTCAATCCTCTTGATGTACACATCAAGCCACTCGAAATGGTCGCATGGCAGCAGATCCTGAAAATAGGAACCAAATATTAACCTTAATTCCCCGGCTCTGGTTGGAGGAAATTCCCCGGCTCCAGTGCCATGAAAACCCAAAATTGAGGAAAAATAAAACGAAATTGGAAGAGGGGAAAGTCAGATCTCACCTTCCCCGGTTCTGGTTTGCTCTCGCATTTCACAAACTCGCGCCCCGCATTGCCATTCTTGTCGCTCGTGGTGACCCGCCGCTTCAGAGGTGCCGTCCGTGGGCAATCAGGGCACCTTCCCAGCGGCACTGGACCGTAGCGCGGCCATTGACAGTGGGAGGCGGAAGCGGAGCTCGAAGACATACCTCTACCGCCGGAGTTGATGCGCGCTGTCGCCGGAGAAGAAGGGGGACGAGAGGATGCGGGCAACGTTCGGAAAGCTACTCTGAAGCGGCGGATGACGTCGTTTTGTACCAGCTGATGAGGTTGACAAAAGGTGGGTCCCACCCTCGAAGGTGCTCATGTGGGTCCTTCGCTGACGTGGATAAGTGAGGGTCCCACCATGCTCACATAAATCCAGCGCCTAACCTGTCCTATGCTGTTAAGCACGACTGTCGCACGCGAGCTATTTCACCCACGAGGCGTCGTCGCACCCGAGCAATTTCAGCCAACGACGTCGCTGCCCATGAATTGACAAAGTAAAACGTCACACAGGAGCTATTGGCCCGCAAATTATTACAAGTTCCGATTCGATTGTTTGATGAACTTGTGAGCACAACAAGTTGCATGTTCCGATTCGACTTCTTGTTCTGAAAGGTCTACGAGTTACATGTTTGAGTCAAACTACAATTTTAAGCTAAACTAGGTAAGCTCCTTCCGGCTCCGTACTGGACTCGAACTCCAAACATCCGACTCGCCCCTGTCGGGTCAACTTCCCCTCTGTGCTGGAGCTTGCTTACCTCGCCTTTGCGTCGAACTCCCGTAGCTTTGACCTTGCTGGGCCTCGCTGCCTCCATAGGCTAACTCGCCTGCTGCATCATAACATCGAGTCTGCAAGCTTGAGCCGGCTCCCACTCTTGACCTCTACTGAAACTTTGGTGGCTTGCATCTTCTATTCTCCACGTATGGTCTTGCTCCGCCTTGTTCAGCTGCTGCTTCAATGTCTAGTTTCTCCTTGCTTCCGGCTTCAACTGAGTGCGTCCACTTAGGTTCAATCCTTCTTCAGAAATCACCTGTACATTTTGGCAGTCGGCCCAAAACGGGTGCCAACATGCCTGCTGACAATATGGCATCGATCGATGTTTTCTCCTTGTATCGAGCAGCCAAACGTGAGTAGCCCAGTTCGACACTATCTCCGATCCATATTAATTGTCGCTGAAATCGCATACGATTTCAGCGACAATTAATATGGATCAGAGTCGGAGGGAGTAGGAAACAAGGCATGGCTTGTTCTGGAAGGCCCAGTGCTTGAAACCAAACTTGGCGTGGCTCTTGAGCTTGTCCTCAAAGGCAAATAATTTTGACTATTCCAATTTTGACATGAACCATGCATACTCTTTGGACTTTTGGATCACACAGCAAATAATTGTTCATGATAAAAAGTGTATCAATAGAGCAAAGCACTTGAAACATATCAATGTACAATTCAGCTCCGACTCACAAGTCCAACTAACGACGAATGCAAGTTTACAACAAATATTACACAACGTGCAATTTATTACAAGTTCCGATTCGACTGCTGAATATTACAACAACTCATTCAAACCGTATTACATAGTCGACGGCCAGTGCAGGCCGGGTCACGACGGACCAAAGCAGCTACAGACGGTATAGAGCAGGTCGCGCCGTCCTAGACGCCGCCGCCGCGTCACCCTCCCCTACTGGCTACTGCACCAGACCCAAGCGGCGGAACCTGCACATAACAGAAATGACATTATTATTATTATTAACAGATAGAGAAGGCTCACAGAGAGCACGGCAATATGCACAACGCACACATGATCTGCTCACATACTTATGCACTAATGAGAGATGAGATGGATAGTCTCTGGACCGATTTTCTCGTAGGAAATGGGTGAGGCTTCACCGTGTCAAAGTAGGTGTACACATAAACGAGTAGCTATGCAGCAGCCACACAAGTTCCCAGGTCTGTAGATAGCTAGCTTTAGAGCACGCCCAGCTCAAGACAAAATCCAAATGGAGCTAGCTAATTAATCGATGGAATTGATCGATGGGCCAGTGTTGAATATTTAGGCTTTAGGTGGAGTAGCATAAATAAAGAGGCCAGTGTTGCAATATTTAGGCTCTAGGGGCCTGATCGATCGAGCTAGCTAGCTACCTAAAGGAAATGCTGAAACTACTAATAATTAATTAATGGAGTTGGCTAGTAATGACTGAACGTGAAGCTGACAACAAAACAAGGAAAGAGCAATGAACAACTGGGAGAATGATGGGAATACAAGCTTCATGTGCGGCTAGTGTGTACGCACCTTTCCTGATGATGTATTGCCCAACACACATCACAGTTGGGACGGTTGGGATGGTCCTGCGCTGCGAGCCGCACGGCAGCCTTTGCTCTTTCCAACTCTGCATCGCTGGCTTCCTCCTGCACAACACTACCCGTGACTCGCTCGAGGAAGGGAGGTGGCGCATGCCCAAATCAAAGTCTTCACAGGAGGCCCACTTAGCAGGGAAGACGAACTCCAGGAGCTTAAGCCTTGGCGCGCTGCCTCGTGGAAACGTAGACGGCAACACACCATAATGACTGAACCTGCAGTCTGTAAGACACGGGAATGCGCCAGAAGAAAGGACATGCACTTCCACGTCCACATCCCCTCGTGAGAACTCACGACCACCCGGTCCTAGCACGAGAGAACAAAGAGCAGGCATCAGCCCAAGAAGCCGGATGTCCTCGGGTCGCACTTCTTCCACAAGTATATGCAAATAGGAGAGGAGGGAAAGCGACGAAGGATTAATCCATGACGGAACTGTCTTGAACCAACCGCCACTGAACGGCATGCACAATCTATGAAGTCGTGGAGGAGGCACCCAACCTTCGCTCATGAAATTGACGCGGGCGTCACTGCCGCAAATTATATCAAGACTTTCCAGTTTGCACAAATTACCTAGGGATTCCTCTAAAGCTTTGTCCACGCTCTCATCAGAACAGGAGTAATAAATATAGAGCACCCTGAGCTTGGTCAGATGGCCCAACCCTTTCACAACATCGAGATTCTCGTCAAACTGTCCCAATTCCGTTAGAACTTCTAGGGAAGTCAGGTTACCTATACCAGATGGCAGCTTCATAAATCTGTTAACACGCAGGCACATCAGACGTCTTAGTTGAGCAACACTCGAGGGCAGTACTTCTATCTTAGTGCCTCTTATGTCCAAGGTAATCAAAAACTGTAGTTTTCCTATTTCCACGGGAAGATCCTGGACATGGGTACCTTTTAGCCCTAAGTACCTCAAATGTGTCAGATTCTCCACATGCCCAATATCCGAGATATCACAACCTTCCAAATCCAACACGCGCAGAACTCGAAAACGTGAAATGTCCAACACTTTCCCAGCAACATTATGTGTGCAAATGGTAACAGATCTCACATTCTCCATCCTGCTGGTATCCACATCTATCTTGCAGTTTTGGATAGACAATCTGCGAACCTTGCTTTCCGAGTTAGGCCTCCTTCTTCCGGTGCCATCCAATATTGTGACAAAGTTTTCTTTACTTGACAATTTGCATATGAGGTCGAGCACCATGTCATGTACACGGCAAGCTTCTACCTTTTCTTCATCATTGACTATTAACTGGATCATACTTCTGTTGACTAGTTCATTGAAGTAGCTATCACCGAGCTCATATAAGCTAGTTTCTTGATTTTCACTATACACAAGGCCTTCTGATATCCATCTCCAAATTAGTCTGCTTTTCATAATCAAGTGATCTTCTGGGAAGATGCTAAGATATAACAAGCAAGGTTTCAGATACGAAGGTAGATCATAGTAGCTGAATAATAATATCTTTTCCATCTGCTCCAAACTGCCAGCTGATGAGTTTCCACGACCAATGGAGTTGAGCAAAGCATACCATTGGTCCTTTCTTTTTATATTAGCTAGAATACTTGCTATAGTAATAATAGCTAATGGTATGCCGCCGCATTTCTTCAAAATGTCTTTGGATACTTGTAGCAATTCTTGAGGACACCCTTCCTCAGGAGAAAATACTCTTTTACAGAAGAGTTCTCTTGATAAATCATCAGAAAGGGGTTCCATTCTGTAAATACCATCCCCAGAAGAGCAACATGCTTCAGAGACACTACCAATGCGGGTTGTTGTCATTAGTCGGCTTCCGGGACTCTTCTTGGAGAAAGCACACTGAATTAATTTCCACGCTTCTCCACTCCATATATCATCAATTACGATGAGGTACCTTTACAAATAAATTTAGTAATTAAAAAATCAATACAACAAAGATATACAAAATAAGATAATACTAAGCAAACTCGACAAAACTGCATAATCTAAGACCTGGAACCCCTCCCCACCCACACACACATTTAACATCGTTTTGTACTAGTGCATTTGAACTATTGATACCTAATTGTTAAATGATGGGTCATGCAATAACTATAGGAATTTACACGGAAAGTACAAATTAAGAATTTGCTATCAATAGTTCAAATGCATTAGTACAAAACGATGTTAATATTTTACTAGACGAAATGAAAACTTATCTATAAAAGAGAAAACAAACATATGTATGTACCTCTTGCCATTAAGGTATTCAATGATATCGTCAATGAGAAGCTGTTCGTCCTTTGCTGAATTATGGATGTTTTCATACTTCAACTTGTCAAGTTTACAGAGAATATCCTTGAGAACCTTTTTCATTTGAGGGTTTTGAGAAACCGAGACAAAAGCACAACAATCAAACTGCTCTTTGATCTTATCATATGCTGCTTTGGCAAGAGTTGTCTTGCCTAACCCACCAAATCCAACAATCGAGATCGTCTTCAACGGATGCTTTTTCCAATCATCACCTTCGGTCAACATGTCGATCAACTTGTCTCGTGTTTTTTCAATGCCGACGAGCTTTGTCTCATCTGTGTATAGGGCCATCATGCGAGGGTCAACACTGGTACCAACGCTGGTGCTCGGCATCTCCTGCTCGTACCTTTGACGTAGCTCGGCCAACTGCTTAGCTTGATGGACCGCTTCTTTCAGAGCATCAGAGATCCGATCGAGATTCTTGCCATTCTCGAATAACCTTTTTACCTTCCTGAGTATCTTCTTGACTCTGTTCTTCGGGTTGGCATGTTCACCACCATCCTCCACGCGCACCATGAAAGCATCAACGATGTCCTCCATTTGGTAGGACAACTCCTTGACGTTTCCTGCCCAGATCTTGACCCCCTCATCAAGCTGGTCAGCCGGCACTTTGGCCACCTTGCGGAGGGCAGCGTGCATCAATGTCAGCTCTGTCACGAGAGACTCGATCCCTTTCCTCACTTGTTTCTCCATGGTGAGCTCGCCGATGAGCAGCTCGCCGAGCTTCGGGAGGAGAGGGCCAATAGCCCCCATAGCGATCTCCATGCCTCGACCTCTCTGGTGGTATTTTGGGTAAGCTAGCGCTATGCGGTTGCTCCAAAGGCACTCTGCATGATCGATTGGTAGGAGACACAAATCAGCTCCCCGTATACTGGAACAAAAGAAAGATATATAATCTGGAGGAGAAAATTTGGTAACCATTACCTGGCGGAGCACTGCTGTGTAGTACGTCGAGACAAGTTTGAGATAATCAGGACGACGGATCAGCTCTGGATGTGAGGTGAGAGAGAAGGCCAGAGACTAGAGAACATATTTTTCTTCCAAGCTCCTTGAGCCACTTATTATAGCAAAGCAGCCGTCCACCTGCTACACGCTACAGTTAGATTCACTTTTCTATACTGATGCAGACACGCACGCATTTTCTACCAAGAATCAGCTGAGATGCATCAACAGCAAAAGCTTGGTCTTTTTTTGGGAAAAAGGAATCAACTGTTACTGTCTTCCGTTTAACCACGACTATCCTAGAGGAAAAATTATAGATCGACTGAGTTTGTAGCTAATGTCGAAAATCTAGCAGCCAGAATACAAAGACACGAAGAATTGAAGATATTGAAATTTTACCTAGGCAAGCCGAACTGCAGGAGGAGGGGATTCGGATCTTGAAAGATCTGTAATTTCTCAGTTCATTCCCAACTTCATGATCTGAATTTTGGGGTCTTCGTTGAGATGAGAGAGGGGAAAGGAAAAAAGGTGAGAAGAAGCAAGAAGGAGCAGCTCGTATGCCTTTTGGGCTTTTGGGGATGGAGAGTGAAGAGATGGTACGATGAGAGCACATGGTCATGGACACCAAAGTCAAAAAGTTCGGCTCCATGGCTCATTGGGAATACGACTAAATCTTTTGTGCTCATATTTGTCTGTGCTTAGAGCATCTCCAGTCGGAGGCCCTAAACCGGCCCCAAACGACCGGGCGGACGGTCCGAATGTTATTTGACCCAAAATCAGCTACCCAAGCGAGGCTCGCAAACCGGTCCCAAACGTCCGGGCTGTCCGGCAACTCCCAAACCAACCCCATATATGTGGAGGGTTTGGGATAGCGCGGACGCGACCGGACGCGTCCGGGCGGACAGTTTTTGCTTTGTTTTCTTTTCTTTTATGCTTCATTGATTCTTCTCTCTCCTTTTCCACCAATCACATGCAAATGACCCCACATTTTGACGAGAGTTTCAGGTACATGGTTGGAAGAGACCACTTTTAGGGGCTGTCCGCGGACGCGTCCGGACACGTCCGCGGATAGTTTGGGGGGCCGATTTTGGGGACTCCGACTATAGATGCTCTTACTATGCTTAGTATACATGTAAACCTATAGAGGGGGCCACACAGATGGATTGTTAGCTCTACTCCACATAATATCTAGGGGGTCTCGTAAATTATTTCAGCATGGGGGAGCCATGGCCCTAGCTAGCCCCCTGCTGGCTCCGTCCCTGAGCCTGGCCACTTGCTACACGTACGCTGCTACACTAAGATTCCCTCTCCGCTATATCGACGGAGACGCTACAACAATGCAAGCAATTCCGTCTGAGAAAAGAGAAAGACTACGCTACAGGCATGTTTTTCCAACTTTTTGGCAACGGTATTATTCTATCTCACCGGGTCAAAACAATCTGATTTAGAGATAAACAAGCTGATAATAAAATAGACTAATATCATATACATGATACTGTGTATGATACTCTCCACTATAGTCTTATGAACAGCGGCACACTGTATTTTAAAATGGATAGCGATGTTCACCCGAACATGCATCCGTTGACTTCCTCTTTGTGCAATTATTTCTTTTGGAATCAAGTGCACGCCCCCCTGCCACCGCATGTTTTTTTTGTGAGTGCCACCGCATGTTTGTTTAAAGAATGACCCCTTGGTCCTATTGTGAACAGACCGTAATTAACTCGTTTAGTGTGCCGCGTGGGAGTACTTAGGAAAAATGGACCCATTTCTGAAACTTCACTACAAAATCTGCAAAATTTTCACAATCCGACCCTTCTTTTGCATGGCGCCCTTTCATAGGGCGTCATGATATATTGCACGACGCACCGGGCTAACGCGCCATGGTCGCATAACGCCATCAGTCGCCATAGATCAAATCGCCATGTAATGTACTATGGCGCCCCCGGCAGGCGCCTTGAAAAAAGGTCAGCTTGTGATATTTTTTTAAATCTGGTTCATTTTGTGCTGCAGTTTCAAAAAAGGGCAAGTTCTGTCCATTTTCACAAGTACGTCGGCGTCACATGCATGGAGAAACACATAATCCGCGTGCTTGGGCTATGATTGGTGGAGGTGTGGACGGTGATGTGGTGCTGGTTTGACCCTTTCGTGCTCATCAACTGATGGCCATTGAGCCTGGTTCGTGGAAGGCCTGGTTTGCCTCATATCAGACTGGGCTGGGCCAAATCTCCTGTGTTTCCCCGGCTTCTGGATGACGTTGCGGAGGTCGCTGGCGGTGCCGGGGCGCTGATACCCTCGCTGGAACGCTCCTACGAACTGTCACATAGGTCAGGCCAGGACCTGATCGTGCCCGCAGGGATGTTCAGTATCCAGAACTGGCGTTGGGCTTCAGGGCCAACGGGGATCAGTTGGCGATGATCTTCTCGTCTCCTCCAGCGACCCGGACCGCAGTGGAGTAGACGCGCAGGAAGTCACGAGGGTTGGTCCTTCTGTCGTACTTGTCGGACATGTCGGGCTTGAACTTGGTGGGCCACGTCACCTGACGTAGCTCCGACACGTGGGTGGGCAGCCCTCCACGAACTGCCCGACAACTGGCTCGTCTCGGCGGTGGCGCTCGATCTGGTGCGTCCATCCTCGGCTTGCCGTTTGTTGACGACGTTACGGTGGTCTTCCGCGGTTGCTGATGACGCGATGGAGATGTGGTCGTCATCCCCCCGGTGGCCACCGCCTTGGCAGTCCTGTCGGGGCTCGTTCCCGCGGCTGTCGCGCCCCTCTCCGCGCGGCCGGGGGTGCGGAGCAGGTGCGGCGCCAAGAAGTCATATGGACGTGCGCCTCGGCTGAAGTGAAGCACTTGCACACAAAAGAAGAGAGCACTTGACGTCACTGACAGAAATCACCATAACAAATCTAAGAAGAGCACAAGCAGAGAACAACTAGAGGAGCCTGAAGTAACGCTTCTACCTGCCGACCGTAAGAGACTTTAGCAAAGGAGTCTCCGCAGCAGCGAACATATTTTTCCTCCGTCCTTCTCATTCATGTCTCATGTCAGCATGGCCTGGAGTTGCTTGACATGGACCTGTAATATTCTACAACTGTGTCCTTGATAAAATATCTACATGCACCATGTGTGCCGTGTGTTTGTCAGGAGATGTTTGAAAGGCAATTGCTCCATTTCACATGGCCATTGTCGTTGGATGTTTCATCAGAATTGAAATAAATTTGCATGTTGAAGGGTTCATCTACTTTGATTTGGCACTAAAAAAGTTTTAGTATGAGTTTTTTTTCTTCTTTTGCCTAGCCTACAGTTTGTCAAGATGTACTACACAAGCAGAGATTGACTAGCCATTGCTAAATTAGCTTCATAGACCGTAGCGCTGCAGGTGCTACTAGATTAAATTTATTGCCAAGTTAGGTATTAACTGTAGGCTCCTACTTCCATACACCCCCAAGAGCGAAGAGGTATCATGAGCAGAAAACACAAGGACGGCCAGGATTTAATCTCAGTTCGGCTCGAGCCGAGCCTGAAAGGCTGGAGTTGTGTTGAGCCGAGCCGAGCCGAGCCAAGTCTTCTTCTCTATTGACAGTGGTATCGCGTTGACGTCTCCGTCTCGCTCCCCATCGCCGCCATCTCCCCCTCGCTCCCCGTCACTCCCCACCGCCGCCGGCATCTTCCTCACAGCCCCCCACCGCCGCCGGCGACTTCCTCACTGCCTCCCACCGCCGCCTCGCTCGCCACCGGACGGATTCGTCTCGCACCCCTAATCCTCCTCGTACCCCGCCTGCGCTAGAGAGTTTGAGGTCAAAGCTCGCATTTTTTTCGGCCTGCGACGAGCTGCTGGGCATGGAGGCGCTGGATTTGCGTGCGCCGGTGTTGTATTTACAATCTGGAGAGGAGTTCTGGATGGGCGAAGTAGGTAGCGGCGGATCTGGAGCGGCGCCGGAGCAGCGGAGCGGCTGAGCCGAGGATGCGCGTGAAGACGGCGTCGTCTTCCTCACCGTTCCCCCACCGTGGTAGCGCGGCCCTGCCCGCCCACGCCATGGTGCCACGGCTCTCCGTGCGTCAGGTACTGCTTCCTCTTCCTGTCTCCGTGCAAAACTACTCCAGGAAAAAGAACTTTTCTTGATGGTACTAGTAGCAGTAGCAATTTCTTGATGGTACTGATCTTGGAGTAGCAGTAGCAAAATTATTTTTTGCGTCAGCTACTGGATCTAGAAGTAGCAGTACCAGTGGCAACTTGGAGTAGCATTAGCAGCTTGAAGTAGCAGTAGCAATAACACTCTCTTTCAGTAGTAACTTGAGTTCTTTCTTGTGTACTGAACTTGCAGTCATTTCTAGGGTTCTACAGATTATTGCAGTAACTTTGGGTTTTCAGAGTTAAATTCGTGGTACTCCTTGCTTGGAGCAGTAGAATTCCTTGTAATGTTGGGAGTAATTTGCATTATTTTCGAGTAAAATGCTGTATTTGCCGTGCCGTGCGGACGGTATTTTTTGAGTAAAATGTTGGAGTAATTCTGTGTTTGTACTCCTGAACTTTTCCTGATCTTCTACTCGTAAAATATTCCTAAACTTGTGCTTGCTTGTTCAAGCTTGTCTCTTATCTCCGTAGCTTGTTTCTTGTGCTACTGTAGTGCAGTAGCTTGGTGCTTGTTTATCAATTGATTGCAGTATAAACATATACTCCGTGCCGTGCAGTGCCAGTGCATTCCTTGCTTAAATTATTTGCTTGCATAGAAGTAGCATCAGTACAAGCTTTACTACACTTGCTTGTTTCAGTTTCAGTTTCATAAAATTTCACTGCAACATTAGGAACTGAAGTAAACTTGCTTGCATGTTTCAGTTTGCTTGTGCCTCTGTACTCATGCTTGTGCTCCTGCATCAGACCGGTCGCTGTATTCGAAAAGCGAGGGCATCAGGAGAGATTACAAGGCCAAGCGATTTTTCTTTGGTCATGGAGTAGATATCAGATTCAGAGGTTTGTCATACAAATATTCATAGTCATGGAGTAGTGCAGGTTCTGTTGCGAGTGTAGTTTGCTCAATACTGTTTCCTGCAAGCTTGCTTGTAATATGGAGTACAGGTAAAGAGGGCCTCTCTGAAAAGGTTGAGTATAGTTCAAATCCACTCTGTTTATTAATCACATTACTTATTGATTGTTTAACCGTTGCTGAACTATAAAGGATGAGGTTTAATTTCCAGGGAACCATAGTCAATGTTTATAGCAATAAATAATCAGTAGATAGGTTCCTTTCTGACTAGTCATTTTCATCGAGCTCTGTACTTTTTGAGTAATGCAATAATTTTGTGAGGGAGTAGGACACCAATATTTGCACATCTTGATTAGTACAGAGTATCTTGATTAGTCCAATTATCTTGCTTGCAAACATTAGCACCAGTTCATATCTTGCAGTAGTGCAACTATTGGAGTTGCTTGCTTGCTTGCTGTAATACTCCTCAAAATTGTTAGCTTCAGGTTTACTTATGAATTTTTTCGTGCTTAAACTAGAATCTGGGAGAGGAAGCCGTGTAAGCTTACAGTAACTTGCTTGCAAGACTCCTGCATGTATTTGCATGAACAAATTTGCATGAACTTGCAACTTAGTCCTGCTATACTCCAAGGAGATCTGATTTCTCTAGCTGGAGCTATGATTTCCATGTGGATCTGCAGCTGCATCTCTGATTTCTCTAGTTGTTCATAGCCTTGGTCCCCATTTAACTTTTGAAGTTCAGTTAACTTTGTTCATCATATACTGTAGTAAATGGGCCGGAGGAGAATCACAGCGAGGCGACGAGGAGGAGATCACGGGCTGGAGGCGAATCCTGGCTAGCTGATCACGACGGAGGGGAGCTGGGGTTCCGGGGATGACCTGCGGCTCCGGTGATCTTGTGCACCGGCAACCTGGGGCTCCGGTGATCTTGGGCGCAGAGGTGATTTGCGCCGACCTGATGCAGCGAGGATTAGCGGGAGGGCCGGCGACGTGCCCCAGCGAGGAGATCTTGGGCGCAAAGGCGAGGATCTGCGCAGACTGATGCAGGGAGGCTCAGCGCGGGGGCCAGCGAGATGTTCCTGGCCGGCGACAACCCCAGCGAGGTGATCCAGATCTCAAACTTTTGGCTGGGGCGAGGGCCAGCGACGCCGTCGGTTTCAGTTTTTTCTTATGTTCGATGTAAGCCTGTAATTGATCGGTTCGCTCGCTATACTTACTTCGGGAGGGCAATGCACATTATTTCCGCTAATGAGTTGGGGCAGACACGTGATTTGGGCGATTTTTGCACCCAGTCGGAAATTGCTTTAAGGTCATATATTTCAGAACAAAGGGATAATTTTTTTTGTTAGTTAAAATCTAAAGAAAAAATTTCCGTGTTTAGTTTGGGCATCAACCAACGAGCAATGTCATATTTTACTTTTTGATAACAACAATGTCATATTTTGCTTTGCATGTCACGTAGACTAAGATATCACAGTAGTAGTAAAATGTATTTTAGAATTTTTGAAATGTCAAAAAAATTATCGTGTAAACCTCGACATTCTATGTGCTCAAAGTTGTATACAAAATAAAGAAATTTTGTGTGTTGTGTTTAAAAAGATAAAATTGATGCTAAAACAGGCTTTTCACATAACATATTTTTTGTCTTTTCTACAGAGGCACAAAACTTGGTGTGTGCATAGAGAATGTCGATGTATGCTCTGAATGTTTGTTCATAGATATTTCGAAATGTTTTTTCCCGTATTGCATTTTTATTTTTGTGTTGAACCGATCGAGACTCCTTTTCCAATCGCGTGTGTACCACTCGAAAAGTTGGACTTCATCATAATATTCCTATGTTGGTGTGGAGTGAAGTTGATGAGACAATATCCAACATCCAAATTCACAGAATTACCATTCAGCCAATAATCTCAACATGCAAATATTAAAATATATATATGAAAACATTGCCAAAATGCAAAAGAACATTGCATTCATGACTAATAGGCCATATTTAGATCACTATGAATGTTGCATGTGGGTCCACATGTTTCAAAGGTGGTAGATACATATGGATCCATACGTATAGAAGTGCTGCATGTGGATCCACATGTACCAAACATGGTAGATATACAATTAGAAAGCTATGAGTATTGCATGTGGGTCTACATGTCCCAATGTGCTATTTCAAAATATCTAGGGGAGTTACATGTGGGTCCACATGTCCCAAGTGGTAGATACATACCTGTATGACCTACAAGACATCTGGATCCACATGCACCATCCCTATAAATTGACCTAGAACTATCATGTGGGTCCCACATGTCCAAGGGCCACATGCACCATCCCTTGGACATGTAGACCCACACATGTCTACCCTAACCATCTTCAGGACATGTGTGGACTCACATGCAACTCTCCTTACAGAGATAGGTCTGCCCCTACAATCTTTTGGATATATGTCGTCTCACCACAACACTCCTAGCCATCTAGGTATACATCTAGCT
Organism: Poa pratensis; assembly: GCA_947311845.1. NCBI lineage: Eukaryota > Viridiplantae > Streptophyta > Magnoliopsida > Poales > Poaceae > Poa > Poa pratensis. The sequence continues at coordinate 1,156,409 of CAMZMU010000021.1, forward strand.
ATCACCTTTTAGGCATGTGGACCCACATGAAAACACTCCTATCACGCTAGTTTGGTCTACCCTTAGCACCCTTGGTACATGTAGAGCCACATGCAACACTCTCATTGTAATCTAGTTGTATATCTACCACCTCCCGGACATGTGGACCCGCATGAAACACTCTTTTCTTTGTTTGCATGTTGTGGGACCCACATGATAGTTCTATGTCAAACTTTTTAGGGATAGTGCACGTGGGTCCACATGTCTAGTAGGTCCTAAATGTATGTTTACATTTGTGGCACGTACACCTATGTGCAAACACCTCTAGTCATCTTGACCTTATGGGACATATGGACCCACATGAAATACTCGTAGTTGTATAGTTGTATATCTACTACCTTTGGGACATGTGGACCCACATGCAACACTCCTAACTATGTTGCATGTTGTGGGATCACATGATAGTTCTAGATCAAACTGTTTAGGGTTGGTGTATGTGTGTCCAGATGTCTAGTATGTCATACATGTATGTGTCTACCACCTTCATAACATGTGGACCCACATGCAACAGACCTAGCTAGTCATCGTATCCTAGCACATATGAGACATGTGGACCCACATAGAACATTCATAGTCATCTAGTTTTATATTTATCACTTTTAATACAATAAACCCACATTCAAACACATGTAAGAACCCACACATGTAAGAACCCACATATGTCTACCCTTACCACCTTCAGGACATGTTTGGACTCACATGCAACTCTCCTTACAGAGATAGGTCTGCCCCTACAATCTTTTGGATATATGCCGTCCCACCACAACACTCCTAGCCATCTAGGTATACTTCTAGCTATCACCTTTTAGGCATGTGGACCCACATGAAAACACTCCTATCACGCTAGTTTGGTCTATCCTTAGCACCCTTGGTACATGTAGAGCCACATGCAACACTCTCATAGTAATCTAGTTGTATATCTACCACCTTTCGGACATGTGGACCCGCATGAAACACTCCTTTCTTTGTTTGCATGTTGTGGGACCCACATGATTGTTCTATGTCAAGCTTTTTAGGGATGGTGCATGTGGGTCCACATGTCTAGTAGGTCCTAAATGTATGTTTACCTTTGTGGCACGTACACCTATGTGCAAACACCCCTAGTCATCTTGACCTTATGGGACATATGGACCCACATGAAATACTCGTAGCTGTATAGTTGTATATCTACTACCTTTGGTACATGTGGACCCACATGCAACACTCCTAACTATGTTGCATGTTGTGGGATCACATGATAGTTCTAGATCAAACTGTTTAGGGCTGGTGTATGTGTGTCCAGATGTCTAGTAAGTCATACATGCATGTGTCTATCACCTTTAACATGTGGACCCACATGCAACAGACCTAGCTAGTCATCGTATCCTAGCACATATGGGACATGTGGACCCACATAGAACATTCATAGTCATCTAGTTTTATATTTACCACTTTTAATACAATAAACCCACATTCAAACACTCCTATGTATGTTGAATTAGCTACCCTTCCATCCCTAGTAAGGTAACTAATTTAAATATCTCTGCTCTATAATACGACTTGTGGTGAGGGCTGGTACTTGTAAGTCAAAACACAAAACGAAATACACCGCAGCAGTTCTGAACTGAAAAAGTGATCGGAAAAGGAGTATTCATGTATAAAAATACCCATAGATACGTGATGTGCATGCTGTCGAGGGAAGAAGTTGTAGTTCAGCTATAGTAGCAGCAGTTCTGAACTGAAAAAGTGTGGCTATTCATGTGAAAAAATGACACTGCTCATGCCTACCCCGCACCAATACATCAAGAAAAGGTAGACATGCAATTAAATACAACAACGATTGAAGTACTTGGTAGTGCATGAATCTTTTCACTGTGAAAATAACTAGACAGAACCAGACGAGAAAATAAAGTGAAATGCTGCCTCGTCCTTCTTCAGTTTCATTACACGAGTTCATTATGTATAAAAAAGTTTACACACACAATGAGAAGCAGTTTAGTACACCGATAGAGGTATTTCTTTCTGAACTTCACAAATATATCTATCCTAACTTACATGTGTCTCATCTCTGAACTTTATTTGCACTTAGTACGAGAATGATCTATGAGTTCAGTATCTAAAGAAGCGTATGCTGCTAGTATCCCAAAGACATTGTTCAGACTTCAGACGCTCAGCTCGGAGGAGGTTCAGACGCTCAGCTCGGAGCAAGCCAGGCCGGGCTGCCGCCGTGAAGTTTGGATCGTTGGTCACCGGCAACCAAAGCTGCTCACGGAGGTATCCCAGGCAGACAAGGGACTTTGCCACGGCTCGAGTCCAGCCAATGGAGGGGGAGGAGCACCAGCTGGGCCATGCGCCTCTGGTCGTCTGGGCGTGGAGCTGAGGCGACACATGAGGCAAGCGACCCAGGAGATGGACATGGTAGAAGGTGGTGCGGCGCAAGGCGGGAGGTCGCCGGGCGGCGCGTCGAGGGAGGACGCCGGTGCGGCGCCGGAAGGCGCGCGGCAGCCGCCGGGCCGTGGGGGCGCCGGTGGATGGCGACCTCGCCGGGAGGCACGCGGGGCGGCGACCAGCCTGTGGAGGCAGTTCACGGGAGCTCGAGTGCGTGGTAGGCGGTGGGCTCGGTCGGCGGGTGGTGTTTTCAACATGTAGCTATTGGAGATATTATTAATAAGATGTGTCATTCATTACGTAGACAATGTTAGCACATTGGCTGTGCTCGATGCGCAGTGCTTGGGAGACGCAGGTTCAAGTCCCCACGGCCGTAATTTACTTTGCATTTTTTCACCGGCTGGGCTCGCCCAGTTTGAGCTGGCTCGGCTCGAGCTGGACGGGTACGCGGCTCACCAGGTCGGGTCGGCTCGGCTCGAGCTGAACTGGTACGTTTATGTGATTGTAGGCTTGGGGTGTATGGAAGTAGGAGCCTTAACTGTATTTGCTTCCATATTCTCGAACCTACTGATTATTGCTGCGTTTGGGGAATAGTCATGCAGCGAGCGATATCCACACAATTCTGATCATGATCACTATCATAGAAGCATGGTGTTATATGTATGAAACCACAATCACAGATAGACTTTTGACCGTGCAAACGCGGAGGAGAAACGGGGGACTTAGACCTAGTCAAGTCTTCTTTGATAGCAATCGAACTAATCAAGGTTTCTATATGAACGAAGCGTGATGCCCATGAACACCTACACCTCAGAGTTCACAAAAGGAAAGACCATCTACAACTCAGCTGATATAGAGAGGGTAGCATCTATGAATTTCTTTTGGAAGGATTTAGACACTGCAGTAGCGAGCAGGGTTGTAAAGGCCACAACAGCAGCAGCTCAAGCTGTTGCCGGATGTGACGCGGCACGAGACCATGCTATCGGAGTGGTTGCTGCTGGCAATGACGATGCAGCAGCATCGGCAGCTATGGACGCTTGTGTCTGCTGTGGTGCTTCTTCTTTGGAAGCTCTAGAAGCCGCTGCCCGATGTGAAGCAGTAGCTGTAGAAGCTCCTGAAAACTATAGCACAGCAGCAACTTTTGCCTATACAGACGAGTTTGGTACTGCTCCAACTCCTGCAGCAACTGCGGACAATAGTCGGACGACGGCGTGTCTATACTTCAATCTCAACAAGTTGACTATGGTAGTAGGACTGACCATGCTGTTACTGCTGCTAACCATGAAAAAAGGCAAGTCTGGATTAACGCTTTTATACATACAATTTATGGTGGTAGCCCTCACCTTCCTAGTTGCCGGTTCCTTCGTCACCGGCACATATGGGGAAGAAACGGGCATTCAAGCGGTTCTTCCATCCTGTCTTATATACGCCACTGCCATTGCAGCCGGTTATGGTGTTACACGTGTAATAGACATGTACAATTGAAACTTTGGCTATAACCTCGGCCTATAGGGTGCGGTAGCGTGGTGGGCGTCAGTACAGGACGAGATCGTCCGACCAGAAATAAAAGGAACGACCAAGTTTTTTTCTCAAGAAAATGCAAAAAGTTTCGTGTTCTGGTTCATCTATTATATACTAAAAGCAAAATGAGTTAGCTAATAGAGCCACCACGTTAAGCCACATCATCTTAATTAATTTTAGTAGTTAGATTTAAAATCAATGGTTAAGGAAAGAATATTAGTTACGTAACGGTGGTAGTTCACGATAAAACATGAAAAGGTCACGATATATTGGAGCTGCACCAGTTTTTACGTGACCTTCTCAAAAAAAAAAAACGTGACCTAGGCCCATTGAGTCCATGTGGAGCACGGAACTTGGTCAAATGAAATTCAAAGCTGAACGACAAATACAAACGAGTCCATGTGGAGTACGTAGCTTTGCGTTCTATTGCTGATCATGACATTAACATGCGACTATGGGAGGTTTAAAACTCGGGACATGGATAGATCGATGCACATCAGCCTCTCACGAATATGCACATGAGGAATGCAATACAGCTCTAACTTAAGACGGACCATGTTAGTTGTTAGCCACACACCATCTAATTATTCATGATTATTAACAAAAATAAAACGTATTTTCAATTATAAAATAAAATGTTCTTTTTTCAGAGTATAAACTAAATGTTCTAAATAAATAAAACGTTTTTAAAATTATAAAATAATATATATTTTTTCAGATTATAAACTAAAATGTTCTATATCATGATCGGCTCAATTAGCGCAGGTATACATATCCTGGATATCTAAATGCAGATGGCTTACTTGATTCCTTCGTATAGATCACTCGAGAGATCAAAGTCAAAAACTAAGAATGAACACACATAGGAGACGTGGGCATAGCATTATCCACCAGATAGGGAAAATTAGATAGATTTGAGGTTGAGACTAACTTTTTTAGATAAAGGGTATATATTAGTTTGAGAACATATCAATTACTCCTTCCTCTGCAACAACGCAATACCCTAATGGCATTACAAATACATGGACGAAAAAAGAAGAATAAGCTAGAAAACAAAAGTCCCGAGCTCCAGTCATTACAGCAGCACAAACACCACCAAAGCAACAACTCATGTCCAGATTCTCCAAAAGAAACGCCAGAAGGAAACAGTGCATAAGCGCCATCGTCGTCCGATCGAAGATCATGGTTTTTCACTATGAAAATAGTCCCCACTATTAAAATAATGTCTACAAAAAGCCATTGTCAGGCATAACCAATTTAAAAAAGCAAGCTACAAGACCGACCATATTATACATGAAAATAAAAGCACAAAGAGATGCGTATGAGTACCACTGGTCCTATTAGAAAAACCGTGACAACCACCCTAGGAAAATGATGGGGTCGGGCAAACCTATTGTTTGTGGAATACCGTATCGGCCAATAGGACGTATGTTGTCATAAGAAAATAAGAAACCAACAAATTTGACATCTAAATTGCCAGAGGTTCGATCTTGATTCTTTGAAGATGTGGGAAGCAAAAACTGAAAAACAGTTAACTATATTTACAGCCGATTCTAATGTAACGAGAGATAGTTTTTAAAGTCTCAAAAAGATAATTTTAAAATATATGATTAACTAATCTCTGATTGTATCCTCAAAACATTGTTTTTTCCTTTCAGTGAAAATAGCTAATAGTATCTGTAGTAATCTACCATAGTCTAGAAATCTTTGAATCGACAAATTATATAATAAATACCTAATTTGATAAAAATGGGCTAAACTAGAAATGGTTAGCTAATAGTATCTGCATTAATCTACCATAGTCTGGAAATCTTTGAATCGACAAATTATATAATAAAGACCTAATACGATAATATTGGGCTAAACTAGAAATGGTTTAATAAAAAATGTATGGCTATTAATTTACTGGAGCCTATTTCTATTGTATTAAAAAAAATTAGATCTTCAAGTATGCCTAAATACAAAATTACATTAGATCAACATACAATATTAGGAAAGGTAATATATTTTAAAATGCACAACATTCACGGTGACCGAGGAATCGATTTTTATTTTATTGCATAATATGAATATCCTTGCAATTAGAAATTCTATTTAATTTGAATATATTCAAAATGATGCCCTCACATTTTTCTTATGCTTATGTATGATAATGAGTATTTGCATTGTAATATTATCTGAACACTTCTCTCCATATATAACTAAGAAATGTCATAGTTGCCGATTATGCAGACATACTTGCAAACGAGAGGACGAATATTAACAAATATATGGAAAGGAACACTGATAGTTCAGCCATAGATGCGGAGAAAGTAAACTTAATTTGCTTACGTAAAATTCAGTAGACTCATTGGTAGTTTTGATAAATACGTAACATCATTTCAATAACATACTAAAGTAACAGTACATATTACCTTAAATTAAAATAGATTTTTAAGATGACGCCCTCGCATATGCGAGGGCCACCCTGCTAGTTGATAGAAAGAATGTTGATTGCAGGCCTAATACTAGGCCGAAACACCCATCTCTCTAGATAAGAAATGACCAACGACCGCTAGAGGAACATTACAACACAGTTGTGAATACCCATCACTAAATAAGTTGTGAACAGAGCTCACGCTTCTTGGCTTTATTTTCCTAACTGAAGAACAAACGAAACCGCTTTTTTTTTAATAAGAAGGTAGAGACATCTCTACCCTATATATATTCAAACGCAGACCGAGGTCTGAGAGTTCAAAGAAACACAGGTTCCTGGGCCTAACAGGCAACAACCAAGCAAATAAAGGACATCAAGAAAACGACACTGCTTGATAACTGACAGAACTGAATCTAAACCTACAGCTTGTCATACAGGAAATCAGACAGTACCTTCATTGACTGGTGCAAGGCCAACTCACTGGCTGACATTTAGAAACTGCAAAAGTCAGTCCAGGTACAAGTAGCAGGAGGAGTAATAGTACTGCCTCAGCTTAAGTGGTCGACTAAAGAAAAACAGTGGTGTGGTAAATACATATTTTTTGTCCATAATATGTAAAAAAAATCGAAAAGAAGGCCTGACATTTAGGAGCATGGCACATTCGAGGCAGACAGTATTGGGCTCATTATTTTGCCAGAATGACAGCCATCATTGTTCATGCCTAATGGATGAGCCCACATCCAGTTCCCATCGTGGAGACTGGAGATAGCAAGTAACAATTTGCACCTAAAACGAAAACAACTAACAAGGAGCAGACTTGCCATGTGCTATGTGCTACAGGATTGCTTAATAAACCTGAATGAAAATGATAACAAATGGGTGCTGATACCTGACAACATCAGCTGGAATGCATACACACAAATGGCTGACGGCATCAGCTTGGGATGGTGAACTGCATCAGTACTTCCTACATGCCGATAACGTAAACAGAGAGCCTGGCAGCAGACATTATGGTAGCTAGCTAGCAAGGCACAGAAAGAGCATAAGCAACAGCACACGGTACCAGAAATCAGAAGATTGGACAGTGTTACCAACAAACAAAGTCAGATGGCGTCATTACAACATCGATCAAGAAAACTAATAAACTTCTTAGAGAGAACTAATTTACTTAGCAAAGTAACCATGTAGGACAAAAAAAAAGTTTCATGCATGCGAAGTGGTAACTACTCAGGTTTTGTAAACAGAAGATTGATCATCAGATTCTAAATTGGTAGGTACATAATTGGGAAGCAGAACATAACATTGCTCACGTCCGAGTAGTCCCCAGGAAGAATAACATTAAGGTTAAATATTAACTGTGTGCTAATTTCCTACCTAACTAGTGCCTGCAAGGAGACAAAAATAACTGCATATTACAACAATTCCTTTCAAGTAAATAGATATAAGCATGTCTGCATTGTGTGGAGTCTCCAAACCTAACTAGAAGTTACTAGTTGACATGTACGTGCAACGCACGTTATCACAATTAAAATGGGCAACTACAAGTAAGAAAAGACAAAAGCTATGAAACAGAAACTACAACATGTCTTACGAATAGGCATCAACAAATAAGAACTTGCTTTGGTCAGATGATTAACAAAATTACTTACCACTGAAATATTCAGGCCTGCTCAAGGATGGGTTGATGGGACCTCCGTTCAGCTGCTACTTCATGAGGTGATGCCATCCATCGCTATAACACAACGGGTGTGTGCCCGTGAACTTGTAGAAAAGATGTAAATACCCATCAGGCCAACATGGGTACATGTACGTTGGTAATTAAATTTAATCCTTAGACCACTGCAAAGACACACTTTGTGTATCTAAATTGAGGAGAAATTACCAGCGATAAATGTCAACCACATGACGTGGATGATGTCTGATTCTACCGTTTCTCCGGCAATAGGGCATCGGTGCTAGCAGCTGCAAAAGATTATTTATCTACAGCAGCCATACGTGGTTTGCTTTCTTCTTCTCTGTCCTAGAAAATTAGACTCGAATCGTACAACAAGTGTATGTGGGAGTGGTCCCTTCTGATTATATGCCAAAAAATCCGGGAGAAGATTGGAGCCGGCGGCCACGGTGGTAAGGCCCTTACCGCAAGGGGCCGGAGAAGAAATAAATCAGCAAACCGAAACAACAGTTGAACCCGTAACTTTGGTGGAACACCGGAAGTCGTCAACGGCGACGGCAATGTCAAGCACGGGCTGAACGAAAAGACTGGAAGCTTCGGGCGTGGCAATGTCGGAGCTGAGGTTTCGTGCAAGGACTCGAGGTCGGGCGTGGCAATGTCGAGAGCTGAGGTTCTGTGCAAGGGACCCGAGTCCTTTTTATTCGTGGCTTCGGGTTTCCGATGCGGCAAGGAATTCCATGTCAGGCGCGTGCTCTAGGAGAGTTCTGATCGAAGCAGTGTCGGACAATAATAATTTAGAAATTAATGCTTTAATTTTTGGCGAAGTGGACTGAACTAAATTGTGGGACAAGATAACGAAGCCGAGGCCGTCGGCGCGGCTTGTTCCACCAGGCAGCTCGCTCCGGTCCAACAAGGGCACTGACCAGGCCGCGTACAGGATGCTGCCGTCTCAACAACAGCAGTTGCCGCCGCCTCCGCGCCATTGTCGCTGCCTCGTCCAAAGCATCGCCATGGCGGCTGCTGCAGCTTCATCTCCTACACCGTGGTCACCGTCGTCGTTGTCGCCATCCTCGCCGCCACCGCGCCGTGTGGCCGCGCCGCTGTCGCGGGGTGGCCTCTGCTGCAGATGGACTGGACGGCGCTGGAGCAGTATGCCGGCAGAGCATATGGCCGACGGCGCATTGAAGCCATCTATCTCTACCAAATCCTGCCTGCCCAAATGCCGCGGTCGGGTCTGCCCCAATGCCGGACTGGAGGCGCGGCCGTGCGCCTAAGGGGAAAGAGGGGGAGGGGCAAGGCGTCCGCTCGCTCAAAGCAATGGTGGCATGGTCGGCCCGCGAAACGGCCGCGCCCATCGTCGTGCTCCGTCGTGCTCCTAACTGGACGGCCGCGCCCGTCACCATCGTCGAGGCCGCGCTCTGGTGCTCGCCGTTGCCCTCGAGCGCTCGCCTCCCCGGCTTGCCGCGCCCGTCGACGTGCTCCTGCCTGGACGCTCCTGTCTGGCCGGTCGTGTGCTCCCCGGCTGGCCGCGCCCATCGCGCGTGCTCCTGCGGTCAATCTAAGGCCGCGCTCTGGTGCTCGCCGTTGCCCTCGAGCGCTCGCCTCCCCGGCTTGCCGCGCCCGTCGACGTGCTCCTGCCTGGACGCTCCTGTCTGGCCGGTCGTGTGCTCCCCGGCTGGCCGCGCCCATCGCGCGTGCTCCTGCGGTCAATCTAATCTAGCCGGTGGTAATCCACACGTAATTATCACGAAATTGAAAAGGTGTGTTGAGTTGTCAAACATTGGAGCGATCTGGAGCGTTGATCAAATATTGAACGGTTGTGATTTAATGTATCAACACAAGTTTGCTCTTTTAATAGTAGTATAGATTGATCATGAAGAAAAGTTAACTATGGTGCAAATAACTAAGTTAGAACAAGTGCCGCCCGTTCTTCTAAAATCAGTTACAGCTTTTCAAGTCAACAAATACGACAGTTTGCCACATTTCATCGTCAGCTAGAACAAAAGATAGAACCATGGAACACATATAAATTGCTAGAAACTAAGCAAGAAGACCGGTACAATCTCCAGAAGGAAACAAGACATAGATAAAGAGGCAAAGTCAATTGTTCAGGTTAAGAAACAGAAGTTCAGCTAGAACAACAGTGAGAGCCTCTTGGTCATAACTTCATCTGCATCGTCAACAAAGAAAAAAACAAGCTCATAGTTCAGACACTGCGGATCATGAGGGAACATATCTGAATAAGCAGCAGGAGCAGCAGCTCACACTCAACAACATTCAGATGATGAAAGGCGAAGCATTGACAACATAACCCTCTAGTGCCGGAAAGAAGGTATGCTGCACAAGAGTTTGTCGGAGCCGAAGTTGAGTAGTCCTGAGAAATTCACGATGGAAACTCGAGACCAGCTTGCCATTGGTGTCAAACTGGGGCCAATAGCTCCTGTGCGACGTCTTTGTGGGGAATTGTCTGCGATGCTACATCTTTCGTAACAATAGCTGTGGTGTGACATGCCTTTGTGCAGAAATAGCCCAGGCACGATATGGCTGTTAATTTATTATCCCACGCGGTAAACCCCGTTTGACCGTTCAATGGATAAGTTTATGACAAGTGGGACCTCACGCATGCGTGCTCTGAAGCGGTGATAATAGCTCCGATGCGACAGCTGCATCTGTTCATCGTGGGGGAACAAACTCTGCCACGCGCCGGCATCCCTCGGAGCTCACTCCTGTCCTGCTGTCTCGGCTTCTCCGGGCTGGAGGAGATCATCCCTACGACGGCGGTAGATGGAGCGGCCGATTCGAGCGGTGGCGCGAGAAGAGAAGCGGCAATCGATTCGAGCGGCGGCGCAAGAAAAGAAGCGGCGATTCGAGCGGCGGGCGGCGACGCAGGGCTTGCGGTCACAATGCAAAGTAAGGGCGTCGAGGGTGGATGGAGGATGGGGTGGTGCGGGTCGCCGGTCGCGGAGGCGACCGGCGGCCCTATTTGTGACTCGTGCAGCGGCGAGGGACAGCAAGCGACCCTACCGGATTTCGGTGAATCAGGTCTTGAAGCGGGCGTGGAAGCGCTACGGCATCGACGGTAAGGGTTTTTCGCTCGGCAGTCAATCGCCGCCGATGACGAGCAGGGGTACCACATCGAGCAGGAGTTCAGCTAGTTCATCGAGCCTGGACATCGAAGTAGCTTTGATCCTATGCGAGATGAAGAATCAGCTACAGAGCTGCTAGATGGAGCTGGAAGCTTGAGCTGCATTATGTAGATAGGAAGTGTAGTGAATTTTGGTAGGTGCCTGAAAGTTCAGGCAATATTTGTCCAGCGCGGGGAGCGTGTGGGGGAGTAATTTTGTGAACTGGGCATGTGGACTGCATTCTGTCGAACACCCTGGGGGCGTGCTCTGGACATCCCGATGTTGTCATTCGCAAGTTCCGTTGGGTGAAACCTTGTAAAAAATGTATATTCTGGTGTTCCTTGTTCATGTGTTCCTTGTTCTTGTGTTCCTTTTTCTTTTTGTCAACAATGCAACATACAGCTACCTTTGGCGAACTGTCGAACATGGGGGCATGCTCTGGACACGCCCGATTGTGGCATTCGCACGTTCCGTCCGATTGAAAACGAGTTAGGAAACAATATTTACATTTTTGTGCGCCACAGTACATTTAGTATAACTTTGTAGTTATATGTTTCCGCTAGTTTGAACCTTGCTCTGTTGAGTTTTTGTGAAAAACCTTGTCCAAATGGCATTGCTCTGTTGATTTTTTGTCAAGTCGAAACCTTGTCAACTAGGTAGAGGCTTATAAAAGATGTCATCTATAGAAGGTTTCTTCTTTTTTGATTTTTTATATTCAAACCCAGGGTCATATGTACTTATCAAATGGTTTATTATGTTTTTTCATTTTTTTGATTTGTAAATATTTCCTCCTAATGATGGTAGATTTGTCGCAAACATAGGCATAGCCTAATGGCAAAGGGTTGATGACTCCCTTTGCCCACCCAAGTTCGAGTCCCCATGCTCGCAATTTAGGTGTTGCACATTATTCCCGGTCCAGTGGCTTCGTGGGTCGGGCAACTGACTATTATAAATTTATCTATAATAGTGAGTTGTCCCATCTATTAAGATGCTGCACTGGGACAAATTTTTTGAATTTTTTAAATAATATGAAAATTATTTATTTTCTTTTGATTTTTTGAATTCAAGTTTGAACCAAAATTCAAATTTACATGTTATTTGTGCTAGGCTTGGATGTTGCAATGATTTCATACTATTATGTACTTGTTTGATCTAACTTGGTCATCAAACCGAGCCTTTTGCTAAGTCTTGAACAAAAAGTGTTTCAAATGAGCTCTAAAGGTAGGGTAAACGGCTCCATTCCTAAGCAAGATTTTTTCAACCTTGTCAAAATCAGCGAAATAACTTTCCTACACATCTATTCAATAGATATACTATGTGCGCAGGTTTTTCCATTTTTTGATTTTTTGGAATATTTTATGATTATTTTGAATTCGGTCAAACCTAAGTTTGACCAACTTTTAAACAAGTTTAAAATACCAAAATGAAAAACTAAGTCTGGGTCATTCTTAGTCACACCAAAATGAAGCTTTTGTGATTTTTTTAAATTTTTAAAACATCAAACCCTCTCTCACTTCCTTGAACTCTCTGCAACTTCGTTCGTGGTAAGTCATTTGTGTGAAGAATTTCTCATGAAAATACTCATATACCAAGTTTATATTTTTTTCATAACTATGTCATGTAAGTAGACCATGTGCGCTGGTTTTATGTTATTTTTTTTTTGAATTATTTGTGCTCATTTGAATGTTTGGTCAAACTTAGCACAAAACCGTTGACCGACTAAAAATCAAAGTTTATATTTTTTTTTGATAACTATGTCATGTAAGTAGACCATATGCGCTGGTTTTATATTTATTTAATTTTTTTTGAATTACTTATGCTCAACCCTAGCTCATTCCATCGATATCGTGAACGTGTGAATGTTGGAATTGAAATGTGGATATAATAAGTTTTATATTTTTAATAGCAACTTAGTTGCATAAGTAGACCATGTGCGCTGGTTGTATGTTGTTTTAATTTTTTTTGAATTAGTTGTGCTCAAACCTAGCTCATTACATCGATAGCTTGAATTGTGTGAATGTTTTTCATTTAACTGTGGATATAACAAGTTTTAATTTTTTTAGCAACGTAGTTGCATAAGTAAACAGTGAGCGAAAGTTTCATATTTATTTGATTTTTTCTACATTATTTATGCTCAACCCTAGCTCACTGAAAACCCTAAACCCCGGAAACCCTAAACCCCGTCCGAAACCCCCCTGCTTCAGAGCCGTTGATCGCTGGTTAGTGAACGGTTGGATCAGACGGAAACCCCCCGATCCGCGCCACTCCCAGTTCTGCGCTCTGATTGGCCACTCCCAGTTCCGCGCCATTCGTAGGAAAAAAAAACTAAATTTGGGCCCAGCATCAGGATTTGGCCCGCTGGTTAGTGCAAAAATGGTGTTTTTTTTTCTATTCTCACCGCCTCGCCACGTGCAAACGGCATGGCCCAACCAAATAACGGGCCACGGCCCTCCGTTCACTTTCCCATGCCACGGCCCACCGTTTTTTTTCCCGACCGCCTCCCGTTCCCCTCTTATCCACTCAGATGTGTCGTACCCTAGCTATTTTGCACCATTTCAGATCTGCGCCGCCCCCGCACCCTCCCTCGCCGCCGATGACCAAATCCACGGGAAACCGCCGCCGCCACCTACAGATCCAGCTCCACCCCACGAAGATGATGAGGCGTGGGGGTTCCAGCTCCCGCGGTGGCCATTCCGGCTCCAGAAATCGCTCCGACGAAGACCGGAAGGCGCGGAAGCGGCCGGCTGACCCCGAACGCGCGAGGCGGGTTCATTCCGACGTCGGTCGGAAGCGCGGCACGTACAAGTGGCTACACAGGGCCTAACGCCGCCGCCAGCGTTCGCCCGTCGTGAGGTGGAGGAGTATGACCGCAGCGTGGCGGCGCGCGGCCGCCGCTACGAGCACGGGAGCTCCTCCAACGCGGGGAGCTCCCGCATGGCGGCACGGGCGCCACAGCTGCCACCGCCGAAGAGGGAGGAGGAGCAGCAGCAGCAGGACCGCCCACCGCGCCACGGCCTGCTGCCCGGGGACTTCGCCGCCGACGAGGACCTGGATCGGATCACCGAGGAGGTGATACAGCGCAGCAAGCAGCAGCAGCAGGACGTTGAGGTGCGCCGTCAGGAACAGGAGGAGCTCAACGAACACCGCCTCCAGAGCGCTATCGACGCTTCCCTCGACCCCATCATCGAGGTCAGCTCGGACTCCGACTCCGAGTTCGACTGGTCCGACTGAGCGGCGCCGCCGCCTCGTCGCCGCCGCACCCCCGAGGCTCCGAACGCCCAATTTTGGATCTGCGTTTAGTGGTAGAGCAGCGTCGACGCCCAATTAGCTGGGCTAACTATGTAATCGGGCTTGTGCCCGCGTGTGTGGCTTTTGATTCGATGATCGCCACGAACAACTAAGCTATGTAATATGTCCAATTTCAGTTTATGTTTAGTTATATTTCATGAATTCTGCACACTTCAGTTCTGGTTAATGATTTAGTTCAGAAATTGCGCAAATGAATCTTCAGTTCAGTTCAGAAAAGCTCATCGGAGTTGCCGCGCTTCGTCGCCGGAGAAGAAGAAGACATGCCCGGGAGGATGCGCGCGCAGCCGAGGATTATAACGGTCATCGTTGTTGACGTGGATAAGTGGTGGGTCCCACCCGGCTCCCCATAATCCTAACACCTACGATTAAGCGCCTTGTCGCAGCAGAGCAATTTGTGCAAAGAGCGATGTCGTAGCAGAGCAATTCCTGCCAACGACGTCGCTGCCCATGAATTGCCATTGAAAAACGTCGCATAGGAGCTATTTGCCCGTCAAACTGAAGTAGCCAATCGCCAAATTTAACTAGAACGAGCACATCACCATCCCTAGATGAAACCACCACAACCTATCCATGTTAAATAACTAAGGAAAATTTACTGTGTCAAAAAAGTTATGGTATTATACCGGGGATCTATTCACGAATATCATATACTTAAATCAATGAGCCATTGTGGACCCTTCATTTTCTCCTCGTCGCGAAGCACCTGCGACAGCACCTCCCGCCGCTATAGCTGCCACCACAACCTATCCCCCAGTCGGCACTGCCACAACCACAAGCAGCACCATGAGTTCAAGGTTATGGCCTTTGGTCTCAGCCAGGCCCTACTCAATATCTTCAGTTCAAGATGGGTAAGGTTTGGGTCTACCCGTGGGTACATGACTATACCCATACCTTACTCACGACTTAATGGATAGGGTATGGGTATTATCCATGGGTACAAAAACGTGGCCATACCCTACCCATATGGATACGGTACTACGGGTACTCGTACCCATGGGTAAAATTGACATCCTTAGAGCAGGGAGACGTGGAACACTATTTCGTTAGTGTGCCTCCGTACGGACACTCGGCGAAGTGTCAACTATGCCGAATATTTTCCCTTTTTTCGAAAAGGATGTGTCGCCGGACTCTGCATCAAAACAGCCTTTTTTTTATTATACTTATTATGCAACAAAACCTGACAAAACGAATACACAGCAGAAAGTTTTCCCTATCACTCGTTTAGGGGAGCGTCTCTACCGAGTGTCCAAGGAAATACACCCAGCAAAGCTTCTTACACTTGGTAAAGACGTCGATTGAGTGTTGTCGCAAGCAGAGTGCATCCTTGAGTAAACAGAAAATATGACACCAATTTCTTCTAGTATCAGTTATGTTGTGCGCAGTAATAAATGGAACCTCGAGCCATGTCAATGCACTGTCTGAATAGGTCATTTCATGGCTAAGCTTGCGTGAGCGTTGTGTGAACCGTGTAGTGAAAATACAAGCCACGGGCTGTGAGCAGAGCAAAAGAAAAGGGGACAAAAACAGGCTCACAAGAGCATCATCAAGCAACCGAGCACAGAGTAGCAGTAATCAGATTCAGCCCACATGAGTACTTGCCAGCATCACTGCAAATCCTGGCAGTATCACAAACCAAATCGTGGCCGCTGCGGTGAGTGTGGCTCGTCTCACACTGACTAAATAATACTAGCAGTAATCAGATTCAGCCCACATGAGTGCTTGCCAACATCACTGCAAATCACTGGCTGTGAGTGTGGCTCGTCTCACGCAAACGCCGCTTTGGCCGGGCTCCTTTCTGTAAACACCTGATGCGTATGCGCGAGTGTTGTCTGAACCTGCAAGCGTTTCTGGCTGCTTCTTTGTACAGAAAACACATGGACATGTTCAGGCAACAAAGTGCACATGCTACTATCGTTTGATGCCAAATATTCTCGCAACATTTCACAGCTTGAGACCGTCAACCCGGCCGTCATCACTTCCACCTGACGGCAAAAAATACATTTTGATTTCGGTTTGACAAAATATATATATGCTTCATGATTTGAAAAGAAAACATTTCAGAACTATGGCTGAGCCTGACCTGAAGATGCTTCATGATACTGTCTGAAAGGCCGGGTACAAGCTAGGCACTGCTAACTCCAGCAGAATAACAACAGCAAACCCAGAAGAAATTCCACACGCACCCCACACAACAACATGCATGATGGGAAGTTGATTTTATAACACACACATATTACACGTAGTACAGTCTTGGCACAAATGAAGCGCAGCGACCTTCATTTTACAAACAAAAGAAAAAAAAAACAAAGTGCCTGACATTACATTCACCAGTACGTCCAGCATTTCGACAGTTTCCCACAGGGACGACACACTTTTCAAATCACAGCTGAGAAGAACAAAAGTATCTGAAGAGGAGGGCATGCATGACTTGTTCCGAAAGGCCTTGGCGTGGCTCTTGAGCTTGTCCTCAACTGCTAATAATTTTGGTCGTTCCGAATTTTGACATGTACCATGCAGACTCTTTGGATCACACAGAAAATAATTATTGATGATAAAAAAAGTGTATAAATAGACTTGTAACATCTCAATATACAATTCAGCTCCAGCTCAAGTCGAATGCAAGTTAACAACAAGTACTACACGGTATGCAAATTATTACAAGTTCCGATTCGACTACTGAATATTACAACAACTCATTCAAACGGTATTCCATAGGCCGTGTCGGGGTCATGATGGACCAAAGCAGCTGGAGACAGTATAGACCAGGCCGCGCCGTCCTAGCCGCCGCCGCGTCACCCTCCCCTGCTGTACCGGACCCAACCGGAGGAATCTGCAGATAACAAAAACCACATTATTATTATTATTAACATGTTTATTAAAGATGGTTGCACAGAAATCACTTCGCTACATTAGATAGAGCAGGCTCACAGAGAGCACGGCAATATGCACAACGCACACATGATCTGCTCACATACTTATGCACTAATGAGAGATGAGATGGATAGTCTCTGGACCGATTTTCTCATAGGAAATGGGTGAGGCTTCACCGTGTCAAAGTAGGTATACAAATAAACACGAGTAGCTATGCAAGACAAAATCAAATGGAGTTAGCTAATTAATCGATGGAATCGACCGATGGGCCAGTGTTGAATATTTAGGATTTAGGTAGCATACATAAAGAGGCCAGTGTGGCAATATTTAGGCTCTAGGGGCCTGATCGATGGAGCTAGCTAGCTATATAAAGGAAATGCTGAAACTAGTAATAATTAATTCATTGAAGTTTTCTTCACTTGACAATGAGCATATCAGGTCGAGCACCATGTCATGTACACGGCAAGCTTCTACCTTTTCTTTATCTTTGCCTATTGGCTGGATCATACTTCGGTTGACTAGTTCATTGAAGTAACTATCACCGAGCTCATATAAGCTAGTTTCTTGTTTTTCACTATAAACAAAGCCTTCTGATATCCATCTCCAAATTAATCTGCTTTTCTTAATCTCGTGATCTTCTGGGAAGATGCTAAGATATAACAAGCAAGGTTTCAGATACGAAGGTAGATCATAGTAGCTCAATAATAATATCTGTCTCATCTGCTCCAAACTGCGATCTTCGGTGAGTCCATTACCAATGGAACTGAGCAAAGCATACCATTGGTCCTTTCTTTTTATCTGATGCTTATTTGCTAGAAGACTTGCTATAGTAATAATAGCTAATGGTATGCCACCACATTTCTTCAAAATGTCTTCAGATACTTGTAGCAATTCTTGAGGACACCCTTCCTCGTGCGAAAATGCTCTTTTACAGAAGAGTTTCCTTGATACATCATCAGAAAGGGGTTCCATTCTGTAAATATCATCCCCAGAAGAGCAACATGCTTCAGAGACACTAACAATGCGGGTTGTTGTGATTATTCGGCTTCCGGGACTCTTCTTGGAGAAAGCACACTGAATTAACTCCCACGCTTTTCCACTCCATATATCATCAATTACGATGAGGTACCTTTACCAATACATTTAATAATTAGTTAACAAATCAATACAATGAAGGCATATAAAAAAAGATATTACTACATCAGTTACTTCTAAGTAAACTCGACAAAAGTGCATAATCTGAGACCTGGATCCCCTCCCCACCCACACACACACACATAGTTAAGATCGTAGACTTAGAATAAGAATTTCTCAGTCGCCTTAAAAATATGCACTCCCTAATTGTTAAATGATGGGTTACGTAGTAACTATAGGAATTTACATGAAAAGTATAAATTGATAATATGCTATCAAGAATTCAAGATACATATGCACTAGTACAAAACGATGTCATCATTTTACTAGACGAAATGAAAATTGGTCTTCAAAAGAGGGAAAAAGCATATGTATGTACCTCTTGTCATTAAGGTATTCAATGATATCGTCAATGAGATGCTTTTCGTCCATTGCTGCATTATGGATGTTTCCATGCGTGAACTTGTCAAGTCCATAGAGAATATCCTTGAGAACCTTTTTCATTTCAGGGTTTTGCGAAACCGAGACAAAAGCACAACAATCAAATTGCACTTTGAGCTTGTCATATGCTGCTTTGGCAAGAGTTGTCTTGCCTAATCCACCAAATCCAACAATAGAGATCGTCTTCAATGGATGCTTTTTCCAATCATCACCTTCAGTCAACATGTTGATCAACTTGTCTCGTGTTTCTTCAATGCCGACGAGCTCTGTCACATCTGTGTATAGGGCCATCATGCGAGGGTCAACACTAGCACCAACGCCGGTGTCCCGCATCTCATGCTCGTACCTTTGACGTTGCTCGGCCAACTGCTTAGCTTGATGGACCGCTTCTTCCAAAGCATCAGAGATCTGACGGAGATGCTTGCCATTCTTGAATAACATCTTTACCTTCTTGAGCATCTTCTTGATTCTGTTCTTCGGGTTGGCAGGTTCGCCACCATCCGCCACGCGTACCATGAAAGCATCAACGATGTCCTCCATTTGGTAGGACAACTCCTTGATGTTTCCTGCCCAGATCTTGACCCCCTCATCAAGCTGGTCAGCCGGCACTTTTGCCACCTTGCGGAGGGCAGCGTGCATCAACGTCAGCTCTGTCACGAGAGACTCGATGCCTTTCCTCACTTTTTTCTCCATGGTGAGCTCGCCGATGAGCAGCTCGCCGAGCTTCGGGAGCAGAGGGCCAATAGCCCCCATAGCGATCTCCATGCCTCTGACCTCTCTGGTGATATTTTGGGTAAGCTAGCGCTATGCGGTTGCTCCGAAGACACTCTGGGCAATGATCGTGCCCTAAGGAAGAAACTAGCCAAGGTATAGAAAGCAGCTAGCGCTGTGTGAGGTACCAAATTCTTATATATTAATTTAAAAACCGACCGGGATTGGGTACGCAGCGTTATGGCAGGAATACTAGTGGACAGTGTGAGAAGGCTCAGATGCTATCTTGAGATGGGAGAAAATGGCCTTGGACTTAGCGTACGCAGAGCTGCCATGCATGTGACATAGTAGAAAAATTAGGGAGATTCCTGCTGCTCCCTAGGTAAGCCATGTGACCATGGATGTGCAACACTAATGAACATCCATGTGACCATGTCTAGCTAAGCGCTAGAATAAGCGTATGGCCCCGTCCTTTGGTCTGAACACTTGCGATGATGCCTCTGCATTGTTGCACTGATAAATTAATTAATACTATAGCTATTGTAAGAACCTAGCCAATCTAATCACGTTGATAAAGAGAACCCATGTTTGGTGGGTTGGGTTGGAGCCACATGCACAAAGCTGCCTGTGCCTCCAATGGCAAACACTGCCAAATTAATCGGACCAAACACTGCCCTGCCCAGAGGCAAGCACGCGACCACATGCGCCAGCGGTGCTTCAAAAGTTGAGTTAATTAACAACGGACTGCAAAGAAGGGGGAAACCAATGAAGATGGCCTGCATCCTGCTTTGAAAAGGGCCAAGCGGATATCTGGAAAATTCACCTTCATGTATAATGTATTTTCGAAACAACAATTTACGCGCTAGTAGAAATCATCTTCATGTATCTATCGTAAACCCGACGAGAAGCTGAAGGTGTTGGTTAGTGGATTTCAGCAAATCTTCTGATGATTAAAACGTTCCTGAGAAAACACGGGAATATTGCCAAGTTACTTTCACCAAGTTCCATTGATTAACTTTCATTGTTTTGATAAGTATTGTGTGGGTGAATCTATGCTAATCTATTCCCCTTAATTGGACTCATACATACTTGTGATTAAAACCACATACTTGTGATTAAAACCATCTTGCAATCTACGCAAATAAAAAAGAGTTATTAAGATTAATCTAACCAGAAATTTAAACTTTGGGATCCGAATATTCTCTCATGCAATAGTTGTAAACTGGGGTTTAGGTATTCTGTCACTCGGGAAACGCATTATAGACCTACTAAATACACGATGTATTCCCCTAGGCTCATAAACGTGAAGTGTCATGTAGTCGACGTTCACATGACACCGCTAGAGAAATAACACGACAACATAAATATCAAAACATTAAACGTTACTCACCTTCACATGATTACTATTAACAAGACTTCTCCCATGTCCACAAGAACTAAACGAACTACTCACGAGACATCACATGGATCATGATCAGAGGAAATGAAATATGTTTAACAATCTAAACATAACAATCTTTCACCGCTAAAACTTCTAAGCATCAACTACAAAGAGTAATCAACATCATCAAACAACTCTCAATGACAGACAAAGTTACATATCATAGATTGAACAGCAGAACGGAGTGGAGATGGAGGTGAAAATGGTGCCGATGGTTGTGCTGATGAATATCATGATCCCGATGATTCACGGCGTGATGACGATGGCGTCGATTTCCCCCTACGGGAGGGAAGTTTCGCCGGCAGGAATCTTCGTGTCGGAGAGCTCTATCTCTCTGTCTCGTTTCCGCCCCGAGATAGAGGAGGAAAAATAATGCGAAGGTCTCCGTGAGCTAATTAGGTCATAGGAAAAATATACGCCCAGAGCGCGTGGCCAGCGCACCCAGGGGGCTGACACCAGGACACGTGGACACGTTGTGGGGACCCCAGACTAGCTGTCTGAAATACCCGATTATGCTTAACACAACGATCCCGTGATCAGTCTATCGTTGCACATAATCCGAACTGAATACCATAGTTATCATCCATTACAATACCGAATATAAAGTCTTACATAAATGGTCATTTTAGACCAAGTTCTTACATAGGTGCCTTCATGGGCCAAACCAAAATATCAGCGGAAGCTAAGGCGTAGTAGATCCTCAACTCTAACGACAACCCGACAGGCAGCTGACTGAGGGAAATCTTTAGTTCGCGTAGACGTCACCATACTCTTCCTCGGCATAGTTCTCCTCGGGATCTGGCATCGCAATAATGCCAGGGACGAAACCAATATGAGTACATTTGAATGTACTCGCAAACTACCCCAACATGAGTATGCAGTAATTTCACTTTTAATTGTCAAACTTTTATTTATCTCTAAACATCTCTATATCTTTGTTGAAAGAGGTAAGAAGGATAATATAACTATCTTAAGAGGGTTCATCAATTTTATTACTTCACTTCAGACTCTTCCTTGTTCTGATCATAGACCGACATGGCCCACTTTCCAACCACCTCATACCGACTCATCGGTATAGGTTCAAAGATCATCAATCACTTCATTTCACTTTCAGTTCAACATTTTATAAAACTTAATAAAACTTGCACATGATCTTAGGACAGATTCCCAATTGTCCATAACCGAGGACTCGGCTATTCGAATAGTTTTAAATCCCTCTGCAGAGGTAGCACGCTTTTAGCCCACACTCATTCGGCAACTCACCGTGTCAGCCACGTCCCGCCATACAAAGTGTATGCGAAGTTGAGCCACCGACCATAGTCTCTTATTTGCTCATGCTAGTATAGGAACCTTCCCTTATGACACCTTTCCTCGACACCTAGTCCAATTTCCCGTCAGAAACCCTAAGGGTGAGGACTCATAGTTTTATCCGGCGGTCTATCAAACCTTCAATCCTCCCCACCATCAGTGTGAGGACCCGGGTCAGGGGGTAGGTCCTCGGACCATCCCCTCATGCATAACGGAGTTATCTCCGTCGATGAGGTATCCCGTACTAATAAGAGCAAACTACATGACTAAGCCCCGTTCCCATAGTGGGGTAAATGTGGTCGCACAGGGTAGGATTGGTTGTCATAGTACTAGGACACACTGTGCATTTTTCCCGAATAACTCAGTATCCACCCTTTTCAGTTCCACCACCGACATCACGGTACATCATGATCCACATAGTAATTTCAAGGAGCCTTTGAGTACACCAAGTTTATTTTCCATCCTATAAATTTATATAGCTACCTGATAACTCTATGTGGCAAAATAGTTTTCATATGTTTGGAAAAAGGGTGTCAAGACCAAAGTCTTACGAATGAGTCATTTGCCTAAAGTAAATGCATATATAGTAAGGTGCAAGCTCAGAGAGTAGCTTGCCTTGCTCGGCAAAGTTCTCGGGGTCTTGTTCTTGTTGTTCAGCAAACTCCCCCTTCTCGATGGTTCCGGCAACGATCTCGTCTAACCGATAAGCAAGAGAACACAAGCAATCACCAAACCACTCAAGAATTACTCACATCATAACAATTACAACATCACATCTAGCTACTGCACATTCCAAACAATACAATGGGGTTTTCATTTAATTAATTTTATAATTATTATTTCCTTTACAATTAAGGCAGAAATTAGTGTAATGTGCATAATTGCACAATTTGAGTTCTGTTTGTCCTAAAAATACAAACTAAAATTCTATGGGTAGCTACTGATGTGTAGAAGACAACACAATTGGATTGGAATTAATTTGGATTACCAGTTTCCCTACACATTGAATTTAGTTCAGTACCCTAATTATCAAGTTTTAGCTACCAAATAAGTTCTATTGCTCACAAAATTAAATCCTTTTAGGGATATGTAGACAGGACCATATGTGAGCTAACAAAATTGGTTCCAAGTAATTTGGACAAACTATTAATCATAATTAATTATTTGAGTGTAAAGGGGTTTCTGATTTAGTCCAAAATTAATATTGCTTAAATAATTCTACCCAATTTATGGAAGCAAGTATTTCACATTACCAAGCTAACAAAATTGGTTTGAGATTATTTGGACTAATATATTATCAGAAACAAACAAGTTTAGAATTTAAACCTTCTGTGGAATTTTTAATAATTCTTTTTAATTATTTAATTAAATTGGGTGAGACCAATTGGGTTTGCTAGACAATTTCATAAGCTATTCAGAACAGTTGAGTTTGAATTATTTGGATTCCTAAATCTCAAGTTATTAATTTTTGAAGTTCATATCAGTACCAAATCACAGAAAAGGTTTAAATTCGAAAATCCTTTTCTTCTGGATAATGTTTAGATTCCTGACGAGTGGGGCCTACACGTCAGCGGCACAGTGCGCGCGTGGAAAATAATAAAACCCTGACGAGCGGGGCCCGCTCGTCAGTCCCTCTCTCTCTTCTATCCGAAACGGTAAGCTACCGTTGGATGGAGATCCAACGGCCCGCAGCGAACCCATCGGCGACGACCATTTCTGGGCGGCGCCGTGGCTCCGGCGACGGCGAGGTTGGGCAAAACCTCACCTAAAGGGCTCGGGAAGGGCTGGTGATGACGCGAAACGACGGCGGCGACGTTGGGGAAGCCTTGGAGACCAGCGGCGCGTGCTGCGGTGGACTACAGCGTCGGGCTCATGCTCGAGTTCTTCCGCGGCCACGGGTAGCAACTCCGGCGACGAATCCACGGCGAACCTGTGCGCAATCCTGAGGGAAAAAGGTCGGATGAGTGTGGTGAAGCAGTGGGGAGGGGTCACGGGCCAGAGAGGAGAGAAATGGGGCAGTGCGGCGTCGTGGCCATGACTGACCTCGACGGCGGCGGCAGCTGCGGCAATGCCCGCCCTCCAGGCGGTGCAGAGAGAATTGGAGCGAGGCAGAGAGGGAGAGAGGTGGTGTGCTGCTTCCAGAGGGGTTCGGGGTGGGTTTTATAGGCCAGGGAGCCGGTGCACGGTGGACGGGGTGCACGGCCGTGGCCATGGCGCGCCGGAAAAGATCTTGCTCGGGCTGACGAGGCACGGCGAGCGGCGGGATAAGGCGAGGTCAGGCGAGGTTCTAGTGTCTTCTAGAAGGCCTGGGCGGAGGGGCAGGTGTCGGGGTGCAGCGAGAGGGGGTCAATTTGGCCGGCGGCGTCGAGCTCTTCTGTGGCGGCAATGGGGGACAGGGGGACAGCTCCGGTCGCGGCGGTGCTCGAGTGCCTGCGGCGTGTGCAGAGGCGACGACCGTGGACTCGCGCAGGACGGGCGCGAGGCAAGGGGGGCCAAAACGGCGGCGAGGACGGCGGTGGCGACAGGTGTTCGGCGATATTCAGCGTCGGGCGCGAGGGAGAGGGAGACGATGACATTTTTGCACAAAGCCCCCTCACCTTTTCTGTAACTTTAATTTTCGTTTAAATACAGTAGGGTTTCTCCAATTTTTTTGAGGTATTTAAACATTTTAGAAAAATTCTAGAAAATTTGTGGGGCCTTCCCATATCATGTAGAAGCTCCAAAAAAATTGGCTAAAAATAATAAAATGTTTTGCAACATTTTTATTCATAGCACTTTGATTTTAGTAATTTGAATAATTTCAATTGTTTTAACTTTTGAATTTTTAATACTAGTTAAAAATATTATTTTGAAAGGGAAAAGTGTATGGATGGAAATGGGAGGGTTCACATTACCACTCCACTAATTTGCATTTGAAAAAATTTCAAATCCACACTTGGACAAGTGGTGGATAATATTGTCACCTTTTTATTTCTTTTATTTTTTTCTTGTCTTGGTTCTTTTATTTAAATTTCAACCAAACACAAGCAACAACACAAGCACAAGTAATCAACACAAGTGAATATTAATGAACATAGGCACAAGCATAAACAACATGTAGGAAATAAACAACAAAAGTTTTTGTTGGCCCATAATTTTGAATAATAATACTTTTTATTATTATTTTATTTCTGAGGTGTTACAGATCCTTCCCCCCTTAAAATAAATCTCGTCCCGAGATTTGCTAAGCCTGGGTACTAAAGAGGTCTGGGAACTCGCTTCTAAGATAGTCTTCACGTTCCCAAGTTGCTTCGTCTGCAGAGTGGTTAGTCCACTGGACTTTGTAAAACTTGATTGCTCGACTCCGGGTAAGACGAATATCTTCCTCGAGAATCTTGACAGGCCTCTCACGATAGGTCAGGTCTTGGTTCAAGTCGATGGAGGTGTGGTCGATGTTCTTGAAAACATCGGGCTGGTCTGGGACTTCGAGACACTTCCGAAGCAAGGAAATGTGAAAGGTGTCATGATAATCTGACAACTCTTCTGGCAATTCCAGTTAATATGACACTTCTCCTCGACGGGCTAGGATCTTGAAGGGTCCAATATATCTTGGTGCTAACTTGCCCTTGACATGAAAACGCTGCATTCCCTTAAGGGGTGTGACTCGGAGATAAACGAAATCTCCGACACCAAAGGTGAGGTCTCGGCGCCTGGAATCAGCGTAACTCTTTTGACGGGATTGGGCGGCTTTGAGATGCTCGCGGATAACTTGAACTTGCTCATCAGCTTCACGGAGGGTATCTGGTCCAAACAATTTGCTCTCTCCAGTGTCGGACCAATTCAGGGGCGTACGACATTTTCTGCCGTAAAGGGCTTCAAACGGGGCCATTTGCAGACTGGACTGATGGCTATTGTTGTAAGAAAACTCGGCAAATGGAAGACAATCTTCCCACTTGGATCCAAAGATAGAACACATGCGCGAAGCATGTCCTCTAATATCTGGTTCACTCGCTCAGTTTGGCCTCCTGTCTGGGGATGATAAGCTGTGCTAAATGCTAAGTTGGTTCCGAGGGCTTCGTGAAGGGATTTCCAGAACCTTGAGGTGAACTGCGTGCCTCTATCAGACACGATCTTCTTTGGCACGCCATGTAGGCACACTATCCTGGAAATATACAGGTCTGCTAACTGAGCTCCGGTGTAGGTGGTCTTGACGGGAATGAAATGGGCGACCTTGGTCAGTCGGTCGACGATGACCCAAATTGAGTCATGGCCTCGGCTAGACCTCGGAAGTCCGGTAATGAAATCCATTCCGATCTCATCCCACTTCCACTCAGGAACCTTCAAAGGTTGAAGCAGTCCAGCGGGCCTCTGATGATCAGCTTTGACTTTCTGACAGACATCACACTTGGCTACGAAAGAACCGATCTCTCGCTTCATTCCGTGCCACCAAAAATTTTCTCTGAGGTCCTGGTACATTTTGGTTCCGCCAGGGTGGATGGAATAAGGGGTCTCATGGGCCTCTTTCAGGATTAATTCCTTAAGCTCTGGGACATTGGGCACACAAATACGGCCGTTGAATTTCAACACTCCCTCAGCATCCTCGGTAAAACCAGGTGCTTTACCGAGAGAAATCTTCTTCTTGATTCCTTCTATGCTCTCATGACCTTTCTGGGCTTCCTTGATTTGGTCAAACAGGGTTGGGGTCACTTCTAAATTGGCGAGGAAACCTTGGCTGACAAGTTCTAGTCCGAAATCTTCGAACTCTTTGAACAAGGCTGGTTGTTCGACTTGGATCAGGGCATTCAAGGTACAGGGCCTGCGACTAAGGGCATCGGCAACTACATTGGCCTTTCCGGGGTGATAATGAATTCCGATGTCATAGTCACTGATTAACTCCATCCATCTTCTCTGCCTCAGGTTCAAATCCTTCTGGGTGAAAATGTACTTCAAGCTTTTGTGATCTGTATAGACCTCGCAACGGTGTCCCGCAAGATAGGGACACCATACTTTGAGGGCAAGAACAACAGCAGCTAGCTCTAGATCATGGGTTGGGTAATTCTCCTCATGAGGTCTCAACTGTCGGGATAGATACGACACAACCTTGCCTTCCTGCATCAGAACGCAACCAAGTCCGAGGCGTGATGCATCGCAATACACGTCGAAACTCTTGGTAACATCTGGCATGATCAAGACTGGGGCTGAAGTCAGCCTCTTCTTCAACTCCTAGAAACTCTCTTCACACTGCTGGGTCCACTCAAATTTCTGGCCCTTCTTCAACAGGTTGGTCATGGGCTTGGCTATACTGGAGAATCCTTCCACGAACTTGCGGTAATAACCCGCCAGTCCAAGAAAACTCCGGATGTCAAAAACACAGGTTGGAGTTGCCCACTCTAAAATGGCTCGGATCTTCTCTGGGTCCACAGCAATTCCTCCGCCAGATATAACATGTCCAAGGAATGCTACTTCACTAAGCCAGAATTCACACTTGCTGAACTTGGCAAATAACTGGTGCTTGCGGAGGGTTTCCAAAATCAGACGCAGGTGTTCAGCATGCTCTTCTTCGGTCTTGGAATAAATAAGGATGTCATCAAGGAAAACTACCACGAACTTGTCGAGGTACTCCATGAAAATCTTGTTCATCAGATTCATGAAATAGGCTGGGGCATTGGTCAGACCAAAGGACATCACGGTGTATTCAAACAAACCGTAACGGGTGGTGAAGGCAGTCTTGGGGATATCTGACTCTCTGATTTTTAACTGATGGTATCCGGTCCGAAGGTCAATCTTGGAAAAGACTCGGGCTCCGTTCATTTGGTCGAACAGATCCTCGATCTTGGGAAGAGGGTATTTGTTTTTAATGGTCACGTCATTCAGCTTGCGATAATCCACACACAGACGTATGGTACCGTCTCTCTTGTCCACGAAAATGATGGGAGATCCCCAGGGTGAAGCACTGGGGCGAATAAGACCTTTGCTAAGCATATCTGCCAACTGCTTCTTCAACTCAACTAGCTCTTCCGGATTCATCCGGTAAGGTCTTTGGGATATAGGGGATGTTCCAGGGATAAGTTCAATGATGAACTCGATATCCCGGTCTGGCGGCATACCAGGCAATTCTTCAGGAAAGACATCTTGGAACCGGTGGACAACATGGATCTCATCCAGAGTGGGTCGATCTATGGCCTCATGGCAGCCTGGGTGGGAACGGTTGGTCTCTGATGTATACTCCACTTCTATATCTTTGTCAGTGGTGATGGCTACTGCCCTTCTGGCACAGTCTATGCGACCATGGTACTTGGCTAACCAATTCATTCCAAGAATGACATCGATGCCTTGGGTCCCCAAAATAATTAGGTCGACTGGAAATTGTTCCCCCTTGATCTCAAGGGAAACTTCCGGGCAGAACATCTTGGTTTCTACTAGGAATTCTGGGGTTTGGATGAGCATGGGTTTGGGTAAAATATTCCCGACTAAGCCTCCCTTAGCAACAAACTCTTGGGTAACAAAGGAATGGGTAGCACCAGAATCAAACAGAACAGTTGCAGGTACTGAGTTGACAAGGAACGTACCCAGCACAACATCTGGCGCATCCTGGGCTTCTTCAGCATTAATGTGGTGCAGACGACCCTTGGCGACAGCAACATTGCCGCGGGGTGCGGCCGTCTTGCCACCTCCATTGCGGCCTGGATTGTTGTTCGGCGCATTGGGGCGCGGAACATTCCTCTTCGGATTGGGACATTCGTTGGAGTAGTGGCCCTTGTTGCCGCATTCAAAGCAGGTAATGTGAGCATTGGGGTTGGAGTTGTTGAAATTTCCTCTGGGACGGTTGTTGTCATTGGGGCGGTTGAAGCTGTTGTAGTTGTTTGGGCGGTTTGGGTAGTTGGGGCGTGTAGTTTGGGGTGGACGGTAGGCAGGTTTGGGGTTTGGCGTGAAGGTACGGGGCCTCTGGTTGCTCGAACCTTCCTGAGCACTCATCCTTCTCTTGCGGCCCTCAAACATGGACTTGCGCTTGGTCTCCAGTTGGATAGCCTTGTCCACAAGTGCGTCCAGATCGCGGAAGTCATGGACCACTAGGGCACACTGCAAGTCATCATGAAGTCCGTTCAGAAAACGCTCCATCTTCCGGTCTTCCGTACTGGTGTCATCCGGAGCGTACCGAGATAAGTCGGTAAACTCATCCAGATAACCCACCACATCCTTACTTCCCTGCCTCAGCCTGCGGAACTCATCCTTCTTCCTTTCAACGAGTCCGCTGGGAATATGTTTCTTGCGAAACTTTTCCTTGAATTCTGCCCAGTTGATAACATAGTCTGCCTGCTGGAGAGCCTTGGTAGTTTCCCACCATGCTCATTGTCTCCTACAGCGGCAATCTCCAGGTTGTTGTCGATGGAGCGAAGCCAATCATCGGCTTCTAAGGGATGAAGTCCCTTGGAAAAAGTGGGTGGTCCGGTCTTCTGGAAATCACCTAGGGTGGAGCGCTGGTTATCATCATTGCCATTTCCACCATGGTTGTTGTGGTTGTTGTTGTTGTTGTTATTGTTGTTGGCTAGGGCGGCTGTGAGTTGCTGCAGGGCAGCAAGGCTAGCTTGGCGCTCCTGCCTAGCAGCTTCACGTTCCTCCATAATGATGGCAAGGAGTTGGCCAGGTGTCGGGTTTGGTGGAGGTGGGGGTGCTCCTCCTGCTCCAGCGGCGCTACTACGAGTGTTGGCCATCCTGAAGTTTTTACCAAGTATAAGAGACAAGGCAGAAAAAAGAAAGTTTCGACTTAGGGGATTTATTATTTGCAATGTGGATTGTTTAATTAAGGGTGATATGGCCAAAATATTTTCCATACACAAACAAGACTAACATATTCATTATTATATGTCACACAGCATTACATCAAGTAGTTCACCATAGCAAACTTACAAAAGCGCTCTACCATATCAAAAGCGCCTAATACATAGTCTCCAAAAGAAACCACTATACTACTCAACTAGCGATAAGTGGTGGTCCTAATCCTGCGATAGTACTCAAGTAACTCCCCTACTGAGGTGGAACCTCCAGCTCTAACTCGTTAGCATCTGACACGTAGAGTGGCTCCTCGGGGTCTTCCTCCTCCTCCTCGACAACTGCCTCGACTAGGTCCTCGTCCTCGTCCACTAACTCCTCCTCATCATCCTCCTCCTCACAGTCCATCTCCTCCAGAAAGTCGTCATCGTCACTGAGGAAAGCGTTGTTCTCCTTGCGGAGATCCTCGCCCTCCTCCTCCATCTCGTTGGCATGGCGCTCCATGCCCTCGATCAACGTGTCCTGGTCCTTCACCTTCTTGCGGAGCTTGGCGACAGTCCTACTCAACGCGATCCTCTTCTTCTGAAGAGTGACCAGTCCCTTCTTCAGCTCCACCTCACGCCCACGACTCTCAACAAGTGAGGCGTGGTCAAGGTGGGACCAAATCCTAGTGCGCATCAGATCTGTCTGAGTCATCTGGAGCAGAAGCTCCATGTTCATCAGGTGATCCTGGAGCTCGGGGTGGCTAGGCGAAGGTACAGGGTGTCCGTTGTTGTTGCGCCTGCCGTAGAACCGGAAACGAGATTCCGCCAGCTCTGCCTTGTTCTCCTCACAAAGCCGAGCCAGCATCCTCTATGTGGCGTTGCAGAGTCCATCAACACAAGTGGAGTCCCGGGTGGTGAAGATGATCGTCCGGGAACTGAGAGACTTGATGTTCCGGCGGACTGAGGACTCGATGAGCCAACTCAGCCTACCGGCACCGTGGGCGTCAACCTGGGCTCCTCTAAACTCTGGTGCGGGGCGGCCTAGCAACTTGCTCAACTCGAACAAGTCGTTCTCGAACATCATCTTGCTGTCCTTCTCCAACTGGACAAACTCGGACCAGTGGAGTGCCATCTACACAATTTTAAGTGGAATTTTAAGTTAGTGAGATGACCAGTGTATCAAAATTTTAAATGTAGTGAGGCAACAAGTAAGCAGAATTTTAAGTTTAATGAGATAACAAGTGCGCAAAATTTTAGGAGTACAGGAAAAATGAAAGGTTTTAATGAGGGTGAAATTTGGCATAAGTCAGAGGATTGGAGATAAGAAATTTTTGAAAATACTTCACTATCTTCTTCTTTTAGAAAGTAATTTTTTTGTAACATCTGTCTAACGTCCATGCTAACTAAGGTTTACTAGAGTCAGGATGGCTCTGATACCAGCTCTGTGGGGACCCCAGACTAGCTGTCTGAAATACCCGATTATGCTTAACACAACGATCCCGTGATCAGTCTGTCGTTGCACATAATCCGAACTGAATACCATAGTTATCATCCATTACAATACCGAATATAAAGTCTTACATAAATGGTCATTTTGGACCAAGTTCTTACATAGGTGCCTTCATGGGCCAAACCAAAATATCAGCGGAAGCTAAGGCGTAGTAGATCCTCAACTCTAACGACAACCCGACAGGCAGCTGACTGAGGGAAATCTTTAGTTCGCGTAGACGTCACCATACTCTTCCTCGGCATAGTTCTCCTCGGGATTTGGCATCGCAATAATGCCAGGGACGAAACCAATATGAGTACATTTGAATGTACTCGCAAACTACCCCAACATGAGTATGCAGTAATTTCACTTTTAATTGTCAAACTTTTATTTATCTCTAAACATCTCTATATCTTTGTTGAAAGAGGTAAGAAGGATAATATAACTATCTTAAGAGGGTTCATCAATTTTATTACTTCACTTCAGACTCTTCCTTGTTCTGATCATAGACCGACATGGCCCACTTTCCAACCACCTCATACCGACTCATCGGTATAGGTTCAAAGATCATCAATCACTTCATTTCACTTTCAGTTCAACATTTTATAAAACTTAATAAAACTTGCACATGATCTTAGGACAGATTCCCAATTGTCCATAACCGAGGACTCGGCTATTCGAATAGTTTTAAATCCCTCTGCAGAGGTAGCACGCTTTTAGCCCACACTCATTCGGCAACTCACCGTGTCAGCCACGTCCCGCCATACAAAGTGTATGCGAAGTTGAGCCACCGACCATAGTCTCTTATTTGCTCATGCTAGTATAGGAACCTTCCCTTATG
Source organism: Poa pratensis (assembly GCA_947311845.1). Taxonomy (NCBI): domain Eukaryota; kingdom Viridiplantae; phylum Streptophyta; class Magnoliopsida; order Poales; family Poaceae; genus Poa; species Poa pratensis. Next base: position 1,188,827 of record CAMZMU010000021.1, read on the forward strand.
ACACCTTTCCTCGACACCTAGTCCAGTTTCCCGTCAGAAACCCTAAGTGTGAGGACTCATAGTTTTATCCGGCGGTCTATCAAACCTTCAATCCTCCCCACCATCAGTGTGAGGACCCGGGTCAGGGGGTAGGTCCTCGGACCATCCCCTCATGCATAACGGAGTTATCTCCGTCGATGAGGTATCCCGTACTAATAAGAGCAAACTACATGACTAAGCCCCGTTCCCATAGTGGGGTAAATGTGGTCGCACAGGGTAGGATTGGTTGTCATAGTACTAGGACACACTGTGCATTTTTCCCGAATAACTCAGTATCCACCCTTTTCAGTTCCACCACCGACATCACGGTACATCATGATCCACATAGTAATTTCAAGGAGCTTTTGAGTACACCAAGTTTATTTTCCATCCTATAAATTTATATAGCTACCTGATAACTCTATGTGGCAAAATAGTTTTCATATGTTTGGAAAAAGGGTGTCAAGACCAAAGTCTTATGAATGAGTCATTTGCCTAAAGTAAATGCATATATAGTAAGGTGCAAGCTCAGAGAGTAGCTTGCCTTGCTCGGCAAAGTTCTCGGGGTCTTGTTCTTGTTGTTCAGCAAACTCCCCCTCCTCGATGGTTCCGGCAACGATCTCGTCTAACCGATAAGCAAGAGAACACAAGCAATCACCAAACCACTCAAGAATTACTCACATCATAACAATTACAACATCACATCTAGCTACTGCACATTCCAAACAATACAATGGGGTTTTCATTTAATTAATTTTATAATTATTATTTTCTTTACAATTAAGGCAGAAATTAGTGTAATGTGCATAATTGCACAATTTGAGTTCTGTTTGTCCTAAAAATACAAACTAAAATTCTATGGGTAGCTACTGATGTGTAGAAGACAACACAATTGGATTGGAATTAATTTGGATTACCAATTTCCCTACACATTGAATTTAGTTCAGTACCCTAATTATCAAGTTTTAGCTACCAAATAAGTTCTATTGCTCACAAAATTAAATCCTTTTTGGGATATGTATACAGGACCATATGTGAGCTAACAAAATTGGTTCCAAGTCATTTGGACAAACTATTAATCATAATTAATTATTTGAGTGTAAAGGGGTTTCTGATTTAGTCCAAAATTAATATTGCTTAAATAATTCTACCCAATTTATGGAAGCAAGTATTTCACATTACCAAGCTAACAAAATTGGTTTGAGATTATTTGGACTAATATATTATCAGAAACAAACAAGTTTAGAATTTAAACCTTCTGTGGCATTTTTAATAATTCTTTTTAATTATTTAATTAAATTGGGTGAGACCAATTTTGTTTGCTAGACAATTTCATAAGCTATTCAGAACAGTTGAGTTTGAATTATTTGGATTCCTAAATCTCAAGTTATTAATTTTTGAAGTTCATATCAGTACCAAATCACAGAAAAGGTTTAAATTCGAAAATCCTTTTCTTCTGGATAATGTTTAGATTCCTGACGAGTGGGGCCTACACGTCAGCGGCACAGTGCGCGCGTGGAAAATAATAAAACCCTGACGAGCGGGGCCCGCTCGTCAGTCCCTCTCTCTCTTCTATCCGAAACGGTAAGCTACCGTTGGATGGAGATCCAACGGCCCGCAGCGAACCCATCGGCGACGACCATTTCTGGGCGGCGCCGTGGCTCCGGCGACGGCGAGGTTGGGCAAAACCTCACCTAAAGGGCTCGGGAAGGGCTGGCGATGACGCGAAACGACGGCGGCGACGTTGGGGAAGCCTTGGAGACCAGCGGCGCGTGCTGCGGTGGACTACAGCGTCGGGCTCGTGCTCGAGTTCTTCCGCGGCCACGGGTAGCAACTCCGGCGACGAATCCACGGCGAACCTGTGCGCAATCCTGAGGGAAAAAGGTCGGATGAGTGTGGTGAAGCAGTGGGGAGGGGTCACGGGCCAGAGAGGAGAGAAATGGGGCAGTGCGGCGTCGTGGCCATGACTGACCTCGACGGCGGCGGCAGCTGCGGCAATGCCCGCCCTCCAGGCGGTGCAGAGAGAATTGGAGCGAGGCAGAGAGGGAGAGAGGTGGTGTGCTGCTTCCAGAGGGGTTTGGGGTGGGTTTTATAGGCCAGGGAGCCGGTGCACGGTGGACGGGGTGCACGGCCGTGGCCATGGCGCGCCGGAAAAGATCTTGCTCGGGCTGACGAGGCACGGCGAGCGGCGGGAGAAGGCGAGGTCAGGCGAGGTTCTAGTGTCTTCTAGAAGGCCTGGGCGGAGGGGCAGGTGTCGGGGTGCAGCGAGAGGGGGTCAATTGGCCGGCGGCGTCGAGCTCTTCTGTGGCGGCAATGGGGGACAGGGGGACAGCTCCGGTCGCGGCGGTGCTCGAGTGCCTGCGGCGTGTGCAGAGGCGACGACCGTGGACTCGCGCAGGACGGGCGCGAGGCAAGGGGGGCCAAAACGGCGGCGAGGACGGCGGTGGCGACAGGTGTTCGGCGATATTCAGCGTCGGGCGCGAGGGATAGGGAGACGATGACATTTTTGCACAAAGCCTCCTCACCTTTTCTGTAACTTTAATTTTCGTTTAAATACAGTAGGGTTTCTCCAATTTTTTTGAGGTATTTAAACATTTTAGAAAAATTCCAGAAAATTTGTGGGGCCTTCCCATATCATGTAGAAGCTCCACAAAAATTGGCTAAAAATAATAAAATGTTTTGCAACATTTTTATTCATAGCACTTTGATTTTAGTAATTTGAATAATTTCAATTGTTTTAACTTTTGAATTTTTAATACTAGTTAAAAATATTATTTTGAAAGGGAAAAGTGTATGGATGGAAATGGGAGGGTTCACATTACCACTCCACTAATTTGCATTTGAAATTTTTTCAAGTCCACACTTGGACAAGTGGTGGATAATATTGTCACCTTTTTATTTCTTTTATTTTTTTCTTGTCTTGGTTCTTTTATTTAAATTTCAACCAAACACAAGCAACAACACAAGCACAAGTAATCAACACAAGTGAATATTAATGAACATAGGCACAAGCATAAACAACATGTAGGAAATAAACAACAAAAGTTTTTGTTGGCCCATAATTTTGAATAATAATACTTTTTATTATTATTTTATTTCTGAGGTGTTACACACGTGGCAGCCTCCCTGGGGCCCATCTTCTGGCTCTTGGCTCCTATTTGTCTGTCAGAATTTTGTTATTTTTCTCTGTATTGATTGAGCTTTAGAAATTGTGTATCTCTCCGAGTGTTTTTCCAACTCCTTATTCCTGACGTCCGGGATTTTCCTCTCCTTGTAAATCATGCAAAATAAGTGTGAAAGGCAATAGAATTGCACCATAATCTGAAATATATCAATGGATCGAAGTAAATTATGATTAATAATAGTGATGCGAAATAGACGTATCAGCTCCCCCAAACTTAAACTTCGCTTGTCCCTAAGCGAATAACAAGCTCGGTAAACTTGCCCACAGGTTTATGGAGTGAGGTGTCGATAATAAAGAATACGGACATGACAACATCATAATTTACTAAACATCATCAAACATTTGAAACAACAATCTTGATATGTCAAACTATTTGTTTAGCAAATAACACATGCTCAACTATCTCTTTGTCGTTAGATGATTAATCAGCTCTCAAGATTATATTTTTAGAATAAAAGTGTTAAAACCAGACACAAAGGAAGATGGAAGCTTAGCAACGCTCAACTCTCAAACTTGTTCATCTCATGGATGATGGCAATAGTAATGTGTCATGATCAAGCATATTAACTGGATATTAGTGACTGTATCTCCTCAACATACAGTGCTTGCTAGGTGGAGAATAAGAGGCTGGATGGGTAAACTGACTCAACGTAAAAGTAAAAGGATAGGCACTTCACAGAGAGAAGCAGGAATTAACATTAACATGTGCTAGAGCTCTTTGAATTTTGAAATAGACGTGGAAAATTATTTTGATAGGTGCATGCTCACGTCAACGATTGGTAGTAAAGAACTCATCACCTTCCATGCCAAAACTTGGTTTTCAATTTAATTTGTATGCGAATTCACCAGCCAGCTCAGAGACCAATCACGTTGAAGCACATGGATCAGCTTGCGAGCCGTCCGATCAGCCATGCATCCCATGGTCAACCCATCCAACGGGCTTCGTCCCAAGTCCGCAACGGGAAGCAAGCAACGCCACTAATTTCCAGCCGCGGAAACAGGCCCACCGGTCATTGTATCAGTGAAGAGTCCAACGTCAACCTAGCAATTTGCTAGTCTTTTTTGGCCTGGCGTGGCCGTGGAGTACCTACAATATTTTTTTTCCGAAACGGATACAAAATCTTTGCCTCATTCATTAATTAAGAAGAGTTTACAAGGGCAGCCCGGTGCACGTAGCTCCGAGGGGAAGTGTTCATTAATTAAGAAGAGTTTACAAGAACGTAGCTCTCACGGCATCAAGAAACTCAAATGTTTGTCCTCGCCAAGCCCCAATTGGTGGCCTCGGATTTGATCTTGCCCAATACGTGGTTTGGTTCGCTCCAAAAACACTCGCCTTCCGCTCGTTCCAAATTTCCCAAGAGACCAACATAAGTAGGGATGCCACAGATTTTCTCCTTGTACCATGGGCCTTGACGACGATGTGACTTTCGAATGATCTGTCATCAAGTTGCTGATTGGAACGCTGCTTCCTGTCCGGGGTGAAAGCTCTTGCCCTGGCCTTTACTGGTCGGGCTCGGCAGCGATGAACTTGCGTCGTTACCTTGTTGAAGGTGTTGTTTACTTGCTGTTGTGCTGGTTTTCATTGACTGGACTCAGCAATCAGGATGAAAATCCTTGTCCAGGTCATCTCCGGAAGGGCGTGGCGACGATGGCGCGAGGACGTTTATCCCTTCTTGTAGGCGTTGCTGCGGAAGAAGTAGACTTAGTCCTCGGTGTTTATTTCGTATCTTGTAATGGTTCGAACCTGGTTGTTTTTTGTTTTGTACTCTACTTAATAATTAAGAAGAAATGGTTGTATGCGTGGCTATGATGCAGAGACCGGTGGTTTCAACCTCATTTTCGGAAGAAAAAAAAGTTATCACTTGCGCTCTACTACGTAGTAATTTACGCAAGGAGGTGCGCGGTGCCAAAGTTGGTTAATCCAGCCAACGTGGCTGCTTGTCTGTAGATAATGCAAACTGAGCACAATGGGGAGTAACATGGACTAGTAACATGCTTATGTTATACGTCTATGTTATTACCGACACAGTGGGTGGTAACATAGAGTGGTAATATAGAAGGTTTCATTTATTGTTTTTGTGGGATCTATAGTAGTACTTCAACTTTACGATCTATATGTGGCATGTACCAATATGAAATTTTGTTTGCCAGTAACTATGGATAAAAACAAGAACACAAATTCGGATCCATAATAAATAATAAAGTGCCAATATATTATTATTAAAATATATAAAACAACCTTCAATTTATTATTCCGATCATGTCAAGTATCTCCACAGAATCAACTAAACCGACATGGACAATCCACCATAACGGACAGAAAACAAAGCAAACGAACTGCACACATCAAGCTGAATCATTTTGTGGAAAAATATATAAGCTACGAACCTAAATCAATCAGCGATAAAACAAAACAGATTAGCCACGACCCAAGATAATTTTTTAGTTAATTCAGGGTCAGAGATAGCTACAGACTTCTCTGCTTGAACACATATCATAGGAATTTCCGAGTGATGCAAATCTGAGTTAAAGAAATTGCAATTGCTGAAGATTGATTTAAAAGAAGAAAATTATACCATGTGTTCAACGAGGGGATGGCAGAGGAGCTTTCCATGCCACGGGGGTACAGGTGCGGCGGTGTCGAGGGGTTGGAGGAGGAGCTCGTCGGGGCGCCGGGGTAGAAGAGCGGCTGTGATGAGGGGTTGGCGTAGGAGCATGCCGGGGAGCCGGCGAACTGCTACGGTGGCGAGGTAGTTGACGACCGGACTGGCGCCGTCTCCTTGGGGGCGACGAGACCATCAATCACCTGCTTCCACTACGGGACGCGGCCTCTGTGCCGACGGTGGAAAACCGTCGGCACAGCCACCTTCCCCGTCGGCACAGGGCTGTGCCGACGGTTACCGTCGGCACAGGGTCGTCGGCGTAGGTGCCCGTAGGCACAGCCTATTTGCCCGTCGGCACAGAACTTCCCCGTCGGCACAGGCACTGCCTACGGTGAAAAAGGACCGTCGGTACAAAATCCGTCGGCAGAGGCACTGTGGGCCCCACAGTGGGGCGAGCTCGCCTGCACAGCTGTGCCGACGGTACTACCGTCGGCACAGGTGGACACGTGGACGCGCCTCGGACGTCCTGGGATGGACCTGTGCCGACGGTACTACCGTCGGCACAGACCTTACCATTTGGTCACAGTAGCACCCCTGTGCCGACGGTAGTACCGTCGGCACAGGTTTGTCCCAGATTTTTTTTTGCAGTTTTGTTTCAGGCGCTCGTTTTGCAGGAAAACTGACAGAAAATAAAATTAAGATTCATGACAACTATTATCACAAGCACAGTAGCACAGTAGCACAATATCATCAAGCACGAGCATAATATCATCAAAGTGGATACACACATAGGACCATCATCGTACATAGCTAGATGTCTAGATCATGAAGCCCTACATCTATTGCGGCGGCGACGGGGTGTACCCCATATCTCCCGGGTGAGAATAGGCGATCGACGTCTCGGCGCAGAAGTAGAACCACCAGAGAAGGCGAAGTCGAAGCACCACGAGAAGCACCAGGAGAAGGACCACCGGCATGTACGGGTGTGATCTCACGCGAGCCCGGCGAAGCACCAGTCGAAGGATCTGCATCAAACCTCACCATCGCACGCGAACCCGGCGAGGCAGTAGGAGAAGCACGACCAAAGTGTGGGTTCTCCTCCGAGCATCCCGTCCCCTACAAGTTTGAGCAAGAGTTAGCAACTTGCGAGGCAAAGGAAAGCGGTAACCAGTGGTTTGGGATCTAACTTACCGGGGTCGATGAGTAGTAGGTGAGAGCGAACTCGTCCTTCGATGGAAACCGTGGACACGGCCCTGGCTCCGGAGGCTCCGCTGTAGAAGGGGGGACCCGCTCTCCAGTGGAGAAAAAGTTCAGCACCGACTGCAAGATAGTTTAGATGTTACACGTTGGCAAAATAAAGGTTGAAACTAGGGAAGTGGGACTTGTGGTATTAGACAAAAATAAAGGTTGAAACTTACCTCACGGAACGACTTTTGATACGAGGAGTAGGCTATATTCATCTCCAGCCACTGGGTATAGGCCACCTGATAATCCGCATGAGCGGCAGCGTAGGCTGCCTCAAGATCGGGCTACAATTTCGAAAATATGGTATGGATGTCAACTTAGCCATGCAGGAAGGAATGTCGGAAAGAGGATGAAAATGAGAAAAACTTACATCGGTGGAAGTGGGTCGACGAGGCCGTGGACGAGGCGCGATAAGGGGGCTGCCGTCAGGGAGGGTAGCTTTTGCCTGCGTGAAGCTAATGGAAGGCCTGACCACATTATGAAGAAAGAGATCACGGCCATGGGGCCTTCCATGCCCCGAGAGGACCAACGACCTCTCGTCGACCTCCTGGCTCAAGGGGTCATCCACCTCCGGGTGAAAAGCCTGGACCGTCGCGGAGTACTTCTCCAAGATCTCGTCGGCCTTGTTGTAGTACTCAGGAAGCTGGGGCTGAGGCTTCGATAGATCGCGCTTCTTCTCCTTCATCTTCTTCCACGACTCGATGTGAGAGCTTACCTCCCCCGTCTCGGCGTCCTGCATCGCGAAAAGAAATGTCATGCGTAGCAAGTAGAAACATGAGGGGAAAATAAATGGAGGTCGTTCCATGTATATATATTCCAGCTTTTCCTTGAAGCGGAAGATGTTGCGGCTTCCCGCACTGTGTGTTCCCTCGGTGCCTCGGTTTGCCTTGTTCCGCGCGCTCACGGCGTCGAACTCGGGGTCTCCCCCGACCCACCTCGTAACCAACGCATCCCAAGCGTCTTCTTTGTTTTCGGCCCAGTCGGGCATAACCTGAAAATGCAATTCAAGAAGAGATAATGCAATGGCAACTTAGCATCGTTATAGAATTTCATTGACAGTTTACTTACCGAAAAGAACTCCTCCTTCGTCATCTTCTTTGCCGTCTTGACATTCTCCGACTTCTTGGCCCTCTTGCCCGTCTTCTCAAACGTGAATGCATTGGCGGACGTCTGCTTTTGGTTGTAGAATTGTTGCCGTGTCAACCTCACACAATGAGCACGCAAAACAGAAGCCGCCTCTGCACGATGCTCATCCGCCACCCGAAATGCCGCTTGAACCATGCATAAAGAAATTATGAGTTAGCACACGGTGGGGTCATAATCTATGAACGGAACTCGAAAAATATGTCTTACCCAAAACCCGGTGATCACGGCTTCAGCAGCTGTTTGGAAGCCCGGGCTAGGGGCAGCCTCATAGTCCGCCCATTTATAGGCTAACTTCTTCTCGTCGTTGGGGCCCGTAATGTACATGCCCGGCCAAAATTTCCTGATCAGAGCTCCAAGCAAGCTCCCAGGAGTGCGGGGAATCTTAGGTGTGGGCCATGTCCATTTGCTGCACAATAAAGAAACGTTAGTACATATGCCAAATTGTTATAACCAAAATGAGGTTACATGTTCAAAATTATAAAATGGATACACTTACTCAGTGCCCTTAGGAATAATGAGGGCTTTCGCCTCCTCGCTCTTGGGCTCCTCGTCCTCGTCGGGGACTCCCGCTTCGCCACGACTCCGCGGCCGCTTCGGCACCACCTCCATCTCGTCCTCCACCTCGTCCTCCACCTCGTCCTCGTCCTGGGAAGCCACGCTGCCAGAAGCGGAGGGCACCTCGGAAGACACGTCGGCAGAAGCCACGCCTACTCCACGTCGACCCCGAGGTCGACCTCCACCTCGTTCTCCACCTCGTCCTCCACCCTCCTCCGCGACGTAACGCGAGGTGGTAGGTCGTCCACTCCGTGTAACTCCAGGCTTCTGGACCTTCATATGACTCATCTTACTAAGCAAGGTCGCCGCGTTCTCCTTGCCTTGGCTCATATTGTTCAATCAACTGCATTGAGAAAGAGAAAACAAGTAAGCAATGACATAATAAAATGTAGACATTAAGCATAAACCGCGAGAGACAGAAGATAATGCTATAAAATGTAGACATTAAGCAATGAAGAAGCATATTGAAAAATATATACTAAGCATAGAGACATAAAAGACCGTCACCTTGATTCATCACTCTCATAACTAAGTTGGTTCTCATTCTCACTATCAGTATCACTATCACGCGCGTAGTAGGTTGGAGGCTCGTCGCACGGTGGAGGCTCGTCATCGTCGCCATTGTCCGCATGTAACTTCGAGAGTATATCTATGTCCTTCAGATCCAACACTGCCTGACCACGAGTGTGTGCATCGTTCTCGAGGTCGTCAAGACCACCCGTTTGTAAGGCAAAGTCCCCGAAGTCCTCTTGCTCTTGATAGAAAATTCCCTCGTATGTTTTAGGGTCAATGTTGTTGTAATCGTCGGCAGAGGGCATGGGTAGCTTGCCATGTGGCGATACCCGGAACACGACTTCCCAGCCCTTGAGGTTCTCTTTCTGGCATGGGTAGGGCAAATAATAAACTTGCTTGGCTTGAGCCACAACAAAGACATCGGCTCCGCTATAGGTGGTTGAAGGCTTAACTTCAACTAACCCAATGGAAGGGTCACTTCTTGTCCACCGTGTGGTCCAGTGCTTGGGTCGAACCAGTGGCACTGGAACACAACGAGCTTGAGTTCTATTTGTACGATTGAACGTCAGCTCGTATACCTTTTCTAACCTTCCGTAGTAATCTACGTAATTGGCTCCATCGGCTCCTCTGGATCCTTTGGTGAAGACCCCAGTATTTACAGTTTTTGCATTCGGCCGACTATTCTGGTGATACTCTGTATGGAAGCGGAACCCATTGACATCATACTTCTCATACTTCATGACGGTACGGTTAAAACCTTGGGAAACACATCTCAACTCATCCGTCATCTCAACGTTGGGATCAGCTCCCTACAAGATTGTTTTGTGCATTAGTTACGTGTAATAAGAGGGAACAATTCACAAGTTAGAAATTACTTTTTCCGAACCAAGACACAATTTTTTTCCTCCGTGAGCACCCTCTTTCAGAAGAGTGTCCAGCTCCGCGGAGAGGGATCGCCATTCCCGACCACTGTTCATCTTGGAATTGGCTAAAGGAGAAAATAGGTATTAGACGAACCGACTTACTAGTTGCAAAGTGTTTTGTTCACCATTTTACCTGATGAAACGACTACTTCGTCATGTTCGTAAGCACATAGAGCATTATGCAATCCTTCTCTTCCTTGGTCAATCAATTTTACACCCCACCGGCCTTGCCACCGGGACATTGGAAGAGGAGGAGCTTGGGGTCATGCTTGGGCTCGTCGACATTGTACCGAGAGACCGGGTTATGCATAGTGGATACTTCATCGGGATAGTACGTTGTCACGGCGTCTGCCATCTCCGAAGTATTGTTGCCTCAGCTATGCATGCTTCAATCTATTTTTGTTTCCAGTCATGTTTCGAATATACTTGAACTCTCTCTCAATACAAAACTGCCAACGAAACTGCACCGGTCCACCCAAGAGTGCCTCGTTCGCGAGATGCACAACGAGATGTGCCATCGGAACAAAGAAGCCTGGCGGAAAGATCTTCTCTAAATTGCATAGCAACTCCGGCACAAGATCACGCAGCTTCAATAATCAGGGACATATCTGCTTCGCACAGAGCGTGCGGAAGAAATGGCTCAACTCCGCAAGCACTCGCCAGATACGATCGGGGAGATACCCTCGAACCATCACCGGCATCAACCGCTCAATCCATATATGATAGTCGTGACTCTTGAGCCCAGTGACATTTCCCTTTAAGATTGACTCCATTACTTATATTGGAACAATAACCATCAGGGAACATCACGTCGTGTTTGAGCCACTTGAATGTCTCCTTCTTTTGGATATTATCAAGGCAGTAGGGTGCATTCGGCTTGAACCAATTTTTTGACGGCTTCAGGAGGCTGCATGTGTAATCTCTCTATCACAGATCTTCTCAACATCAACTCTAGCCTTGACATTGTCCTTTGACTTCCCAGGAATGTTCAGGACTGTGTGAAAGAGCATCTCTCCAACATTCTTTTCGGTGTGCATCACATCGATGTTATGGGGAAGTTCGAGGTCCTTGTAATACTCTAGCTGCGTTAAGCCTGCCACGTGAGTCCAGTTGTGCGTTACACCATATCCACAAATTTTGGGCCAGGTACCTGAGCAGGCACGAGAGCACGTAGCTCGGCATCAACAGTTGCACCATCGAACTTCGGTATCTCTTTTTCTTCACGCACAACTTTGCCTTCGTGAAGTTTTTTTGTCTTCTCGGTAAGGATGCCTTCTTTTGAGGAACGGTCGATGCTTGTCAAACGCGACATACTTGCGACCTGACTTTAGCCAAGTGAACTCAAGTCGGTTTCTGCACACTGGGCATGGCCACTTACCAGCTGTACACCATCCGAGAATAGGGCATACCGGGTAGGTCGTGCATGGAATATTGGTACCAAATTCTCATCAAGAAGTTTTTCTTTGATGCTCGGTCGTATGTCCACGTCCCATTGTGCCATGAGTGTGCAAATCATCCACAAGCGGTTGCATGTAGACACTCAAATTCTTCCCGGGTATTCGGGCCCTGGAATGATCAGCGACATAAACATGAACTTCCTTTGCATTAGGACCCCGGGAGGGAGATTGAGCGGAATAACAACACGGGCCAGCAGCTATACGCGGCAGACTCGACATACCATATGGATTGAATCCATCGGTTGCTATCGCAATTCTGACATTCCGAGCATCTGCTGCCTTATCGGGGTGTTTCTCATCAAAATTCTCCCATGCCTTACCATCAGATGGATGTCCCATCTTTTTCGTCCAACTCATCGGCGTATCTCTTCCCCTTCTTGTGCCAAGTCATCTGTGTGCAGTCTCCTCAGAAAGTAAAGCCGCTGGATTCTTTTTATGAATGGGAGGTACCGAAGAATCTTCACAGCGACTTTTCCCTGCGTCTTCTGACCATCGGGCCCTTTTTCTCATGATACCTAGAGGCCCACAAAGGCTACAGTACTTGTCATCCGCATACTGTTTCCAGAACAGAAGGCAACCTTTTGGACAACAATGTATCTTTTCATAATCCATGCTGAGCGATCCCAATAGTTTCTCGTTTCGTGCATGGTTTTGGCAGACAATGCCCTTCGGGCAACATGTTACCAAATGTTTTCAGATTAGCTTCAAAGCCTGCACGGGTGGTGGAGTACTGGCACTTGTCACTTAGTATTGAGCTATGGCATCGAGCTGAGAAATGTTTGCACCCTCGTATAGAGGCTTCTTAGCCGAGGCCATCATCTCAAGGAAAGCCTTCGCGGTTGGCTCAGGTTCCTCCGGTTCACCCGGTTCCTCCGTTCCTCCTGTGGAGGTGGCGAATCCGGTATGTCAGCACGCGGAGATCATCTAGCAAGTTTCTCACCCCATCGTACTCATTGCCATTGATCCGCTGCCGCATCACCTCTCTCTATCACGTTCGACCTGAGCAAAGTCGACTTCGTGATAGTTAGGCATATACCCAGACAACCAAAGATGCTTAGTCATTTCATTTTCCCTGACGGGCACGATTCTTGCAATTAATGCAGGGCACCTTGGACGAACTCCTGATGCCTTTGAACCACGCCTAACTCCTTCACTAACATATTGGTCTTCCATTCCCACTCCTCTGTTCTTTTAATCTTACTGATACGGCCACTGTACATCCACCCATTATCAGCCATCCTCTGCTTTATTGGATCCAAAGAACAACGCAGTTCGTAATATGCACCAAGTAATAATAAATTTATTCAATGACACCAAGATTAATTACGGCCAAATTTTATCTTTTACAACATGCAAGGGTTCACCTACACTTCTAATAGGAGGGCCTATCCCGCCCGAGTACGTGTAGATCGAGTCGTGTCCATGTTCTACCCCGACCCGAGACGAAATTTCGGCAGCACCTCCCCGCTGTTCTTCAGAATACACGTCTCGAGCTTGTCAAGCCGAGAGGGTGTGCATCCGAAGAACAACGGGAGGTGCTGCCGAAATTCCGTCTCAGGAAGGGTAGAACATGGAACACGACTCGATCTACACGTACTCGGCTGTCCAACAGGACAATCCGGAAGTGTTACGGTTATAAATATGCAAAGATGGACAATCCTGCATATTTATAAATTTGTAACCCTTCCGGGGGATCTGACTCGGGTTACGCGACTCGACTGACTCGGTGATCTAGACCAAAATAAAACCCTAGGTACATTCAAGAAAGGCGACGAATTTCTTACCCTCGAAGCGTGATCGACGGCGAAGAAGATCTTCCGGCGACAATCCCCACTCTCACTCTCCACACATACTCCTGCACAAGAAACAAAATAAAGAATGTTAATTGCTAAAATTTAATTGCCACAACTATCTCTAAAATTAACACAACCGAAATAAAAAATTACCTTGCTAGGGGAGGGGCAGGAGGAGGCAGTGGACGATGCGGCCGGCGGAGGAGGCAGTGGAGGGGAGGGGCAGGAGGAGGCAGTGGAGGGGAGGGGCAGGAGAAGGCAGTGGAGGGGAGGGGGTAGGAGGCAGTGGAGAGAGGGGCAGGAGGAGGCAGTGGAGGGGAGGGGGTAGGAGGAGGCTGCGGGCGTGGGCAGCCGGAGGGGGTAGGAGGCAGTGGAGGAGAGGGGCAGGAGGAGGCAGTGGAGGGGGGGGGGTAGGAGGAGGCTGCGGGCGTGGGCAGCCGGAGGAGGCTGCGGGTGTGGAGGAGGCTGCGGATGGCGAGGGGCGACGGCCGGAGAGGGCGGCGGCCGGAGGGAGGACGGCGAGGGGCGGCGGCCGGAGAGGGCGGCGGCCGGAGGAGAGGACGGCGAGGGGCGGCGGCCGGAGAGGGCGGCGGCCGGAGGAGAGGACGGCGACCGGAGAGGGCGGCGGCCGGAGGAGGAGGACGGCGGAGTGGGTGGTTCGTGGGTGTGTGCGGGTGGTTGGGGGGAACGGGGACCTATCCGTGTGGGGATAAGGGCGGGGACCTGTGCCGACGGTTTAACCGTCGGCACAGGTTATTCTATTTTTTTATTTATTTTTAAGCAAAACAAATATTATTTACTAAGTTAATTATTCATCAAATAATATCTATTTAAATAAACTAGCACAATGCCCGTGCGTAAAAAACACTAGATCACAAGTCAACACAAGATTGCCCGGTTCGTCCGAAATGGGAGTTTTCACCTCTAAGTGCAGAAACTTAGTAGAGAGAGTGAAGCCGGTGAAGACGGTCATACCCCGGAGTAAAATATTGGACATTTACAACACCCACCACACTTGTATACATATGGTATGGCACAAGCTAGGTTTGGGTGGGTTTTCCGACGCTCGGGGCCCCGCTTCGGCGAAACCCTAGATCCGCTGGAAAAACACTAACGTTTCCGTCTACCCCCATAAACGTGCGTCGAAAGGGGGTAGCCTTCTTCATCAATCGGCGTGAGAGGGCGCTCGCCAGGTACGAGGAGAACGGCCCGCCTCCTTCGAACTTCAACGAGGCCGGCCGTCGGCTGTGGTGGGCCGGCCGGACACTCCAGAGAGTCATGGACTACATCACGGCCGGCGATAACCCCCGCCTTAGCTACCCTCAGTTTCAGTCCAGGCGAGCACCGCCGGACGACAGCGACGACGACAGCGGCGACTACGACGACTACGAGGACGAGTATTATAGGCCTAGGCAGGAGTATGACTAACCTGAGCCACATCATTTGTTAGGACAAATGGTTCATCTATGTACCCAAGATTGGTTCTTGCATTTCCAACTAATGATCTTTAGCATCTGAATAATTAATCTGGTAGAATATATGAGAGAGTAACCCGGGAAACAAAACACACGGTTTCTCCTAGCTACAGCCCGACACTGATTCACGGACGAATGTCGTTGCATTCAGTGTCGGGCATAGCTAGGGAACCCGAATGATTTGTGTTTGAGTGCCACTTCGATCCAAGCAGCGGTAGGACGTCTCTGATGATCTACAACCGTCCCGCAAGACATCTCTGATGATCTGCAACCGTTTGGAACGGTCGCAGGTCATCAGAGATGTCTTGCCGCTGGTTGCCCAAAGATGCCTCTCCGAGTGACGCTGGAATGATTTGTGTGAGTGAGTAACCTGTCTGAGGAGTGCCCAATTTATAGGCGTCGTTATATTTGCCGTGTGTTTCCTTGGAGCGCTTGTGAGCCGTTGGATGAGCGGTGTGTTTCTTTCGAGTGCAGCTGACCCGTTGGATCAGGAAGAGCACACGGATCGTGTGCTTCCTTGGAGCGCTTGTGAGCCGTTGGATCATCGGTGTGTTTCTTTCGAGCGCTTGTGAGCCCTTGGATCAGGAGCACACGGATCGTGTGCTTCCTTGGAGCGCTTGTGAGCCGTTGGATCAGCGGTGTTTTACTTTCGAGCGCAGCTGAGCTGTTGGATCAGGACGAGCACACGGATCGTGTGTTTCTTTCATGCGCTTCTGAGCCGTTGGATCAGCAGTGTGTTTCTTTCGAGTGCTGATCCAACGGCTCACAAGCGCTCGAAGGAAACACACGATCCGTGTGCTCTTTCCTGTTTGGGCACAACTCCAGATAACTCAGCTAGCCAGCGCATTCTACTGCTAACACAAAGTTCAGACTGAACTCTGAAGTACTAAGACGCATACAAATGACAAGGAGATCACTACATTAAGCAAGCTTCTACTGAGTCCTATCTCCCGACCTCACGATGGACTTGTTCCTGCATCTGGCCAGCTTCCGTTCTCGTCGGCACAGTGCTGGTCGAGGATGCCCATCAATCTCCGCTTCCTGCAACGAACAAGTAACTTTTAAGGAACTCGCACACATACACACGAATGGAGCAAGGCAACAAACGAGGTGGAGGAGTTTGCTTAATATTTATAATTATTGAAAGGAAACCACCGCTGAACTGGTTTTCCATTTCAAACTTTTTCGGTACTAATAGAGTTTGCTTACAAAACAAAACATCTCAGAACTTCAGAAGTACTGGGTAATTTAACAAAGCAACAGTACTGCTACTACATTGCAGAGAGGAAACCACAACTCCATATAACTCAGCTAGCCACCGCATTCTATTGCTAACACAAAGTTCAGACTGAACTCTGAAGTACCTACCCAGTACTAAGACGCATACAAATGACAAGGTACAACTTCAAATTACGATACAACACAAGTAAACACAAAGACTCTACCTATCTCCCGTGTTGCCACCCTTGCCCTTTGACGAAGATTCTGCCTTCTTGCCTTTGCCTTGGACGAAGCTTCAGCCTTCTTGCTCAGTGCTTCAACCCTCCTTTCCTTTGACGACGGCATGAAATCATCGTCATCATCGCTGTCAACTATCCAGAGACAGGAACGACCGTACGAATCACGGTCAGCTTCAGTACGGTAGAACGGACTATTCCTAACTTTCCTGTCAAACTTATCTTCAAGCCTGAGCATTTCTGCACGAATTTGGAGCGGGGTCCTATACGGAAACCCATCGCGGCATAGCTTCGACCCGAGCAAAGCGAGATGACTCTCAGTGTGCAAAATTTCTTCAACTGGAACTACCCTACCATCTACCTTCAAATTGCTCGAAAGCCTGGCGAGATGCTCGGATGCGGAAATGTGAAACCCGGACACACACTTCTCGCAAGGACCAATACACACCATGCTTGTACTCAAGTGAGTACCATGCCTACCTTCGACTGGGTTTTATAGAACTACCGGTGGCGGCATTTGGGCGGGAAACGGTGGCCGGAACGATAGCGGGAAATATTTGGGCGGGAAACGGTGGCGGGAACGATAGCGGGACATATTTGGGCGGGAAACGATGGCGGGAACGATAGCGGGACATATTTGGGCGGGAAACGGTGGCGGGAACGATAGCGGGAAATATTTGGCCGGGAAACGGTGGCGGGAACGATAGCGGGAAATATTTGGGCGGGAAACGGTGGCGGGAACGATAGCGGGAAATATTTGGGCGGGAAACAACAGAAGAAAATGCAAGAAGAGGCAAAGATAGCTTTGCCGTGCGCCGTCGTGAGCCCTTGGATCAGGAGCACACGGATCGTGTGCTTCCTTGGAGCGGTTGTGAGCCGTTGGATCATCGGTGTGTTTCTTTCGAGCGCTTGTGAGCCCTTGGATCAGGAGCACACGGATCGTGTGCTTCCTTGGAGCGCTTGTGAGCCGTTGGATCAGCCGTGTGTTTCTTTCGAGCGCTTGTGAGCCCTTGGATCAGGAGCACACGGATCGTGTGTTTCTTTCAAGCGCTTCTGAGCCGTTGGATCAGCAGTGTGTTTCTTTCGAGCGCTGATCCAACGGCTCACAAGCGCTCGAAGGAAACACACGATCCGTGTGATCTTTCCTGTTTGGGCATAAATACCCACGACCTCGTCCCCCGTTCGAGCCAAGCCGTCGCCCTCCTCCACACGCAGCCACCTCTCCTTCACGCGTTGCTCCTCTTCCGCGCCGGCCTTTCCGATGCCCCTGTTGATCAACCCAGATGGCAATGTCCGGGACTGGCATCCGCCGGGCTGGCACTGGGAGGTGCTACCTTCCGGGGAGCGGACCTTGGTGAGGAATCCAGGAGACGTCGTCGACCCGGATCTTCTTTGGTGGTATTCGCAGGGGCCACAGAGGGTGCAGAGAGAGCCGGCCCCCGAGGAGGTGGTACGTCGCCGTATCAGGGAGGAGGACAGGCACGTCAGTCGCTACATGCATTTGTTGGAGATTGACACCAACAGGCGCTGGTCGATACTTCAGAGGGATCCTTATCACATCAGCTATGACCCCGTGATGGTTCCGGCTCTTTGGAGGCAGAGCGCCCGCAGCTCAGCACCGCGCGGCTCAGGACCCGGTCATAGTTAGTGTGAGTACCTATGTTGAGTACTGTGTGTGTGCTCACCTATGTTGATACCTATGTTCAGTAATGTGTGTGTTCACTTCAGCATCTTCTTTTCCACATCTTTTCTGTTCTCTCAGTGCCTCTTCTTTCATTTTCTTCTGTTGCTTCATCAGATGCTAGATGAATTTTCTTTTTCTTCAATTTATGTTGTGTTCTCGCTACTACCGATATTTTCTTCTCAGTGTAATTTATCTTCTTTCATTTTTTTTCTCCATATTATTACCTAATTTATTAATATTTAAAAAACATCATAATTTATTTCATTGTAATTTATTTCATTGTAATTTATGTTGTGTTCTCGCCACGCCGCCCCATCCCTACGTTATAAACCCCTCCACACTAGCCAAGAGTTTCTTCCTTCCTCGTTCAACATCTCTCACCTATCTCCTCACCGTAGCTCCACAACGACACACAACAAGTTCCATCCATGGCTGCCTCCTCCACCTCGCGCATGATTGGCCTGAACCCCGCCGCCCCGCCATTCTTCTCATGGGCAACACCGGCTGTGAGTTTGCGTCCGTGTTGCCGCCCGTGGCTTTCTTGCACGTGGCCCCATCAGTCAAGCCTGGTGCCGGCGGTGTCCTCCTTCCCGGTGACGGGTTACAGCACCCACCACAGTTGTATACATATGGCTCAGCACAGCACCCACCACAGTTGTATACTATTTTTAAACATATTAAACTTAATTTACAGAACATTAAAAATGAAGCAAAAAGGACATAAAGGAAAAGGAAAAAATTAGGGAGGCTGTGCCGACGGTAATACCGTCGGCACAGGTATGCTCAGCTGCATGTGTTAGAAAAAAATGAGGACCCTATGCCGACGGTAATACCGTCGGCACAGATGGCCGTCGACGTCACCGCTAAACCTGTGCCTACGGCTAAGTCTTTGCCGACGGTCACCGTCGGCATAGGTACTCTGTGCCGACGGGGATTTTTGTGCCGACGGCCAGCTTCGTCGGGTGGCCTGTGGGGCGCCTGTGCCGACGGCCCCGACAAAAAACCGTCGGCACAGATCCTGGCCGTCGGCACAGAACGGCCGTCCGTAGTGTTCTCGGATATGTCCTCTCCAGGGAAGTTTGGGCGTCGCTGCTCAGACGTTGGGGCTAGGAATCCTGGCTCCCTAGGCAGGATGATAGGCTGGTGGAGCGGCTGCCCGAGAGGCAGGCGGATCGGGACACTTGGACGGCGATCACCCTTGTCTGCTGGTTCCTCTGGCGGCACCGCAATGATGTGGTCTTCGAAGCCCCCCCCCCCACCCCGGGCGGACACGGTGCTCAGACGTATCGAATCCGAGGCGGAATACTGGTGGATGGCTGGTCTTTTTAGAGGTAGCTTAGCTCGGGTAGATAGGTGGATGACGGGCGAGTGATCGGCTAGCCTTAACGGTAGTTGCGGCTCTGGCGTCTGTGCCACCCGCGTTGTAATCCGGCCTCTTGGCCTATTCTTTTATGAAAATGATACGTCTCCCAGGACGTATCCTTGAAAAAAAAATATCACAGGCGCATGTGTCCGTGTGGACAGTGCGTGTTCCAGTCGAACCCATCAACCATGGACCACTGGCATAAAAGTTATAGTTCCGACGGCTCAAGACATCGACTGGGAGAGGACTTATATTTGGTTTAAAAGAAATTGATTTTTTGTCCAGATATATGAAGATGATTTCTACGAACGCGTAAACTGTTGTTGAAACATAAGCAGTAATTTGGGTTAAACAAAAAAAAGTGGCTCTAAGTATGCATTAAAAAATAAGTTTTGATCTTCACATTTGTCATTTTTGTGTAGGTGGCATATGAAAACATAATTTAATAAAATATTATACCTAGATAATAGACAGGCATATGTACTTGGACATTTTTTCAGTTTTTTAATAATAAGAAGATTTTGAATTTTCCATAATTCACGGAGCTACTTCTGACGTTTCTGTGTTTTTCCTCGTGAAAAAGAAAATGGGTGGTACAAGAAACAACGAATGTCTTGAACAATGAGCCAAGGTATAGTAAACTAGTGTAGTGTAGGCAATATATAACTCCAAGTCGGTGACTTTAGCGCTGGCACATCAGATTTTCATGCCAATGTCTTCTTGGCCCCTTTTCACGGCCACCTTCATTATTTTTTCCCTACTTTGCAGTCTGTTGTTAATTAATCCAAGGTCTAAACTCAAACTTTTGAAGCAACTGCCTAATCGACAAGCCGCCTGAGCTGCTTGGGACACGGTCTAAAAAACATTTTCCGTACTGATCGACAACATGGTGCACGCCAACAATTGGGTCGAGTTCCGACGACCGCTGGGGCATGCTTGCCTCTGGACAGTGTGTGCTCCAACCCATCGACCACGGATTCTCTTTATCAACGTCCGATTATTCGGTTTGGTCCTATAAAAATTAGTTTTTGGTCTTCACATTTGTCATTTTTGTGTAGGTCACATATAAAAACATAATTCAATAAAACATTATACCTAGATACTAGGCATGTATACTTACTTGGATTTTTTTCCATAATTTTTTTAAAAACAAAATTTTAAGATTTTGAAATCTTCAAAATTCGGGCCACATATAGTCCAAGCTCCTTTTGAGGTTTTCATGTTTTTCGTCGTGAAAAGAAAAATGTGTGGTACAACAAACAACGAATGTCAATGTCAGGGGCAGAGGAGGGGTTGGCTCCGGAATCAAGCTAGAAGAGGAGCAGCGGCAGCGGCGCGCCACCATCTCATGCTACACGCTGGCGTCGTCGGGATCCAGAGGGACGTCGTTGTATTTTTCTTTGTTTTCTGGATCTCCTTGTAAGCTTGAAGCTTTAATAATATCAACTTCTTCTCGAAAAAAAAGAAAGAAATGTTCCCAGCGTATGTACTTGTACTCCTTGTGTAGGCAATATACTACTTGTGGGGACCCCAGACCGGCAGTCTGAGACCTCCAGTATGCATACATTCACGATCCCATGATCAGTCAGTCGTGAACAACATACTTAAGTTGGCATTGCAGATACATCATCCATTACATAACGAATACACGTTTCACAAAACTGGTCACATGACCCAGTCATAAACAACTGCCACGCAGGGCAGAAAACACATACAGCAGCGGAAAAACTTCAAACACAAACGTGGCAAAGCCCAAGTCATGCCTTGACTACCTACAGGCAACTGACTGGGAGACGTTCCTAGCTCGCAAAGACGTCGACGACTCTTGATCTTCCGCCTACTCCTCAGCTTCGACGTAGATCTTCTCGTTGAGAATCTGGACATTGGAATATCCAGGGCACAGCCATGAGTACAATTATGTACTCGCAAGACATCACCAATGAAGCTTATAAAATGCAATTATGCTTATCAGGTGGAGTAGGTAGGCTATACTTAGGGTTGTCTACCCATGATGGATAAAAGATTCATCATGGTTGATTAACATCTCTATATCTTTATTGAAAAAGATACTTCAAAATATCATAGTTTTCTCTCAGTGGATATTGCATATCCGAGAGATTTTGACAAAGATGGTTTTAAGAGAAGAAGGATTTTCTTTGCAAAACTTCTTGTAAAACAACTTTCGGTTTTTCCAACATTCGTACCTCCCAGGTACAAAGTTCATCTTCCAGTACCTTCCAGGTACAATCCTTTCCATAAACCTCCTTTTGAAAACATCGACACAATGCTAGACGACATTGACCATTCAGCTGTCCATGACCGCGGACGCGGCTATTCGAATAGTTTTGACTCTGCAGAGTTTGTACACTTTCACCACACCATCCGGTACACCTGCCGTGATCACCACGGACTGTTCGTGACAGTATGCGAACATCAGGTAACCAATCATAACTTCCACTATGCCGATGCTAGTATGCGATTACCTCTTCAGTGGGTTTGTTCTCCCCGGCACCGAGTGAGCTAGCCGTATCGATCCGGTTGCCCCTAGACATCACACCGCCATGGCAGGAGACCCACTGTTGCTTGCCGGTGGCACTCGTAGTCCACACTTTGTATGCCCATATCCAGCATTCGGTTCCGGGGACTTTAACCCCTTCTAGCCAATTGAGGTAAAGTCTCACACTAACACAAACAAGCTTCCATTAAGCCCGTGCCCATTTTAAGTAATGTGGTTGTACTGTAGGGCTGTCAGGCACAAGACTAGTCTATGTGTCGTTTTCGAAAACACTTCCAAAAGCAATCTTCTTCACCATTCTCCCGTGGACAAGGTCCCACCTTTCCCGGGGTTTTCCGTAAAACCTTTGTTTTTCCAAAACACATTTGTTAGGGTGTCCACTTAGGGACTTCAAGATTACTATCTTGTGGTGGTAAATATACCATATGGTGGCTATGGGCTTGGTAACACCAAGTTGTGACTAATGGCAATATAATAATTTATATAGTAACACTAGTAGTAATATCCATATCAAAAATAGTTTTGTTTGTCCAAATTTTGTAAAACTTCAGAAGTAAAACATGCATGACATATAATGATAAGTAAGGTAGCAAACATTGGGATGGCTTGCCTTGATACTGGTCAAAGTCTTGTCCCTGAAATAAACAGGCTTGACAATATGCCTCCTCAGCAACTGCTTCTTCCTCGTGTTCTAACGTCGCAAAAAGAAAGTAACCACCAATCAGTACCAACTAGAGGTACATACTAACAGCAAGCATCACATACAGCAAGCAAACATTATCACACAACAATCACCTACTTTTCAAAATAGAAATCTACCACACACTTCTAGTTGAAAAAGAAACTAATAGAGCTATGCTCTAGTTTTGAGAATCTTACTCTCAAACCAAAATGCAATGGGATCAGTGGGTGTTCCACTATCAACCCAAGGCATCAAGAGGTCATTTAGCCTCTGGTCATTTACAAAAATCACCTAAACACAAGCTAGATAAGAATCTATCCATACTAGTGAGTCACAAATATTTTCTAGAATATAATTCTAGCTAAACATGCTTTGCTAAAACTAAGTAATGTCCAAACAATGGTGACATGCTAACCAACCAGTAGCAACATGACTTGCTACTGATATATAACCAACATATTCTAAAATCATGTCACACAAATGATTTCATCCACAAACAAATCCTAGATACTAGGAAATTCTAGGAATTGACTACCCTAGTAATAATAAACCTAATTAAACACATGCCACACCAAAAGGTTTCTAATATGCTAATTATATGAAGTAACACACTCATATCAGAGAGTATCAAACCTACACATGCTAGAAATCACAAAAATAACACTAACACAGTTTATAAAACTAAATAAAACTATAAACAATTATTTACAGAAAAGCATGAAAACTAGTTATGCACACCAGATTTAATCTACAGCTCAATAAATCACACCAATATAGGATTAGGTACTCCTAAACATACAAAAGCCAACACAATTGGATTCACCTCAAAAAGCATCACCAAATAAATTACAAAAATCCTAGAAGAGCTCACTGGACATTTACAAAAACACATGCCATTTTATTTTGGTTGATCTTTTGCAAGAAAGGCCAAGTGCTACTGCTAGGCAACACTTAGGGATTTCCAAAACAGTTGAGTTTGCATTTTTGTGATTCTTAGAAAAAAAGTTACTTAAGTTTTAGTGAAAACCAGTACTTCTACCTCTCAATTAAATTCTCTAAAAAAATAATGACCAAAAGGTAGATCTGCAAGTTGGGTGTGTTCAAGAACTTGCAGAGGTACTACCCAGATTTTTGGTTTGATTTTATTTTATGTTTTCCTATTTTAAACCGATTTAAACCAAGGAGCAAAGTTTCTGCCTATTTTAAAAGCAGGAAATACTAGGAAATAAAAAAAACAGGCGCGTGGGCCGAAACCCGCTGGGCGAGCCCAACTAAGGCCGATGCGGCCCAAGATGGTGTGCGCGCGCGGCGCGGGCGCGGGAACGGTTCGATTTAAAGGGACCCGTCGATCTCGAGATCGACGGCCCTGGATCGTCGTCATCCTCTCTCTCTCTCTCTCTCATGGCGCACGGGAGCGAGCTCGGGCTCGGGATTTTCTCACCTAGGGGCAACGTAGGGTGGTGGCGCGGGTCGGGGACGTTACACAAGCTCGAGGCGGTGCAGGGGTGGCGACAGCAGCGGCAACGGCGCCGCGGCTCAGCTCCGGCGAGCACGAGGTCCGGGAAGGCGTCGAGGACGGCGGCGTCGTTCCTGCAAACAAGAATCCCTCTAACCATGTCAGGGGCGTGTTCTAGGTTCCAGGGGGTGCGGTGGTGCAAAGGAATCGAAGAAAAGGGCAGGGAAACGGCGGCTACCTCCCTGCCGATCTGGTTCGGGTCCGACCGGCGTTCTCCCTCCGCCTCGCTCGCAAAGAGCAAGAGGGAAGGAAAGAGTGGGGTGGGGCGAGTGCGGTGGATGTTTGCGAGAGGGTGGCGAAGCGTGCAGCGCTGGGGTGGCTTATAGCCGAGGAAATGATCCTCTCCCCACTCGGGGTCAACGGAGGGGCGGCGTGGCGAGTGCAGAGCACGCAAACGTCGGCCCCAGGCTGTCTCCCAGCGTCAACTTGTGTCTCCCCGGTCGAGTGGATGATTGGCAAGGTGAGGACGCGAAGGGGAGTGAGAAACGGCAGCTCTCTCCCTGCCACGGTCGTCTCCCAGGTCACCTCACGGCCATCTCCTTGTCTCCCCTCCACTGCTCCTAGTTGACCACAACAAAGCCATCCAATGGCATGGGTAAGAAGTGGGGTCATGGGGGAGTAGAAGGGGCAAGGTTGCTCCCTCTGGTTCGCACGAAAACATCACATAAACGTGCTCCCAAAATCTGCCCGTGCTGTGAACAGTAAATTTCAGAGAAAATCAGTTTTCTGAAAAACTGCTAAGTGTCTGGGCAGTTAGCAGATAGCAAAAGTGGCTGCTTGTTTCACCTAGTAAATCAAGTCCAAATGGAAAAATTTAAATTGGTAAATGATCACCAGGTTTAATACTTCCAAGAAATATTTTTGGTCCATTTTTGAAAAATGTTTAAGGGCAGGGAAACATGCTGGTAAGTGGGCTACTCTCTGTCTGTTTCTGACTTTTCTGTTTTTCTGTTTTTCAGTTTTATTCTGTAGCCACATAAACATGCATGTATCTAGGGGTTCCAAAGGTACAAAAGGTGATCCAAGGGCATGGAACCAATGTCCACACACCATAGATCAAGTTAAAACCCAAAAACCCCTAAATTGAATATTTTGGCTTCATAAAATCATAATTTTAAAACATCTACTTGGGTAGGGTTTTAGGAAAAAAAACCCTAATTGAAAATTTTAGAAAAACCCACTCAAACACTATGCATTTTGAAATCTTGGATGCTCCTTGCTAAATGATGTTGCCAAGTTAAAAATCAAATTGATAAAATGGTTTTGGACAAAAATCTCTCAAGGCACCAAGTTGGAAAATGGAATTAAAACAAGAATTTCTTAAATGGACCTCGAGAGGAAACTAGGATGGTTTTATGAAAAATTCAAATTGGTTTGGTAAGAAATCACTCCTTGCATTGCAAAACACAAATATTGTTTCAAAAAAAATCACATGAAATAAAAGTTTTTGTTGGCTCAAAAATTTGGGTCCTACTACCACTTATACAGAGGCAAAATTTTGGGCTGTGACAGATCTTCCCCCCTTAAAATGAATCTCGTCCCCGAGATTCGTGGGTGGGTACTAGGGAATTCGAGGGTATGGGTTTTGGAGATACAAAATTTTCCTTTATACAAAATATCTGTGCCACCAAAAATTGGCTCACAGACACAGTGGGATTGGTTTGCCAAAAATTATATTTGCAAAGGGTTTAGGGAAAACGAGGGGTACTGTTTCGAATAAAAGGATAGAAGAGCACGGGGGTGAGCTGCTTACTCACTGACATGGGGGACCGGGGTCCACCTGGCAGTCTCGCCTCTCTTTCTTCTCTTCTTCTTTCTCGCTTTCTCTCCTTCCTCACATGCCCGGTTCAGTGCGCGGAGCACTCATCGTGGTGGTACTGATGCGCGTGCTGCGCTGCAGCGGCCAGCACGGCTTTGGGGCTCAAAGATTCGATGATTTCGCGCAAAGGGCGAGCACTGCTCGTGATTTCTTCACTTTCCCGCGCAAGACGGTGGCGAGGGGCGGCACTCGAGCTTGGGCTATAAATCGGAAACCTCTAGGCTATTCTCTCCTCACATCCACCATGAGCTTCATTCACGCCTTCTTCAGCCTACTACGAGATGCTGGAGAGAGCGGGCTTCATTGAGCATGTCCTCATCGTCGTGTTCTTCGGGATCTCGTTGTCGGTGGTGACCGCTCTGCTGTATGCGGCGTTGGTCATTTTGATCCTTAGCTTATGCAGGTGGTGGTCTGACGCTGGTGGAGATGCTGCGGCAGTAGAGCTAGCTGCGCCGGAGGGGCTTGTTGCAGAGGAGGAGCAAGCTGCAGTGGAGGTGCAAGCTGCACCGCCGGTGGCTGAGGTGGTTGTTCTTCCGCTGGAGGTGAGCAGGCTGCTCGAGCTGTCCGTCGTCGTCGTGGGGCTCGTGACACGCTTCGGGTGAGCAGGCTCGTCTTCAGCAGTGCCGTGGAGCGGTGAGCGAGTAGAAATTTCTGGAGTGTTTTGCATATGTACTGAGTTGTTGCAGTGTTCTTCGTTAGGGAGTTTGTATCCTTTGTTTCCTGAAGTTTCC